>OY997266.1:2402640-3602640 GCA_963921465.1 Triticum timopheevii | reverse complement strand
CGCTCTCAGCGGTAGTGCCGACCTTCCCAGCGGTAGTACCGCTCTGTGCGGGGCTGCTCAGTGGGGTAACGGTTGGATGTGTTCCCCCACTATTTAAAGGGGTCTTCTTCTTCCTTGTTGACTCACCTCTTTCCCCCAAAGCTCCATTGTTGCTCAAAGCTCCATTTTCGCCCGATCTCTCTTCCTAGCCAATCAAACTTGTTGATTTGCTCGGGATTGGTTGAGAAGGCCCAGATCTACACTTCCACCAAGAGAAATTTGATTCCCCCCACTTATCCCTTGCGGATCTTGTTACTCTTGGGTGTTGAGCACCCTAGACGGTTGAGGTCACCTCGAAGCCATACTCCATTGTGGTGAAGCTTCGTGGTGTTGTTGTTGTTGTTGGGAGCCTCCGATTGTTGTGGAGATAGCCCCAACCTTGTTTGTAAAGGTTCGGTCGCCGCCTTCAAGGGCACCAATAGTGGAATCACGGCATCTCGCATTGTGTGAGGGCTTGAGGAGAATACGGTGGCCCTAGTGGCTTCTTGGGGAGCATTGTGCCTCCACACCGCTCTAACGGAGACGTACTTCCCCTTAAAAGGAAGGAACTCCGGGAACACATCCTCGTCTCCACCGGCTCCACTCTTGGTTATTTCGTGCCTTTACTCTTGCAAGCTTACTTGTTGTTTCATCCCTTGCTTGCTTGTGTAGTAGTCTTTATTGCATCATATAGGTTGCTCACCTAGTTGCACATCTAGACAACCTATTTTGTTGCAAAGTTTAATTTGGTAAAGAAAAGGTTAAAAATTGTTAGTTGCCTATTCACCCCCCCCCCTCTAGTCAACCATATCGATCCTTTCACACGCGGTATCAATCTTTGCAAGACGAAAATTGTCAATAGTTCAATAAAAGAATTGCAATTGGACTAGAGTTGTGACGTCGCCACTCATTCACCTGGACAAACTTGATCCACCTATAAAGGTTTCTGAACCATAATATGCTTCCTATGAAACCAACCGTAAGTCTTAAACCAGTTTAATCCCTAGCGCCCCCTTAACCTCTTATTGAATGCAGTTAACCTCGATCCTTGGCCATTGGGTCAGCCCCAATTCATTCTCTTGGCCATCGGGTTATGGCCGTATGCTTACTCTTACCTATATGCATGATGATGATGATGACATTGCTACCAGTTACGGAGTGGTGAATATATATCACACACATAGAATCCCTTTGAGATGCCAAACTTCTTTATTCTCCTATTTGAATTTGATGAAGGAACTTTGTTCATTCTGATTATATGTTGATGTGTATCCTCTGCCGTGCAACAACGTATCATTTATGTGCTGTCTCTTGGGACTGTTTCATAGAGAAACCATGTATGTTGCACTCCCTCCGTCCCAAAATATAAGAACGTTTTTGACACTAGTGTAGTGTCAAAAACGTTGTTATATTTCGGGACGGAGGGAGCATGTTGCTACTATTATGAATGAATAGATGGTTCTTCTTCTTCTTCTAAGAAAAGGGAAGGATTGAGCCAAGTTCAATTCCTTGCTCTATTACGAATGAATACATGGTTCTTCAACTTCTTCTAAGAAAAAAAAGTTCAACTCCTTGCTAGAGCAGTTCGACGGGAGTTGGTCAAGTGCTTTAAACTATAAGTACATATAACTTAACGTAAGCTTATTATCACAAGCCGACTTTAGCTCAGTTGGTAGAGCGGAGGACTGTAGTGTTGCAGATAAATCCTTAGGTCGCTGGTTCGAATCCGGCAAGTCGGAATTACCCTTTTTTGTTTTTTTACTTCTTTTTTTTGTGCTAAATTCAAAATATAAGACCCTGACAGCACCAGAAATCACAACTTCCTTTTCACCCAGGTAAAAGGGGACCGACTCCCATTTTTATTCATCATTATGGGGTAAAAAATTCAATCGTCAAAAGAAAAAGAAAGGTGCAACACACATCTGCTCAATTCCCACTACAAAAGAATAAATCAAAATCACACTTTGGCCGGATCAAATCTATCTGCGGGCTTTCGACCATCCCACATCACAGGCTTCTCTCTACCCTGAGTACACTAATCAATCGATGGCCCCCGGATAGTTTACTTCTGCGAGTCCAGAGCCTTCAGGACCTCCTTGCCCATTCGCTTGCATCCGACCAACGTCTGCAACCAGCAGAATAACAGCATGACTACATAAGTTTTGAAAAAAAAAAGAAGGAAATGCGGGATGTCGAAAGCAGTGCTTGCTAGTAATGAGTATCAGTAGATCCGGGCGCTTGAGAACTACAGACTTGCAGAGTAAATGAAGGTTTTATTACTTGCGGGGAGAAAATACAAAGCAGCTACTGGGCAGTTGCTGATGCTGCACAAACTAATCTTACCGTTCCAGGAGAATATATGTCCCCTGTTCGGAACCCATTGTCCAATGTCTCTGTAACCGCAGTTTCAATTCTCTTGGCAGCAGTTTCAACACCGAGGCCATATTTCAGCAGCATTGCGGCACTAAGTATTGTAGCTAACGGGTTTGCCTTGTCCTGCACTCAACAGATAGTAGGAGGAATCAGAATTTTAAACAGAGTTGCACATTAAAAGCTAATGGAGTTGCCTTGTTCTGCACACAAAAGATGTTCTGCAACTAGAAGCTATATGAACGAACCTGCCCAGCAATGTCAGGGGCAGAGCCATGGATAGGTTCGAATAGACCCGGTCCCTGCAAAGAAAAAGAATATCCTTAAGCACTTTCTCCCACAAAAATATGAGTGTTTGCAATCACTTTAATGCCATTTGAGAGAACATTGGAGGGTCTCTATTACCGATTCACCAACACTGGCAGATGGAAGCATTAATGCTTCCTGTGATCATGGATGCTTCGTCCGACAATATGTCACCATAACTATTGCTCGTCACAATTGTGTCAAACTGTGATGATGCAGGGAATTCAGTAGGTCAGCACATGCTCATCCTGCTCGAATCGGCATGAAATCAATTGCATACAAAGAAACAAACCTGTTTAGGATTCCAAACAAGCTGCATCGAAGCATTATCAACATACATGTGTGAGAGCTCAACGTCAGGGAATTCAGAAGCTATTGCAGTTACCCTCTTCCTCCAAAGCATAGATGCCTAAAACAATATTTGATCAAAATGTTATATTCGCTATGTGAAATAAAAATACTTGTAACTATAAAGCTTATACTCTGAAGAGGATTCTAGCGTCAGCAAAATGAAAGTTCATAATCGTTATATCCAACTAGATATCCAAGATATAGTTGTATAAACATTGAATATCATGGTGTTCCTCAATTCAACTCCATGGATCAGTTCCAATTTCCATACAAGTCGAACAAATCAAGAACATGTTTGGCGTTTTATATACTAAGTACCTCAAGAACATTCGCTTTGTCCACCGAGCATAATTTCCCTCCTCTCTTGCGGGCAACCTCAAATGCAACACGTGCAATACGATCAATCTGGGGATAGAGTCGTTTAAGAAATTAGTTCTTAAGTAATGCACTATTCAGTAAAAGTCATATCAAATAATAGTTCTTATAATTCAATTACACATTCTTCACGAAAACACATCTTGGCATCATCATAGAGGAAAGAAACAGTGAAATAAAAACAATTGGCAGGTCTACTCATGCTTATGCCTTGGTGCGACAGCAAGGACAATCACGCAGTTTATCAGAGAGGGAGGAGGGGGAATATATTTCAGTGTTGAAGCCAATTTCCTCTCCCTTGTCATTGGTACCAAAACCCCTAGGTTGTCCGAAGTAAATCCCTGCCACGCAGAGCAGTAAAAATTTCAAGTTTCATCAGAATGCACCTGGAAATGCATAAATCAGCAAGAAAAGAGGGGCAACCAGTAACCATCCATGTCTCATCATAATTTAGTCAACGATACCTCCAGTAAGCTCTCTGACAACCATGATGTCAACTCCTTCAGCCACCTCTTTCTTCAAAGTAGATGCATCTACTAACTACAAAAAGTATCAGGTCAGAGGGATTATTCTTAGCATATAACCTGTAATAACTTGAAACATACAAGTCCATCCATCTCAAATGTTGCAGCTATGACTGACTACATTTGCTAGTATTTTGCTGTTTTGTTGAACTATGTACCGCTGGCTTATGTTGAAATGCAGTGAAACTAAAACGAGATACAGGGTATACCTGCGGCAACACCGTGGCTGGCCGCAGATTGGCAAACACGCCGAGCCCGGCACGGATGTTGAGCAGCCCGGTCTCGGGCTTGAGATGCTTCTCATTGCTGTCCCACTTATACCTGCAACCAACCGCAGCAATCAACATCCAATTACTTACTGAAACTGAAAGTCACAGGTGCACATCACGACTTCTGAACAAATTACTGCCAGATCGTTTCCACTCACCCTCCTATCGCGCCGAGCAGGATGGCGTCGGAGGCCCGCGCCGCCGCGAGCGTCTCGTCGGGGAGCGGCACCCCGACGGCGTCCAACGCCGCGCCGCCCATCAGCATCTCCCGGAACCGGAGCTCCACGCCTGCGGCCGCAAGCAAACAAATTGGGGTCACCCGTCGCCCGTCTAGCTACCACTCGGAGCTCAAAGTAATGGACGGCGTAGGGTTCAGCTAAGCTTGCCTTCCTTGGCGCCGGCGACGGAGAGGACGTCCTTGGCGACGGCGACCACCTCCGGGCCGATGCCGTCGCCCGGTAGGAGCGTAATGCTGTAGCTCCGGGCCGCGGCCGAGCACCGAAAGGTCGCCGCCGCGACGGCGCTCCGCCGGCCGGAAAAGCTTAGGGTTTTGAGCGGAGCAGCTTGGAGCTGAGTCATCGTCGTGGTGCTTGGGTCGGCCTGGCGTCGTCGTCTAATGGGCCTCGGCTGGATGTGATATAAATCCTGTCGATGGAGTTGGGCCCAAGTTTACTTTAGCTCCAGGATTTGTCGGTTTGATTTAAAAAGGTTTGAACGCTAACAAAATAAGATTCTATCCCTAAAGAAAGAGATTCAAAAGGTTTGCGTATATTTTTTGAAAGAAGGGATTTTTTAAATGATTTTTTCACATGTGAGTTGTTCCATTTGTAATATTTTTCTTTTGAGGGGATCAATTTGTAATATTTAATCACACAATTCCATTTTTTATAGATCCGTTTGCACTGCATTTTAGAAGATAATTTTTGTGGCGGACTCTAGCAATTTCTATCATCAAACAAATTAAATGATGTAGGATTCAAGTGTATTTTTTCCCTAAGATTCATCTCGATAGAATCTATCAGAGTCTAGCTAGCCTATTCGATACAATTTACGTGCATTTTATTTTTCCTATTTTCCGGTGCTCTTGGAATCTTGCGAAGAAAAGGAAGCCTTAGTGTAGAAGATGAATCAATCTTGTGACTGATAACTCGTGGTGGCATGGTGTCGCTTATCACGAATGTCTAAACATTTATGGAGATGCCTTTATTTATAAAATGATGATATTCCAATAGATCAAAGCAATTAACACGAATAATAGAAACAAAAACTCTTGATTTTTCTTGAGACAAACAAGAACTCTTGATAGAAAGGGGTGGGGACGAATGGGCCATCATCAATGGGTCTGGACCGTTCGGCATATGGGCATCTTATATCGGAGATCAAAGACTTGATGGTAGTTAGGGAGTTTATTTCTACAAAAAATTATGGGGACCAAAGTAGAGTGGCAGATTGCGTGGCAAAATTTGGTTACTTGCACATCGGTGTTAGGCGTTTATTTCCCGACGTTACTTGCACATCGGTTAAATTTGGTTACTTGCACATCGGTCCTAATAGGGAGTTTATTTCCCGACGGCCCCGTGCAGCACCGCGGTGTTACTTGCACATATGGTGCCCGCCTCTGTCGACATGGAACATCAGCTGTCGTGACCACCCATTGAAGCACCAGCCATGGTTGCGTCCTCGGCGAGCTCTACGGCTGTAGCACGGCAGTTGCTGCTGCGTCTTCAGACGAGCTCTGCCTCTGCAGTTGCTATGTCGGCGAGGGCGACCTTGTAACATTGGCCGCCGGCAATGATGGATTGCATCAACCATGGCTGCTGCGGCCACCAGCCACAGCAGCATACCCCAATTGCAGCGCACCGGCGATGTCCTGAGCTCCCAGCACCGGCGAGTTCTGCCGCACCACCGGGCGAGATCGAGGAGACGGTACGTGGAGCTCTGGTCAACGCATCGGGTGGGAGAAAAAGACGACTGGTGAGGGATCTTCGCTTCGTGGCCCCTCCGGGACACGTGGCAACCGTAGGACGTGGTTTACGTCCATGATGTGATCAGTCGGTTGATTTTAAGGGATTTGCTTTATATATAATAATATATCCATGGTGTATTAAGACTTTACTTGCTAATTAAAATTACACTGTTATGTTTATGCCCTTCATACAATAACATGAGGCAGAAGATTACCAAACATGCTTAGATGAACACTTGAATAGGGACAGCATGCATGCTGGAGTTTTTCGGTTGACCCATCACAACCAGACCAAATCACCCTCATGACATGCATCAAGATTCAAGAATACGGTTAACCAACTGGCCAACTAGGGTCGATGCAACACCATCAATCTAACTATTTATAAAGACATTAAAACTGAGCATTTTTCTAGCCCTCTCGGACCATCAGTGTTTCTGGCTGTCTGACCATCAGTTTTAAGCATTTTCGGCCATCAGATTAGCTGTGGATCGTACCTAATGTTCTTTTGTTCGCTAATCTGCTGTCACCCAACTACGATACACACCAGCTGCGGAAGGTGATGTTTTTTAGTTCTGTGGTTTGAGTTTTTGAACCAAATGTTTGTCCAGTTGCTTCTGCTGTTTGCAACACAAGCATATAGAGCTACAATTATCAGCCACTGGAGAAAGCGATTTTCTGAGACAACACATTGATAAACACCACTTATCAAGCATCACCATCAGAGGAGACTAACTGGAAAAATCAATCTTTTAAAAAGGCTGCACGCGAAGAGAACGTACCTCAGAATGGGGTTGCTTGCTATTATGAAAGTGAGGTGCACTTGCTGTGTGTACATCATCCAGTGAATCCAAGCTTGCTTCCCTTCACATATGCCATACAACAATGCATCTTGTCAGAAATGAGAAAAAAGATTAGCTAGAGCATCCAGAATTACATGTAAGAATATTCAGACCAAGCAAGACTAACCAAATATGCCTTATTGTATGGCATTTATATAGAGATATTATGTAGTCACCGAATAAACTACAAATAAGTTCCAACTTAAGACTGCAATTATGTAAAAGAGCAGTTTCCACAGCCTATAGAATCGCATAAGCAATTGACATAAAAACATTTCTGATTATTAGATAACACTTATGCACAATACCTAATGCGGCCAAGGCATGGGCTTCTAGCGGCCGTGGCGCGAGGCGTGGGGCTATGACTACGGTGGCGGCGTCAAGGCGTAGACAACGCCATCAGACAGAGCCAAACCGAGCAAAAGCGGAATAATTAAAGACCAGTCACGGCCAAGATGGGGAGGGAATCGACCATCCACTCTGGAGCATGTTGTACTTGGCCACACGGTGAGGCTCGTGACACGCCCAACCCATCGGAGCTATGCGTCCTCGCTGGCGCTCCTCAGAGCTCGCTTCGATTATGCATCTTGTCCCGCAGAAGAGGAGGTCGGCGCTGCAGAGCCCTCAAGCGCTCCCATCGAGTCCGCGACCGAAGATTTGGTGGAGACGAAGTCTGCGCCTCCTCCGGCGGAGGTGGAGAGGCAAGACAAGGGCGGCCGTCTCAAGCGGTGGGGAGTGGGGAGGCAGGGGAGGGATGGTCCCTGCCAAAGCAGCGCGCAACAAGGGAGGGGGAGGGTCCCTACGACGACGGCGGGATGCAATGGGGAAGGCGGAGGCAAGATGAGAGTGTGTCAGTGGTGTGTGTGGCCACGGTTGTGTGTGTGTGTCCGACGGGTGTCATTTTTTATCAACTCGGGCAGGGACCTGACGGCAGTTAAATTTTAATTCAAATTATTAAACAAATGAATATTGTTTATTGAATAATATATGTCTTATGAGTATGAACCTATAGAAAATATCGGAAATCCATTTTGGCTCCTGGGAGCATGTGCTCTTGCGCGCGAACATTCATTTTTGAAATGTCATAGAAATCCCAACAAATTTATTATATATTCAAAGTCACATCCAAGTGTTACCTGCAAAGTTTTAAGAAAAAGTTAAACATTTTGACTTGTGCAAAAAAAAACAATTGAACATCAAATGTTCTCCGAAAATGTCACCCTAAATTTATTTTTTATCGACGAAACATTGTTGCTCCATTTCACATGAAAATTGTCAAGCATGCTTGCGAGTTGCAACACTAACACGAACATCCAAATAATAGAATTTTTTTAAACGTTTTACCACTTTTTTTTGGGTACTATCCATTCGGGAGCAAATGTTTCCGGTAGCCAAAACACCCCTAGATTATACTCCCTCTGTCCCAAAATTCTTGTCTTAGATTTGTTTAAATACGAATGTATCAAGTCACGTTTTAGTATTAGATACATCCGTATCTAGACAAATCTAAGACAAGAATTTTGGTACGGGAGAGTATTTCTTATTACCATGGATGCACGGAAGCAACAAACAATATCTATGCCATGGGCATAAAGAGGTGGGCATTTATTAGAGAATAAATAGTGTATAGTGTTGCTTAATATTTTGTTTTTTAATTGTTGCTTCAAACTGGGATTGAATTGTAATTTTTCAAAAACCAATAATTATATATTTGCGTTCTTTTTTTATTTTAAAAATTGTCATGCGTGTGAATCGTACATTGCACTCTCACACTTACACCGTTATATTCTATTTGGGTGGAAAAAAACTAAATTAAAAACAATCCGATAAAAAAATCAACTTTAGTAGTATTCAGGCTGCAGGTGGAGGTGGGATTTAGTGGGACTAACTTGCCCATCCCACTTAATTTGCTTTAGTGGGCTCCCATTGGACAGAAAAAAAACATAATCGGGCTATCCCACTTGACCCATCGGGGAGCCCACCTTTCCCTGTTAACTAACCAATTGCGCTTTCTTCTCGTGCACGAAGGAGAGGGGAGGCGCCGCATCGTGCTCCAGCCGCTGCCGCTGCCGCATCCCCACTTCTTCCTCCTTGCACCACGCCGCAAGGAGTAGTTTGCTGCTTCGTGGCCATGGAGATGTGGCGAGTCGCTAACCATCCAGGAGATGTGGCGCATGCCGGGCAGCATGCATGTAGCGGCGCACCTCGCCGCCCTTGTGGAGAAGCACTTCAGGCAAGTCTGCTGGTTGGTGATGGTCGCCGAGAGAACCGTCATGTCGTGCTCTATGGTCGGTCGCCTGGCCGGAGAAGGCGAC
This sequence comes from Triticum timopheevii, assembly GCA_963921465.1. Classification (NCBI taxonomy): domain Eukaryota; kingdom Viridiplantae; phylum Streptophyta; class Magnoliopsida; order Poales; family Poaceae; genus Triticum; species Triticum timopheevii. The sequence goes on along the minus strand of OY997266.1, from coordinate 3,593,304 downwards.
TGCAGGTCTGCCATGCTGTCCACGAGTTCGGTTTTTCACGAGTTCGGCCATGCTGGTCTCGAGGAGCTCCATGCAGTTAGAGACGGCGACGTAGTCGCGCGTGCTGAGGGACCTCCCTTGGAGGTAGGCAGAGCGCAGTAGGCGGACATGGTGGTTACCTCGGTCTCGCTGCGGTTGATGGCCGCACAGATGACGCCCGAGATGTGGCGAGCAGGCAAAGGCAGAGCTCCGGGGTACGGCTTGTCATCGCAGTGCGCCGCCATGGCCGCCTTCGTGGAGGGCTAGAATGGGACTATGCCGGAGGAGACATTGTCGACTGTAGTCAGTAGCGGCAGCGATTGTGAGGGCCACTGCTAGCAAGACGAACAGATGTCTTCGCTTCTTGCAGCGTGAGAGTGCAGCAGATGGAAAACTAGTTTACGTTTCAATCGTTGGTTCATTTCTCAAGTGGGATCCCACCTGCTCCCATATAATCTGTTTACGTTCTGGCGGAATGCCCAACTTTTTTTTTTTTGAACCGGGCAATACCTCTTTCCATTACTATGACATAACGGAAATACATAGTTCAGTGTCATAAGGAGACCGGAAAGGGGAAAGCGAGTTCAAGACACCACTGGGAAACCCACTGCAAGCACTCGTCATCGAGCAGCTAGCTCACCATGGGGCGAAAACCCAGTGCCATCTAAAACCACCTATCCTAACCAGAGCAAAACGAGGAGGTCGAAAGTAGTCTCCACACACACAAAGGGGGAACGGCTCACACTTTGAGCATCAGACAAAACCCACGCAGGGGCGAGAGTACCAAATGAAAACAAGTATCATGACACTAACAGCCACAAGAGAGGAGGAGGGGGAATGCAGGTGGAAGTAAGATCGACGGCTGCATCCCCTCAGTCCATTGCTGATCCCGCTGGAGCTGCACAAATCCTCATCATGGCAGCTGCGTTGGTCTTGAGCATCTTAGCACCGCGCTCCATCGCTTCTCGTTCGGCTCCCACCATCAGACCTGCCCAGTAATTCATGTAACCACAAGCAGAGAAGACTACATCAAAAGGAGTTCTCAAAGTTTTGCACTCGAAGGTGGCCCTGTTACGACATAACCACATGGCCCAGCAGATCGCAGCCAAGCCAAACCTACTGGGACCAAGTGGCCTAAAGGTGGGATGCCCATGTATAGTCCCACCTGCACCCTGAAGTAGTGTATAGATTTTCAAACATATTTGAGAAACTGTGTTGCACGTGCACGCTTACTAGTTATCCAAAGAATGATACTCTCCGTAATTAATATGATCCTTCCGTTCAACATTCGATAATACTTTTTAAAATTAACACGATCCTCTGTTAACAAATAACTCTTCATAATTAAAGTGATCCTACCGTCAAATGCTCGATAATACTTTACATAATTAACATGGTCTAATTAGACAAGAGATAACTAAAATGATTTTAGGCATTAATGGCCGCATGCGAAACCAAACTAAACCAAACGACGGAGTACAAACCTACCATCACGACCGCAGACTCCCATTTATGAGTAAATACTAGCACATATACCCGTGCGTTGCAACGGGGGAGAAAATTAAAATGTCCACCAAAACACCTATCAGCGTAGCATGATAGGGTAAGATGCGATACGGTAGGATGCGCATGCGAGTTATAGAAGAAATATAAATCATGCTTTAGTGTCCATTACTATGGTGCATGCATGCATGATCACTGAATAAATATGGAAGATTACATGAATGCGGCTTTAACCCTGACAACCGCCATTGATGATGGTATGATTTTTTATATCCCCAATTTAAAAAAATTGACCAAGCTGCATTCATGTCCTTAGACGAAGTCTCATTCAGCTTCGCACTATTATTAGAAGAAAGTGTAGTGGTAGATTGAAGTGGAATTGTTTCTATAGATTTTATTATATTCGAACGCAAGTGGGGTTTTACATTGTTGATTTTATTGGAGAATGTTGGTTGTTTGGTTTACAAGATAACTTTCTTTTTCTGCATTATTATTTGGACTTGACCCAAAGTCCCAAACATAAACATTTCACATACACAACAGATAGGCTCTTTGTCTAATACAGATAGGCACACATCTTCCCGTTCCCTATTGTCAATAAAAAACTTTCCTATGTTTCTTCTGGGTAAAAATACTCTGCCAGCTGGTAAACACACCGATCATTCATTAATAAATCAGAGGTCGAGCGGCGCCACGTACTACCCGCGGCCGAGATCACCGTGGCATACTTCTCTATTTGTCCTTCGCGCCCTGCTTTTTTTCCCTTTCATTCGGAGATAGTATATAATTCCTTCCTTCTCTTCTTCGGTAAGAAGTGAATCTATAAATCATCTTCAGCACCTTTAATTCTCATGGTCGCTTGGTGAATCATCAGGGCATACATATATAAACCGATGATCTCCTATTATATGTAAAGAAGCAATGTGGGATACTTAATTGAAGGAAGAATATGCGGCTTCGTCCACGCGAGTCAAAGCACGCAGTGCTGCTGGGCAACCCACTACCGCTAACATAAAAACAAATCGTTTTCTGACAGAGTGGACCACGTATTGCTGTTGACAACCCAATACAGTGAACGAAAAAACGAAATGCACAGATGAAAAAATATTAGTACCACATCGAACGTAACGGAGGATACCCATAAGCGGGACGAAACCAGTATAGATGGGGTGGACGGACGAAATTGCGGTGGTAAGAAGCGATAGCCCTTTTATTAGTAGGTATAGAGGTATAGATATAGATATAGATATAGATAGACATAGACATAGACATAGACATAGATGTACTTCTGGCATGACTTATTCGCCCTTCTTCAAGCGTGGCAACACTATAATACAACTCCTATACGGTGATTGTACTAGCCGGAGCCAAACATAGTCTCATCGTGCTTAATTCTTTTTTGACGAACATCGTGCTTAATTCCAACAGCCGAAGCATCTTGCTCGATCGGATTACCATGCGTACGGCCTGGACAGCGTGAGAACTCGTCGACGATCAGTGTCGCCGGAAGAGGCGGTGGGGCGACCGGCGCTGCGTCTGAAAGAAGGTTTGGAACATCAGACGTTGGAATTCAGAGGAACAGAGCATTTTCGAAAGCATAAATATAGAGTCAAAGCATAAAGAATTCTGGTCGGATGTTTGCTTACTGTGCAGCATTGGAAGGCTGTTGTTGCTGCTGCTGCTGCTGGCGTGGAGGAGCATCGTGGCGGCGGGCTCGGCCTCCTGGAGGTTCTCCCTCTGCTCGAACGCCTCCACGTACAGCTGGTGCAGGTACGCCTTCTGAGCCCTGGTCAGCTGCTGCGCCGCGCACTCGACGCCAGCGAACTCGAGCCTGACCAGCTGGCAGAGGGAGTTGACGTAGACGGTGGCGCCGTGCTGCCCGACGTAGGCGAACACCTTGTCGCCGGCGTCGCACGTCCTGGCGTGGCTCGTGGTCACCTCCCACATGCGGTCCGTCATGCCGTCGCCCATTATCGCGCGCAGCGCGTCCGGCTTCACCGTGAGCATCCGCACGAACTCCTGCACGGTCTCCACGCCGCGCTCCCGCAGCTTCCGGTGGAACGCCCCTTCCTTGCCGATCTTCTCCAGCCGCCACACGTCGTCGGTGAGCGCCGGAGGGTAGTGCTTCTGGTACACTGCATGCGTACAGAGATAATGAGCACGCGCAGTTCACGTCAAATTTGTGCGAAAAACAGACATCGGAGTTCGCATTGACGTACGTTCACCGCGGTGGTTATAGACTTTGAAGGCCTGGGTCATGGCCTCAGCGACCCTGTCGCCATCGTAGCTGCCCGGCACCACGCGTGCGCCGATGCGGAACTTGCCGCAGCGGACAAAGGAGGAGTTGTCCGTGAACTGGAGCTCGTTCACGACTGCGCGCCCGTCCCGCATGGTGAGGCCGACCTCGCCGGTGAGGAGCGGGCGCTTCCCGGCGCGCTCCTTGATGACGCCCCGGGCGAACTCGCCGGCTGTCCAGTCCTTGCGGCCGTCCCAGGGGAAGTCCCCGAAGAGCGGCACCAGCTCGACGCGGATGCACTGCAGGAGCGCGCCGCAGGGCGAGCTGGTGTCCGCGTCGACGAGGATCACCTGAAGCAGCTCGCCGTTCACGTCCTCTATCTTGCTGCCGGTGAAGATCGGCAGCGCCGGCGGGCAGAGGAAAGCCAGCCTCCACTCCGGCGGCTCTGCCGGCGTCTCCGGCGAGGACCTCTGGTTGGATGCCTGGATCCCATCCCGCACCTGCACGTGAGCCATCAAGAAACAGAGCAATCAATCACAACACTCGATTCGAAGAACAGAGCAAGCATAAAAACAATCAGCAATCTGGCGGCTCTGCTTACCACCCTCGGCAAGAGAGGCTCCACCGCGAACAGATTCTGCACCTGTTTCATCGTCATGGCCTCACGAATCATCCTGTAACTCCAAAAACACGCACGCCACGGAATCAGCAAAACCTCCATGAACAAGGCACATGAAGAACTAATCACCGGCACGGGTTGGAAGGAAGCTCACGTGGAGGAGGACACCGGGTCGTCCATCTGCTTCTCCTCCTGCACCTGCACACCATCAAGAAACAGAGAAATTAGCACACCTGTTTCTAAAGAAAGAAAAAAGAGTAGCTCTTTCCGACTTCATTTATCAGAAACCACGTTGTCTTTCTACAGCTACTGAACGGGAAATCTAGATATGATCATGGTCAGCCTGCACGAGGTGCCAAGATCAAACTTAAGAAAATTAATTTCAATTGGCATAATATTTTCAGGTCGGAAGCATCAGTAATATATATATATATATATATATGTTCAAGCTTGGCACTTGTTTTTATAGGATGTGAAAACAACAAAAACGACTACAATCATACTAGAAAAATAGATTGTGCTATTGTTGATTGTACCTGGTCAATTAATGCCCCATGTAGTGGCGGAGCTACGGGCCGATTGTCGGCGGGGCCATACACAGGAACTGCACTTAACACTTGATTTTTAGGCCCAGTTTTTCTGTCTTCCTTCCCTGATTTCTCCTCGGCTAGGCGGGCCGAGGCCCAGTTTGTCCCCAACGTAGCTCCGCCCTTAGCCCCATGATAGTTTTCTAGTGTCTCTGTATCAGTTAGCACATTAACGATATCCCCTATAGTTGGCCTTCTCCGTCGATCGGCCTCCACACAGCTTAAAGCAATTTTGATGCAGCTTTTTACTTGTTCGGAATACAACTCCAACAAATCCCCAGCTGCCGCTGCTTGTAGCCTACTCCTCCAATTCCCATGCACCTGGCAATCCAGAACACAAAGAACGGTAGTGTATTACATAAAAGAAAACAGAGTATTACCAATGGACAATATACGGCCAATCTTAATTACTAAACACAATTCTTACGATCTCAGCGAATTGCTCGGAGGTCATTTCAGCACTTCTGGAGTAGCCTGTAGGTCCTGCCACTATCTTTATGATCACAACACCTAAGCTGAATATATCCAGCTTATTTGAGATTATGTTCTGATTTATGAACTCTGGTGGTAAGTACCCACTACAAGCACGACACAACGCATATGTTACTGACACCATGTGCCCATTGCAAATAGGAGTCCTCTGCTTAGAAAAAATAAAACAGTTCACATAAACAATAAACTTACAATGTTCCTATAGGACTATTGGTGATGTGGGATTTTTCTTCGTTGAAGAATCTGGACAATCCAAAATCTGCAATCTTCGGGATCATATTCTTATCCAGCAATATGTTTGATGGTTTTAGATCCAAATGAAAAATAGGAGGCTTCAGTTCCTCATGAAGGTACTTCAAACCATTGCATATACCCTTGATTATAGTGTAGCGCATGCGCCAATCATGTCCATTAGATTCATCTATAAAAACAGAATTCTTGATATATATAATGAGCAGTTGACATGCTACCTATACAAGTGAAGCATCATCATAGATTTACCAAAAAGATAGCTGTTAAGGCTTCCATTTTCCATAAACTCAAAGCAAAGCGCACTCTTCGTCACCTCAGCAAGAACCATAGTTCCATTGTGAGGCCACAGTTCCCGTCGGGTTTCATGGCAAAAACCAACTAACCGCACAATGTTCTGGTGTTGCAGATTTGCAAGATTGTAGAACTCCTTTTCAAAATGCCCATTGCCATGTTCTGGCATGCTGTGAAAAATCTTCACAGCAATTTTTTGCCCATCTTCCCGCTTCCCCTGTTGGAAATATATGGTTTAGTTTTTCTGTTTATAGGGATATATGTGGCATCTACAAAGCAGAAAATATCACCCAAATACTCATCCTTGAATATGAATAGATTTCTGAAAAACCATATGCAAGTTGCTCCTTAACAAGATTGATAGAAGAAGTATTGTAGCCATTGAATTAACTTGAGCAGTGTGTATAGTAAATCAAATATGAGAAAACGGTGTCATTGATCTTGGGCGTGCGCCTAAATCCCACCATGGTAGATGAAATAAAGAGTGCAATGAACAGTGTTTTTTAACCATCTCTAATCGTATACGAAATTGTGAACGATTAATCATACCAGATAAACTTTTCCGTACGCGCCGCTGCCAAGCACCCGGTCTTGAGAGAAATTGTTTGTCATACTTTCCAGTGAATGGAGCGGCACACGGCTTGGCCCATCAGCCATGTTATTGCCTCCCCCGGATGTAAACGTAAAAGAACCAGCTGCATGCTTATACAGATAAGATAGCAAGCGGCAGTACAGATTTGTGAGCAGTATAATTGGTCGGCTATTTCCTGGTTCTCCGCCAGTAAACCAATCGAGCTTTGCACAAAGCATATCTATAAATAAAACAGTATAAAGAGGAATAGTTTATGGCGAACCAGTTGGAGCTATTACAGTGCCACTGCCATGCATACACAACAGTGATATGGAGATGTGGAGTAGAAATAAGGCGAGATCTGGTAGTAGTAAGCACAGATCTGCAAGGATAAGTAGTAGACTCAACGGAGAGCACTAACCTGCAGGGGGGGCTCGGAGGTGGCTGGGGTCGCCGGAGAAGGGGAGGGGGCAGCGGCGGCGGCGTAAACCCTAGCCCCCGTCTCTGTTCGCCATGTCGCCCGCGGTGGAAGGAGCGAAGGGAGAGCACGGAGTTGGGGACGGCGGTTGCGGCGGCGGCGCTCAAGCTCCTCGCGCCGTCCAGCCATCGGCGGCGGCAGGGAGAGAGAGAGGGGAAGACGGGGTGTGTGTGTGTGTGTGTGTGATGAAAGGTGAACCGTCCTCCTTTTTCTGTTTCTGTTTCTTTTTCTTTTTTAAGACGGTGTGTGTGTAAATTGGCCCTAAGTGAATCCCTTTCTTCAAGCTTTGTCACCCAAATCATCCTAAATCCGTAAGCTCGTTCGACTTGATCTTATTTCATTTGTATTTCACACAAATTCGTTGGCTTCATGGTCAACTTGATTTCCTACGAAAAAGGTCAACTTGATTTCTTTTTGCTTATTTAGGCCACAGAGTCAAGTTACAATCTGTACAATGGTGCGTCATTTTGTTGCCAAGGCAAGAATGTATGTACCCCGCCAAAAAAGAATGCATGACACATTCGCTGTCGATTTTGTGGTGTAACCCGCAAAGTCATCAAAACGCATGTTAAACACATGCTTGTTTGCGCCGGATCACGGGCTTCAAATGGGTGCCCATATTGAGATTCATTCCCTCCAAAGAGAGAGGGCCCCTTGATTCGTGGTGTTATGTTTCTCTCTGGTTTGTTGCATTGTGGGTCTCGTTGTTTGTCTGACATGTTTCATTGAGCCGCCGCCTATTAGACCATCTCTAACCCTTCCCCAGTAACTTAATTTTATATATACCATCTATGCAGAGTTAATTCTAAAAAAATCCTATTCTAATTTTCCCATTCATTTGTAAACATAAACCCCATTTGAACAAAAAAAGAATTTTCCCTCTCGCCAACCTCTGTTGGTGTTGAGTTACAGCTACCTCTCATGTACATCTGATCTCCCTTGCATAGCTCTTCTAGGGCGACCGCATGCGTGATTGTGCCATTCCCCTCCTTCCACTCACTGCCTAGGGTTAGGACTTGAAGTTTTGTGGCCCGTGCGACTCCGTCTAGGGCTTCCCTCAATGGACTCAGACGCGTTAGGGTCAAAGGCGCCCGAAGAAGATGATTTCAAGGCCATGATATAAGACTTCAGCATGTGGCCAAGTCATGGAAAAGTCGTTCTTTGATTTATTTATTTTTCTAAAAGCATCGACACCATCTTGGCCCTAGTGAATCCGCGTGCTCACCCAAATCATCCTAAATTCATAAGCTCATTCGACTTGATCTTATTTTATATTTCAAACAGAACTTTTCAAAAAAATAAATTCGAACAAACTCGTTTGCTTCAAGGTCAACTTGATTTGTTCTCACTTACTTAGGCCACAAAGTCAAGCTACAATTTGTACAATGGCGTGTCGTTTTGTTGCCAAGGCAAGAATGTATGTACCCCATAAAACAAACAGAATGTATGTGCACATTCGCTATCGATTTTATGGTGCAACTCGCAAAGTCATCAAACACATGCTTGTTTGTGCGGGAGTGCCCATATTGAGATTCATCTCCTCCAAAGAGAGAAGGGCCCCTGATTTCTGTTGTTATATTTCTCTCTGGTTTATTGCATTGTGGGGCTCGTTGTCTGTCCGACATGTTTCGTTGAGCCGCCACCTATTAGACCATCTCTAGCCCTTCCTCATGAACTTAATTTTCTATATACCATCTATGCAAAGTTGCCTCTCAAAACTTTTTTCTTGTTTCGAATTGTTTTTGTTCTGAAAAGCTCTACGGGGTGGCCGACGTTACCCACACCTAAAATGATTTTCGTTCTACTACAAAAATCTAATCGCTATTCTGGCAAAAAAAAAAAAGAATCTAGATGGTTTTCGTTAAGTCTAACAGGGCATTTATTTTCAAGGGAAGATTAGAGGGAAGGGTGGATCTCTACTCCTAAAGGGGAGTTGGTAGCATCGGCTCACCTCGTAAACCTATATTACGTCTGCGAGCATCTTACAGTGCCCATTTTTGCTTAAGCGTGGTCAATTTGGGCCGGCCCATTTGACGTTTGCATTAACTCAATCAAATCGGCACTTTTCCAAAATAACGTCATGCATTAACTCATTCAAATCAAATCTTAAGAAAATCTAAAAAAAAGTCCAATTTTTTCTTGTCTGCCACTACTCATACCCAAATACAGTCAAATCTTACCAAATCACCAACTATAATCAAAGTTGGCCTCCCCATTTGATCCATGTGGGCGTTTTTATTTTATTTTTGTCTTTTTATGTTTAGTTTTTTGGTTTCTTTTTTTCTATTTTCTATTTTATAGGATCAACCTATTATTTTGTGCTCGGCATACTATCAGAAAATCTCAATTAACTCCAAACTTTCCTTACTTTCCACTACTCATACCTAAATGAAATGAAATCTTACCGAAACATTGACTATAATCAAAGTTGGCCGGCCCATTTGACACGTGCACGGGTTTTTATTTTTTGTTTCGTTTTTGGTTTCCTTTTTTCTGTACGACCAACCTATAATTTTGTGTTCAGCATACTATCATAATCGGCAGGTACACCACAGTGAGTTGGTAGCGTCGCCTCCATTCTGGTTAAACCTCCCCCATCAATTTTTCTATCCCACTAATTTATTTACACTGGCTTTTTAGCCTACTGATCTACTTCCGGTTTTTATCTACCAAATTTAGCAATGTCGTTACGGAAAGGAATCAATCATGGTGATCTCTAATCAATCTTTAAAGACCAAACCTATGAAAAGGAATCAATGTTTGATAATACAAGACAACATTTATGGAAAAAAAATCAATGTAATGTTTCCTTGCACTGAAACATGCGGTGAGCACTGATTCATGCGACTGATCAGGAACGGGGATGCTCTTCGGGGAAGCAAAGTTGGGCCTTGGATTGGGGTTCATCGAAGAGTACCAAGTTAATTTCTCTAAACGGTTGTGTAATAAACCAGCAGATGTGGTTGCTAGTTTTGGTAACTAGAGGGGTTGAAAAGTGCAACTGCTTTTGTTTTGAATTCCCTTTTAATTTTTTTTGTTGGAATAAATTCTTTCCGTTATCCTGGTAGCTATAACATAAAAAAATAACGAGACGGGGAGGGGAATAGAAGCCACCCCCCGCTTTTATAGGAGAAAACTCCAAGAGTGGGACGTCGAACCCTTGCCAGAGACATCAACCATAGTGATGTCTACCATTGAGCCAGGGCTTACATCCCATGTAGCTATAACATGACTAGTAGTGAGAAAAAGGGAGGAGAAAAACAGGAAAATTTACGATGATGCCGACAAGCTCTAACCCCCCGACCTTGGAAGACGGACATGCACGAGGTCACGATTGAGAAAATGGAAGGTCATGAGCGTGATTACGCTAATGAGATTGCGGACCGCTCTCAAGCTCTTGAACTTGAACAAACCACCAAGGAATCTCGTACGTAGACTTTTGCTTTAGAATTATCTAGAGTGAAGGAATCTCATGATAGAGCTCTTGAGGTGGCCAATGTTTTTGAAACTAAAAATGCTAAGCTTGAAGTTTCTCATGCTAGACTCCTTGAGGATTTTGAGCACCTCGAAAATGGCTCAAGGGTCATCAAGGGTGAGATCATCAAACTCACCGAGTCTCATGCCCAACTTGAAGCTTCTTATTTAATAGAGCTTGCCAGGTTGTCCTCTCCTATTGTTGTAAATGATGATGCTTGTGCTACTAACTCTATTACTTGTGAAGCATCCATTTTGAAGGAGAATGTTGAGCTACGGGCTCAACTTGAGGTGCTATCTAGCAATTATGGGAAATTGGAAGAAAGTCATGAAAAGCTCTCAAGCTCTCATGATGATCTTCTAGTATCCCATAATGTGATAAAGATAGCTCATGAGGCCATGATTGCTAAGGTAACATCTAGTGAGCCTCATGTGGATAATATCACTACTTCTAGTCAAAATACTATATTGCCATGTGCTAGTCCTTGTAATTCATCTACTCACAATGTTGGTACATCTTGTGATGAATTGCTTTCCTTGCCTTGTTGCTCCGATGAGGAAGCTTATACTTCCTCTAGTACTTGTGTTGAGACTAACCATGTAGAGGAAATCAAAGAGCTCAAGGCCCAAGTCACTTCTTTGAAGAAGGACTTGGAAAAGAGTCATGAAGGGAAATCCACACTCAAAAATATCTTGAGTGTGCAAAAATCCCCCAATGACAAAGGTGGACTTGGATTCAACTCTAATAAGAAGAAGAAGTCCAAGATGAACAAAAAGAAGGGCCAAGAAAAAGTCAAGAATTCGGCCAAGATTGTTTGCTTCAAGTGCAAATTAGAAGGGCATTATGTTAGATCTTTCCCATTGAAGAAGAAGCCCATTAGTGACAAGAAATAAGGGAAGTGGCCACAAGTTCACTCTCATGCTCCTCAAGTTGAAGAAAGGCCTCTTCCCAAGAAAACTCAAGCTAATGGTTCTCAAGTTGAGAAATCAAGTGAGAAGAAACTGAAGAGTAGACGTTGCTACCTATGTCGTGAGAAAGGTCACCTCACTTCTTCATGCACTAGTGGTAACTTATCCGACCCAATTATTATTGATGATATCTATTCTCTTGGAAAGGATAAGGTTGGCAATGTGTTTGCCAAAGTTGTTGGTACTCAAAGTGGTGTCAAGAAAAGAACCATTTGGGTAGCCAAGCCTATTGTGACTAATCTCTTAGGACCCAACTTGGTTAGGGACCAACTAGTTCAAACTTGATCAATAGGTGTTGTTGGAGGGCATTGGAGACTTGGCTACTTTATGAAGAATTAAGGGGACTTCATCATTCTTAGTGTCTCAAGCCAAGTTAATTGGGTTATCAAGTTTCTATACTATATCCAATGTGCCTCCTTCCGGTAACTTACTTACATTGTTTACACTGAATGTTACTTGACCCTTTGCATGTTTTGGTTTTGTTCCTTGCATGTGTTTGTATATGTTGTGCCTCCAATTGCTTATCTTGAGTAATCAAGTATGTGTGTGTTGGTTTGCACATCATGTACACGTGTGTCATACATTGAGCCTTTATGCATCTTGTTTGTATCTTAGTTGGCTATTGTGAGAGATTAATGGAATATCCCATTATGGAGGAGTGGTGTGGTTTGTACACCTCACAATCCTATAAATGTGTGTACATGAGGAATACCATCTAGTATTGATATTACAAGATTATCTAGTCGCTATGTGGTATGTCTTCTCATGAGAAATTCAAATTCTAAATAGTCCATTGATTATCTCTTGTTGGATCCTCTTATTGCCTCTTGTTAAGTTCTTATTGGTATCACATTATGGGGGAGTAATATGCTATGTGCATATTACAAGCCTAGAAAATGTGTACATTTGAGATATTGTCACCTAGAATTGATATTGTAAATTATCTTGTTCCTAGGTGGCATGTTAGCTCTACAAGTTGCAATTTGCTTGTGTGTGGTGCAGAAGCTTATGTTGGATATCCCCGCTCCCCGTCTCTGTCCACGCAACCCTTCGGGATCCGAACTGGCTTGCTGCGATGCGTGAGGAGTTCGACGCCCTGCAGCGCAACCGTACGTGACAGCTTGTTCCGCGACCTCCCCGTGCTAATGTCATCACTGGCAAGTGGGTCTTCCGCCACAAGACTCGCCCCATGGTTCCCTTGAGCGCTACAAGGCGCGTTGGGTCGTGCGCGGCTTCCGCCAACGCGCCGACGTGGACTTCATCAACACCTTCGCCTCCATTGTTAAACTGAGCACGATTCGCGCTATTCTCTAGCTTGCTGTTTCTCGTGCCTGGCCTGTTCACCAGCTCGACGTGTCCAATGCTTTTCTGCATGGCCACCTCGACGAGCAGGTGTTCTCTCAGCAGCCTACTGGTTTCTTCGACACCGACTATCCGGACCACGTGTGCTTGATATCCTGTTCTCTCTACGGGTTGAAGCAGGCCCTCGGGCCTGGTACCAGCGGATCGCAGCCTTCCTTCAGCAGTAGGGGTTCCGGTCCACACAGTCCGATGTCTCCCTGTTTGTGTATCAGCAGGGCACCGCCACCGCGTACCTTCTCATCTACGTCGATGGCATCATCCTGACTGCGTCCTCGCCAATGCTACTTCAGCAGATCACAGCTCGCCTCGGCACCGAGTTCGCCCTCAAGGACTTGGGGCTCTCCACTACTTCCTCGGCATCGAGGTTGTTCGCCGGGCCACTGGCTTCTTTCTGCACCAACAGAAGTATGCCTACAAGCTTCTGGAGCGAGCGGGCATGCTTAACTGCAAGCCTGCTCCTACGCCTGTCGACACGAAGGCTAAGGTGTCCGCCGTCGAAGGTTCTCCGGTGCCCGATGCTCCCTTCTACCGCTCCATCGTCATTGCTCTTCAGTACCTCACGCTGACGCGTCCGGACATTCAGTACGCTGCCCACCAGGTGTGCCTTCACATGCATGCTCCTCGTGATACTCATTGGGCTCTGGTGAAACGTATTCTCCGGTACATACGTGGCACCACAGCTATGGGTCTCACCCTGACGGCATCACCTACCACCAGTATTGTCGCCTACTCCGACGCCGACTGGGCTGGGTGTCCCGACACTCGCCGCTCCACTTCCGGCTACTGCGTCTACCCTGGGCCCTCTCTAATTTCGTGGTCGTCTAAACGACAACCCACGGTCTCATGATCGAGCGCAGAGGCTGAGTACAGGGCTGGGGCCAACGCCGTCGCGGAGTGTTCTTGGCTACGACAGCTACTTCAGGAGTTGCTATGTGAGGTCACCAAGGCTACGCTTGTCTACTGTGACAACGTCTCCGCGGTGTACCTTGCTGCCAACCCTGTCCATCACCGACGGACGAAGCATATTGAGCTCAACATTCACTTTGTCAGGGAGCACGTCGCACTTGGTCGTATTCGAGTTCTACATGTGTCCACCGATCACCAGTTCGCCGATGTTATGACCAAGGGACTATCCACCTCGACATTCGAGGCCTTTCGGTCCAGTCTCTGCATCATCGGTGACGCTTCGACTGCGCGCGGGGGGGGGGGGGGGGGGGGGTGTTGAACATGTGTACATGTACGTAGGTCTGGGTTTCGTATGCAGTACCTGTAGTGTCGGTCTCCCTCTGTATGTGCGTGTATCTTAGGAGGCATGATACCGGTCGCACCCCTTGTACCTATATATATGTGCCTAGTGCACGACCAATCATTTATCGATGCATCAAATCATTCTCCACAGGTTGGATCCATGGAGGTTAAAAAGTGGTTAACCAACTAATATTATGAGCGAGCTATGGGTTGATGCATGGCTTGGGTTCATGGCAGGATCGGCATCGCGGAGGTGGCGTCGAGGGTGGGAGCTCTGTTCCGGGATAGGCCGGACCTCATCGCCGGCTTCAACGCCATCTTGCCGGTAGAGCACAAGATCCAGGTCGTCGGCGGAGTGGACGAGCATGAGCTTGCCGCTCGTTTCGTGAGAGAAGTGAGCCTAGATGACCACGGTGACGATAAGATCCACGATGGCTATATCTCTCACTATTGGTATACTACTAGAAGCACACGCGCGCTTTGCCGCGCCGTTTACTTGTTGGTCGTTTATTCAGTAGTAGGTTCTTTGCCTATTCTGTCATAGTTTTATGTGAGCCCCCTGTTGTTTCTCATGTTTTCAGGGCCCTTTCGCCCGAGATTTTGGCACAGGTAGTCATGCTGTATCTAAAGGAGACTAACACACAGGGGAATTGCTGTTAGCGTTGGCTGTCTCGCTCTGTTGCTTTTATTTTCTTAAGAGTATTGTTTGTCTTCAACTTTTGCATTTGGTAAAACTAACAAAATAAAAGCAATGGAAACACAAACAATACTCCAAGAAATTGGTGAGCAATTTGGTAGTAGATATGCTTTAACAGAAAGCTGCTCACTAATTCGATATCAGCTTATTTGTTCTCATGATAATAGCAAGAAAGATGGAAAATTAATTTGATTAAAGCTTATTTGTTCCCACCTATCCAGTAGCAATTTCCAACAAAATATGTCAGCGTATCCTTGCTATAGACAAAATTAAAGATTATTTGTCCCACCTATCCAGTAGCATGCATACATTTGACCTGCACAAACTATACCAGCTGATAGGAAATTAGGAACACACAACATGTTGATTCGGTGAAGAAAGAGCAGTAATCTATAGTTATACCAAAAGGTCCACTGTCCATAAGGATCCCTAAATATAAATGCTAAAAGCGAGGTGTCCTATGCATCTCTTCTTGTTGTGACAGAAAACATAAGTATCGAATTCTTCAGTCTTCACACCAAGCTTCATCAACATTTAGAGATGTGATTTCAGACTGAGCAATGATTTCTTTACACAAGTAGAAAAGGGGTTGTCCTGGCTGCCCAATCTCTAAATATATGAAGTTGCCATCTTTGAGCTGCCCAATAAAAGATGGATTAAATATATAATTGATCATGATCTACAAAGATGTTAAGCTAAATAGAAGAATTAAAAATAAAGAAAGAGTTACAGATCGTGATTTATCGAATTTCCTTTAGGTAAAAAAAGATGTAGGGGAAGGAGAAAACGTCTAACAAACATCACATGCTTGGATGAACATCAACTTTAGCAAAATTCATATTTTGCACAGCATAGTACTGGCAAATGTACAGTTTGAAGGCTTAATGGCAAAGGGTTACGATTAGTTCGCACTATTTCCATACTTGTGCCAGGCCATACAGGAAACTATCTCACAACATCAGGATTCTCCCATTCGTAAAAAATAAATATTAAAATATTATCTCTGGGAAGAACTCACCATAAAATAAATAAAATACAGGGAATGGATTCTTACAAACAGAAATTGAGACATCAGCGAAGTCATTTAAGAGGTGCTGATGCCGTACATACGCAAGGAAAACAATATATGATACTCTAGCAGCAGCAGCAGCACCAGGGATTAAAAAATTGTTTCAATAGCTATTTGTAAAACAGTACTCACATGTCATCCATTTTCCATCACACCTTAAACAAATACATTTCACATTGCAACGCTATGTCTCTTGCATATTTGAAGGCACTAGTAAGATGCCCGTGCTATGCTACGGAATCACATGAAATAAATTGGACTCACAAAAGTACAGACCCAAATATGTAGTACTATGATTTTCATTAAGAGAAGGTTAGTATTTAGCCATATCAAAAGTCTTTGCTCAACGACGCTACAAACATCACAGAGTTACATGGAGTGACAGAACATTTCATTATGATTACATCCATCTTTAGCTAAGACATGTGCACAACTATTTGCAACCCAACATGCCTCCAAGCCATTACATTTTACTTTACCCAGAGATCACACCAACTTGATATGGCATTACACTACCTTAAGATTTCACTTCATAAGTGAAACTCGGTTTCAGTTAGAACAAGGATCACAAAAGCACTTGCTATCATTGTCCACGGCACCGTTCACCCAAAATTAAGCAAAGTGAAGTAACACGGTTCAGAAGTAGCTCAACCTAGTATGCAGGCCACGGTCTAGTTAATTAAAGACAAAACATCAAGTATTAGCAAAATTTATTTTCACGGTATTACTATGTGCATAGAAAAATGCATGCACTTAGACTTACCTATGCGCTCCATACGTAACATTGTCGCCACGACAATAACACACCCCTCGGCCAGTTTTTCCAATGTACTTAGATTATTAGGGGAAATCCTTTTCTAAGCCCGGGCTCATCTGCACCCATGTTGAATAAAAAAATCAAAACAAATGCTAAAAAAATTCAAAAAAATCAATTTTTTTCCTCATGGTAGACAATTTGATACGTGAGGTTCGACCCAATTTTCAAATCAATTGGACAACTGAGCAACTCTCGGCAAAAAAGACAAATTCGGGGTCTGTAAAACAATTTACTGTTCATGTACTGTTTTGACCCAATTTGTCTTTTTTGCTGAGAGCTACTCAGATGTTCAAATGAGCTAAAATTTAGAGCGAAAACCTCACGCAATAAATTGTCTACCATGGGAAAAAAATTGGAATTTTTTGAATCTTTTTGGTATTTTTTATGAATTTTTTTATGGTTGGGTGCAGATGAGCCTGGGCACCGAATCGCTGCACTCGATTATTAGTCACCAACTTGTCCCATACAACTAACAAACAACAAGGCAAACTTTACTAATTGCAGCCAACAAAATAAAGAAGACCATGAGAACAGAAGTATGAATACAATTCTGAATTCTTAAACTATGGCAGTTTCTCAAGGATTAGTTCAATCAAACTTCAAAGCATTACAAATTATAGGTTTCACCACAATTGATATTTATTAGTACCAAAAAAAATCCTTCTTCAAAAATCTTACTTGGCAGACTGAATACATTATACTACAATCATGAACTGCGGATCAGTAGTTAAATCAAACAAGTGAGCATTCAGCATTACAAATCATAGGTTTCACCGCAGCTGATATTTATTTGTACTAAAAGAATCTTTCTTTAAAGATCTTACTCCTCATATTCTGAAAAAATATATAGCTATGCCATGTTGAGGATCTAGGCTGACAGTTACAGGATATACGCCCATCAAGAGCATGATATACTTTCAAGGGATAGCAGGTTGTAAGATGTGCATATAAACAGCATCCCACAACATGATGGCCATACAAAATAAAGAAAACAAAAAAAGCTGAAGTTCTAAATTCAAGTGTGCTCTATATTGCACATCCCTATTTCTGATCATATGTCTATAGCAATTATTTGAATTAAGCACCAAGAGATATATTTTTCTCATGTTCAGGGAGATGAACCATACTTTATAGAACACATCAACCATAGGTAAAGTTTCACTTATTCCACACCTAAATCATATTTTCCAAATACTCACACGCCCCAAAAATGTAACATCTGTTTCAGTTGCTACAAGATGCCCCATGAATCTTGCTAGGTATACATTCCCCACGGTGTGACTTGGGCCTCATAAATACAAATTTCTTCTTATATTATAATTTGATTTAAGTCTTGTTTATCCCTACTAAGCATTATTTTTGCTGTTTCTGTGAACAGAAAAGAAACTTGAAAAGGAAGGCGAATGAAGACACATACTGCACGCAAAAGAACTTTTTCTATGGAGACTAACACTGCAAAGGACCTTACTTTTTTGCAGCAAGCTGAGGGAAGACATGGCGCCTCTCTGTACTGAATCTACAACAGAAATTGCAACAATTACTCAGCTATAAAAAGTAGCCAGTGATAATTTGATTGCCATTAGGCAGAGGGGATCAGCTCAATAATTCACATACATGATTTTTTATTTTTATTTTTTTATCCTTGGAGGGAAAATATTAATCACTGAACACCTTCAGCAGACCATTGTTATATACTTGTATTTTATTACTTAATGGTTTGTGAAGTCATTATACAAGAACATCGAGGAATTCCAAACACTGTGGACGAAATTTAGAATTCAAGATTTCTGTCTCGTGCATATGTTCAACTTTAAACATAAACTGCAGTTTAATAAGCTATAAACCAACTGATTCAGAACCAACATGGTGTGCCTTGTGGAGTTGTGGAGACGTACAGAAAGCGCAAGTCCGAAGAGGCCGATGTGCTCGGTTGGAAGGGGAAAAGGCAGCGCAGACCGTGACGAACTGTCCGCTTGCTCGTCGATGCAGCGACGCAGTCCCTGACCGAGCTCACCCGCAGGGGGTGCGACCTCCAAGCGGTCCAACGACGGCGAGAGCGAGCACGCCGACAGGGGTTGCAGCTTCCTCGTTCCCGCGACGGTGAGCGAGGGACTCGGCAGTACTGGCGACGGTGAGTGAGGTAGCAGAAACTGAATCCGCTGAGAGGTAGAGGAGAAAACAGCGAGTATAAGGGATGGGGAACCCCTGCGGGTGCGGCATCGCTGTTTGAATTTTGAAGGGAGGTGGTGGAGCTCAAGGCCGGGGAGTGGGATTGGAGGAGAGAGGCGGCAAGAGAGTTGGGATTGAGGGAGGCCATGATAGCAGGCAACGGGAGAGACGAGGCGGACAGATTGGGGGAGAATGACCGGTGCTAGCAGCCGCAATGAGGTGGCTTGACTCAACTGTAATGGCGGATTGGACTCTTGGTACTGTGTAATTTTTTATTCCCATCTCATCCAAGAGGGCAGACGGACCATCAACACGAACTGGCTCTTTTAAAGGAGTAAAGATATTTGGTACCATATATTTATATGAGCACTCTAGCTCGGCAAGCTTAATGCCAATATACAATTAAGCTAACACGATAGGCAAACCTGTGATATAGACTATAACCACTAAACATGATGCAGAACACTGATCAATCACTTATTAACTACTATCCTCTCTCTTCTGCCGTTATGCTCTTTGTCTGAGCATAGGAGACCAAGCAGAGAAACTTACCACGCAAAACTGATTCTACGGGAAGTAGATGCACTGGCTGCAGACCGGAACCTGATGCACAAAACAAAAACCGTCATCTGAAAATCCAAAGAAAGCACACACGGCATATCAACACAAAACTGAGGTTGCACTGAGAAAACTCTACATGCCAGCAACAAATCCAAGCAACCCGAACTAAAATTTCTAATCCGCGCTCACATTTCCCTCTCAGATCTAGACCTTCTAACACCACATCTGCCACCGTGTACGCCCTGCATAGATCCAACAATCCCTCTCACATGCCCATACACAAACGGAAAGAACACAAGACATTGTAGGGGAATCGCCGGATAGGTGGAGAAATGATGATTAAGTAACTTTGTGACATTTGCAGACGACCATTGCGAGGAGCCGGAGAGAAGAATTGGGAGCCGAGCAAGCACCAATATCATAGAAGCAAGTATAGCCAGTATCATAGAAGCAAGTATAGCCATATTCACCACCATACATCCATACCCAAAGCATAAAACCGCCACACCTCAGTGACCCAACTTGGTGACCATCATCACAATAGACTGTACAGTGTGATGGTCAAACACCACGGATGGCAGAGCGAAGAGAGAGAGGAGACCTGAGTACCTAACACGATCGGAATTGAAGAGGCAGGTCACCACAGCCGTGTAGCTAGGCCCAATAAGGGCTATGGCGACACCGGCATCCCGTTGGGATCAGCAGTGGAGGTGGAGGTGCGTACCCACCTACCACTGTTAGGGTTGTGGGAGGAGCAGCCGAGCAGGAGGATGTGGGAGGCAAGGTACTGCTGGAGGTCGAAGGAGCCATCGCCACGCCGGTGAACCTACCACTGTTAGGGTTTACCGAGGGAGGAAATTGGTAGATGAGAGCGAAGCAGGCCGGCCCAGTATCCGGGGGCGTCAATTAGTGGTGGAGATGGTTAGAAGGCAGTGGTGATTTCGGGAGAGAGAAGATTGGGAGAAAGTAGTGTGAAAGACTGAAAGGTCAAGGTTGTCCGCTCTAGAGACATACCAGGACACAAAAAAGGCAGCAAACCACGCGATACCTACATGTACGTATGCCCATGCGAAGAGAACCACCGTTTACCATCTGACAACACAGGTCCATCCATCCTCAAAACGTATGGTGCACCAGGTAGAGCTCTATTCCTTGGGAGCTTAGTAATTCTAGAGACGTTTTCTAAACTGCATCAACAACATGTGAACATGAGCGGCAACATTTAAGAATATTTGTGCACATCAAGCTAAAACTTGTAATTTCTTTACGAAACTTATGGTACAATACTAAACAGAGCTTACACAATCTGTACGTGCTGATTGTACTTTTGCCTAAACACTTTGGAGCAGCAATGCGCAAATAGTTCAACCCATAGGAAAATGCTCATAATTCTGAAAGTGTTCTAGAATTGAACCTCCCAGGTGCTATGTTGACTTACGCTCGGATATCATGTATTCATATACACACGAATAACCTAATCTGGTTGCAGGGAAGATAGTTGATGCACTAAAGAATTTTGATGAACTTGTGGTAGTTTACTCAATAGATTAACCAAGCAGCTTAGATTTGGCAGCATGTCAACTATCTTGGCACCAGAACCTTGTAACTCAAAACAGTTACGCTTAGCAAAAATCAAGAACAAATATCACGATTTCACCAGTTGTGTTTCAGTTTGCATAGTCACAAGACAGATTCAACAACAAAGGCACTATATTGTGTGGATTGTCTACACTAAGCTAAATAACCCTTTGACATCACCAATTAGAAAGAACACACTACAAAATACGTTAAATTTCTGTTTGGCATCAAGGATGAAAGTACTGCTAACTTGCTGTGTCATTCATGTCATCAGCCATAACAGAAACTTCCCCCTTCAGATCACCAATTAAGAGGGTGACCTGTATGATTCCATGTGGTCGCAGATAGGAACTCAAAATTATAATATACCATTTGCACACGCTAGCTTCATGATCCTTGAATTATATGTGGTCACTTAGTAAGTGCAAGTCAAAGTGAATGGCTTTATACAATGCAATAAAGAATTTAGCTAGATTAAAAAATGATCAGGCGATCAAAAAGTTATACGTTATTTCTAGTTCTATTATGACACATATTTAACACTATGATGTGATACAGAGTACAACTAAAACTGAACCATATGGATGTCTAACTTTGCTATATAAATAGAACTGAAAAAAAAATAGATACAATCCAAAGAAATCCATTCTTACCTCTAACATATTGTGACTCTATTCTTCTTTCAACAGTAGCTAAAAGGGCATCATAATTTCTTGGCAAATGCACGTGCTCTAACAACAACACCTACATCAGCAGAAATAACCACAAAGACCCTTGGAAGGTAATCCAGAATCACAGCCTACATAAAAAGATTTGTTAAGTATTTGTTTATCAGCTCAAGTCCTGCAAGAACATTCTAAAAGAAGTGCCATATATGCACCCATCTAGTTCTGCACAAATGTAATCCTAAAGTCTTGACATACCTAGAGAAATTCCCATAAATGCATTAATACAGGTCTGAATATTCACATAAAAGTTGCACAATCAATTTCAGAGAAAGAGATAAACAGAAAATTCAGAGAGATGCAGGGCAAAGTTTCAACAAGTACTGGGCAGTTCACCATGGTGGAGCTCGTCCGCATGGTCATGGTGACCGTCGTCCGTCGTCTCCGTCGTGGAGGAGCACGTTGTGGAGGTGGGCTAGCGAAGGCGTCGATGGCCAGAAATCCTATTGCGTTCACCGACTTATCGAACAGCTCGCCCGTGGCGGCCTGCCAGTCGTCCATCTCGACGGCCTGCCAGTCGTTCACCGACTTATTGTACACGCAGTGACTGCGATGAGAGGAAGAGGACGCCGCGAGGGAGCGGAGGCCGCGGCCAGCGAGCGGAAGCGGACTCCAGGTGCTCCGCTGGGGCTGCGGCCGCGCCGGGATGGTGGCGTGTACGGCCGTGCGGGGCGACAGTGTTCGCGGCCATGGTGCTGGGAGTTGGCGGTGGCGGCGGCGGCGCAAGATGGGACGGAGGTACACCAGAGGACGACTCCCAACACACGCGATTTTTACCGACACAAGAACGTCAGTTGCGTTGGCTGGAGGAGGGATGTCACGCCACAATCTGACCCTGACAAACAGGGTCAACTTCGAAGGAAAAAATACAGGAGCTCTCCCAGGTCTTCATTTCCTGGGAGCTTAAAATCTGTACTTAGGGTATGCTCGATTTTCATACGTGCTATCACATTGATTCCAACCTAAATCGATGCAATTATCGGTGAATGTTGTTCATATTGTAATAATGTATCCTCACTCGCCCTCATCATAACATGCTACTACCTCTGTCCGTAAAGAAATATAAGATCGTTTAGATCACTACTTTAGTGGTCTAAACGATCTTACATTTCTCTACAGAGAGAGTATTTTCTAATGGGAAACGATGCCTCCCACACTCCGAGTCTCCCTCTCCCTTATCGCTTACCCTAGCCCTCGCAATAACGCCATTCCCTTGGTGCTATTTTTAATTCTCGTTTCTCACGAACCATGTGCTGGTAGGTGTATAATTAAATAAAAGCCGAGGGTGCTTTCTATAGAAAAAGACAATGCGTGGCTCACCACTCTGGCCACTGACATGTGGGCCGCATTCATACTAACATGCCACGGAGCACGAGATACAGCTGGATACGGAAGAAGTGACCGTATATGCACGCATAGGCAAGTTATGTTACTGCAATGACGTATTTTGCAAGTTTTAGCACTAAACTAAACATTGGATGGACCAAACGGACCGGAAAGGAAACCCCCTCCCGCGACCGCGTCATCCCCGCGGGCGACCGGTCGCGCCTCCAGCGCATCCTCCCCCCTCCCGCTCCCCTCCCTCCTTGCCGCCATCGCTGGCGTCCGGCGCCGGGCCTGGCCCGGGCGGCTCTGGCAGCGGCGGCCTCTGGCCTTTCCCCTCGCGGGTCGCTCCGAGGCAGGGCGGTGCGGCACTGCGGGGTGCTCCCAGGCGGCGGCGGTCCGGTGCGGCGGCGGTGCTCTCCGGCGTGGTGGCGGGGGATCTTCTGGGCGGCGGGGTGGCGCGGCGATGCGATCTGGCGGCGCCCGCCCGGCCCAGATCTGGGCCCTTCGGGCCCCATCCGGGTCTGGGCGGGCCGGCGGCGAGGAGGGTCGTCGGTGTGGCTTCCGGGAGACAGGGAGCGGCGATGGGCGGGTGGATGCTGGCGGCGCTGGTGCCGCCCTGCTGCAGCATGGCCGGCGGGGCTTTACGGGCCCTAATCGGGCTTGGTCGGGTCAGGGGTGGCCTGGTATGCCCTGCTACTGCGTCCGGACGGTGACCGCGACGGTGCGGAGACTCGGGACTCCCGCACGACGGCGGTGGAGGTAGTTCCCTCCCGCGGGGCTCCGGTGCCGCTGCTCCTGTCGCCTCGTGCGTCTCTCTCCATCCTCTTGGCCTCGTGGTGGTGATCTCAGTGAGGCGGCGTGGGTGGCGTCAGGACCGCGGTGGCGCATGCTGGTGGGCAGCGAGGTGGCTAGTTGGCTCCGGCTTGGTTGGGCGGTGGGGTTTGGAGTGCAGGAGAAATCCCTTGCCGGCTCTCTTCTGGCTTCGATGCGGTGACACCTGCGGTTGCCACCATCCCTTCTTGGAGGGTGTCGGATGTATCCATCCCCCACTTCCTTTCGCGTGCCGGGGAAAACCCTAGGACACGTCCGGGTAGCAGCATCGTCGACGTCGCATCCCTTGCTCGAGGTGCTGCTTGGTACGCGGCGGGTCGGAGCCTGGGTCTGTGGTGGGTCAATTTCGGAGGGCGCAGCGGTGGCGGGTCATCCGCGCTTTGTCGAGCTGCCGCTGTTGGCATTTCTTTCTTCTTCTTTGTTCTTTCTCTTTCCTTTGGGCTTGTTGTGCTTCTGGCCCGAGCATTCCTTTGTATCGGTGTTGGCGCTTTGTAATACAATGCGGGGGGAAACCCTTTTTCGGTAACTGAACATTGGATGCAAGTTCTATGACTGCCACTGATATTACCTTTTCAAGTATTCATTAGTTTCGAAGCTATGGACGCGAAGGACACAACAATTAATTGTTTGCGATGCAGACACTCAGTTTAAAATATATTTCTGTTCAAAATTTGGATTTCAGAAGAAAGAGGAAAACACGTCATCAAATTCAAACCACCTGCACCCTCCATATGCGATTATTTATTTTCCATGCACGTATCATGTGAAAACAAATGCTAAGCACATCCAACAACTCCCTCAATCCCATGGACGGGACGACAAAACTCATCAATCAACCTCAATCAGTGTGATTACAACGGACTTTTGCATACTAAATTTTGGCACAAGCAAAAGCAAGCATTATCCTGTTCTATCACACATGCGGCTGCCGGCCGGAGGGGTAGCACTAGCACTCGACCACGCCCGTATCTTATCTTCCAAACTTGTTTGTTCCCTAGTTACTTAGTTTAATGATGAATCGCGCACAACACAAACACACAAACATTTGCTAATATTTAGCCCCGCAGACCAAGGCTTGATCTCCCCACTCCGCCTTCCTCGCTCACGCACACGATGAAGCACCCGGCGACGCTGCTGCTGATACTAGCAGCAGCCGCTCATGTGCTGCTGCCGTCGGCACAATGCCACCGGCTCAACCCGGAGATCCACGACGCCGGCGGGCTGAGCCGGCAGGGCTTCCCGGAGGGGTTCGTGTTCGGGACGGCCGCGTCGGCGTACCAGGTGGAGGGGATGGCAGAGCAGGGAGGGCGAGGGCCAAGTATCTGGGACGCCTTCATACAGATACCAGGTAAAAACATTTCCATCGATTTGGTTCATCTTGTTTCTTTTTTGTCCTAGCTCCACTGAACAAGTTGTAGTGGTGCTACTGCTCCATGCATAGCTGTACATATCTGCATCTTGGATCTAAACGGGTGTTGTTGTTGGGGGGATCGACAGGGACGATCGCCGGCAACGGCACCGCCGATGTGGCCGTCGACGAGTACCATAGATACAAGGTGTGTATAGTAAGCGATTAATCATCCAGCTGATTGCTCTGTTTTTGCGAGTGCCTTTTGGTGTGTCGTCATGCTTCACAGAGGTGTTTCTTTATTCTGAGGTGTAGGAGGATGTGGACATAATGAAGAACATGGGCTTCGACGCGTACCGGTTTTCCATCTCTTGGTCGAGGATTTTCCCAGGTATATTAAGTATATGGCATCATCTCTCCTCCTGCAGCAGTTTCAAATTTCAAAAGAGTTTTTGATGCACATGGAGTTGTGTATAAAATTCAATTCTAGATGGGACTGGGAAGGTGAATTGGGAAGGAGTTGGTTACTACAACAGGCTCATAGATTACATGCTTCAGCAAGGTAACTGTAATTTCTACACGAGGCAAGAAGCTTTCAATTAGCACCAAGGTCCAGATTTCTAGTTTAATTAACCGTTATAATGGTGGATTAGGCATCACTCCATATGCAAACCTCTATCACTATGACCTCCCACTGGCACTCCATCAGCAGTACCTTGGCTGGCTAAGCCCAAGGATAGTGTAAGCATTTCAAATAGCTAATGATTACTTCCACATTTCAAAGTTGAATTTAAGTATGTGTCGTTGATACGCCCAACTTCTTCTGTTTCTACAAAAGGGGCGCGTTTGCAGACTATGCCGATTTCTGTTTCAAGGTGTTCGGAGACAGGGTGAAGAATTGGTTTACCTTCAATGAGCCGAGGTGCGTCGCAGCTCTCGGCTATGACAATGGCCTCCATGCACCGGGGAGGTGTTCTCAGTGCTCTGCAGGAGGTGACTCCACCACAGAGCCATACCTTGCCGCGCACCATCTCATACTTTCACATGCTGTGGCGGTGCGGCGATACCGCGACAAGTATCAGGTAAGACTGACCGAAGATTACCTTCAAGTCATTTCTCACTTGAAGAATCACATATTCAATGGCAGTGCCTAAAAGTGAATGTTAACTATGTTTCATTCAATCATTCGGTTCTATTCAATAGCATCACCAAAAGGGGAGGATTGGAATTCTCTTGGATTTTGTATGGTACGAACCTTTGAGCAACAGTAATGTTGATCAAGCTGCAGCGCAGAGGGCAAGGGACTTCCACCTTGGATGGTAAACCCTGAACCAGTTTACCCCAGGATAAAATTTTACTTCACAAGTTCAGATTGCAACACATGTCTACCACCCTACTTTCACCAACTTTGTTTGGAGGGAAGCAGACTGAAACTGTATGAATGTCCTTGCAGGTTCCTTGATCCCATCATCCATGGTCGCTACCCGTTCACGATGCTCGAGATTGTCAAGGATAGGTTGCCACGCTTCAGTACCGACGAGTCCACGATGGTTAAAGGATCCATTGACTATGTTGGTATCAACCAATACACTTCTTTCTACATGAAGGACAATGGGACTTGGAACCTCACGCCTATCAGTTACCAAGATGATTGGCATGTTGAATTTGTCTGTAAGATCTCTCTCATTCATGCCAACTCCTACTGTGCCACATACTTCACATTCTTAGACCCTCGTGATTTGCATGTGTCTTTGCAGATGAACGAAATGGCGTGCCTATTGGAGCTCATGTAAGTGCGGTTCTAGATTACTCTCTGTACCTTATAGATGGATAAGTCAGGTTTTCTGTGGAACATTGTAACTGTAAGCTGGTTGAGTTTATGCAGGCAAACTCCTACTGGCTTTATATTGTACCATGGGGAATCAACAAGGCTGTGACCTATGTTAAAGAAAGATATGGAAATCCTACAATGATCCTTGCTGAAAACGGTACTTCAACATCTCAAATGACAATTGTTTCTTCCGGTTAAACAAATTACTCCCACTACTTATCGTTCTCATAAGGACATGAATGATCAATGTTATGGTCTGACAGGGATGGACCAACCAGGCAACGTGAGTATCGCTGACGGTGTGCGCGACACAGTACGAATCCGGTACTACAGAGACTACATAACCGAGCTCAAGAAGGCGATAGACGATGGCGCCCAGGTGATCGGGTACTTTGCTTGGTCTCTGCTTGACAACTTCGAGTGGAGACTTGGCTACACTGCCCGTTTCGGTATCGTCTATGTGGACTACAAGACTCTGAAGAGGTACCCAAAGGACTCAGCGTTATGGTTCAAGAACATGCTCTCCGAGAAGAAAAGGAGCTAGTATTACAAACAAGATCCCCGGGTGGATCAAATTCTTCCGCTTTCAGAATATGCATAGTGTAGCATTTGTTCATCATCGCACCTCAAATTTAGCTTCAAGAAGCTGGAAATGAAAAACATTGAGACAGTAATTTTGCCCTTTCTTATAATACAAATCAGAAACAACGAGATCTCTTTTAAGTCAAAACACTACTGGTCGATCAGTTTAAGTGCACTGAAGCACATGACATAATTAACTATCAGAATATCAAATGGCACCATTTGAACAACATACACATGACCTCGCAGAGGAAAGCCAGTTGAGCAATTCACTAGATGCAAATTAGTGCCCCAAAACTGACCTCGTTATATTTGATTACACGTCCTCCTCATGTTAGCTAGGCTTCTAGCGGACCGAATTCTGGATTTCTTTGTTTGATATTGCCATACCTAGTGATAATTAGAAGGGCACTATAATTTCTTTTCAATGCTCAATTGAAATACCATTTCCAGTCAATTTTATATTATGGTAAAAAATTATCTTATCTATAAAAAAACTACATATTTTCTTAACCAACTTTCTGACTGACCTCAGGCTTGTCACAAATTTTTGAGCTGCCAAGCCAGTTTCTACAGTAGGCTAAATCATCCACGACAACTCAACCAAAATGGTTAGGCATAGTGGGAGCAAAGGGGGCATGGGTACCCTTTAACTCTCTTTAGTTCAATTAAACAAAGTCTTAGAGCATCTCCAGCCGCACCCCCCCCCCCAAACAAGCCAGTGTGCCTTTTTTACGGACGGCGCTGAAAAAATGGCCCAGTCGCGCCCCCAGGACGCCGAATTCCACCGGTTTGGCCCAATTCATGGCCCGGCGATCCCAGGCCAAACCTAGCACACTGGGGCACCTGGGGACTCTGGCGGAACGAAAAGTGGTGCATGGGCCACCACTGTCAGGAGAGAAACACCTTTCCCCCGCCTAGATTCGACTCGCGAGCGGCCAGACGCCACTTCTCCCCTTCGCCACATGCTGATCCCGGCGCCATAGCCACTGCCTTGCCGCTAGAAAGGCCACCCCTCCGGAAAGAGAGGGTTTCGCCGTGACATCCTCCATCCCGCTCCTGGACGAGCTCTCCAGGACTCCAAACATGTAGGTGGAGATACCGGCGGCTGCCCACCCACTATGCCTGCTAGGTGTTCAGTGATTTGCTTGTTCGGCGATGGACTCCGATGACGAGGATTCGTTCGCGGCTCTGATGGAGGAGGAAGCCGAGGATGACACAGACGACGAACAGCACCTCATGATCCTCGATGCTCTGGCTGGCCTGTTCGTGAACAATGCAAAGCCACGACGAGGTGGCTCGGCGCCGGGCTGCCGCAAGAGCAAGCAGAGGCATCGAATGGAGGGCTATTGCTTGCTCTACGCTGACTATTTTGCCGGCCCTCCACTGCATGGCAGGAAAGTGTTTCGGCACCGTTATCAGATGAACCGGAAACTCTTCCTCAGGATTGTGAATGCCATCCGGGAGTTCGACAGCTATTTCATTTGCAAGAAGGATTGCACTGACATAGTTGGATTCTCCTCACTCCAGAAGTGCACGACAGCTATGAGGATGCTTGCATATGGAGCTCCCGGTGATATACAAGAAGACTATGGACGCATTGCCGAGTCCACCATCATTGAGTGTTTTTACAAGTTCTACAAGGCAGTGGTCGCAGCGTTTGGACCACAATACTTGAGATCACCAAATTCTTAAGACACTGCTCGGATCCTAGCATAGAATGCGTCAAGAGGATTTCCTGGGATGCTTGGAAGCATCGATTGCATGCAGTGGGCATGGAAAAACTGTCCACTCTCTTGGCAGGGGATGTACAAAGCTGCCAAAGGAGCTTGTTGTGTGGTACTTGAGGAGTGACCACACAAGACCTTTGGATTGGCACTCCTTCTTTGGTATGCCAGGAACTCACAATGACATCAACGTACTGCAATGCTCGAATGTGTTTGCCAAGCTTGTTGAAGGTCATGCTCCTCTGGTGAACTTCGAGGTCAATGGGTGCCACTACAACAAGGGATACTATCTAGCAGATGGCATCTATCCTAGATGGTCCACATTAGTGAAGACTATCTCAAACCCTGTGCCAGGAGGCAAGAACTCCTACTTTGCCAAGTGCTAGGAGGCCTGCAGGAAGGATGTCAAGCGGGCATTTGGTGTGCTCCAATCTTGATTTGCTGTTGTCCGGTACCCACTCTGACCTGGTCGAAATCTCAGATGTGGGAGGTGATGAATTGTTGTGTCATCTTGCACAACATGTTCGTTGAGAGCGAGCAGGAAGAGCCAGTGTTTGACACTGAACCATATTTCAGGCAGGGTCCTCTTGCAACTGTTGATCACCAGGTTCCGGCAGCATGGGCTGCCTTCCTCAATATGCGTCAGTAGATCCAAGACCCACAGGTGCATCAAGAACTGCAACACGATTTGGTGGAGCATCTATGGAGGCTCAAGGGCAATGCCTAGTTCGATGTGTTTTAATTTGTGTTTGAATTATGAGCTTACTTTATTGAACTATTTGATTTGTATTGATTTATGTGATGAACTATGTGATAAAAATTAGTTTTGTTGAATTTGTGCCGAATTTGAGTTTCAAATCGAGGGCTGGGGGCCAAACTTGGGGGCCAGCTGGGAACCCGAGCCCCCCTCCCCCCAGCGAAAATATCGCCGGCTAGCCCCCAGGAGGCGCTATTTCAAGCCACTGGGGGACCGAACAACTGGAGATGCTCTTAGGTTTAGAGGGTACCATAAAGGTCACCAATTTGCATCCCTAGTTAGGCAGGCTAACCAATACACCATCGATAAATAGAATTCATTTGCGGCGCCCGGCGGAGCCAGATCCCAAAAAATAGTCTACTTCCAAAATTAAGTTTTCGATCCCTAGTTAGGCAGGCTAACCAATTGAAGGAAATATGCCCTAGAGGCAATAATAAAGTTATTATTTATTTCCTTACTTCATGATAAATGTTTATTATTCATGCTACAATTGTATTAACCGGAAACATAATACATGTGTGAATACATAGACAAACATAGTGTCACTAGTATGACTCTACTTGACTAGCTCGTTACTCAAAGATGGTTAAGTTTCCTAACCATAGACATGAGTTGACATTTGATTAACGGGATTACATCATTAGGAGAATGATGTGATTGACTCGACCCATTCCGTTAGCTTAGCACTTGATCGTTTAGTATGTTGCTATTGCTTTCTTCATGACTTATACATGTTCCTATAACTATGAGATTATGCAACTCCCGTTTACCGGAGGAATACTTTGTGTGCTACCAAACGTCACAACATAACTGGGTGATTATAAAGGTGCTCTACAGGTGTCTCCGAATGTACTTGTTGGGTTGGCGTATTTCGAGATTAGGATTTCTCACTCCGATTGTCGGAGAGGTATCTCTGGGCCCACTCGGTAATGCACATCACCATAAGCCTTGCAAGCATTGTAACTAATGAGTTAGTTACAGGATGATGTATTAAGAAACGAGTAAAGATACTTGCCGGTAACGAGATTGAACTAGGTATTGAGATACCGACGATCGAATCTCGGGCAAGTAACATACCAATGACAAAGGGAACAACGTATGTTGTTATGCGGTTTGACCGAAAAAGATCTTCGTAGAATATGTGGGAGCCAATATGAGCATCCAGGTTCCGCTATTGGTTATTGACCGGAGACGTGTCTCGGTCATGTCTACATAGTTCTCGAACCCGTAGGGTCCGCACGCTTAAAGTTCGATGACGGTTATATTATGAGTTTATGTGTTTTGATGTACCGAAGGTAGTTCGGTGTCCCGGATGAGATCGGGGACATGACGAGGAGTCTCGAAATGGTCGAGACGTAAAGATCGATATATTGGACGACTATATTCGGACATCGGAAAGGTTCCGAGTGATTCGGGTATTTATCGGAGTGCCGGGGGATTATCGGAAACCTGGGGGGACTATTGGGCCTACATGGGCCATAGGGAAGAGGGAAGTCAGCCCACAAGGGGCAGCTGCGCCCCCTCCCTATAGGGGGTCCGAATTGGACTAGGGAGGGGGCGCGCCCCCCTTTCCTTCTCGTTTCCCTCTCCTTCCTTCCCCCTTCCTTTTCCTAGTTGGACTAGGAAAGGGGGGAGTCCTACTCCTACTAGGAGGAGGACTCCTCCCCTCCTTGGTGCGCCCCAAGGCTGGCCGGCCTCCCCCCTTGCTCCTTTATATACGGGGGCAGGGGGGCACCTCTAGACACAACAATTGATCCCTTGGATCTCTTAGCCGTGTGCGGTGCCCCCCTCCACGATAATCCACCTCGATAATATTGTAGCGGTGCTTAGGCGAAGCCCTGCATCGGTAGAACATCATCATCGTCACCACGCCGTCGTACTGACGGAACTCTCCCTCAAAGCTTGACTGGATCGGAGTTCGAGGGACGTCATCGAGTTGAACGTGTGTAGAACTCAGAGGTGCCGTCCGTTCGGTACTTGATCGGTCGGATCATGAAGATGTACGACTACATCAACCGCGTTGTGCTAACGCTTCCTGTCGGTGTCAAAACCGGTGGATCTCGGGTAGGGGGTCCCAAACTGTGCGTCTAGGCGGATGGTAACAGGAGACAAAGGACACGATGTTTTTACCCAGGTTCGGGCCCTCTCGATGGAGGTAAAACCCTACTCCTGCTTGATTGATATTGATGATATGGGAAGTACAAGAGTAGATCTACCACGAGATCAAGGAGGCTAAACCCTAGAAGCTAGCCTATGGTATGATTGTTATGTGTCCTATGGACTAAAACCCTCCGGTTTATATAGACACCGGAGAGGGCTAGGGTTACACAGAGTCGGTTACAATGGTAGGAGATCTACATATCCGTATCGCCAAGCTTGCCTTCCACGCCAAGGAAAGTCCCATCCGGACACGGGACGAAGTCTTCGATCTTGTATCTTCATAGTCTTGGAGTCCGGCCGACGGTGATAGTTCGGCTATCCGGACACCCCCTAGTCCAGGACTCCCTCAGTAGCCCCTGAACCAGGCTTCAATGACGACGAGTCCGACGCGCATATTGTGTTCGGCATTGCAAGGCGGGTTCCTCCTCCGAATAATTCATAGAAGATTTGTGAACACCAGGATAGTGTCCGGCTCTGCAAAATAAATTCCACGTACCACCGCAGAGAGAATAATATACACACAAGTTCAATCTGCTGACGTATTTCGTGGCGTGGCGTCACACCACGGCCAAGCCTTTACTCAAATCGTTTTTATTATTCCACCTTAGCGCGTTTAGCGAAGCGATTTCCTTGGCACGTCTTGTTGAAGCAGAGATCGTGTCCCCTTATTTCGGGATTCTCATCAATACGGACGTGGGTAACCCAACCGCGCCATTGATTGCGGCGCTTGGGAGATAAGCGAGTTTTACCGGGCTGGTGGGGGCGCGCAGTTTCGTCCGCCCTTATATAAAGGGATAAGGATCCACCTTTTTCACCTACGCCTTCTTCCTCCTTAGCTTATCCATCTCCGCGCACTCGAGCTCCAGCGCCCAAGTCCGCACATCTCACCTCAACCTTCTCCAACCATGTCCGGAGCGGGAGGCAAGTGGATGGCCTCCTCCGTCATGGAGGGGCACATCAAGAAGCTGCGCAAGGCTGGATATTTGTCCAGCGACATCGCGCACCGGCTCCCCGACGAGGGGCAGCTCGTCCCCACCCGCGGGCCGCATGAGAGGGTGGTATTCCTTCCCCATTTCCTCCATGGACTGGGCTTCCCAATTCACCCATTTGTCCGGGGGCTCATGTTCTACTATGGCCTGGATTTCCATGATCTGGCCCCAAATTTTATCCTCAATATCTCGGCGTTCATCGTCGTGTGCGAGGCCTTCCTCTGCATCCAGCCCCACTTCGGCTTATGGCTAAAGACCTTCAATGTCAAGCCGAAGGTTGTGAAGGGCAGCCAAGCGGAGTGCGGAGGTGCCATGGTGGGTAAGATGCCCAACGTCACCTGGCTCGAGGGCGCCTTCATGGAAACCATCAAAGGGTGGCAATCGGGGTGGTTCTACATCACCGAGCCGCGTGACCCTGAATGGGTAGCGGCCCCCGAATTCAGATCTGGCATCCCCACGCGGCTCACCTCCTGGAAAGAGAAGGGCCTGCCGTGGGGCAATTCGGAAGAGCTGACCGGACTCCAATCCTGTCTCCAAACCCTGGTGAACAAGAAGCTCAAGCTTGTCAACGTAATCCAGGTCATGCTCATCCGCCGGATTCTCCCCTGCCAACAGCGGGACTTCAACTTGTGGGAGTTTGATCCGGCACAGCACCAGACTTTGAGCGGGCTCTTCGACACTACGTACGAAGAGGCCTGGAGGGTGCTGTTCAAGGGTGCCGAGGCTCCCGCATCCGCTACCGAAGATCGCGGATTCAGCTCGCAGCGTCCGGCTGGCGAGGTAAGCTATGTTATCCTTTATGGGACACTTGCTTTTCATAGTTTGACTCTATGCGGGATCTAAACTCCCAATACCTTTAACAGGCCTGGCAGAAGACGTCCGGACAGGTTAACTGTCCGGCTCCCCTTCCAGAAGACCCAGCGGATGCCCGTTTGACAGGGCTGCTGGTCCCGGCGCCATACGTGGTGCCGGAGAAGAAGGCCAAGAAGGAGGCCACGGGAACCCGGAGGAGTTCCCGGCGTCAGGTGTTATCGGATTCATCGTCCGATGACTCCGAGGCGGACTCCTCCCACGAGGACGAGGAGGAGAAGAAAGAGGCCTCTCCCCCAGTGGGGGGAGAGAAGAATAGGAAGGCCTCCCCAACGGGGGAGGCCGAAGGGTCCAAGAAGGGAAGGACCCTTCCCCCGGACTGTTCCACCAACGCCGCCGACGACGAGGAGGAGTGGCCCTCAAGGGCCAAGCCCCTGGCGAGATCGTAAGTGTCCGGACCCCTGAATAACTCATAATTTTTCTTTTTGTCGCATTGCGTCTTCTAACGCCGTATACAACCCTGTAGTCCGCCCAAGGATGATCTCCCCGCTGCGTCGAGCGAGTGCTTGGGTCCGTCGGATGTGAATAGTGCTTCACTTCCGACTGCCTCCTCCCCTCGTGACGCTGACGACGCCGAGGTGGGGTCCCAGAAGGGGACCGACCAGGAGGAGGAGACCCCGGAGGTGCCGCAGGGCAACCTCCCGGACCTTGGGCCGGACTCCGTGCCGGAACCTTTGGTGGTTCCGGAGTCCGGCGGGTGGCCCCTTCGTAAGAAGGGCAAGACGGCGACGCCGGTGACCTCCGTCCAACCGGAGGCGCCGGATAACTTGCTGGAAGCGCTCAACGGCGCTTACATCAACGAGGAACACCGCACCGTCATGAGTGCGGTGATTCAGAAAGTTCAGTCCACCAAGAGCGGGCTGACCGAAGCCTGCAGCAGCCTTCTAACAGGCTTTGAGGTAAGGATTTTTTAAAGATATGTAAAGTAGTACCGCATAGACAGTAGCCCCTGATGCTTAGTTCGGTGTTCGGAAAGAAAAGCCGAGCTGAGGATCTAAAAAGATATACGCAGGAGTCTAACACAAATATGTCAATATGGGAATGCAGGCTGCGCTGCTGACCTCTGCTGCACTTACTGCGGAGGTTAATGCCTTAAAGAAGAGCCTCGAGCGGTCCGAGAGCGAGCTCGGCCGTGCCAAGAAGCAGCTCGAGGACAAGGAAGGTAAGTAACACCTTATTAAAGTTGTACCTTATAAAAAAGGATTTGGTTGCAAAAAATGACAGGAATAATGTGGGTATTGCAGGGGCCACAAACGAGGTGGCAACCCTGAAGGAGGCGGTGTCCGCGGCCGAGCGCAATGCGGCCATGGAACACACAGAGCGAGAGAAGCAGGAGGCGCGGGTGGCAGAGGTTCAGCAAGAGCTCCAGGCTCTCGTAGAAAAACACAAGGATTTGGAGCGTGACTCGAAGACTCGAGAGACCGAGCTTGCGTCCGCTCTTGAGAGTGCCAAAGCCTCTAAGGCCGAAGCCCAAAAGGCCCTCCAGGAAATCGAGGCGGTGAAGAAGATAGCGGCGGGTAAGGCATTCTTCATGCAAAGCAAGCATGTAAAAGTGAATTACCTGTTACTTACCCGAATTCGGAGCTCTCCAGGAGCGTTCGCAGATCTGCCCCGCAGCGTGTCCGATGCTACCGCATTCTACAGAGCCGAGGAGGGGAGCTCGACGGAGAAGGTGTTCTGGTCTCAGTATGCTGAGGCCGGATATCCGGTGCCCCGGAGCGACCAGCTGAAGCAGCTGGTCGAGCTCCACAAGGCGGCCGAACAGGCCATGAAGGGCCTTATAGTTCGGCTATGGCCCAAGGAAGCCATGCCTGGGAGCTACTTCGGTCTAGTGCGGCGGCTGGTGGACGCCTGTCCATGGGTTGACGTCATCAAGCATTCCGCCTGCATTGAAGGTGCCCGTCGGGCCCTCACCCGTGCTAAGGTGCACTGGGGCAGGATGGACGCCGAGAAGCTTGTGACGGACGCGCCGCCGCCGGGCAAGGAGTATCGCACGCCCGAGATGTATTATAAGGGTGTCCTGAAGGATGCCCGCATTATTGCGGGTGAGTGCTCCAAAGATGTAATCTTTGATTAGACTCGCGTTATGTTATCCTGTGCGCTGAAAACTTTGTTCATATGCGCTAAGCAACTTTTGTTAATTTAAAATATTACCTTCTGTGCGGCCGTTTATCAAATCTGAGAGATGGCAAGTCGTTGGCTTCAGCCCCCATGCCACGAGTGCTGGGGTGTTCAGGATAAACTTGAGCGCTCTTGTTCCCATTTTTGGGTCCTTCTAGGGAGCCGCTCAACACAGCGAACGAGGCAACCGGACTTATAATGCTTGAACACTCTCACTTAGCCATAGAATTCTATAATTTTAAATTTCGGCGAAGCCCCTAGTGTTTGGAAGGCCGATTTCGGGGCGCTATCCATGCCTGGGCCGGACAAAGCCGGTTCTTCGCTCTGAGCGGCATAAGTCTTTAGTGACTCGAAAAAACCTCTCGAACAGCGACCGGCTCTCGCCTTATCATGATGGTCAGTTTTAGCTTTCTCCACTGAGGTGCTCACCCAGCTCAACTGGGGCACAATCGCAGTGGTTCTCCCAGCGCTACCTTAGCCGATATAACGGAACGTAAGGTACCAAAACATGGGAGCCGGGCAAACCCAACTATTGACCCAAGACATGATTCGGAGCCGATGCATATAATGCTATAAGTTCGGGGTGCCGCACTTGTGAAAGTGTTCGGACTTATCACACCATAATATGGGGAACTTAAGCCCCTGGTGTATTTAGCCGTACCAAAAGTGTACGGATGCAACATGTCATAAGTGAACATGTGTATAAAAAAGGGAATGGCATGATAAAAAGATGCATTGTTTATTCGAAAATACTGCAATGAGTGCAAGACGATACAAATAGTGCAATAAGCAAGGGGTGGGACTGTTTAACATGTCCCCCTCCAGGGGTAGGCTGCGGAATGGTATGTAAAATAGGCATAATGCTCGTAATGGAGACCACCTGGATACTCGTCGTAGCTTTTCTGCTTCCCTGGCTGTTGCATCGTTAGTTCGGCAGATCCATTGCCGGACAGGGCTTCTGAAAACGGAGTCCTAAGAATAAGAGAGGAAAGAAAGAAAAAAAGAATTACCAATTCGGGAGCCCCTGGTGTGGTTGATCCGCACTCTGGGCCTGCCGTGGTCGTGCCCCTCCCCCTATGCCATGTTATCTCCAGGGCGTAATGATGTACGCGTGGCACTGATCTTGCGATGTTGCAAGGGCTGGGGTTGGGCCGCATTGCTACGCGTGCTCGGAACGTGTCAGGTGGTCTTGTTGTAGGTTACTCCGGGCGCGCTTGACGGTGTCCGTTCGCTTAACAGCCGGACTCGAGAATTGCCTTAAGAGGCTGCTCTGTACTTCCGCCGCGAGAGCCGCTGTATGCTCCTCCGTATGGAGAGATCGTTCGGTGTTTCTGTTGACCGTAATAACTCCTCGAGGGCCTGGCATCTTGAGCTTGAGGTATGCGTAGTGCGGCACCACATTGAACTTTGTGAATGCGGTTCGTCCGAGCAGTGCATGATAGACGATGCGGAACGGGACTATGTCGAAGATTAACTCCTCGCTTCGGAAGTTATCCGGGGATCCGAAGACCACTTCAAGTGTGAGTGAGCCGGTACAATTGGCCTCTACACCTGGTATGACGCCTTTGAAGGTCATTTTTGTGGGTTTAATCCTTGAGGGGTCTATGCCCATCTTGCGCACTGTATCCTGATAAAGCAGGTTCAGGCTGCTGCCGCCGTCCATGATTGGGTCTAAAACCAATGCGGCGAATCCGCCGTGATGGATACTGGTGGGGTGGTCCCTTCGATCAAAAGTGATTGGGCAAGAGGACCACGGGTTGAACTTTGGGGCGACTGGCTCCATCGCGTATACGTCCCTGAGCGCACGCTTCCGCTCCCTTTTGGGTATGTTGGTTGCGTATATCATTTTCACCGTCCGCACATGTGGGGGGAATCCCTTCTGTCCTCTATTGTTCGGCGGCCGTGTCTCCTCCTCGTCGTCGCTATGTAGCCCCTTGTCATTGCCTTCGGCGATTAGCTTGCCTGCCTGTTTGAACGCCCAACAATCTCTGTTGGTGTGATTAGCTGGCTTTTCGGGGGTGCCGTGTATCTGGCACGAGCGATCGAGTATCCGGTCCAAATTGGACGGGCCTGGAGTAGTTCTTTTGAATGAATTTTTCTGCTGACCGGGTTTAGAGCCTCTGAATCCGGCGTTGACTGCCGTATCTTCAGTATTATCGCCGTTAATGCGGCGCTTGTGCTTA
Organism: Triticum timopheevii; assembly: GCA_963921465.1. Lineage (NCBI taxonomy): Eukaryota > Viridiplantae > Streptophyta > Magnoliopsida > Poales > Poaceae > Triticum > Triticum timopheevii. The sequence continues at coordinate 3,554,863 of OY997266.1, read as the reverse complement.
TTGCGACGTGACCTGCCACTGCTGTCTTCGGTATCCGAACTACCAGAGTTTTTGGTTAGGTTGTTACTGCGGGCTAGCCAGCTGTCCTCTCCCGCACAGAAGCGGGTCATGAGTGATGTGAGGGCTGCCATTGATTTCGGATTTTCCTGTCCTAGGTGCCGGGCAAACCATTCGTCGCGGATATTATGTTTGAAGGCTGCAAGGGCCTCTGCATCCGGACAGTCGATGATTTGATTTTTCTTGGTCAAGAATCGAGTCCAGAATTGTCTGGCCGACTCGTCTGGCTGCTGAATTATGTGGCTTAGGTCATCGGCGTCTAGTGGTCGCACACATGTGCCCTGGAAGTTATCAAGGAATGCGGCTTCCAGGTCCTCCTAACACCCAATTGATTCTGCTGGCAAGCTGTTGAGCCAATGCCGAGCTGGTCCTTTAAGCTTGAATGGGAGGTATTTGATGGCGTGAAGATCATCACCGCGGGCCATGTGGATATGAAGGAGATAGTCTTCGATCCAGACCGCGGGGTCTGTTGTGCCATCGTAGGATTCAATGTTCACGGGTTTGAACCCTTCTAGGATTTGATGATCCATTACTTCATCTGTGAAGCATAGTGGATGTGCGGCGCCTCTGTATTGGGCTATATCACGATGTAGCTCAAGCGAGCTTTGTCTACTGTGTGCGGCCCGGCCGGAATTGTTGTATCCGGCGCGACGGTTGTCGTCGCGTATTGTGGGGCGCCCACGCGATCCGTAGATCGATCTTGATTGTCTTGCCTTATCCTCCAATATTTCTCGCAAGTCCTGCGCATTCTCCCGTGGTTTTGTACTTTTCGAGCGATGTCGGGGTGCGGCTTTAGTGGAGGGCCTAGAGGCCTCTCTGTCGCGGCCACGAGGTGGCCGGTCGGCCGTATTGTGCGCTGGTGATGTAGGTTTATATCCTTCCTCCTCTAATCGGGGCAGCAGCTTGCGTTTGGGGAAGCTTTTGGAGGGGCGTTCGAGTTCGTACTCTTCGGCTGCGTGGACTTCAGTCCATCGGTCGGCTAGCAAATCTTGATCAGCTCTAAGCTGTTGCTGCTTTTTCTTGAGGCTGCTTGCTGTGGCCATAAGCCTGCGTTTGAAACGCTCTTGCTCGATGGGATCCTCAGGCATGACAAATTCGTCATCGTCGAGGTTTGCCTCGTCTCCGGAGGGAGGCATGTAATTATCGTCCTCTACCTCTTCGTCTGCCGCTCTCTCGTGAGGGCTGGCTTCTCCGTCCTCCTGTGCTGAATCTTGCTGGCGGGGGTTGTCTTCGGCACTATCCGGGGTGTTATTATCTCCGGTGCCGGAATCTCCATTCTTGCTGTGGCGGGATTTGGAGCGGCGCCGCTGACGCCGGCGCTTAGGCTGCTTTTTGGAGGGGTCGTCCTCCGCTGTTCCATCGCTATTCCCATCTTTTGGGATGTCCACCATGTATATGTCGTATGACGAGGTGGCTTTCCAGTGCCCAGTAGGCGATGGTTCTTGGTCGTCTCCGGCATCGTCGTCCATACCGTCGATGTCTTCGGAGTCGAAGTCTAGCATGTCGGTTAAGTCATCGACAATGGCTACGAAGTGGGTGGTGGGTGGGCTTTGAATTTCTTCGTCGTCCGCATCCCAACCATCCTGGCCATAATCCGGCCAAGGCTCTCCTGTCAAAGAGAGACACTCTAGCGAATTCAGGATGTCACCAAAGGGCGAGTGCTGAAAGATGTCCGTAGCAGTGAACTCCATGATCGGTGCCCAATCGGATTCAATTGGTAGGGGCGCGGAAGGTTCGGAGTCCCGATAGGAGCCCGGCACCTTGGAGTCACGAGCTTCATGAGGGACAGGGTCGGTATTCGGCTCCATCACCATAGAGGTAGCAGCCCCGAGGTGGTGTCCAACCACCCATTCTCGATTGGCGCCGTCTGCTCCGAACTAAGGGTCAGAGCGGACTCTTGTGCGACCTCCAGGGCACTGTCCGGCAACAGAGCTAGATCATGCCCATCGAGACAGTGCGGCATGCCTGGCTGTGGCTCAAATCCGTCGAAGATCAAGTCTCCGCGGATGTCGGCCGTATAGTTCAAACTTCCAAATCTGACCTGATGGCCAGGGGCGTAGCTTTCGATCTGCTCCAGATGGCCAAGTAAATCGGCCCGCAGTGCGAAGCCGCCCAATACGAAGATCTGTCCGGGGAGAAAAATCTCACCCTGGACCGCGTTGTTATTGATGATCGAAGGAGCCATCGGGCCTATAGGTGACGACACAGAGGAACTCTCAATGAAAACACCAATGTCGGTGTCAAAACCGGCGGATCTCGGGTAGGGGGTCCCGAACTGTGCGTCTAGGCGGATGGTAACAGGAGACAAGTGACACGATGTTTTTACCCAGGTTCGGGCCCTCTCGATGGAGGTAAAACCCTACTCCTGCTTGATTGATATTGATGATATGGGTAGTACAAGAGTAGATCTACCACGAGATCAAGGAGGCTAAACCCTAGAAGCTAGCCTATGGTATGATTGTTATGTGTCCTACGGACTAAAACCCTCCGGTTTATATAGACACCGGAGAGGGCTAGGGTTACACAGAGTCGGTTACAATGGTAGGAGATCTACATATCCGTATCGCCAAGCTTGCCTTCCACGCCAAGGAAAGTCCCATCCGGACACGGGACGAAGTCTTTGATCTTGTATCTTCATAGTCTTGGAGTCCGGCCGACGGTGATAGTTCGGCTATCCAGACACGCCCTAGTCCAGGACTCCCTCACTTCCGCTTTCGGTCTACGAGGGTACGTGGACACACTCTCCCCTCTCGTTGCTATGCATCATCATGATATTGCGTGTGCGTAGGAAATTTTTTGAAATTACTACGTTCCCCAACAGTGGCATCCGAGCTTGGTTTTATGCGTAGATGTTATATGGATGAGTAGAACACAAGTGAGTTGTGGGCGATACAAGTCATACTGCTTACCAGCATGTCATACTTTGGTTCGGCGGTATTGTTGGATGAAGCGGCTCGAACCGACATTCGTTGCACACAGGTGGCTGGCGGGTGTCAGTTTCTCCAACTTTAGTTGAACCGAGTGTGGCTACGCCCGGTCTTTGAGAAGGTTAAAACATCACTAACTTGACAAACTATCGTTGTGGTTTTGATGCGTAGGTAAGAACGGTTCTTGCTAGAAGCCCGTAGCAGCTACGTAAAACTTGCAACAACGAAGTAGAGGACGTCTAACTTGTTTTTGTAGGGCTTGCTATGATGTGATATGGTCAAGGCATGATGTGATATAAATTATTGTATGAGATGATCATGTTTTGTAACAAAGTTATCGGCAACAGGAAGGAGCCATATGGTTGTCGCTTTATTGTATGCAATGCAATCACCCTGCAATTGCTTTACTTTATCATTAAGCGGTAGCGATAGTCGTAGAAGCAATAGTTGGCGAGACGACAACAATGCTACGATGGAGATCAAGGTGTCGCACCGGTGACGATGGTGATCATGACGGTGCTTCGGAGATGGAGATCACAAGCACAAGATGATGATGGCCATATCATATCACTTATATTGATTGCATGTGATGTTTATCTTTTATGCATCTTATCTTGCTTTGATTGACAGTAGCATTATAAGATGATCTCTCACTAAATTTCAAGATAAAAGTGTTCTCCCTGAGTATGCACCGTTGCCAAAGTTCGTCGTGCCCGGACACCACATGATGATCGGGTGTGATAAGCTCTACATCCATCTACAACGGGTGCAAGCCAGTTTTGCACATGCAGAATACTCAGGTTAAACTTGATGAGCCTAGCATAAGCAGATATGGCCTGGAACACTGAGACCGAAAGGTCGAGCGTGAATCATATAGTAGATATGATCAACATAGTGATGTTCACCATTGAAAACTACTCCATTAAGTAATATGATTAATTGAACTTAAATTTATCATGAACTTAGTCCTGGAAGTATTTTGCAAATTATATTGTAGATCAATAGCTCGCGTTGTTGCTTTCATATGTTTATTTTGATATGTTCCTAGAGAAAACTATGTTGAAAGATGTTAGTAGCCATAATGCGGATTGGATCCGTGATCTGAGGATTGTCCTCATTGCTGCACAGAAGAATTATGTCCTTGATGCACCTAGGTGACGGACCTATTGCAGGAGCAGATGCAGATGTTATGAACGTTTGGCTAGCTCAATATGATGACTACTTGATAGTTTAGTGCACCATGCTTAACAGCTTAGAATCGGGACTTCAAAGATGTTTTGAACGTCATGGGCCATATGAGATGTTCCAGGAGTTGAAGTTAATATTTCAAGCAAATACCCGAGTTGAGAGATATGAAGTCTCCAACAAGTTCTATAGCTAAAAGATGGAGGAGAATTGCTCAACTAGTGAGCATGTGCTCAGATTGTCTGGGTACTACAATCGCTTGAATCAAGTGGGAGTTAATCTTCCAGATAAGATAGTGATTGACAGAGTTCTCTAGTCACCATCACCAAGTTAGTAGAACTTCATGATGAACTATTATGCAAAGGATGACGAAAACGATTCCCGAGCTCTTCGCGATGTTGAAATCAATGAAGGTAGAAATCAAGAAAGAGCATCAAGTGTTGATGATTGACAAGACCACTAGTTTAAAGAAAAGGGCAAAGGGAAATAAAGGGAACTTCAAGTAGAATGACAAGCAAATTGTCACTCCCGCGAAGAAGCCCAAAGCTGGAGCAAAGCCTGAAACTGAGTGCTTACACTGCAAAGGAAATGGTCACTGGAAACGGAAATGCCCTGAATATTTGGTGGATAAGAAGGATGACAAAGTGAACAAGGGTATATTTGATATACAGGTTATTGATGTATGCCTTACTAATGTTTATAGTAGCCCCTGAGTATTTGATACTTGTTCGGTTGCTAAGATTAGTAACTTGAAACAGGAGTTACATAATAAACAGAGACTAGTTGAGGGGAAGTGACGATGAGTGTTGGAAGTAGTTCCAAAATTGATATGATCATCATCACACACTCCCTATACTTTCAGAATTAGTGTTCAACCTAAATAAATGTTATTTGGCGTTTGCGTTGAGCATGAATATGATTTCATCATGTTTATTACAATACGGTTATTCATTTAAAGTCACAGAATAATTGTTGTTCTGTTTACATGAATAAAACCTTCAATGGTCATACACCCAATGAAAATAGTTTGTTGGATCTCGATCGTAGTGATACACATATTCATAATATTGATGCCAAAAGATGCAAAGTTAATAATGATAGTGCAACTTATTTGTGGCATTGCCGTTTGGGTCATATCAGTGTAAAGTGCATGAAAAAACTCCATAAAGATGGATTTTTGAAATCACTTGGTTATGAATCATTTGATGCTTGCGAACCGTGCCTTTTGGGAAAGATGACTAAAACTCCGTTCTTCACAACAATGGAACGAGCTACTGACTTGTTGGAAATAATAAACTAATAGACTTCACGTATGGGTCGAAAAAAGTTTCATGCCAGGATTAAAGCAAGCCCGAAGATGCTGACGTGCTCCAACCGACGGCGCTATGGTTAACACCGCACTTTAATTTGTTCTCATATTGCTATGCATTTCAAATGAACAAGACATGACCTAGCGGACATTTAGGGGATGCGGTTGGATAGCTGGCTACCGTATCCATACCCGACTTTGTCCGTTTTAGGGTCCGCGTTGGGATACCCTTAGCTACCACCCTGCAAACGAGCATGGTTTTTCTCGTGGATGACTCGCGAATGACATGACAAAACTCCAGCGAACATCGATATATCAATTGAATGAAATGCCATCCAGAAAATAAGCAAGATCGCCATCCAGAAAATAAGCAAGATCGCCATCCAGAAAACAAAACAAATAGATGTTAATTAGACACATAAAGGCTCAAGAGAAAAAAAGATCGGGTGGAAAAGCACACCAAAAAAGATAATGGCCATCAAATTTAATACTAATATTGTTGCGAGGCATTGAACTTAATGATTGGCTGATCATAAATCGAGTTTTTCTCCAGCACTCACTCATTGAAAAAACTCGATTTATTTTACTAAACACCTTCCGTGGGCACTTTGCATTGTACAAGGTCTGAGAAGAGAAGCACGTTGAGACGGTTTTTTCCAGCTAGATTGCATGACAATTATTTCATGATAAATGTTTACTATTCATGCTAGAATTGTATTAACCGGAAACATAATACATGTGTGAATACATAGACAAACATAGTGTCACTAGTATGCCTCTACTTGACTAGCTCGTTAATCAAAGATGGTTAAGTTTCCTAACCATAGACATGAGTTGACATTTGATTAACGGGATCATATCATTAGGAGAATGATGTGATTGACTTGACCCATTCCGTTAGCTTAGCACTTGATCGTTTAGTATGTTGCTATTGCTTTCTTCATGACTTATACATGTTCCTATAACTATGAGATTATGCAACTCCCGTTTACCGGAGGAACACTTTGTGTGCTACCAAACGTCACAACGTAACTGGGTGATTATAAAGGTGCTCTACAGGTGTCTCCGAAGGTACTTGTTGGGTTGGCGTATTTCGAGATTAGGATTTGTCAGTCCGATTGTCGCAGAGGTATCTCTAGGCCCACTCGGTAATGCACATCACTATAAGCCTTGCAAGCATTGTAACTAATGAGTTAGTTACAGGATGATGTATTACAGAATGAGTAAAGATACTTGCCGGTAACGAGATTGAACTAGGTATTGAGATACTGACGATCGAATCTCGGGCAAGTAACATACTGATGACAAAGGGAACAACGTATGTTGTTATGCGGTTTGACCGATAAAGATCTTCGTAGAATATGTGGGAGCCAATATGAGCATCCAGGTTCCGCTACTGGTTATTGACCGGAAACGTGTCTTGGTCATGTCTACATAGTTCTCGAACCCGTAGGGTCCGCACGCTTAAAGTTCGATGACGGTTATATTATGAGTTTATGTGTTTTGATGTACCGAAGTTGTTCAGAGTCCCGGATGAGATCGGGGACATGACGAGGAGTCTCAAAATGGTCGAGACGTAAAGATCGATATATTGGACGACTATATTCGGACATCGGAAAGGTTCTGAGTGATTCGGGTATTTATCGGAGTGCCGGGGGGTTATCGGAAATCCGGGGGGACTATTGGGCCTACATGGGCCATAGGGAAGAGGGAAGGCAGCCCACAAGGGGCAGCTACGCCCCCTCCCTATAGGGGGTCCGAATTGGACTAGGGAGGGGCGCCCCCCCCCCTTTCCTTCTCCTTTCACTCTCCTTCTTTCCCCCTTCCTTTTCCTAGTTGGACTAGGAAAGAGGGGAGTCCTATTCCTACTAGGAGGGGGACTCCTCCCCTCCTTGGTGCGCCCCAAGGCTGGCCTGCCTGCCCCCTTGCTCCTTTATATATGGGGTTAGGGGGCACCTCTAGACACAACAATTGATCCCTTGGATCTCTTAGCCGTGTGCGGTGCCCCCCTCCACGATAATCCACCTCGATAATATCGTAGCGGTGCTTAGGCGAAGCCCTGCGTCGGTAGAACATCATCATCGTCACCACGCCGTCGTACTGACGAAACTCTCCCTCAAAGCTCGGCTGGATCGGAGTACGAGGGATGTCATCGAGTTGAACGTGTGCAGAACTCGGAGGTGTCGTGCGTTCGGTACTTGATCGGTCGGATCATGAAGACGTACGACTACATCAACCGCGTTGTGCTAACGCTTCCGCTTTCGGTCTACGAGGGTACGTGGACACACTCTCCCCTCTCGTTGCTTTGCATCACCATGATCTTGCGTGTGCGTAGGAAATTTTTTGTAATTACTACGTTCCCCAACACCAATACCACTCATGTTTGATTCTTTCCGATCTACGATGATCAAGACTTACCCTTTGCAAAATTAAGTCTACTTCCAAAGGGGGAAATGGTGGGCATAATGGGTATTTATTTAACCTTTTCACATCCTTATTTGTTCAGTAGTTTTTGTTCTTATTTTTAATCATTGCTTTTGTTCTACCTTAACATATGATAAGTGTTATAGGATGAGAAGGGGATTGAGATGGGAGGATGGGAGGATGTGCAGCGAGGAGACGCGGTCACGCGGCGTGGTCACACCATATGCGGAGGCAACGCGGGGCGATGCATCCACACGATTCCATCAAGCATGTGAGAAGCATCCCTCTGAGTGTGAGAGGCTAGCGGAAGATGCGGCGTTGCTGCTTCCGTGAAGCTGATTCTCCGGGTTTCAAGAAAGCATTCAATCATCAGATTCATTAACAATTGATACATTTTAGTTTCCCGAAAGCCCATGTAAATCCTTACATTTGGTTAGTAAATATAACCACTAAGTAATGTGTACTACCTTGCTCCTACATTTCTTTTCAAAACGTCCCAGTTTCTGTTACTTACAGTAGCATATTTTTCACTAATTACCTACCACCCTATTGTAAAAATCGACGGACGCGGCAACGCGCGCCTTTAGTGATATCTAGGACAGCCTATCTTCCCCCTCTGCTTCCTTCTCTTCCTCTGCATTCTCTGCACCCTCCTTGACCTTCCTTGTTGAATGCAGGAACAATCAGTGAGGGTCATATCGATGGTGGTAGCTAGGCATGTCACCCGCTTAATAATTACTTCCTTCGTCCCAAAACATAAAGAAATGTTGTGTTAAACTGAGGGGGCAAATCCCCCCCCCCCCCCCCCCCAAACCCTACCCGTCCACATTCCCCCCCTCCTGTCCGCTGCCGCCACCACTTTCCACTCGTTGTCCACCAGCACTAGTAGCCATGCCCCTACGCCGCCGGGTATTTAAGTCTTCTATATGCGTGCATATTTTCAAGGGTAGACAAGTTTTGTTATCTTGATAAAAAAACAGATCTGTGGCAAACAATATAAATTCAAATGCTACTTTTAGCACAGTTTTAAATTTGTTTTTGATTTCTTTACATGAAATTTTGTGCAAGTAAAAGACATGAGCATGTTTGCTGCAAACAATTTCTCGCTAGTACAGGAATGAAGTGAGCCTATCATGCAGGTACAAGAACCTAAGTGTATTTAACTCTAATCCCAACCACCCTCATCTTTTTCTAGCTACAAAATAACTAAGATGGGGCAGACAATTTACAAACAACATGTTGGAAAAGTGGCAGCCTACTGTGATTGATGCATGCTCCCAAACCACCAGCATATGCATGATGCAGTTCACCATGCATGAGTTTCTGGGTGACCATCGATCCATTAATCATCACAATTCGCAACCATACCAGACAACTGTTAAGCCATTGAGAACAACGTTAACGAACTGGGGATGCACACATTCACTGATCAATTCAGATTACTATCCTATGATAGAAGCAAATGCCATCCCAGAAAATGATCAAACACATACTAGGAGCATGTCCAAACTCCCAATTTTGACAGGCGCTAAAACTGCAATTTGATCTGATTCGGTTGTCTCTCTCACATATAGCATGTCCAAGATCAACATTACACTGCATACCACATTTACCCCTAATGAAGCTAGTTAAGATAGCCGCATTTGTCTAGAAATTAATTTAATTCAACACAGATTTGTAGCATGCAGCAGAGTAATCCGAGCCAACTGCACTCTCATATCAAAAGGTGGCATGAGCTAGAGAACATATATAGATGAACTAAGCGACTGATAGGAACTGAAATCCAGATTTCTATCCTATGGTAGTAAAGCAGATGCCAATACAGAAAATGATAAAACACATAGTAGTAGCACGTCCAAATTCCTAATTTTTCCATCGTCCACGAACAAGATGCAGCCACGACATTTGAACTAGCTAGCACGATACATGGAGCTGATTAAGATAGCTCCTCCGACTCGATTCGATCAAGTCCCACAGACAAGATGCAGATCGACATGATTACAATGCTGCATTGATCACCCCTAATTGATTTGATAAAGCTAGGATAGATAGCCGTCCAGGAATTAAATAAATGCAAATAGAAGAGCATGGCAGCAGAGATGAATCTGACGAAACTGAACTGAAATAACCAAGCACAGGCTCCTTACTTTTTCTTGGAGAAATGAGATGAACTGTATGAACTGGGGTAGCACTATTGTTTTGTTTCAAAAAGAAATGAGGTAATATCACCAGGGGTCATAGAACTTGCACTCGATGTTCAGTTTGATGCTAGAACTTAGAAAATACGGAATTGTAGTCACTCAACTTGACTCAGATGTGCACATACGGTCACATAATGCGTATGCAGGCATATCGCCCACCTGTCATCGACTAGAGGCGCTCAACCGCTGGATTTTTGCACAAAAACACCATTGTACTTTTTTATTCGCGGGGGAAGCCGACCACCACGACGCATTTTTGCACAAACACCTTCACGTTTTTTATTTGCAAGAAAATCAACCACAGTGCTGCGAAAATTAACAAACAAAAAAAGTGGGCGCCAAGGTCTCAAACACAAGACCATTCAGTATACCAACAAGAAAGTGGACCAAACACGTTCACATGCCTGTTAAGGATAACAATTCCACATGTACTGGAAGATGTCCCACCTTTTTTTTCTCAGGAAAAAGGATTGTATTCATCATGAAATGTAATTACAATCAGCGGCAACAATGCTCGCAATCTCGTCAGGGGGAGAATGCAACCAGCAGGCAGTACGCTGTTGTGTACGTCCCATATGCTCACCTGGTATTGCATGCCGTCCGAGGAGGAGTTCATGTACTGCAAGCCGGAGTAGTCGTCACTGCTCTCGTCCTTGTACAGCATGGCGGGACGGCGGGCCGGTGGCGGTGGTGGCGGCGGCGGTCGGCGGTGAATCAGAGAGAGGAGGGAGAGAGTTCGAGGAGAGCAAGAGTGAGCTCACTTAGACCGACCACGCCAGGCTCGTCCTAGTCAGCGGAGCGGCACACGCCGGTTGGCCAGCGTGTCACCTGACAGGTGGGCACGGGCGGTCAGATACAGCGTCAATACACGCTTATACAGTGGTCAGTCCATTTTACAACAACTAGGCTCTGAGATGGTATTGATTTGCAACAGAAGCGACTAATGGTCGTCCCTTTAGCTAGACGCTCAGTCAGTTGAAAATTTCACTTTGGGCCAGTCGATTTTGTGACCATTTGATTTTGCTTTGAGATGTGTGATGTTTTCTTTTTTATTCTTGTGTAATTTTGGTGGTGAGTTGGGTTGTGTGGAATCGATTGACCCCTATTTTGGGTCAGTCGAATTGCTTCTTGGGCTCCTTTTAGCTCTTCTGGGTTGCATTTTTCCTTTTTGGCCTTTTCTTTTCTTTATTGGTTATTTTTTGTTTTTGTGGGTTTTTTGGCTGAGTGTAACTATATACATACAAATACTACATAATATGTGTTAAAATTTCATGATTATATGATTATTTTTATCATAAAGTGCAATTTCGGTGCAAACTTGTGCGTAAGCTTTTTTTCAAATCTCTCCTCTTAAAAGAAATACCAACGCCAGTAATTCATTCCTTTTCAGGAAAAAATTCATTATTTTGATATTGTTTTATTCTTTACGTCATTTTCATTCTAATTAATGTTAATACCAATTCCACTATTCATTTGTTTTTTTGCAAAAGTTCCCCTTTTATATGCTTATTCTTGCATATTTTTAAAAAGCGCATTCTTTATGTATATTTCGTGCAAATCTTGTCAGTGTTTATTTTAGATTCTCTTTCCCCTTTTCTTTGTTCTTAAATTGTAATACCAATGCCACTAATTCTTTCTTCCTTAGGAAATTTAATTCTTTCTTTTGTGGGTGTTTTTGTTTATTTATTTTTGTTTTCTATTTCTATGTGTTTTTATTTTACCCTTTTTCTGTCCTTTATTGATTATTATTTTTGTTTTTGTGAGTTTTTGGCTGAGTGTAATTATATACAAACAAATACTATATAATATGTGCCAAAATTTCATGATTATATGATTATGTTTGCATATTACGATTAAGTGCAATTTCAGTGCAAAGTCATGCGCAAGTTTACATGTGCGCCCCAGCCCTCTCTCCCTTTGTTTTTTTCTTTTCTTATTTGTTTTTGCTTGTTATTTTTCTTCTTTTTATTACTTGGATTTTTGTGTGTGGGTGTTTTTGGATGCTGGATGAATGTAAAGTATCTGCGCACAAATACTATAAAATGAATGAAAGAATTATACTATTATATGAGTATATTTTGCATAATACAGAGAAGTGCAATTTTAGTGCAATTGTGTGCAAGTATTGTTTTCTTTCTCCCAAAGTGAATTCCAGTGCCACTAATTCATTGTTTCACATTAAACTTCATTATTTTAATTTTGTTTTAGTTATCATTATATTTTTCTTTCCTCTTTATGGGCAATACCAACGCCACTAACTCATCCCTTCTTAGGATTTGTTTTTGCAAAAAAATCGCTATTATATGCTTATTCTTGCATATATTTTAAAAGTGCAATTTTTGTGTATATTGTGTGCATTTTTCGTTTGAGTTTTTAGTTCATTTTATTTCTTATTAAAGGGTAACACCAATGTCACTAATTTATTCTTCCTTAGAAAATCTCATTGTTTTCATTTTTTTTTATTTTCTTGCTTCTTAATGGGTAACACCAAAACCACTAATTCATTCTTTCATAGAAAAGTTCATATTTTGATTTTGTTTAAGTTTTTGCTTGATCAATTCATTCCTTTTTAGGAAATTTCCTATTTATGAAATTTTCACTATTATAGGTTTATTCTTGCATATTATAAAAAATGCAATTTCTATGTAAACTGTGTGCAAATTTTGCCATTATTTATTTATTTATTTTTCATTTTCGTTTTCTTTATATATTTGTATTTCTCTTTAACTACATAAATGCATGGGATATGTGTAGTGATACGATAGCCCCTAGCTAACTCTTTTATTTTACTTGGAGGCCCCTAGCTAGCTTGTACTGTTTGTGTCTATACATGCACGGCGGCATTGCTGCCTAGCCATTCCCTGCAGCCTTGCACGCATGCATGCTCATCCTTCCGGTCAGCATAGTGCACAGGGCCGGTGGAGCGCGTTGTGTGTTGCCAACGCCACATGACAGAAATCGACTGACCGGAATTTTAATTTCAGTCAGCTGACCCTTAGCCGGTCCCACTAGTGGTACTGATCCGTTACAACGTGCTGAAGTGTGGTAGTTTCTTGGTAGTTCCTTGCGATTAACTCGATAAGTTGAGGCCCATGTGGCCTTCTCTGTCGTTCTCGACGAAACAGAGCTCTGCCCCAATGGCCGACCGAAACAGGGGAAGATGCCGAGGATGATTCCGACGACGAACGCCGAAGGGGGAAATTGGGTCTATAGTAATAGAACTATCGATAATTTGAAAATTCCGGTGTTCACTACTTAGTTTGGTACGATTCAGACCAGATGAAACTCGCTGCTTTATCTGGTCTGTTTACCAGGATCGGTAGTCCCGCTTGCATCCTGAAAAACACAACAATCAAGAGACATGTCAGCAATGAGAAAATAAGGATGCTAAAGGGGACAACACTTTCATTATTTATCATCCCTTAGAAAGGATCTAGCTGAATGCTACTACAGCTCAAAGGATCAAACATCTAGATGTGATGTTCTTCATTTCGACAAACGATAACGTAGGGATTATCCCATAGACAGGGACAGCACTTTGAGTATTTATCATCCCATAGACATGGGCAGGATCTAGCTGAATACAGCTCAAATGTGATGAAACATCAACACCTGCTGCTCTTCATTTGGGTTTAACATAGAGACTTATACGTATCATAAAAAAATAATCCCAAGCTCCTGAAATCCTACGCATTACATGATAGCAGTAGCAGGGCTGCAATGGGTTACAACATGGTTTCTGAATCACTACCAGCCTACAGAGACATGCAACCAGCATAGACTGGAAAAAGTACTCTGAAAGTAGAGCATTTCAACGAGCCAAATAAGTGAGAACACAAGGACCAACTGAATAGATGTTGAATCCTTTTGGTTTTGGCTTACGTTTCGAGGCGCGGGGCTGGCGTGTCACCATCGACTATCACCCTGATGAGCTGAAACCCTTCATCCTCATCATCCTGAAAGACTTGATCAAAGTACACGGCCCCTAATCCACGGGTTCCCCAATCGGGCCCGTAAGAGTTGAGGAAAACGAGGAAGGGCCGCCCGCCGCGCATTCCATACCCGACAAACATAACCATGTGTGTCTCCGGATGAGGGTCACCATGCTTGTAAGGAGGGTCCAGCTCGTAGATGTCCTCGCCAAGGTCACTGAAATCAGCTCTGACAGGGAAACTTCCCAGGAGCAGGGTGCCCGAAGCAAGCATGGCGAAGACCTGATATGCATCCATACGTCGATGACGCTCGTAGCCCGAAATCCTCTCTAGCTTCCTCCTGCCATTGAAGTATGCAAGGACACCATTATCCCTCAGCAGGTTGAGGGCTGTGATGGCTCTATTTTTGTCTTGGCCAAACGGAACTCCGGTCTCGTCTATGTAGGCATTCCAGTAGTAGGTCAAATCAAGCAGATGTGCCTTCTTCTGGGACTCCACAATGTGCGCGATCGTGTTCAGGACGCAGCTCTCGCCAACTTGCCACCGGACGTGTACGGGGAACGCAACGGTTATACACCCATAGTCCTTCCCTTGCTGCAAACATGATCAACAAGAGCAAGCATGAAGCCGGATCCCTTCAAAACGCTAGGTGTGAGTGGCAATAATCTGGGTGACTAACTAACATTGTGAAACCTACAAACCAGAGCATCATATGCACGGCCACGACCTCGATTGTTCATGCTGCGATGAAAACAAGAGTGTTAGAAGTTGAGAAGTGCAGTCATCTGGATCAGTGCAGATATTTTCGTTTCTGTTTTTTTATGTATGTACTAGAAGTAACAGCCTCGCGCTAAGCAGGCACCTTGCTGCTACGCTTCCAATTATTAAATCCACACACACACACACACACACACACACACACACACACAAGAGAAATGGTGGAGGTCGAGGAGGAGGACCAAGGGGTGCAGAGTACTTACAGGTGCCCAACTTTGTGAGGAAGCAGAGTGGAACAGGGAAAGAAGAAGAAGCATAAGCAACAGGAGCAAGCATCACAAGTTTGCGAGGACAGTTGAGACGCCAGTGCTTGGCAAGTGAGTAGCAATAGGCCGGGGGTCCTAACTCACATTACTCAGCTGTAACATATCCATATTGTATCATTCATCTCTTGCTGCGAACGTGAGCAAGAGCAATCTATCAAAAACAGAGTGCAAGCATATTATATAAGTTGACATCGAAAAACAAGAGCGGCTCCATAGTTTGCGAAAAAAGAAAGAAAGAAAGAAAGAAAGAAAAGAAAAAACCATTGATCCGGCCGGGCGTGATGAGGAGAGCGCTGAGTCTGACATGGAAAGCAAATCCGGCCGGCGGGGGATGGCGCACTGGCGTCGCTGAGACTGAGAAGGGCCATCCAACGCTCTTTCCGCGCTGTTTTCCCTCACACACATCCACCATCCAACGGGACGCGCACCGCCCGCCGGGAGATGGCGCACTGCAGCCTGCTGCCTGCCGATGGCGATGGCCTTCCGCCTTCCGCCTGCTGCCTGCCCGATGGCAATGGCCTTCCGCCTTCCGCCTGCAGCGACGCGACCGGCCCCCTTTTCTGCCTTTCCGGCCGACGGGATGTCAGGTCTCCTTGAAAGCAAATCCGGCCGCCTGGGAACTTAAGGTGAACAACAGCCGGCTCGAGAGCAGTTGCTTTCTTCCCCACCTTTGCTCCACGGCGCGATGGCGATGGCCTTCCGCCTTCCGCCTTCTGCCTGCCGATGGGAGGCAAGGAAGGAGCGATGCGCACACGTGTAACCCATCCAACGATAGTCGCTCATTACCTCCCGTCGTATCGCCTTCTGAACCCTCTCCGCCGCGCCGCGGTTCCAATACTAGCGGGCTTAGCTAGGCAGCAGCTTAAACAGGCCGCAGTCCGTGCCGCCCATTAACATCGCCACTTTTCTTTCCTTTCACCGAACATTGCAAAAATCCCTCCAAAAGAAAGAAACGAAACATCGCAAAACAATATATTTTAGAAATCAAGCTTACAGAAGAACAAAAAGTGAAATATCTGTTCATATCGTTCTAAAAGATGTTCATATGTATGTAGAAATATATTATATAATTAAAGATAATGATGTGCGTGTAAAAAAGAAGCGTTCACATGAATACCTTCTTTTAATATCGCCTGTGTGAAATAAGTGTTCAGCTATTTATAAGAAAAATGTTTCTCCCGCGTAGGAAAACAAATGTTCATATATATTATCTCGAACTGATATAAGGTGGTGTGGGAATCCACATACAAGTATGTAAAAAAGACGACAACGGAGATGATGGCATGCCATCAACTCAAAGCAGAGCACACACACAAAAAAAAGAGCCGCCACACCTAGCAAGAGGCGAGCTATACTAACGAACATGATATGAATTGTGCCGTCTAGGGAAAAAATTGAAAATAAGCAGACGCTGCTGAGTCTGACCTGGAAAGCGAATCCGGCCGCTGTGGGATGGCTTGTGCCTCCCGGCGGCAGGCACAAGCTGATCAGCTTGATCGATACCTCGCTATCAGCTCACTGGCCGGCAGCAACGCGATTCGCTCTTTCTCACAGACTTTTTTTTTCTTCGACAAAGGGCGCTTTTATTATCTCAAAATGTAGCATCAAAGCGATACAAAGCATTAAGAGTATTGATGGATTATGGATGGGCTTAGGCCCATATACAGGAAACTGTGGAAGCTAAAAATTCCTCTAAGAGTGAAGATTTTCCTCTGGTTTCTAAACAAAGGAGTCATTCTAACTAGAGATAATCTGGCACAACGAAACTGGCATGGGCCCAAGTCATGTGTCTTTTGTCAACATGACGAGTCTATCAAACACTTATTTTTTGAGTGCAAGTTCGCGCGGGCAGTTTGGGCCGTGGTCCAGGTAGCTTCGAATTTATACCCACCACGTACTGCACGGAATATGTTCGACAACTGGTTGCGGGGTATTGATAAACATTTTTCTGCACATATTCTTGTGGGAGCAGCGGCCTTATGCTGGGTAATGTGGCTTTCCAGGAATGATGTGGTTTTTAACAACAAAAGTGTCTCATCTCCTATGCAGGTTATTCATGCTTGTACACGATTGCTCCGTACGTGGTCTATCCTGCAGAAGCCGATAGACTTCCGCAGTTATAGGAACGATAATGGGCAGCCAGCGTGGGCAGGCAGGGATGTTACAGGTGCCTTCCGCCTGCCGATCACGGCCTGCTGCCTGCCGATGGGAGGCAAGGAAGGAGCGATGGTGGTTGATGCGCACTCGTGGCCCATTAACATTACCACTTTCTTTCCTTTCACCAAACATTGCAAAAATCCCTCCAAAAGAAAGAAACGAAACATTGCAAAACAATATATTTTAGAAATCAAGCTTACAGAAGAATAAAAAGTGAAATATCTGTTCACATCATTCTAAAAGATGTTCATATGTATGTAGAAATATATTATATAATTAAAGATAATGATGTGCGTGTAGAAAAGAAGCGTTCACATGAATACCTTCTTTTGATATCGCCTGTGTGAAATAAGTGTTCAGCTATTTATAAGAAAAATGTTTCTCCCGCGTAGGAAAACAAATGGTCATATATCTCTTATATCTCGAACTGATATAAGGTGGCGAGGGAATCCACATTCAAGTATGTAAAAAAAAAACGACAACGGAGATGATGGCATGCCATCAGCTCAAAGCAGAGCACACAATAAAAAGAGCCGCCACACCTAGCAAGAGGCGAGCTATAATAACGAACATGATATGAATTGTGCCGTCTAGACCCAACGCACCGAACACGCTAAGCTATTACCAGATAGGGCCATCTACCCCCTTGCTTTGGGCCATGGAGATCCAATCCTGCCAGGGGATAGAGATGACCGAGCACGATGACTACGAGGACACTTGTAAATGATAAGAGATCAACTAATAGACTTCACGTATGGGTCGAAAAAAGTTTCATGCCAGGATTAAAGCAAGCCCGAAGATGCTGACGTGCTCCAACCGACGGCGCTATGGTTAACATCGCACTTTAATTTGTTCTCATATTGCTATGCATTTCAAATGAACAAGACAGGACCTAGCGGACATTTAGGGGATGCGGTTGGATAGCTGGCTACCGTATCCATACCCGACTTTGTCCGTTTTAGGGTCCGCGTTGGGATACCCTTAGCTACCACCCTGCAAACGAGCATGGTTTTTCTCGTGGATGACTCGCGAATGACATGACAAAACTCCAGCGAACATCGATATATCAATTGAATGAAATGCCATCCAGAAAATAAGCAAGATCGCCATCCAGAAAATAAGCAAGATCGCCATCCAGAAAACAAAACAAATAGATGTTAATTAGACACATAAAGGCTCAAGAGAAAAAAAGATCGGGTGGAAAAGCACACCAAAAAAGATAATGGCCATCAAATTTAATACTAATATTGTTGCGAGGCATTGAACTTAATGATTGGCTGATCATAAATCGAGTTTTTCTCCAGCACTCACTCATTGAAAAAACTCGATTTATTTTACTAAACACCTTCCGTGGGCACTTTGCATTGTACAAGGTCTAAGAAGAGAAGCACGTTGAGACGGTTTTTTCCAGCTAGATTGCATGACAATTGTCTACGTAGATCACCCAAAGTAAGGGTTTCAGAAAGTAATCACTGTAATCAGGGGCGGAGAAAGCATAGGGCCGGGCCTCTGGCCAGTTTCACTGTACTTTAGCTACACGGTATTGAATAGTGTCTTTGGAAGCCCGCGGTACCGTCGCGCCCCGCCCCGAGCCGTTGCCCAATGTGTGTGGGGCTTGTCTCCGCCCCTCAGAGTATCTCCAGCCGCGCTTCCAACAGGTCCCTTCCTCGCAGGTGATTTTTTAGCGCCAGCGGGCGAAAATCTGCCCAGTCGCGTCTTCAGGATCTCATTTAGCGCCAGTTTGGGCCGAAATAACAGCCGGCACACCCGAGCCGAACCCAAGTGCCCGGGGGTCGCCTGGGGGCACCGGCAGAAGCAAAAAGGGGTGTGGGCCCGCTCTGCCAGCGAGAGGAGGGCCTTTTCCCGCCGTTTCCTCCCGCTTTTCCCCCTCGGCTTCCCTCTCATTCTCCATTCCTCCCGCCAATCTCCTCCTCCTCCCCTCCCACCCGGCCGCCATGCCGCCGAAGAAGTACGTGGTCCCCCGCGTCGCGATGGATGCCACCGCCGCCGTCGCCCAGGCGAAGTAGAGGAAGCAGAGGGCGTCGCCGTCCAAGCCCTCGGGCATGTCTAACGCCGACTGGAGGGCGGAAGTTCAGCGCTGGGAGGCTGTCACCACCGACCGGCAGAATAGGGCCAACGCCAAGAAGGCCCGGGACAGCGCGGCGCTCGCGGCTGCGGCGATGGCGGAGCAGGCGGAGCGCTCGGCTGAACAAGCCGAGGCGGCTCGCGCGGGGATGATGAATCCACCCGGCTGCCACGGGTCGTACGTGTCCTGGAGCCAGCAAAGCGTCGGGTCTCTGGCCGGCTTCTCGTCGTCGCCACAGCCCTGGGGCTGCACGCCGTCGCCGGGCCACGCCGATGGTGACGCACACGGCGGGTTCAACCCCAACATCACCTCCCCCCATGGTCACCCGGCCCAATGCACGCCCTCGACCGCTTTCGCCGACGCCTCCCTGCACAGAAGACGCCGTGCCGACGCCGCCCAGACCGCGCAACGTGATCGCCGAACTACGCTGATCACCGGACTTGTGGCATTTTATGGGGACGGGAAATGGACCCGTTTGAATTTGTGACGCCTTGGGGGGCGGCGCCTGGGGGCTTGGCTAGGACCTAGATCGCCCTCAGGGTCTAAAAATCGCCGGGCGGGCACCCGAAAGAGCGCCGGCCTTTGCGCTGGGGGGCCGAACGAGTGGAGATGCTCTCAATGAAATAGTTTGCTTAATTTGTAGGATCTTCATTTTTCATTTTAATGCCGTGTACATGTACAACCAAGTCACGTCGATCTTGGCTTCTAACGTCGCGACCCACCTATAATCATGCCCTTTTGCTGATTTGGCTCGGCGAAATGTATACCCCTAGCTATATTAACAGAAAAAAATAGTTTGCGTAAAATATCCAAACTGTAATTAATATATCTCTATCGATCTGAATGGCTGCCATACATTGCTATATTGTCCATATAGCAGAGTTAGGGGCAAGACGGTGAAGGCCACACACTGATTAGATCATTAGAAAAGAACCCTGTCGATACCGTTCTTGAAGAATGACAAATTCTCTTTTGAAGGAAGCATAGTTTGTTTTCTCAGGTCATAGCAGGCTATGTTTGTTTTCCGAAAAATTTCAGGCTATGTTGGACATACAAATTCAGTACATATTTCCAGAGAAAAAAAAAATCCTACTACTAACAGAAGAGATGTTTTTTTCTTTTTTGAGTTGGACGAGAAGAGACGTCGGTGGTCTCCTGTAGCAACATCTTCAACTTAGTCAGAGAAGTCAAAGAGTAAGTCTTTGTAGTGGTTAATTACAAAGTTCTTTTTTATCAATTGTACGGGTGCCGAAAAGTACATGCAGTACCTCAACACAGTCAACCGGACCGGCCCAGCAGCATAGTGAAACAATGAAAAATGAAAAAAAATACCAATCTACTGGGCCGGCCCAGCAGCGTAATAGAGTGGGAAATGGCAAAAATATCAATCAACTGGCCGGCCCAGCAGCGTAGTGAGTTAGTGGGAAATCGCCAAAATTACTGCATGTCGCGGTAATCAAACATAGGACGTCCTGTGCTCAGGCAAACGAGCCGAAGCACATGATGGAGCTAGCTTTCATGACAGCTGAGCAGCGCGGAGTTTTAAGAACTATGCAAAGCGGCATGTTTGAATGCAGTTTTTTAACGCGAACATTATTCAAAATTATGACAAAATTTTGAAAAATGCAAGCTATTTGTTGAAAACTAGAGTATCATTAAACAAAATTGAACACATTTCAAAGTTCTGAATGACTTTAGAAAATGAGAACCAAAGTTGGAATTATGAACAAATTTGAAACTCTACTTTTTTTGAAATTGCAAGCAGTGTTTCAAAATTGTGAACAAATTTTTTGAAAATGCTGTTTTTTGGAAAACATGAATAATATTTTAAAAAAATAACACCTTTTGAAATTCTAATTTTTACAAAAAACGAGAAGAAAAAATTGAAATTCGAAACAATTTTGGAAAATAAAAAAGTTTTTGAAAACATGAACAAATTTTGAAAATCTGAACGTTTTTGAAAACGCGAATATTTTTGTTTGTCGTTAGCACAAAAAATGTAGGCACCCCGCTTATATTGGCATGGAAAATTATTCGTCATTTTTTTTGGGGATTCATTTGTCATTTTAAAACATGTTCATCTTTTTGTGATTTTGCAAAAATATTTCCTTTCCTTTCCTTTCAGTTTTCGTTCTCAATGAAAGAAGTTGTATTGAGGCCCATCTGCTACATTTTCAGTTTTCGTCCACGACTCCACGCGATCTGCTACATTTTTTTGAAAACATGAATAATCTTTGATAAAAAGAACACCCTTTGAAATTCTGAACAAATTTTGAAAAAGAAGAATAAAAAATTGATATTCTAAACCATCTTGGAAAATTGAAAAGTTTTGAAAACATGAACAAATTTTGAAACTCTGAACGTTTTTGAAAACGTGAACAATTTCCTAAACGTGAAAAAAAATATTTGAAACTCCTAACATTAAAAAAAAACATCAACAGTTTTGGAAATCCTTTTTTTAAATAGTTTTTAAAAAACATGGACAAAATTTGAAATTTTCGATTCTTTTAAATGAACAAGTTTTTAAATATGGTGAACATATTTTTGTACTTTGCAATTTAAAAAAAAAAGATGAAAAAAGTAGCATAAAAAGGTAAAAAGAAAAAAGGCGATTCATGAACCTTCTAGATGGTCCCCAAATCATAAAACCCGGCCTCAAACCATCTAGAAGGTTCACATAGCCGGGATATAGACAACGAATAGATTAAAATGAGTTGTCCCATGTTCATTCGTATCGATTGGGTCTTTGTGATGATTGGTTATGGTTTAGTTGATTTGGATCACGTGATCACTTAGATGATTAGAGAGATGTCTATCTAAGTGGGAGTTCTTAAGTAATATGATTACTTGAACTTAAATTTATCATGAACTTAGTCCTGGAAGTATTTTGCAAATTATGTTGTAGATCAATAGCTCGCGTTGTTGCTTTCATATGTTTATTTTGATATGTTCCTAGAGAAAACTATGTTGAAAGATGTTAGTAGCCATAATGCGGATTGGATCCGTGATCTGAGGATTGTCCTCATTGCTGCACAGAGGAATTATGTCCTTGATGCACCTAGGTGACGGACCTATTGCAGGAGCAGATGCAGATGTTATGAACGTTTGGCTAGCTCAACATGATGACTACTTGATAGTTTAGTGCACCATGCTTAACAGCTTAGAATCGGGACTTCAAAGATGTTTTGAACGTCATGGGCCATATGAGATGTTCCAGGAGTTGAAGTTAATATTTCAAGCAAATACCCGAGTTGAGAGATATGAAGTCTCCAACAAGTTCTATAGCTAAAAGATGGAGGAGAATTGCTCAACTAGTGAGCATGTGCTCAGATTGTCTGGGTACTACAATCGCTTGAATCAAGTGGGAGTTAATCTTCCAGATAAGATAGTGATTGACAGAGTTCTCTAGTCACCATCACCAAGTTAGTAGAACTTCGTGATGAACTATTATGCAAAGGATGACGAAAACGATTCCCGAGCTCTTCGCGATGTTGAAATCAACGAAGGTAGAAATCAAGAAAGAGCATCAAGTGTTGATGATTGACAAGACCACTAGTTTAAAGAAAAGGGCAAAGGAAAAGAAAGGGAACTTCAAGTAGAATGACAAGCAAATTGTCACTCCCGCGAAGAAGCCCAAAGCTGGACCAAAGCCTGAAACTGAGTGCTTACACTGCAAAGGAAATGGTCACTGGAAACGGAAATGCCCTAAATATTTGGTGGATAAGAAGGATGACAAAGTGAACAAGGGTATATTTGATATACAGGTTATTGATGTATGCCTTACTAATGTTTATAGTAGCCCCTGAGTATTTGATACTTGTTCGGTTGCTAAGATTAGTAACTTGAAACAGGAGTTACATAATAAACAGAGACTAGTTGAGGGGAAGTGACGATGAGTGTTGGAAGTAGTTCCAAAATTGATATGATCATCATCACACACTCCCTATACTTTCAGAATTAGTGTTAAACCTAAATAAATAACATTATTTGGCATTTGCGTTGAGCATGAATATGATTTCATCATGTTTATTGCAATACGGTTATTCATTTAAAGTCAGAGAATAATTGTTGTTCTGTTTACATGAATAAAACCTTCAGTGGTCATACACCCAATGAAAATAGTTTGTTGGATCTCGATCGTAGTGATACACATATTCATAATATTGATGCCAAAATATGCAAAGTTAATAATGATAGTGCAACTTATTTGTGGCATTGCCGTTTGGGTCATATCAGTGTAAAGTGCATGAAAAAACTCCATAAAGATGGATTTTTGAAATCACTTGGTTATGAATCATTTGATGCTTGCGAACCGTGCCTTTTGGGAAAGATGACTAAAACTCCGTTCTTCACAACAATGGAACGAGCTACCGACTTGTTGGAAATAATACATACTGATGTATGCAGACCAATGAGTATTAAGGCTCGTGGCGGGTATCGTTATTTTCTGACCTTCACAGATGATTTGAGTAGATATGGGTATATCTACTTGATGAAACATAAGCCTGAAATAGTTGAAAGGTTCAAAGAATTTCAGAGTGAAGTGGAAAATCATCGTAACAAGAAATTTTTTGCGATCTGATTGTGGAGATGAATATTTGAGTTACGAGTTTGGTCTTCATATAAAACAATGTGGAATAGTTTCACAGCTCACGCCACCTGGAACACCACAGTGTTATGGTGTGTCCGAACGTCGTAACCGCACTTTATTGGATATGGTGCGATCTATGATCTTACCGATTTACCACTATCATTTTGGGGTTATGCATTAGAGACAGCTACATTCACTTTAAATAGGGCACCGTCAAAATCCGTTGGGACGACGCCTTATGAACTGTGGTTTGGCAAGAAACCAAAGTTGTCGTTTCTTAAAGTTTTGGGTTGCAATGCTTATGTGAAAAAGTTTTAACCTGATAAACTCGAACCCAAATCGGAGAAGTGCATTTTCATAGAATACCCAAAGGAAACTATTGGGTACACCTTCTATCACAGATCCGAAGGCAAAATATTCGTTGCTAAGATGGACCCTTTCTAGAGAAGGAGTTTCTCTCGAAAGAAGTGAGTGGGAGGAAAGTAGAGCTTGATGAGGTAACTGTACCTGCTCCCTTATTGGAAAGTAGTTCATCACAGAAATCAGTTCTAGTGATTCCTACACCAATTAGTGAGGAAGCTAATGATGATGATCATGAAACTTCGGATTAAGTTACTACAGAACCTTGTAGGTCTTCCAAAGTACAGATCGCACCAGAGTGGTACGGTAATCCTATTATGGAAGTCATGTTACTAGACCATGATGAACCTACGAACTATGAGGAAGCGATGATGAGCTCAGATTCCGCAAAATGGCTGGAGGCCATGAAATCTGAGATAGGATCCATATATGAGAACAGAGTGTGGACTTTGGTGGACTTACCCGATGATCGGCAAGCCATTAAGAATAAATGGATCTTCAAGAGGAAGACGGACACTGATAGTAGTGTTACTATCTACAAAGCTCGACTTGTCAAAAAAGGTTTTTGACAAAGTTCAAGGTGTTGAATACGATGAGATTTCTCACTCGTGTCGATGCTTAAGTCTGTCCAAATCATGTTAGCAATTGCCACATTTTATGAAACCTGGCAAATGGATGTCAAAACTGCATTCCTTAATGGATTTATTAAAGAAGAGTTGTATATGATGCAACCATAAGGTTTTGTCAATCCTAAAGGTGTTAACAAAATGTGCAAGCTCCAGCGATCCATCTATGGACTGGTGCAAGCATCTCAGAGTTGGAATATACGCTTTGATAAGTTGATCAAAGCATATAGTTTTATACGGACTTGCAGTGAAGCCTATATTTATAATAAAGTGAGTGGGAGCACTACAGCCTTTCTGATAAGTATATGTGAGTGACATATTGTTGATCAGAAATGATGTAGAATTTTTTTTAGAAAGCATAAAGAAGTGTTTGAAAGGAGTTCTTTAAAAGAAAGACCTCAGTAAAGCTACTTACATATTGAGCATCAAGATCTATTGAGATAGATCAAGACGCTTGATAAGATTTTCAATGAGTACATACCTTGACAAGATTTTGAAGTAGTTCAAAATGGAACAGTCAAAGAAAGAGTTCTTGCCTGTATTGCAAAGGTATGAAATTGAATAAGACTCAAATCCCGACCACGACAGAAAATAGAAAGAGAATGAAATTCATTCCCTATGCCTCGGTCATAGGTTCTATAAAAGTATGCCATGCTATGGACCAGACCTATTGTATACTATGCCCTGGTTTGGCAAGGGAGTACAATGGTGATCTAGGAGTAGATCACTGGACATTGGTCAAAATTATCCTTAGTGGAGTAAGGATATGTTTCTCGATTATGGAGGTGACAAGAGGTCCATCGTAAAGGGTTACGTGAATGCAAGATTTGACACTGATCCAGATGACTCTAAGTCTCAATCTGGATACATATTGAAAGTGGGAGCAATTAGCTAGAGTAGCTCCGTACAGAGCATTGTAGACATAGAATATTTTTGCAAAATACATACGGCTCTGAATGTGACAGACCCATTGCCTAAACTTCTCTCACAAGCAAAACATGATCACACCTTAGTACTCTTTGGGTGTTAATCACATAACAATGTGAACTAGATTATTGACTCTAGTAAACCCTTTGGGTGTTGGTGACATGACGATGTGAACTATGGGTGTTAATCATATATAGATATGAATATTGGTGTTAAATCGCATGGCGATGTGAACTAGATTATTGACTCTAGTGCAAGTGGGAGACTGAAGGAAATATGCCCTAGAGGCAAAAATAAAGTTATTATTTATTTCCTTATTTCATGATAAATGTTTATTATTCATGCTAGAATTGTATTAACCGGAAACATAATACATGTGTGAATACATAGACAAACATAGTGTCACTAGTATGCCTCTACTTGACTAGCTCGTTAATCAAAGATGGTTAAGTTTCCTAACCATAGACATGAGTTGACATTTGATTAATGGGATCACATCATTAGGAGAATGATGTGATTGACTTGACTCATTCCGTTAGCTTAGCACTTGATCGTTTAGTATGTTGCTATTGCTTTCTTCATGACTTATACATGTTCCTATAACTATGAGATTATGCAAATCCCGTTTACCGGAGGAACACTTTGTGTGCTACCAAATGTCACAACGTAACTGGGTGATTATAAAGGTGCTCTACAGGTGTCTCCGAAGGTACTTGTTGGGTTGGCGTATTTCGAGATTAGGATTTGTCACTCCGATTGTCGGAGAGGTATCTCTAGGCCCACTCGGTAATGCACATCACTATAAGCCTTGCAAGCATTGTAACTAATGAGTTAGTTACAGGATGATGTATTACGGAATGAGTAAAGATACTTGCCGGTAACGAGATTGAACTAGGTATTGAGATACTGACGATCGAATCTCGGGCAAGTAACATACCGACGACAAAGGGAACAACGTATGTTGTTATGCGGTTTGACCGATAAAGATCTTCGTAGAATATGTGGGAGCCAATATGAGCATCTAGGTTCCGCTACTGGTTATTGACCGGAGACGTGTCTTGGTCATGTCTACATAGTTCTCGAACCCGTAGGGTCCGCACGCTTAAAGTTCGATGATGGTTATATTATGAGTTTATGTGTTTTGATGTACCGAAGGTAGTTCAGAGTCCCGGATGAGATCGGGGACATGACGAGGAGTCTCGAAATGGTCGAGACGTAAAGATCAATATATTGGACGACTATATTCGGACATCGGAAAGGTTCCGAGTGATTCGGGTATTTATCGGAGTGCCGGGGGGTTATCGGAAACCCGGGGGGACTATTGGGCCTACATGGGCCATAGGGAAGAGGGAAGGCAGCCCACAAGGGGCAGCTACGCCCCCTCCCTATAGGGGGTCCGAATTGGACTACGGAGGGGCGCGCGCCCCCCTTTCCTTCTCCTTTCACTCTCCTTCTTTCCCCCTTCCTTTTCCTAGTTGGACTAGGAAAGAGGGGAGTCCTACTCCTACTAGGAGGGGGACTCCTCCCCTCCTTGGTGCGCCCCAAGGCTGGCCGGCCTGCCCCCTTGCTCCTTTATATATGGGGTTAGGGGGCACCTCTAGACACAACAATTGATCCCTTGGATCTCTTAGCCGTGTGCGGTGCCCCCCTCCACGATAATCCGCCTCGATAATATCGTAGCGGTGCTTAGGCGCAGCCCTGCGTCGGTAGAACATCATCATCGTCACCACGCCGTCGTACTGACGAAACTCTCCCTCAAAGCTCGGTTAGATCGGAGTTCGAGGGATGTCATCGAGTTGAACGTGTGCAGAACTCGGAGGTGCCGTGCGTTCGGTACTTGATCGGTCGGATCATGAAGACGTACGACTACATCAACCGCGTTGTGCTAACGCTTCCGCTTTCGGTCTACGAGGGTACGTGGACACACTCTCCCCTCTCGTTGCTTTGCATCACCATGATCTTGCGTGTGCGTAGGAAATTTTTTAAAATTACTACGTTCCCCAACACCAATACCACTGATGTTTGATTCTTTCCGATCTACGATGATCAAGACTTACCCTTTGCAAAATTAAGTCTACTTCCAAAGGGGGAAATGGTGGGCATAATGGGTATTTATTTAACCTTTTCACATCCTTATTTGTTCAGTAGTTTTTGTTCTTATTTTTAATCATTGCTTTTGTTCTACCTTAACATATGATAAGTGTTTCAGGATGAGAAGGGGATTGAGATGGGAGGATGGGAGGATGTGCAGCGAGGAGACACGGTCGCGCGGCGTGGTCACACCATATGCGGAGGCAACGCGGGGCGATGCATCCACACGATTCCATCAAGCATGTGAGAAGCATCCCTCTGAGTGTGAGAGGCTAGCGGAAGATGCGGCGTTGCTGCTTCCGTGAAGCTGATTCTCCGGGTTTCAAGAAAGCATTCAATCATCAGATTCATTAACAATTGATACATTTTAGTTTCCCGAAAGCCCATGTAAATCCTTACATTTGGTTAGTAAATATAACCACTAAGTAATGTGTACTACCTTGCTCCTACATTTCTTTTCAAAACGTCCCAGTTTCTGTTACTTATAGTAACATATTTTTCACTAATTACCTACCACCCTATTGTAAAAATCGACGGACGCGGCAACGCGCGCCTTTAGTGATATCTAGGACAGCCTATCTTCCCCATCTGCTTCCTTCTCTTCCTCTGCATTCTCTGCACCCTCCTTGACCTTCCTTGTTGAATGCAGGAACAATCGGTGAGGGTCATATCGATGGTGGTAGCTAGGCATGTCACCCGCTTAATAATTACTTCCTTCGTCCCAAAACATAAAGAAATGTTGTGTTAAACTGAGGGGGCAAATCCCCCCCCCCCCCCCAAACCCTACCCGTCCACATTCCCCCCCTCCTGTCCGCTGCCGCCACCACTTTCCACTCGTTGTCCACCAGCACTAGTAGCCATGCCCCTACGCCGCCGGGTATTTAAGTCTTCTATATGCGTGCATATTTTCAAGGGTAGACAAGTTTTGTTATCTTGATAAAAAAAACAGATCTGTGGCAAACAATATAAATTCAAATGCTACTTTTAGCACAGTTTTAAATTTGTTTTTGATTTCTTTACATGAAATTTTGTGCAAGTAAAAGACATGAGCATGTTTGCTGCAAACAATTTCTCGCTAGTACAGGAATGAAGTGAGCCTATCATGCAGGTACAAGAACCTAAGTGTATTTAACTCTAATCCCAACCACCCTCATCTTTTTCTAGCTACAAAATAACTAAGATGGGGCAGACAATTTACAAACAACATGTTGGAAAAGTGGCAGCCTACTGTGATTGATGCATGCTCCCAAACCACCAGCATATGCATGATGCAGTTCACCATGCATGAGTTTCTGGGTGACCATCGATCCATTAATCATCACAATTCGCAACCATACCAGACAACTGTTAAGCCATTGAGAACAACGTTAACGAACTGGGGATGCACACATTCACTGATCAATTCAGATTACTATCCTATGATAGAAGCAAATGCCATCCCAGAAAATGATCAAACACATACTAGGAGCATGTCCAAACTCCCAATTTTGACAGGCGCTAAAACTGCAATTTGATCTGATTCGGTTGTCTCTCTCACATATAGCATGTCCAAGATCAACATTACACTGCATACCACATTTACCCCTAATGAAGCTAGTTAAGATAGCCGCATTTGTCTAGAAATTAATTTAATTCAACACAGATTTGTAGCATGCAGCAGAGTAATCCGAGCCAACTGCACTCTCATATCAAAAGGTGGCATGAGCTAGAGAACATATATAGATGAACTAAGCGACTGATAGGAACTGAAATCCAGATTTCTATCCTATGGTAGTAAAGCAGATGCCAATACAGAAAATGATAAAACACATAGTAGTAGCACGTCCAAATTCCTAATTTTTCCATCGTCCACGAACAAGATGCAGCCACGACATTTGAACTAGCTAGCACGATACATGGAGCTGATTAAGATAGCTCCTCCGACTCGATTCGATCAAGTCCCACAGACAAGATGCAGATCGACATGATTACAATGCTGCATTGATCACCCCTAATTGATTTGATGAAGCTAGGATAGATAGCCGTCCAGGAATTAATAAATGCAAATAGAAGAGCATGGCAGCAGAGATGAATCTGACGAAACTGAACTGAAATAACCAAGCACACGCTCCTTACTTTTTCTTGGAGAAATGAGATGAACTGTATGAACTGGGGTAGCACTATTGTTTTGTTTCAAAAAGAAATGAGGTAATATCACCAGGGGTCATAGAACTTGCGCTCGATGTTCAGTTTGATGCTAGAACTTTGAAAATACGGAATTGTAGTCACTCAACTTGACTCAGATGTGCACATACGGTCACATAATGCGTATGCAGGCATATCGCCCACCTGTCATCGACTAGAGGCGCTCAACCGCTGGATTTTTGCACAAAAACACCATTGTACTTTTTTATTCGCGGGGGAAGCCGACCACCACGACGCATTTTTGCACAAACACCTTCACGTTTTTTTATTTGCAAGAAAACCAACCACTGTGCTGCGAAAATTAACAAACAAAAAAAAGTGGGCGCCAAGGTCTCAAACACAAGACCATTCAGTATACCAACAAGAAAGTGGACCAAACACGTTCACATGCCTGTTAAGGATAACAATTCCACATGTACTGGAAGATGTCCCACCTTTTTTTTCTCAGGAAAAAGGATTGTATTCATCATGAAATGTAATTACAATCAGCGGCAACAATGCTCGCAATCTCCTCAGGGGGAGAATGCAACCAGCAGGCAGTACGCTGTTGTGTACGTCCCATATGCTCACCTGGTACTGCATGCCGTCGGAGGAGGAGTTCATGTACTGCAAGCTGGAGTAGTCGTCACTGCTCTCGTCCTCGTACAGCATGGCGGGACGGCGGGCCGGTGGCGGTGGTGGCGGCGGCGGTCGGCGGTGAATCAGAGAGAGGAGGGAGAGAGTTCGAGGAGAGCAAGAGTGAGCTCACTTAGACCGACCACGCCAGCCTCGTCCTAGTCAGCGGAGCGGCACACGCCGGTTGGCCAGCGTGTCACCTGACAGGTGGGCACGGGCGGTCAGATACAGCGTCAATACACGCTTATACAGTGGTCAGTCCATTTTACAACAACTAGGCTCTGAGATGGTACTGATTTGCAACAGAAGCGACTAATGGTCGTCCCTTTAGCTAGACGTCAGTCAGTTGAAAATTTCACTTTGGGCCAGTCGATTTTGTGACCATTTGATTTTGCTTTGAGATGTGTGATGTTTTCTTTTTTATTCTTGTGTAATTTTGGTGGTGAGTTGGGTTGTGTGGAATCGATTGACCCCTATTTTGGGTAAGTCGAATTGCTTCTTGGGCTCCTTTTAGCTCTTCTGGGTTGCATTTTTCCTTTTTGGCCTTTTCTTTTCTTTATTGGTTATTTTTTGTTTTTGTGGGTTTTTGGCTGAGTGTAACTATATACATACAAATACTACATAATATGTGTTAAAATTTCATGATTATATGATTATTTTTATCATAAAGTGCAATTTCGGTGCAAACTTGTGCGTAAGCTTTTTTTCAAATCTCTCCTCTTAAAAGAAATACCAACGCCAGTAATTCATTCCTTTTCAGGAAAAAATTCATTATTTTGATATTGTTTTATTCTTTACGTCATTTTCATTGGAATTAATGTTAATACCAATTCCACTATTCATTTGTTTTTTTGCAAAAGTTCCCCTTTTATATGCTTATTCTTGCATATTTTTAAAAAGCGCATTCTTTATGTATATTTCGTGCAAATCTTGTCAGTGTTTATTTTAGATTCTCTTTCCCCTTTTCTTTGTTCTTAAATTGTAATACCAATGCCACTAATTCTTTCTTCCTTAGGAAATTTAATTCTTTCTTTTGTGGGTGTTTTTGTTTACTTATTTTTGTTTTCTATTTCTATGTGTTTTTATTTTACCCTTTTTCTGTCCTTTATTGATTATTATTTTTGTTTTTGTGAGTTTTTGGCTGAGTGTAATTATATACAAACAAATACTATATAATATGTGCCAAAATTTCATGATTATATGATTATGTTTGCATATTACGATTAAGTGCAATTTCAGTGCAAAGTCATGCGCAAGTTTACATGTGCGCCCCAGCCCTCTCTCCCTTTGTTTTTTCTTTTCTTATTTGTTTTTGCTTGTTATTTTTCTTCTTTTTATTAGTTGGATTTTTGTGTGTGGGTGTTTTTGGATGCTGGATGAATGTAAAGTATCTGCGCACAAATACTATAAAATGAATGAAAGAATTATACTATTATATGAGTATATTTTGCATAATTCAGAGAAGTGCAATTTTAGTGCAATTGTGTGCAAGTATTGTTTTCTTTCTCCCAAAGTGTAATTCCAGTGCCACTAATTCATTGTTTCACATTAAACTTCATTATTTTAATTTTGTTTTAGTTATCATTATATTTTTCTTTCCTCTTTATGGGCAATACCAACGCCACTAACTCATCCCTTCTTAGGATTTGTTTTTGCAAAAAATCGCTATTATATGCTTATTCTTGCATATATTTTAAAAGTGCAATTTTTGTGTATATTGTGTGCATTTTTCGTTTGAGTTTTTAGTTCATTTTATTTCTTATTAAAGGGTAACACCAATGTCACTAATTTATTCTTCCTTAGAAAATCTCATTGTTTTCATTTTTTTTTATTTTCTTGCTTCTTAATGGGTAACACCAAAACCACTAATTCATTCTTTCATAGAAAAGTTCATATTTTGATTTTGTTTAAGTTTTTGCTTGATCAATTCATTCCTTTTTAGGAAATTTCCTTTTTATGAAATTTTCACTATTATAGGTTTATTCTTGCATATTATAAAAAATGCAATTTCTATGTAAACTGTGTGCAAATTTTGCCATTATTTATTTATTTATTTTTCATTTTCGTTTTCTTTATATATTTGTATTTCTCTTTAACTACATAAATGCATGGGATATGTGTAGTGATACGATAGCCCCTAGCTAGCTTTTTTATTTTACTTGGAGGCCCCTAGCTAGCTTGTACTGTTTGTGTCTATACATGCACGGCGGCATTGCTGCCTCGCTTCCGCTGAGCGTGAGGCAGCGAGCCGTTCCCTGCAGCCTTGCACGCATGTATGCTCGTCCTTCCGGTCAGCGTAGTGCACAGGGCCGGGTGGAGCGCGTTGTGTGTTGCCAACGCCACATGACAGAAATCGACTGACCGGAATTTTAATTTCAGTCAGCTGACCCTTAGCCGGTCCCACTAGTGATACTGATCCGTTACAACATGCTGAAGTGTGGTAGTTTCTTGGTAGTTCCTTGCGATTAACTCGATAAGTTGAGGCCCATGTGGCCTTCCCTGTCGTTCTCGACCAAACAGAGCTCTGCTCCCATGGCCGACCAAAACAGGGGAAGATGCCGAGGATGATTCCGACGACGAACGCCGATGGGGAAAATTGGGTCTATAGTAATAGAACTATCGATAATTTGAAAATTCCGGTGTTTACTACTCAGTTTGGTACGATTCAGACCAGATGAAACTCGCTGCTTTATCTGGTCTGTTTACCAGGATCGGTAGTCCCGCTTGCATCCTGAAAAACACAACAGTCAACAGACATGTCAGCAATGAGAAAATAAGGATGCTAAAGGGGACAACACTTTCAGTATTTATCATCCCTTAGAAAGGATCTAGCTGAATGCTACTACAGCTCAAAGGATCAAACATCTAGATGTGATGTTCTTCATTTCGACAAACGATAACGTAGGGATCATCCCATAGACAGGGACAGCACTTTCAGTATTTATCATCCCATAGACATGGGCAGGATCTAGCTGAATACAGCTCAAATGTGATGAAACATCAACACCTGCTGCTCTTCATTTGGGTTTAACATAGAGACTTATACGTATCATAAAAAAATAATCCCAAGCTCCTGACATCCTACGCATTACGTGGTAGCAGGGCTGCAATGGGTTACAACGTGGTTTCTGAATCACTACCAGCCTACAGAGACATGCAACCAGCATAGACTGGAGAAAGTACTCTGAAAGTAGAGCATTTCAATGAGCCAAATAAGTGAGAACACAAGGACCAACTGAATAGATGTTGAATCCTTTTGGTTTTGGCTTACGTTTCGAGGCGCGGGGCTGGCGTGTCACCATCGACTATCACCCTGATCAGCTGAAACCCTTCATCATCATCATCCTGAAAGACTTGATCAAAGTACACGGCACCTAATCCACGGGTTCCCCAATCGGGCCCGTAAGAGTTGAGGAAAACGAGGAAGGGCCGCCCGCCGCGCATTCCATACCCGACAAACATAACCATGTGTGTCTCCGGATGAGGGTCACCATGCTTGTAAGGAGGATCCAGCTCGTAGATGTCCTTTCCAAGGTCACTGAAATCAGCTCTGACAGGGAAACTTCCCAGGAGCGGGTGCCCGAAGCAAGCATGGCGAAGACCTGATATGCATCCATACGTGGGTGACACTCGTAGCCGGAAATCTTCTCTAGCTTCCTCCTTCTATTGAAGTATGCAAGGACACCTTTATCCCTGAGCAGGTTGAGTGCTGTGATGGCTCTATTTTTGTCTTGGCCAAACGGAACTCCCGTCTCGTCTATGTAGGCATTCCAGTAGTAGTTCAAATCAAGCAGATGCGCCTTCTTCCGGGACTCCACAATGTGCGCGATCGCGTTCAGGACACAGCTCTGGCCAACTTGCCACCGGACATGTACGGGGAGCGCAACAGTTGTACACCCATAGTCCTTCCCTTGCTGCAAACATGATCAACAAGAGCAAGCATGAAGCCGGATCCCTTCAAAACGCTAGGTGTGAGTGGCAATAATCTGGGTGACTAACTAACATTGTGAAACCTACAAACCAGAGCATCATATGCACGGCCACGACCTCGATTGTTCATGCTGCGATGAAAACAAGAGTGTTAGAAGTTGAGAAGTGCAGTCATCTGGATCAGTGCAGATATTTTCGTTTCTGTTTTTTTATGTATGTACTAGAAGTAACAGCCTCGCGCTAAGCAGGCACCTTGCTGCTACGCTTCCAATTATTAAATCCACACACACACACACACACACACACACACACACACACACAAGAGAAATGGTGGAGGTCGAGGAGGAGGACCAAGGGGTGCAGAGTACTTACAGGTGCCCAACTTTGTGAGGAAGCAGAGTGGAACAGGGAAAGAAGAAGAAGCATAAGCAACAGGAGCAAGCATCACAAGTTTGCGAGGACAGTTGAGACGCCAGTGCTTGGCAAGTGAGTAGCAATAGGCCGGGGGTCCTAACTCACATTACTCAGCTGTAACATATCCATATTGTATCATTCATCTCTTGCTGCGAACGTGAGCAAGAGCAATCTATCAAAAACAGAGTGCAAGCATATTATATAAGTTGACATCGAAAAACAAGAGCGGCTCCATAGTTTGCGAAAAAAGAAAGAAAGAAAGAAAGAAAGAAAAGAAAAAACCATTGATCCGGCCGGGCGTGATGAGGAGAGCGCTGAGTCTGACATGGAAAGCAAATCCGGCCGGCGGGGGATGGCGCACTGGCGTCGCTGAGACTGAGAAGGGCCATCCAACGCTCTTTCCGCGCTGTTTTCCCTCACACACATCCACCATCCAACGGGACGCGCACCGCCCGCCGGGAGATGGCGCACTGCAGCCTGCTGCCTGCCGATGGCGATGGCCTTCCGCCTTCCGCCTGCTGCCTGCCCGATGGCAATGGCCTTCCGCCTTCCGCCTGCAGCGACGCGACCGGCCCCCTTTTCTGCCTTTCCGGCCGACGGGATGTCAGGTCTCCTTGAAAGCAAATCCGGCCGCCTGGGAACTTAAGGTGAACAACAGCCGGCTCGAGAGCAGTTGCTTTCTTCCCCACCTTTGCTCCACGGCGCGATGGCGATGGCCTTCCGCCTTCCGCCTTCTGCCTGCCGATGGGAGGCAAGGAAGGAGCGATGCGCACACGTGTAACCCATCCAACGATAGTCGCTCATTACCTCCCGTCGTATCGCCTTCTGAACCCTCTCCGCCGCGCCGCGGTTCCAATACTAGCGGGCTTAGCTAGGCAGCAGCTTAAACAGGCCGCAGTCCGTGCCGCCCATTAACATCGCCACTTTTCTTTCCTTTCACCGAACATTGCAAAAATCCCTCCAAAAGAAAGAAACGAAACATCGCAAAACAATATATTTTAGAAATCAAGCTTACAGAAGAACAAAAAGTGAAATATCTGTTCATATCGTTCTAAAAGATGTTCATATGTATGTAGAAATATATTATATAATTAAAGATAATGATGTGCGTGTAAAAAAGAAGCGTTCACATGAATACCTTCTTTTAATATCGCCTGTGTGAAATAAGTGTTCAGCTATTTATAAGAAAAATGTTTCTCCCGCGTAGGAAAACAAATGTTCATATATATTATCTCGAACTGATATAAGGTGGTGTGGGAATCCACATACAAGTATGTAAAAAAGACGACAACGGAGATGATGGCATGCCATCAACTCAAAGCAGAGCACACACACAAAAAAAAGAGCCGCCACACCTAGCAAGAGGCGAGCTATACTAACGAACATGATATGAATTGTGCCGTCTAGGGAAAAAATTGAAAATAAGCAGACGCTGCTGAGTCTGACCTGGAAAGCGAATCCGGCCGCTGTGGGATGGCTTGTGCCTCCCGGCGGCAGGCACAAGCTGATCAGCTTGATCGATACCTCGCTATCAGCTCACTGGCCGGCAGCAACGCGATTCGCTCTTTCTCACAGACTTTTTTTTTCTTCGACAAAGGGCGCTTTTATTATCTCAAAATGTAGCATCAAAGCGATACAAAGCATTAAGAGTATTGATGGATTATGGATGGGCTTAGGCCCATATACAGGAAACTGTGGAAGCTAAAAATTCCTCTAAGAGTGAAGATTTTCCTCTGGTTTCTAAACAAAGGAGTCATTCTAACTAGAGATAATCTGGCACAACGAAACTGGCATGGGCCCAAGTCATGTGTCTTTTGTCAACATGACGAGTCTATCAAACACTTATTTTTTGAGTGCAAGTTCGCGCGGGCAGTTTGGGCCGTGGTCCAGGTAGCTTCGAATTTATACCCACCACGTACTGCACGGAATATGTTCGACAACTGGTTGCGGGGTATTGATAAACATTTTTCTGCACATATTCTTGTGGGAGCAGCGGCCTTATGCTGGGTAATGTGGCTTTCCAGGAATGATGTGGTTTTTAACAACAAAAGTGTCTCATCTCCTATGCAGGTTATTCATGCTTGTACACGATTGCTCCGTACGTGGTCTATCCTGCAGAAGCCGGAGGATAGGGACCTTTTTATGATGGCGTCTACCCGGCTGGAGCGTACGGCCAGGGAGGTTTTCTACCCCCATGGATGGCGGTGAGATTTACAGATAGGATCTACTGCTCCTTAGGCTGGACACGATTTTTTGCTTGGCATTGTATCAAATTATTTTATTTTTAGAGTGCTCTGGACATTTTGGTTGTGTGCATCTAGCTATGCAGAGTCCGGGCTTTAATTATTTTATTCAATGAAAAGTCCTTTATCGAAAAAAAATGTGTACGGCAAGTGGTGGGAAGTGTGGAAAGTTTAGTCTCATACTGCTACAGTAAGAAGAATGAGACATCTTTATAAGGGCTGCTCTACCACTTGCTATTGGGAGCTTGGGAATATGAGCTGTACACGTGCGCTCCTCCTTCGCTGCCCGCCTCGCCACGACGCACGCGCCGCGGGTTGTGGGAATGAGCCGAAGCTTATTTTGCCGCTCAGGAATGGTTAATTAATTGTTAATTAATTAACGAGTCGCTTACGGAAGCGCCATTATCCGAGACGTTGGACCGTGGGCTGTTCGTGGGCCGGCCCAGGCCCATCTACCTGACGACGGCCTATATAAGAAGGCGCTGGCCAGTGGAGTGAACCCTAACTCAGTTCACTCACTCCCTCTCGCACAAAGCTAGCCATCATCTACTGTGCTTCTTCCGGTGATCCCATCCCGACGACCGCGTGCACAGTTGGTCGGGAGAGCAAGTGCCCCCGGAACCCTGTCGTTCGAGATCCTGCCCGGGAGAACGGCAATAAGGTTTTTGGGGAGCGTCTCGACGCGACTGCTCCCGATCCGTCCCCATCTGCGTTCGCCTCTGCTTCCACTACTTCCCTTGCATCGACTCCATGGCTGATGACGAAGCCACCAAGAAGAAGGCATTGGCTGATGAAGTCATGTACCTAGGGTAGGGTCATAGACCTGTCTTAAGTACCCTTCCCAAGGACACCCTCAGAAGAAGCTGTCTTCCAGTCGACCAAGAGAGACTTCATTCGACGGACTCGAAGGACTCGACCATGAAGACTCACTCGACCATCAGGAGATCAAGAGCCACTCTGCATCCAAACGGTCTGCAATTATGTAGTCTTTATGGCATTTAGGATGTTTTATGTAAGGCGTTACCAGTAACGCCTAGCCTTAATGTACTTTAAACCCTGCATAACTGAGGGCCGGAGGGGTCCGGCAGACATTATATAAGCCACCCACCTCCTCAGTGTAAAGGGTTCGCACCTTTGTAATACATATACACATAATCCAGTCGACCCCCTCCGGGCTCGAGACGTAGGGCTGTTACTTCCTCTGAGAAGGGCCTGAACTCGTACATCCCTCGTCTTTACAACTGCTCCATAGCTAGGATCTTGCCTCTCCTTACTTACCCCCCATTCTACTGTCAGACTTAGAACCACGACAGTTGGCGCCCACCTTGGGGCGGGTGTCTTAGCGATTTTTGGAGAAGTTGCGATTGTTCCGATTGCCTTCATCATGGTTTCTGGTGGAGTTTTGGTCGAGGGCCGCGAGATCCGTCTCGGCGCGCTCGCCTTCATCGCCGACGACTCCGCTTGGCTCTAGGAGGCTCCGCTCGACATCGACGCGCTCCCCGTCCGCGGGGCAACGCATTTTCGGGCGTGTGTCCGCGGCGTTTTGCTGTGGCAGCCGTCGACTCCTTATCGGTCGACTCCCCTATCGTCCTCCCTCCCTGTCTCCCGCCAGCGCAAGCGCTCTGGTCGGTTGAGGCTCCAGCGGTGGGTGAGGCACGCGGTGGCCCGCCAGTCGGCCACCACCCAGGTCGCGGCAATCGAGCCCGACGAATCTCTCTACGGCCTGTTCGATTTGTCGACTCGCTCCGTAGAGACTGCATCCGAGTGCGACAGCAGCGATCCGGCGGCTGAGGTCTTGATGGTCAACGGGCCTCGTAGCCCTCCCGGCTTCCCCCGCGACGACGGGGTGAACGGTGGAGGCGACCCCGCTTAGGCTCATGAGGAGTATCTACCCGAGCCACTTAATTCCCTGCAAAGGGAAGAACTTCGCCGCAGGAACGTGGATGCCCTGCATACTCCCATCACAGGAGAAACCCCCGAGGCTCGCGCCTTGGAGGAGGCACGTTTGGCCAACTTGGCTGAACGCACTCGTCTGGAGAACCTCCAGCGAGCACTCGACGAGTGTGCGCAACAACGAGTACCCGACTCCAGTCGACGTCAACTCTTCCCGCCGCCGACTCAGGTATATCAAACCCCAATTCAGAATTTAGCAGCTGCAGCCCGTATAGCAGAGTCAATTCAGTCCTCTCAGTCGGAGGCTGGCAGAGGCTTGATGCAGATTAGAGATTTGCTCCGGGCAGCAGGAGATCAGAATTCAGCCGTGTCACAGTCACGCAACAGGATTCACAGTCGATCCGTCGCTGCAGATACTGTTCACTCGGCTCACAGCCCTAGATCGCCTCCGCGGCGTGAGGGACGCGAGAGTCAACGGGACCAGTATGGTGACCGATACGATCGTGATGATAGGCGTCGAGTGCCTACTCCTCCTCCAAGAGGTGGGTCCTACGCTCAACGACAGCAAGATGACAGGCGCCAACTCAGTGTGGGGCGAAGAGCTCCGGTCGACCCCAGGGAACCAGGCTTTGACGCGCGATCCATCATCCTGCAAGGCTTGGTCGATCGGAACAGAGCTCATCGAGGTGGCCACGACAGAGATGCGCCCACTAGCAGCCGAGTGCATGTTTCAGGTCTGGAATGTTTCAGCAGGGCTATCAGAGCCGCGGTGATTCCCCCCAACTTCAGGCTGGCGACTGGAGTTAGCAAGTTCACCGGTGAGTCTAAGCCTGAAACTTGGCTTGAAGACTACCGAGTGGCTGTTCAGATTGGCGGCGGAAATGATGAAGTGGCTATGAAGCATTTACCACTCATGTTAGAAGGTTCGGCCAGAGCGTGGTTGAATCAGTTGGCTCCTAGCAGCATTTACACTTGGGAAGATCTTTCCCGAGTGTTCGTTAGGACATTCGAGGGAACTTGCAAGCGACCAGCTGGATTGACAGAGCTGCAAGTTTGTGTGCAGAAGTCAAATGAGACCTTAAGAGATTATATTCAGAGATGGATCACTTTGCATCATACCGTGGAGAACGTGTTTGATCATCAGGCAGTCTGCGCCTTCAAAGATGGTGTTAAGAACAGAGAATTGAGTTTGAAGTTTGGTCAGACCGGAGATATGACCCTGAGTCGAATGATGGAAATTGCTACCAAGTACGCCAACGGCGAAGAGGAGGACCGACTCCGGAGCGGCAAGCTCAAGCCGAGTCAGTCGGAGAAAGGAAACTCCAGTCGGAAACAGAAGCGGAAGGCCGAGCCAGCGGCTCCTGGAGAGGCTCTGGCCGTGACTCAGGGCAAGTTCAAAGGAAAACCCAAAGGATCCTAGAACCCCAAGAAGGTGAAGGATAAAGAAGGAAAAGACGTGATGGATCTGCCGTGTCACATCCACACGAAGAAAGATGAAGAGGGTAATTTCATTTACCCGAAGCATACCACTCGCCAGTGCCGGCTCTTGATCCAGCAGTTCCAAGGTAAACAGCCTAAAGACAAGGAAAAGGAGTCGGACAAAGCCGAGGACAAGGAAGACAGTGATGGAGGATATCCTCATGTTAACTCCATTCTGATGATTTTTGCTGACGTGGAAAGCAAAAGCCGACTGAAGGTTATCAACCGTGAGGTGAACATGGTCGCCCCGGCGACGCCCAGTTATCTGAAATGGTCCCAAACTCCCATTACATTCGACCAGTCTGATCACCCGACTCATATAGCCACCCCTGGGAGGCAAGCTTTGGTGGTCGACCCGGTCGTCGAAGGCACTCGACTGACAAAGGTGCTGATGGATGGTAGTAGTGGACTGAACATATTATATGCGGAAACGCTGAAGGGGATGGGCATTCCGATGTCCCGACTAGGCACCAGCAACATGATTTTTCATGGAGTCATACCAGGAAAGAAGGCTGAATCACTCGGCCAAATCGCTCTGGATGTGGTGTTCGGTGAATCGAAGCATTTCCGCAAGGAGAAGCTAACATTTGAAGTCGTGGATTTTCAGAGCACTTACCACGCTATTCTGGGGAGACCAGCTTATGCACGATTCATGGCTCGACCATGTTACGTGTACCTCAAACTGAAGATGCCCGGTCCCACAGGTGTGATCACTATCACGGGTAATCGGAAGAAGGCGGAGGAGTGCTTCCAGAAGGGCTCCAAAATTGCCGACGCTCAGATGGCAGAAATAGAGTTACAAGAGTACCAGAAGACTGTGGATCCGAGTGATTTGTTGCGAGCCAAGAAGCCCACCACAGAATCAGTGTTTCAGTCGTCCGGTGAGACAAAGCAGGTTCACATCCACCCGACTGATCCCAATGCGGCTCCGACCAACATTTCCACAACACTCGACTCTAAATAGGAAGAAGCGCTCATCCAGTTCCTCCGTGAGAACTGGGACATCTTCGCATGGAAGCCTGCTGACATGCCGGGTGTTCCCAGGGGGCTGGCTGAGCACCACCTACGAGTCAACCCAAAATTCAAACCAGTTAAGGAACATCTTCGACGGTCCGCCATCCAGAAGAGAAAGGCCATTGGCGAGGAGGTGGCTCGGCTCTTAGCAGCTGTGTTCATCCGAGAGATCTACCACTCCGAGTGGCTCACCAATGTCGTCATGGTTCCCAAGAAGGACAAGTCACTCCGCATGTGCATTGATTTTAAACATATCAATCGGGCCTGCCCGAAAGATCATTTTCCTCTCCCTCGCATCGACCAGATTGTCGACTCGACCGCGGGATGTGAGAGATTGTCTTTTTTAGACGCCTATTCCGGATACCATCAGATCCATCTGTATGGACCCGATGAGATCAAAACAGCTTTCATCACTCTGTTCGGGTGCTTCTGCTATGTCACCATGCCATTCGGCCTCAAGAATGCCGGAGCCACGTTCATGAGAATGATTCAGAAGTGTTTACTCACTCAAATCAGTCAGAATGTGGAAGCGTACATGGATGATATCGTGGTCAAGTCGCGAAAGGGTTCCGACCTGTTGACTGACCTCGCTGAAACATTTGCCAACCTTAGGAGGTACGATATCAAGCACAATCCATCAAAGTGCACATTCGGAGTTCCTGGTGGCAAGTTACTCGGTTTCCTCGTTTTCGAGCGAGGAATCGACGCTAACCCAGAAAAAATTGGCACTATACTCCGAATGAAACGCCCCGTGCGGGTGCACGATGTCCAGAAGCTTACTGGATGCTTGGCTGCATTAAGTCGATTCATCTCCCGACTCGGTGAAAAGGCATTGCCTCTTTACCGACTGATGAAGAAGGCAGACAAGTTCGAGTGGACTCCAGAAGCTGATGCAGCGTTTGCCGAGCTAAAAGCTCTGCTCTCCACCCAGCCGGTGCTTGCTTCTCCAATTAGCAAAGAGCCTCTGTTGCTTTATATTGCAGTCACAGGACAAGTCGTTAGTACAGTACTTACGGTCAAGCGGGAAGAAGAAGGGAAAGCCTTCAAAGTTCAATGCCCAGTTTACTACCTTTCTGAAGTGCTGACCCCATCAAAGCAAAGATACCCTCACTATCAGAACCTTGTTTATGGGATCTACATGACCACGAAGAAGGTTGCTCATTATTTCTCTGATCATTCCATTACAGTCGTCAGCGACGCCCCATTGTCAGAGATTCTTCATAACAGAGATGCAACTGGTCGAGTGGCCAAATGGGCGATTGAACTTCTTCCCCTTGATATCAAATTTGAGGCAAAGAAAGCTATCAAGTCCCAAGCAATAGCAGACTTCCTCACCGAGTGGACTGAACAGCAGCTTCCGACTCAAGTTCACTCGGAGCACTGGACTATGTTTTTCGATGGTTCCAAGATGCTGAATGGTTCTGGTGCGGGGGTAGTATTGATTTCCCCCCGAGGAGATAAGCTCAAGTATGTTCTCCGGATTCACTTTGATTCATCCAACAACGAAGCAGAATATGAAGCCCTCCTGTATGGGTTGCGTATGGCCATTTCACTCGGCGTCCATCGCCTTATGGTCTACGGCGACTCAGATCTGGTTGTTAATCAAGTGATGAAGGAGTGGGACATCAGAAGCCCAGCCATGACAGGTTACTGCAATGCAGTAAGAAAGTTGGAGAAGAAAGTTGGAGAAGAAATTCGAGGGGATGATTTGGCAAAAATAGGGTCCAAAAGGGAAGCCATTCCTAGCGGTGTGTTTTTGGAACACATCCGTGCACCATCAGTGCAGGAGGATCCTTTCACAGAAGAACCCCCGCAGCCAAAGAGTGCCAATGATCCGACTGAAGTTGAGGTCCCAGCCGTGGTCG
Source organism: Triticum timopheevii (assembly GCA_963921465.1). Lineage (NCBI taxonomy): Eukaryota > Viridiplantae > Streptophyta > Magnoliopsida > Poales > Poaceae > Triticum > Triticum timopheevii. The sequence goes on along the minus strand of OY997266.1, from coordinate 3,511,310 downwards.
ACCTGATTATGGAAGTCATGGTCATCACTCCCGACTGGACAGTGCCGTACATCGCGTATATTCTGAGGAAAGAGCTTCCAGAGGATGAAGAAGAGGCTCGACAGACCGTCCGTCAATCCAAGGCCTTTACAGTTATCAAGGGGTTGTTGTACAGAGAAAGCGCGACTGGAGTTGGTCAGAAGTGCATCACGCCGGAAGAAGGTCAGATAATTCTTGAGGATATCCACTCGGGGACTTGTGGCCATCATGCGTCCTCTCGGACCATTGTGGCTAAAGCATACCGAGCGGGGTTTTACTGGCCAAAAGCAAATGAGATGGCAAAAGAGATAGTCGACAAGTGTGAAGGGTGTCAGTTTTATTCCAACATGTCGCACAAGCCCGCCTCAGCCTTGAAGACCATTCCACTCGTCTGGCCCTTCGCTGTTTGGGGGTTAGACATGATCGGACCGCTGAGAACTGGTAGAAGCGGCTCCACTCACTTATTGGTCGCAGTTGACAAGTTCACCAAATGGATCGAAGCCAAGCCCATCAAGAACCTTGATGCATGCACTGCTGTCAGTTTCATCAGAGAGTTGAATTCAGATATGGAGTTCCGCATAGCATCATCACTGACAATGGGTCAAACTTTGATAACGACAAGTTCAAAGCTTTCTGTGCTTCTCAAGGCACACGAGTCAACTATGCTTCAGTTGCTCATCCTCAGTCGAATGGTCAGGCAGAACGTGCAAATGGTCTCATCCTCAAAGGACTGAAGCCATGGCTGATGCGTGATCTCAAACATGCAGCAGGAGCTTGGGTCGACGAACTTCCATCAGTTCTTTGGGGATTGAGGACCACTCCTAATCGGTCGACTGGGAGGACTCCATTCTTTCTGGTCTACGGAGCTGAAGCTGTTCTGCCGAGCGACCTGCTTCACAATGCGCCTCGAGTTGAACTATACTCTGAAGAAGAAGCAGAACAAGCTCGGCAAGATGCAGTCGACCTCTTAGAAGAAGAGAGGGAGATGGCCCTAATCCGCTCGACTATTTACCAGCAAGACTTACGATGATTCCATGCCAGGAATTTGAAGAGCCGAACCTTCCAGGAAGGAGACTTGGTCCTCCGAGTGGATCAACAAAAGCCTCACAAACTCGCTCCTACTTGGGAAGGTCCCTTCATCGTCACCAGAGTTCTCCACAATGGAGCATATCATCTCTACAATGTTGACCGTCGGATCGACGAGCCTCGAGCTTGGAATGCGGAACTGCTCCGCCCCTTTTATACTTAAAAACTCACTCGGTTGAGATGTAATAAAAGTACCTCTGTAGTTCGTTTATCTAAAACAAGAATGTTATAATTTTCCCAGAGATTGTTATTTCTTTTTGTTGAAATTTCCCCCCAGTGGGTGGCTTAGCTGCGGATCCGTTTCGCCTAAGTTCGTAAAAAAAATCCTTACCGAGTGGCGAGCCAGCCTCCCACTCGGGGGCTTAGCTGCGAATCTGCTTCGCCTAAGTGTTTAAAATCCTACCGAGTGGAGAGCCAGCCTCCCACTCGGGGGCTTAGCTGCAGCCCAGTGCTCGCCTAAGTGTTTAAAATCCTACCGAGTGGAGAGCAGACCTCCCACTCGGGGGCTTAGATGCAGCCCAGTGCTCGCCTAAGTTTTGAAAATCCTACCAAGTGGAGAGCAGACTTCCCACTCGGGGGCTTAGCTGCAGCCCAGTGCTCGCCTAAGTTTTGAAAATCCTACCGAGTGGAGAGCAGACCTCCCACTCGGGGGCTTAGCTGCAGCCCAGTGCTCGCCTAAGTTTTGAAAATCCTACCGAGTGGAGAGCAGACCTCCCACTCGGGGGCTTAGCTGCAACCCAGTGCTCGCCTGAGTTTTGAAAATCCTACCGAGTGGAGAGCAGACCTCCCACTCGGGGGCTTAGCTGCAGCCCAGTGCTCGCCTAAGTTTTGAAAATCCTACCGAGTGGAGAGCAGACCTCCCACTCGGGGGCTTAGCTGCAGCCCAGTGCTCGCCTAAGTTTTGAAAATCCTACCGAGTGGAGAGCAGACCTCCCACTCGGGGGCTTAGCTGCAGCCCAGTGCACGCCTAAGTTTTGAAAATCCTACCGAGTGGAGAGCAGACCTCCCACTCGGGGGCTTAGCTGCAGCCCAGTGCTCGCCTAAGTTTATTGGGAAACAAGTCGATTGCAATAAGCACCTCGCTTTGACCTGCAAAAAGACATCTCAAAACCAAAAGCAAGCATATTCGAACGTCGAATCCAAGTTCAGATAAATCCCTAACGGAACCGAGAGTGCTCAGGCGCTAAGCCTGTTAAGGTTTATCGGTTACAAAAATCACTCGGCATACCGAGGCAAATTTAAAGGATCAAGCTCAGAAGTTTTTTACCCCTCCTGTGGAGGGCTGGAAGGTGCAACAAACTCGTCCAGGTCGATTCCATCAGCAATCCGAGTGGCAGCGGCGATGAAGGTCTCCATGAAAGACCGGAAATCGTGCTTCTTGGTATTAGCCACCCTCAGGGCCGCCAGCTTGTCCTCTCACGCTTCCTTGCAATGGACTCGCGTCAGAGATAGAGCAACGTCAGCGCCGCACCTGGCAGAAGACTTCTTCCACTCCTGCACTCGACTTGGGACTGTATTCAGTCGAGCCATCAGAGACTCGAGGTCATTCTGGAGCGTCTCCCTGGGCCAGAGCGTGGTGTCGATGCGGGAAGTGGCGACCTTCAGCCTTGCGAGATAATCAACGACGGCAGCGACACGAGATTCGAGCCAGAACACGTTCATGGCGACTTCATCCGTCACGGGAGAGTTGATGGGGTCCAAGTTTGGCTCCAGTCGACCAGTCTCCTCTTCAAAGTTCTGGCAAAATTCTGCAAACACAACCACCGAGTCAAGACAACAGTCGTATGGAAAGATCACAGTTAAAATACCTGTTTGGTGCAAAAGATTACCTTCGAGCATGAGGAATAGCTTCTTGGCGAGTCCGCCTAGATAAGCCTCCAGATCGTTCTTCTTCCCCACCAATTCACTGGCCTTGTCATTCAGGGAAATCTTATCTTTTTTTAGTCAACTGACCTCTTGGTTGGCAGCATCAAGAGCAGCTTTCAGATTGGTGTTTTCTTCTTCAAGCTTGGTGACCGAAGCCAACTTCTCGTCTGCGAGCTTGGTCTTGTCTAAAGCTGTTTTCTGCATTTCAGCCAACTCAAGGTCTTTCTTCTTCAGAGCCTCCTCCAGTTTGTCTGCAAAGTAATCATGAGAACAGAATTGAGAATAGTCAGAAAGGCAAAGACAATCGTCAAGTCCTCACCAGCCATACCTTTCGCTTCGTCCGTCGCCTTTTTCAAGTTCTCCTGAGCAAGCTTCAAGTCATGGTCGAGCTGGATCTGTTTTCTCTCTAATTCAGTATAACGAGCAACAAGCTCGCAAGACCTCTGTAAAGAGTCAGTCAACAAACGATATCAAAGATAGATCACTTCCGAGTGACTGAGGAAAAATCCATAGTGTCTCTAAGACTACAGCCGAATCAAAACATTCGACAGTAGTCTCGGGGACTACACCCAGTGGGTGCACTCAGCGTGCCCCCACTGGTTTTACCAATTTTGTTCGATCAGTCGACCAAAAAGATGATCCTAAAGCCATGGCTAAGGGTCAGCGGCCAGCCGCATAAAAAAAACAGTTCTTTAGACTATAGTCGACTGCACGCAGTCCACCATAGTCTCGGGGACTACACCCAGTGGGTGCACTCAACGTGCCCCCACCGGTTTCCTTAGTTCCAATCGACTTGGTCCGACCAGACCGAGTGAAGAAGTTCAAAGCATAAAGACTATAGTCGACTGCACGCAGTCCACCATAGTCTCGGGGACTACACCCAGTGGGTGCACTTAGCGTGCCCCCACAAAAAACTTAATCGACACACCCAGTGGGTGTACAGATAATGGAAATCTTCAGAAAGAAGCAGTTTCAAGTAGCATATCCTAACAGAGCAAGCAGTTTCAGGTAGCATATCCTGACAAGAACAGGCAACAGTCGACTTACTTGGACATTGCTCTGGAGAGCGGAACTAGCGTCATAAGCCGCCTGGCTGGCTTCTCGGATGGCCTTCACCTGCTCCATCATGACTCCCGCTTGGCGTATTGCTTCCTTCGCAGCACTAGCTTGGTCCTCTGGGACGTAATGGGTTGAGAAAAGTGAAGGCTGTGCAGCACTCGACGATGTGGGGCGAGCACTCGACAACGGCACCGCAAAAGATATGGTAGGCCGAGTGACATTCTCTCCTTCCACGACCAGTGTCTCGGGCGTAAAGTGGGCATACCGTGTCCGGAGTATAGGAATGGTCGAGTGGCGGAATCCTCCTAGCCCCTCGAGGGTTGTCCTTGTTTCCTGTGATCGCTGCCATCCACCTCTCCAGTGTGACGTCGTTGACTGCTTCTGGGTGGACCCGAGTCTCGTCCTCGGTTCCGCAGTACAGCCACATTGGGTGGCCTCGGTACTGAAGTGGTTGGATGCGCCGCCTAAGGAAGACCTCCAGAAGGTCCATACCCGTCACTCCGTCCCGAACTAGCTGGACTACACGCTCCATCAACATTTTTACTTGGGCTTTCTCCTCAGGGACCACCTTCAGAGAAGAGGGCTTGTTCACTCGGTCCATGGAAAACGGAGGGAGACCAGTCGACTGCCCCGGCGTCGACTCGTCGCGGCAGTAGAACCAAGTCGACTGCCATCCTCTGACCGACTCAGGAAGGGTCATGGCCGGAAAAGTACTCTTGTTCCTCATCTGAATCCCAAGACCCCGGCACATCTGAATAACCTTAGTTCTATCGTCATCCGGACTCGCCTTTTTCACTGTCTGTGAGCGACAGGTGAATATGTGCTTAAAGAGACCCCAATGTGGTCGACAACCCATGAAGTTCTCGCACATGGACACGAAGGCAGCAAGGTAGGCAATGGAATTTGGATTGAAGTGGTGGAGTTGCGCCCCAAAGAAATTCAAGAACCCACGAAAGAAAACACTCGAAGGCAGGGAGAACCCATGGTCTACGTGAGTAGCCAGAAGAACGCACTCACCCTCCTGCGGCTGCGGTTGCCACTCGTTCCCCGGGAGCCTCGCTGCCCCGTGGGGAATCAAGCCTTCGTTGGCCATCTCATTAAGATCCGTCTCGGTGATGGTCGAGCGGATCCAATCCCCTTGGACCCAACCTTGCGGCAGGCGGGACCTTGACGAAGATCCGCCCCGGCTAGGCGCTCTCCCTTTCGCCTTCCCCGTCGCCGTCGCTTTCTTGGCGCGCTCCAAAGCCGCCGTCCTCTCCTTCACCATTGTCGCCGACGAAGCGCACGAAGAGTGGATGGACAGAGGTGAGAGCAGGCACGGTGGGCAGAGAGGGAGAGGGCAGAAGGAGAAAAGGGGAGGTACTGTTCAAAAATCCTCGCCCGACGCATTTTATAAGGACGCTTCCGAGTGAATGACAAGTGGGCCCGAGAGATCCTATCACATCCCGAAACAGTCGCGCGTACGCGATACGTGGTGAAAAAGGTGGCGCAGAAATCGAGGCATCTATGCCCTATCCCATCCGAGCGCCGCGGTCCGCCCCGCTTCGTGCGCTTCCCAAAATTCGGATCCCACGAAATCCGCTAACATCAGATCAATCTGTCAGACGAGAGATTTCCTGCGATCTTTCGCTCGGAAGTTTACTAAGTTCAAAGGTTCACTCGACGAGAGAAAGGAATGGATCAAGGCGACTGAAAGAAAGGTTGCTGCCATAAAAAAAATTATTGGTCCAAGATGAGACATGTTCAAAACACAAAAGCAGGTCGGAAATATTACCAACTCCTTCCTCACTCAAACCTCGATCCATTCGGGGGCTAATGATGAAGTCATGTACCTAGGGTAGGGTCATAGACCTGTCTTAAGTACCCTTCCCAAGGACACCCTCAGAAGAAGCTGTCTTCCAGTCGACCAAGAGAGACTTCACTCGACGGACTCGAAGGCTCGACCATGAAGACTCACTCGACCATCAGGAGATCAAGAGCCACTCTGCATCCAAACGGTCTGCAATTATGTAGTCTTTATGGCATTTAGGACGTTTTATGTAAGGCATTACCAGTAACGCCTAGCCTTAATGTACTTTAAACCCTGCATAACTGAGGGCCGGAGGGGTCCGGCAGACATTATATAAGCCACCCCCCTCCTCAGTGTAAAGGGTTCGCACCTTTGTAATCCATATACACATAATCCAGTCGACCGCCTCCGGGCTCCGAGACGTAAGGCTGTTACTTCCTCCGAGAAGGGCCTGAACTCGTACATCCCTCGTCTTTACAACTGCTCCATAGCTAGGATCTTGCCTCTCCTTACTTACCCCCCATTCTACTGTCAGACTTAGAACCACGACATTGGCCGATGCCGAGGCTGCCGCAGCCGCGTTGGCCTGGCCAACCGGAGGGTATGACTCGTTCATCCCCTATTTGCCCGTTCATGTGATTGCCGTATATATATTGTTCATAGATGTTTCGGTTCTATGTACTGTACGTGCTCACATGCTTAGTTATCGGTATGAGATGCATACCGTATTTGCCATGCTTATTGTTTACTCGTGGATTAGATTAGTCGGAAAAGTGCTAATATTTCCAACAATCCAAAAACCTTATTTTAGGCACTTTTCGACTCATGGCTTCGCCGAAAACCGGAAAATTCTACCAGGGCGCACTTTAAGCATTGGCAGACGAGGACTACCTTGTGGCTCACAGCAATGAATGTCTTCTCTTGGTGGTGTGTCTCCCACGATAATGATTGCTCCTGAACAGGAGAATGCGTTTAGGGAGGCAACCACCATATTTGTGGAAGCCGTTCTTAGAGCGTCTCCAGCCGTTCGGCCTCCCAGGGGCAAGCTGGCGCTAGATCGGCCCCTGGGATTCGTTTTTCCCCAGCCACGCGTCCAGGCGCCGCCCCCCAAGGCGCTGCATATTCGAAAAATATCATTCCCGCTCAAAGAAACAACAAACCGGCGATCATCGCAATAGTTTGGCGACTCGGTGCCACAGTTCGGCGATCAAAATAAAAGGACACGCAGTAGTTCAACGTACAAAATAGAAAGGGCGCGGAAGGAGTACATCAAGCGTCGAGTTCAACCTCCGGTGGCATAGTCGTCGGCGTACGCGGGCTGGGAGGAATCGGCGCGGCTTCCGGGCTGCTCGGCGCGTCTTCTGTGCTACTGGGCGCGGCAGAGGCATCGTCGGTGGGGCTGGGCGTCACGGAGGTGGAGACATCGTTGGCCCTGTTCTCGTCGTCGTCATCAGCCTCCGGGCTGGGCGGCGGCGGCGGCAGTGTCACCGGTATCTAGTTCAGGATGAGGCCGTGCTCGGCCAAGAACCACGCCTTGAGCTTCTCGTCACCGCTCTGGAGCATGTCAGCGCCACCCATCAAGAAGGCGAGGTCGTTGTTCCTCTTCTTGGTGTCTTGAGCTTTGAGTTTCGCGGCGGCGTTGGCACGGAGCAAGTCGAGTTTGACGGTGCTATTCGTCATCAAAACAGCCCACCTCGCCTCTGTTTCTCTTGTCGCTCGGCGGCCCTGGTCTTGGCGTCGGCGAGGTAGTGCTCGATGGACTCTTGCACGCGCGCGGCAGTTGTCTCGGCGTATTTCGCCTTCTTGGCACCTTTGTTGCCTTCCGAGCGTCCATCGGTCGCGCCCGCTGTCGGCGCGTCCGGCTTGTACGTCTCTTTGGCCTTGGCGAGGGTGCGTCGGACGGCCGCCCATTTCTCGCACTTGTTGATCCGCTTGAAGACATGGAGGTACTTGAAGTCTGTGTCGCTGTTGTCGTCGCAGAACATGGCAAACATGCGCAGCAACTATGCCGAGAAAGAACGTCAGTCGGCCCCAGAGCGCGCGCCAGGGCACGCCCAGGGCGCGTTGTCGGGGTTGCCGATGGCTGACCCACGAGCACCTATGGGACCGCGGCGGACCGGAGCCCCTTTCTTGGTTCGGCAGGGGGGCGCGGTTGCACGAAGAGCAGATCGAGGCGAGAGCGCGCGGGGGATTTTTACCCAGCTTCGGAGCTCTCCGGAGAGATAAAACTCCTACTGCTGCTTTGTGTTTGTGTATTGTTCTTGCTCGAGAGAGCGGGTATGGCGTAGCTGTGGAACCAAAATTCTGAACCTTCCTCTACGTGCGCATGGGCCTCCTTTTTATAGGCTAAAGGGGTCACCGACAGGTGGCAGCGTAGAAAGAGGGGTAGAAAGGTAAAAATGCGGGTTGGTACAACTACTACCAACAGTGTCCCCTACCTAACTCTGACAGCAGGGGACAAGGGCATTTAATGCCCGTCCGGTCGCCCCAACAGTGCCAGGAAACGACCGTTAGAAGCGCCACCGATTGCCACGATGGCCTTCTTGTCAGCCTCGCTTCCCACCTCGCACCGCCATGCTGCATAGCTACCCGCCACGTGCACCAGGAGCGATCTTGTGGCGACACGTCGTCGGATGCGCTGGAGCGTGGGCGCAGGGTGGCGGCCTTGCCGCGGCAAGCGCCTTGCCGCGGCCCTTGTCTTGTCGCACTAGCAAGCTTGCCGCTCGCCGGGCCTTGCCGGGACGCGCGGGGCGTCGCGGCAAGTTTTCTTGGAATGCCTTGAGTAGCCTTCCCGGCAAGCTCCTCTTGCCGGGGTCTTGTCTTCTTCCCGGCAAGCTCCTCTTGCCGGGGCCTTGGTTGGCCTTCCCGGCGAGCTCCTCTTGCCGGGGCCTTAGCTTGAGTACTCTGTTCTTGAACGGCGTCAAAGTAGCCGTTGAGGATCTTGGCGGGCGCCCGACAAGCCCTGCCGCGGGTCGCTGCGACTGCCCGTGCACAAGTTCGGGATACTAATGTACCCCTACTTTAGTACACCGACAGGAGCCCCCGGGCCTGGGCCACACACGGTGCCGAGCGCTGTTGGGCCAGGCCCAAAACAATGCACGGGCACGCGCGGCCTAGGTCACGCCAAATATCTCTCCGCTTCCACCGCGCACGCCCAGAACGGCATGCGTCAAACGCGGCGTCGTGGGTGACGTGGGCGGCGTGTGCGGGGCCGTGCCCCGTGAGCATGCGTCAAGCCATGATGGAGAGGATGGCTCGCGCCCCCCCCCCTTCCTAAACGGAGGTAGGCGTGGGGGCGTGGCGCATTTACCGGACGGGGCCAGTGCGCGGCTTTTGAGGCGTCTGCTCCCACGATCACGGGGTGGGGCGAGGCCGCCGCACCCGTCCCCTCCGCTCTGCATCCCTGCCACGCGGCTCCCATGCGCTTGGGGTCACGGATGGTGGGAGTGGGAATCCGGGCCGTCGTGAGCAGAGGCAGCGGGTCGGTCTCGATTCCCTGCTCTTCCCGTGCCTTGATTCGCTGAGCGGGGCGGCCGGGCCCCCACCTTGCTCCTTTATAAAGAGCAGGAGGGGGGGCACAGAAGCCCGCACTCATTTCCTCCTTTCTTCAGCTTCTGATCCCCTTTCTCCCATTCGTCATGGAGAAAGGGAACCCTGGCTCTTCATCGGTGGCGGCGAGGGTCACCGCCAGACAGCGCACCTCTCCCTCTCTCGCACCCTTGGCGGGAGAACCGGCCATAAGAGGAAGAGGAGGGGGTGAGGTCGTGGACGAGGTCGAGGATGAGGTCGAGGCGCTCGGGGAAGAGGCGGGCGGGGCGGCGCGCCAGCTTCGCCTCCGCCGGCGGTTCCTCCCCCCACGGCGGTCCACATAGGGGACGATCCTTGCGAGTTCTTCGTCAGGCTGCGCCGGGCGCCTCGTCGTCGCCTCCGGCTCCCAACTCCGTTCGCGAGCGCGATGGAATCGGACCCGCCCGAGACGCTGAGACTGCAGATGAGGGGCTGTGGGATCAGCGGCACGCGAGTCCGCGTTGTATTCCCAGCTCCCCACGTGATGTATCTTGACCGAGGGTGGAAGTCGTTCGCCCGTATCCACAGCCTGACGGCGGGGTTTACCCTCCATTTTAAGTTAATGGAGGGCGACCTCCTCTCCGTCAAGGTCTTCGGGGACTCCGGCATCCGGGCGAGGTGCTGCGTGGACAGCTCTTCTGATAGCGAAGACTCCCCCTCGAGCGAGAGTGACGAGGAGGAGAGCGACAGCGACGACGAGGGTAGCGGTCGGCGGAGTGGCGGGTCCGACTAGGTGTCGGGCGCCGCTCCGCGCGTCACCGGCGACCCCATCATCCGCGTCGCCGGCTCCTCGAACTCCCCGGGGTCATCTCCTTGGGCGGCTGGCGTAGGGAGGCTGCGGAAGGGGAAGAGAGCTGGCAAGGCCGTCAGGTCGGAGTACGAGGGCGTGGTGCCCTCGACAGCGTGCTGACGTCCTGCCGCCCCGTCTTCGAGCCCCGCTTCCGGCGCTGCCATCACCATCCAGCCTTCGGACAGCCCCCGGGCTGTTCTCTTGGTGTCTTCTGGCACCCGTAGCTCGCCTAGGCGCTTCTTTTGACCCTTTTCGCCTCCTTGACCTACCTTCTGAAGAGAGGGACAGGAAAGGCATTATGGGCATCTTATCTTTTTAATTTGTAAGCCTTCGGGCCTTAGCTGTATCTAAAACTTGTAATCCTCTCTTTCATGTTTTTCATCCTTTATGGACTGTACCTGAGTGGGATGTTTTTTAATGAAAAAGAGGTTGCTTGCCGGGTTATTTGTCTCGCGGGTTAAACCCACGCCAAGGAGCAAATCCTTGGTATCCCTCGGATAGACAGTTCGCCTCCCGGCAACAGGCCCTGCCGCCTTCCCACGCCGCTCGACCTTTCTCACGCCTTTGACGGAGGCGGGAACGATGTGGGTGCGGCCTCCTCGTTTCATCCCTCTGCTGCCGCGACTACGACCAATCTTGGCCCCGGGAACGCGCTCCAGGGCCTAGAGTTGAGGGAGCACGGCAGTTTTTGGGAAGAAACGCGGTTTCGTATTCCCCAGTCCATAAAAGGATGCATGAAGAGGGACGAAAGACTTATCTGACATTGCAGCCCCCGGCAACTCTGGCTTGCCGGGGACGAATCTTGGCACTCGCAGCCCCCAGCGATTCTGGCTTGCCGGGGCCTAGGTGCCGGCGCGCCCTTCTTCTCCTTTTCGTTCTCAAGCGGTCTGGCCAGGATGTGCGAGCCCTGCGAACGAAGGAAAAGCAAAAGGACGGACTCTCGACCTCTAAGCTAAGGGTTAGCTGCTGTTAGGCACTATCAACCCTAACCAAGGACGAGACTCGACTCAGCATGCATGCTATAACCCCGGGGTATCAGCGCTTCATTTACTTGTGCTCAGGGTCTGCGCCTGGCTCTGTACAAAGGGTTACATGCAACAGCGGCAAGGCTTGTACAGAAAGGTGGTTGCCGGACAGGGTCCGACAACCGCGCCTTACGAATAAAACTTACGAAGATGCTCTATGTTCCAGGAGTTGCTCACCGGAACGCCATCTTCGGTCTCTAGGCGGACAGCGCCAGGCCTAGTGACTCGTTTCACCCGATAAGGGCCTTCCCACTTCGGCGTCAACTTGTTGGAATTCTTGGCGGAATTAACGCGCCGAAGAACAAGGTCGCCTTCCTCGAAACTTCTGGCTTTAACTTTGCGGCTGTGGTAGCGGCGCAAAGCTTGCTGGTAGCGAGCGGCTCGCACAGCAGCCTGAAGACGATCTTCCTCGAGGAGCAGCGCGTCGTCTTGGCGCAGCCGCTCTTGCTCAAGCTCATCATAAGCGAGCACTCGAGGCGATCCGTACACGAATTCCGTGGGGATAACTGCTTTTGCTCCATATACTAGAGCAAAAGGTGTCTGGCCAGTGGCTCGATTTGGCGTCGTTCTGATCGACCAAAGAACCACCGGCAGCTCCTCGATCCAATTTCTTCCGCACTTGTGCAGCCTGTCGAAAGTTCTGGTCTTGAGCCCGCGCAGCACTTCAGCGTTTGCCCTCTCCGCTTGACCGTTGCTTCTCGGGTGAGCAACAGAAGCGAAGCAGATCTTGGAGCCAAGATCTTGGACGTACTGCATGAAGGTGCGGCTCGTGAATTGTGTGCCGTTGTCGGTGATGATCCTGTTAGGGATTCCGAAACGGCAAACAATCGACCTGAAGAACTTGACTGCTGACTGTGCGGTCACCTTCCTCACTGCTTCCACTTCCGGCCACTTTGTGAACTTGTCGATTGCGACGTACAAGTACTCAAAGCCCTCGATTGCTCGGGGGAAAGGGACGAGGATGTCGAGCCCCCAGACCGAAAATGGCCAGGATAAAGGGATTGTTTGGAGAGCTTGAGCTGGCTGATGTATCTGCTTGGAGTGGAACTGGCACGCTTCACACTTGGTTACTTGTGCAGTTGCATCCTGGAGGGCTGTCGGCCAGAAGAAACCTTGCCGGAAAGCTTTGCCGGCAAGTGCTCTTGCGCCAATGTGGTGACCACATATGCCTCCATGAATCTCCGCCAACAGCTCTTGTCCATCTTCCTGGGAAATGTACTTCAATTTTACCCCGTTGAATCTTTTTCTGTACAGCGTGTCATCGACAAACTGGTACATACTTGATTGCCGGGCTACTCTTTCCGCTTCTTCTTGCTCTTCGGGAAGTTCTCCTGTTTGAAGGAAATGGACAATCCGCTGTGCCCATGCCGGAGCCTGTGGCTCGATGACAAGGACTAAAGGCATAAATGCTGCTGCGGGAACATCCACTTCTATGGCGAGCGCCTGCGACTCAGCCGGAGCCTGATGTTCCCCGACAAGCTTGCTGGAGCAAAACTTGTCGGGAGCCTCTGCTCGAACGGAACAAGGCCTGGGGCTTGCCGGAGCAGGACGTTCCCCAGGAAGTTTGCCGGAGCAAAACTTGTCAGGAGCCTCTGCTCGAACGGAACAAGGCCTGGGGCTTGCCGGAGCAGGACGTTCCCCGGGAAGTTTGCCGGAGCAAAACTCGTCGGGAGCCTCTGCTCGAACAGAACAAGGTCTGGGGCTTGCTGGAGCGGGACGTTCCCCGGGAAGTTTGCCGGAGCAAAACTCGTCGGGAGCCTCTGCTCGAACGGAACAAGGTCTGGGGCTTGCTGGAGCAGGACGTTCCCCGGGAAGTTTGCCGGAGCAAAACTCGTCGGGAGCCTCTGCTCGAACGGAACAAGGTCCAGGGCCTGCCGGAGCAGACCGCTTCTCAGCACTCTTGGTGTTGATCTTGGGGACCTTCTTGACGGCGGCTTCGGGGAGCTCTGCCGGAAGGTAGTCGCCAGTAATCAACTTCCTCTTCTTGCTCTGTCCAGTTGATGGTGTTACAGATGGTTGAGTCAGCTTGAGCACAAAAATTCTTGGTTCCACAGGTAACTTGAGTGCGGCGCATTTTGACAGGCCGTCTGCAATGTCATTTTGAGCTCTTGGAACATGTTCCATTTGCAGGCCGTCAAAATGCTCTTCCAGCTTCCTCACTTCATCAATGTATGCTTCCATCAACGGACTCTAATAATCTTTGTTTACTTGACGGATGACAAGCTGTGAGTCTCCCCAGACAATAAGCTTCTTGATCCCAAGGTCTGCCGCGATCCTGAGTCCGGCAAGCAAGCCTTCATACTCTGCAGTATTATTTGTTGCTTGCTCCTTGGGAAAGTGCATTTGGACCACGTACTTGAGGTGCTCTCCGGTGGGTGCGACAAGTAGCACGCCCGCACCGGCGCCTTGCAGCGAGAAGGCACCGTCAAAGTACATGATCCATTCCTTGCTTGCTTCCTTGGCGGGGATGTTCCTCTCTGGAGTTTCTTCATCAGGCGTTGGCGTCCATTCTGCTATGAATTCTGCCAAGGCTCGGCTCTGAATAGTTGAGGTACTCTCGAACTTGAGGCCAAAGCTTGACAATTCCAGTGCCCACTCGACAATCCTGCCCGTTGCCTCTGGATTCTGTAATATCCTCTTCAACGGAAAGCGAGTGACCACTGTGATCTCATGTGCTTGAAAGTAATGGCGCAGCTTCCTCGAGGCCATTAGGAGGCCAAAAAGCAACTTCTGCACACCGGAGTACCTTGATCTAGCCCCCTGCAGAAGGGAACTGACAAAGTAAACTGGGCGCTGCACCATCTTCTTCTGTTTCCCTTCTTGTGGCTGCGCAGACCCATCCTTGCCGGAACCGGAACTTGCCGGATCAGGGCGTGTCGGGCCAGAGCTCGTCGGGGAAGCCCCCTGCTTGTCGCTGGACTCGCTTGCCGTGGTGGTTGGCTCACCATCTGCCTCCCTCTCTGCTACTAACACATCACTAACCACTTGATTGGTTGCCGCCAGATATAGCAGCAACCTCTCTTGTGGCTTAGGTGCGACTAGTGTTGGAGTAGAGGATAGGTATCTCTTCAGGTCCTGCAGCGCAGCCTCCACTTCCGGAGTTCATTTCATTGGACCTGCCTTTTTCAAAACTTTGAAAAATGGCAGGGCGCGCTCAGCAGACTTAGAGATGAACCTACTGAGAGCAGCAACATAGCCGGCAAGCCTTCGCACGTCCTTGACTCGCTTCGGTGCTTCGATTTGCTCGATGGCCTTGATCTTGTCGGGATTGGCTTCGATCCCCCGCTGAGACACGAAGAATCCGAGGAGCTTGCCGGAAGGAACTCCAAACACACACTTCTCGGGATTCAACTTGAGATTGATCTTGCGCAGATTTGTGAAGGTCTCGTCCAGATCTTGGACCAAGGTTTCTTTGTCCTTGCTCTTGACCACTATGTCATCCATGTAAGCTTCTACATTTCTGTGCAGCTGTGGCTCAAAAGCATGACTGACTATTCTTGCAAATGTTGAACCAGCATTCTTTAGTCCGAAAGGCATCCGTACAAAGCAGTATGTGCCACATGGAGTAATGAATGCGGTCTTCTCTTCATCATCCTCTGCCATGAAGATCTGATGATATCCTGAGTATGCATCAAGGAATGAAAGCAGATCACATCCTGCCGTGGAGTCGACAATCTGGTCAATGCGCGGCAAGGGAAATGGATCCTTGGGACAAGCTTTATTAACATCAGTGAAGTCAATACAAAGCCTCCACTTCCCGTTTGCTTTGTGCACGACTACTGGATTGGCTAACCACGTTGGATGGAGTACTCCTCGGACCAAGCCTGCTGCTTCCAATTTCTTGATTTCCTCTGCAATGAACTCTTGGCGTTCCACTGCTTGTTTTCGGACTTTCTGCTTGACGGGCCGCGCGTGAGGGCAGACGGCAAGGTGGTGCTCAATTACTTTCCTGGGAACACCGGGGATGTCAGATGGTTGCCATGCAAACACATCGACATTCGCCCGCAGGAAAGTAACGAGCGCGCTTTCCTATTTAGGGTCAAGCGTGGCACTGATGGTGAAGGTACCACCAGTGCCGTCCTCCTTGGCGGCCACTTTCTTGGTCTGTGGTGAAGCTATCTTTGCCTTCTTGCACTTGCCGGTGGAGCTCGATGGTGCGTCCTCGACGGTGGCGCAGCACTCCGAAGAGGTGCGCCTGCCGGAGTAAGCATCAGAGCTACTCTTGCCGGACTTGGACTTGCCGGTGGAGCTCGATGGTGCGTCCTCGACGGTAGCGCAGCACTCCGGAGAGGTGCGCTTGCCGGAGTAGGCATCAGAGCTACGCTTGCCGGACTTGGTATTCTTCTTCCCGGGAGCTTCAGCGGCAAGTGGTTTGTGTTCTGTTGCGGCTGCTGCTTCCCGGTAGATTTTGTCGGTACAGATAAGTGCATCTTTCTTGTCGCCATGGACAGAGATGACACTTATCGGACCGGGCATCTTGAGCACGTTGTAGGCGTGATGAGAGGCTGCCATGAACTTAGCAAGAGCTGGACGGCCAAGTATCCCATTGTAGGGCAATGGAAAATCAGCAACGTCGAACGTGACCCTCTCTGTCCTGAAGTTCAGCTCACTGCCAAATGTTACTGGCAGCGCAATCTTCCCCTTCGGCTTGCTCCTTCCTGGGTTGATCCCTTGAAAGGTGCCGGTTTCTTCGAGCTCGCTGTCGGGGATCTAGAGCTTCTTGAGTACCGCGGAAGAGATCAGATTCAGGCCGGCCCCGTCATCAACCAGCATCTTCGTGACCCTGAGGTTGCGGATCGTTGGCGAAACCAACATCAGCAAGCACCCGACCGCAATTGTGCGGTCAGGGTGATCCTCAACGTCGAAGATGATGGGCGTGCTGGACCACTTCAGAGGCTTGCGTGACTCAACGGACGGTTCTGCTGCGTTCACCTCCCGCATCCACTGTTTGAGTTGGCGGTGCGAGGTGTGCAGAGAGGCACCGCCGTCAACGCACAAAACGTCTGTTGCCTTCTGATACTCCTGCTCGTCGGCCTCATCTTCCTCCATCTCATCATCTTCGTCTTCGTCTTCGTCCTTATCGCGGCCGCGGGGAGGCCTGTCTCCTTGCCGCTCCTTGGCTTTGCCGCGGTGCCCCCCCTGGGCGGGACGCTTCTTGCCGGATCCTCCGCCACCTCCCTGGGCCTTCTCCTTGTCGCGGCGCTCATATTCAGCTTTCTGTAGCTCAGCGAGCTGCTCAACCTTCTTGCAGGCCCGGAGGTCGTGGCCCTTGGTGCGGTGGATCTTGCAGTACTGCTTGCCGGAGCCGTCCTGCTTGTCGGCGGCCACCACAGCCTCGCCGGAGTCACCAGCTTTGGCCTTCTCGGCGCCACCTCCACTGTCGGACTGCTCGACGACTAGTACATCCTTAGCTCTTCTGCTTCTGTTGTTCCGCCTCCGGTTCTTCTTTGCCGGGGCGGCATCCTCACTGTCAGATCCTTCTGCTCCTGCGTTCTCTCCGGGGAGTTTCCTCCCCTCCTCAGCACGTGCACACTTGTCGGCCAGAGCATATAGCTCGCTGACATCTCTGATTTTGCACATCGCCATCTCCTCCCTCATCCTGCGGTTACGCATGTTCTGATGGAACGCGCTGATAACCGCGGCAGGGTGGACGTCTGGGATGTTGCGCTGCACCTGGCTGAATCTCTGTATGTACTTGCGCAGGGGTTCTCCTTCCTTCTGGGCGAGCAGATGAAGATCGCTCTCCTGGCCATGGGGTTTGTGGCCGCCCGTGAAGGCGCCGACAAACTGATGACACAGGTCCGCCCACGAAGAGATGGAGTTGTCCGGCAAGTGCATTAGCCAAGATCTGATGTTGGGCTTGAGCACCAGCGGGAAGTAGTTGGCGAGGATCTTCTCGTCGCGTCCCCCGGCAGCCTGCACCGCGATGGTGTAGACGCTGAGGAACTCCGACGGATGTATCCTGTCGTCGTACTTCTCGGGTACATCTGGCTTGAAGTTTTTGGTACTAGGCCACTGGACCTGCCGCAGCTCACGGGTGAACGCAGGGCATCCTACCGCGTACGGCAAGTCGCCTGGTTCCCCCGGCGCGTGCATATCAACAGTGGGCCCAGCACGCAGGTCTGACTGACGCCGCGCTTCTCTTCGGTGCTCGATGCGAGTACGAGCGTCTTCTTGTCGTCGTTCTTGGAGAACTTGGCGTTGATCGCGGCGAACTCGCGGGTCCGACGACGCGGTGGAATCAGCGTCGAGGTTGGTCCGGCGAGTCATCGATCTTGGCCTTCGTGGTGGGGAGTACACGGTGGTGGCACCCCCAGCGGTCTTATCGGCGTCGGCTTGCGCCTGGGCGTCTTTCCGGGGCTTCGACGTGCTCGGTTGCTGGGGCTTGTCGCCGTTGGCGAAGCCGATAAGACTCTGAATGGTGGCCCTCCAGTCGTCGATCTTGTCTGACGTTGGAGGGTAATCCAGGAGCAGCTGGGCTCGGGCCAGCGCTTCCTCTGGAGTCTTGGGTGGCGGCGGCGAGCGATGCGAGGTGTGGGATATGCTCAGACTTCTAACATTGTTAGAAGGAGCAACATCTCGCCCAGGCGACCGTCTCGCGCTCGTGCCAGCATGCTGTCGCGCATGTTGGCCTTGAGCGTCCCGCGACCCACCAGCTTGGCCTTGTTCTAACGCGAGCACGGTGCTAGGAGCACCGTGGCGTTGTCGATCCTGCACCTCCTGGGAGGAGTGCGGCGGATGTAAAGACGCTGAAGCTTGCGGGGCCTTGTCCTTGGACCGAGTGACGATGCGAGTCCCTCCGCTGGCGCCCGCTCCTCCGCCGGCGTCCGCCCCACCGCCCGTTTGCTCCGGTGGCGGTAGGGTAGACGCGGACGGAGCGGCCACCTCCAAAGCCTTCTTCTTCGGTGGCATGTTGATGAAGATGTTGATGTAGCACGCGCAAACGCCGGATCAGGTTCGCACGACCTCGACGCGCCCCCTACCTGGCGCGCCAGAGATGTCGGGGTTGCCGATGGCTGACCCACGAGCACCTATGGGACCACGGCGGACCGGAGCCCCTTTCTTGGTTCGGCAGGGGGGCGCGGTTGCACGAAGAGCAGATCGAGGCGAGAGCGCGCGGGGGATTTTTACCCAGCTTCGGAGCTCTCCGGAGAGATAAAACTCCTACTGCTGCTTTGTGTTTGTGTATTGTTCTTGCTCGAGAGAGCGGGTATGGCGTAGCTGCGGAACCAAAATTCTGAACCTTCCTCTACGTGCGCATGGGCCTCCTTTTTATAGGCTAAAGGGGTCACCGACAGGTGGCAGCGTAGAAAGAGGGGTAGAAAGGTAAAAATGCGGGTTGGTACAACTACTACCAACAGTGTCCCCTACCTAACTCTGACAGCAGGGGACAAGGGCATTTAATGCCCGTCCGGTCGCCCCAACAGTGCCAGGAAACGACCGTTAGAAGCGCCACCGATTGCCACGATGGCCTTCTTGTCAGCCTCGCTTGCCACCTCGCACCGCCATGCTGCACAGCTACCCGCCACGTGCACCAGGAGCGATCTTGTGGCGACACGTCGTCGGATGCGCTGGAGCGTGGGCACTGGGTGGCGGCCTTGCCGCGGCAAGCGCCTTGCCGCGGCCCTTGTCTTGTCGCACCAGCAAGCTTGCCGCTCGCCGGGCCTTGCCGGGACGCGCGGGGCGTCGCGGCAAGTTTTCTTGGAATGCCTTGAGTAGCCTTCCCGGCAAGCTCCTCTTGCCGGGGTCTTGTCTTCTTCCCGGCAAGCTCCTCTTGCCGGGGCCTTGGTTGGCCTTCCCGGCGAGCTCCTCTTGCCGGGGCCTTAGCTTGAGTACTCTGTTCTTGAACGGCGTCAAAGTAGCCGTTGAGGATCTTGGCGGGCGCCCGGCAAGCCCTGCCGCGGGTCGCTGCGACTGCCCGTGCACAAGTTCGGGATACTAATGTACCCCTACTTTAGTACACCGACACGCGCGCAAGGCGAAAGAGCGCACGCGCGACGAAAAGGCAGCAACATGGACGGCATGCGATACCTGATCCTCGACGCTGGTGCCACTCTCCGGGTGAGCCGTGACCTCCTCGACGATCCCATGCCATTTGTTGCACGCTGTTTGAATGAGCGACCAATGGTTCACCATCATCTTTGACCCCCGCTTCATGTGCATGCCTTTGAAGTAGGGGTCGACGAGCTTCCGCTCGTCGAACTCGGCCTTGATGCGGTCCCAATACGTCTCGATGCTCTAATTCGTGCCGGTGACCGGGTCGAGGCAGACGACCTTCTTGCTTTTCCTCGTCGGCGCCGGCGCCGGCTCCTCCTCCTCTTCCTCCTCCTTCTCCGGCTCTTCCTCGCCGTAGTCGAGCTCGTCGTCCACGTCGGTGAGGTCCTGCGTAGCGAACCCGAGGGAAGCGGCGGCCGCAGCCGAGCCGGCTGTGATGATGTCCTCCATGTCGGCCTTCGTCGTGTCGGCGTCGCTCAGGATGCTTGTGAGTAGAGGCTGCGGCGGAGAGGCGGCATCGGTGAGGCTGCATAGTCCGACGGCGAGTACGTGTACGGTGGGTACTGCACGCCGGCGTTCGCGGGCGAGGGCGTGCGCTGGAGGGGCGCCCATGGGGGAAACTGATGTTGGGGTAGCATCACTTCCCATTTACTCTTGAGACTTCAACTCCTTTCTCCTCTTGATAGGGTTGGTAACCGAAGGCATCATAATTGGGTGACATGTCATTAGTGTGATATTGTTTTATAAGTAACACTCGAAGCAAAAGAAATCAAATATAGCAGACTTATACTTGACAGACAACGTCCCAGTAGTCTGAAATTTCCTAGTTATAGAAGCTTAGCTTGCCAAAAAAAACTTCCCGTCACCAGAGGAGAAAGTTGCAGCCGGAGGGAGACAAAATTGTCTGTAACTGCAGGTGCTGGATTCAGTCCACGCCATGGCTGAGGCTCTCACCGGGGTAGCATTCGAGTGTATGGTCATCGGGATCCTTGCTCAAACCGTGAAATCACCATAAAAATCCACGAGGATTTAGCTAGATTGCAAGTAAGGCTAGTACATAGTGTGCACGCATACATTAGAGGTGAACTTGTGATTCAGTCTCAGCAAGCTAAAAACTACTCAAGAACAATGGGATCACATGACCTCCACATCGAGAAGCTTAGTCAGAAGCAGTGAAGTAAATGGGCGGTGCTCACCTGAAAAGCTATGTGGCAAACCAGAATTTGGAGTCTTGGGGATGACGTAGATAGAACCGGATTCCTCGCCAACGACGACAGTAGCGGAGCACATCAACTTAGCGGGTGACCAAACGGCGGATGGCCTGCGTTCCAACCGCACCTTGCAACAGAGGAAGGGGGTGTGCCCAGCCCGATGGTGCTACTCCTCGACGACCTGGGGCAGCAGCAACGGAACCATGCTCGGTCCACGTCCTAGCGCCCAGGAGACGTCGTGCCTGCTGCCGCCGGTTGGCCGAAATAGACGGCAAATAGGGGTAGGGCGCGGTGGTGGACGGGCGGCGCGAGCAAGCGAGGGGGCGGCCATGTCGCGGTGAGCAGCGGAGGATGGGCGGCGCTCCAGCAGTGACAGGCTGGGTTGGATCGATTGGGGTTCTTCGTTCAGGGAAAGATTGTTTCTTTATAGATCGGACTTGAGACGGTTGGACTTGAGACGGTCGGGCTTCTTTGTTGGGCTTCCGTGCATCATTTAACGCTGATTATCTTGTGGTGAGTGCGTTCTGTAGCTGTAACTGAATTGAAGATGAAACGATGGTCTCTTCGGTGACCAGGGAATGACTACATGCAAATTATAATTTAATCACATGATTTGTTTGTCAACCTATGGTGGGTCTCTCTTGTAATCGCTGACTTGTGATTGGCTGGTATCTGATGACATGGCATGCTGAGTTGGACCATTTGCATGTTAAGAGAATACCTTGTAGTGGGAAGCAACTTCTTAAGAATGTAAGATGCAGAGATTTGATTCTACTTTTTTCCATCTACTGACAGCCTCTCGCTAACAGTAAAAAACAGTAAGTCGATCGATATTGAAAACCAACCGAGGTTCCTTCATTTACAGCAGGAAAAACAGTAAAAACAGCACGCGCAATTCGGATAGACACACAAAAGATTCGAGATCGATGATCTAGAGGGTGAGCATAGCTAGCTTACAGTTGCTCGTGATTGAGCGCGACGGAAAGCGGCTGGAGCAGCAGGGGCGGAAGAAGCTGCGGAGTGCGGGCTTGTACTTCCGGCCGGCACGGCGACGTCGGAGAATGGCGAGTTCCCCCGGCGCCTCCGGCAGCTTGGTGTATCAGTCAGTACATGTTTTATTTCTTACTAGCAAAAGGGCCCGTGCGTTGCAACGGAACAAAAGTCCTTTCATATCTCTAGTTGGGTTAGTTAGATAAACTGGCATGGCCAGTTGGCGGGTTACGAGGGGAGCTCCTATTGAACGCTCTTTGCGTCAAATTGGCGTCGCCACGCACAAGGGAGGCAGCGACGCAGCCGGACTGGGCCGGCCCATCGTATAAGGAAAAAAAGCCAAAGAAGGAAAGCGTGTCATCAGGTATCGAACCAGTGACCAACAACTTACAACTGTGTTGTCCCAGCCACTCCACCTAACTAGGTTTGCTTGCAATACAACGGCGTGCATCACAAATAACTCAGTGCAACCATAATAGTTACTGTAGCGAACATCTTTAAGAAAAGTGTACATTTTTTCTGTAAGTGTATATTTTGAAGAAGTGCGAGCATTTTTGAACTTCTGAACATATTTTCGTACACCTGCAAAAAAAGAACGTATTTTCATAGAAAGGAACATTTTTTTGCATATGCGAACAAAAAAATTTGAAACTGCAGGAAAAGTTTTTGAAAAACGCGAACCATTCTTACAAGTTGTGAACAAATTATGAAATTCCTAACAAATTTATAAACCGTGATTTTTTTGAATTTTTTAACTAATATTTCTCCACAACTTACAGAAAAAACGAAGGGATCTTTGAAACACAAACAAATTTCTAATTTGCGAATAAAAAACTAAAAAAAAATCGAAAATCAGGAACATTTTCTGAAATTTCAATAAAAATTTGAAAACACGAACATAATTTGGAAAATGTGGAAACAAGAACATTTTTTGAAATTGGTGAACAAAAATTTGAAACTGAACAATTTTGAAACTCCTCAAAAAGAGAAAACATGCACATTTATTAGATTTGCGAAAACAAATTTAAAACGGGAAAATGTTGTCAACTGCCCGAACATTTATTGAAAATTGTGAACAAAATATTGAAACTGAACAATTTTGAAACTCCTGAAAAAAAATGAAATCATGCACATTTTATTAATTTGTGAAGAATTTTTTAAAGCAGGAACATGTTTTGTACCGCCGAACATTTTTTTAAATTTGTGAACAAAATTTGAAACTGAACAATTTTGAAACTCAAAAACGAAAATGTGAACATTTATTTGAAATCTGCGAACAATTTATTTAAAACAGGAACATGTTTTGAACCACCGAACATTTTTGAAATTTGTGAACAAGAATTTGAAACTCAACAATTTCAAAACTCTCGAAAACGTGCACATTTTTGGAATTTACGAACAATTTTTTTAAAATAGGAACATTTTTTGAAACTAGAACAATATTTTAGAAATAGAACATTTTCTGAATTTATGACCAAAATTTGAACTCACAAACAAATTTTAAAATTTGAACATTTTTAAGTTGTTGGAACATTTATGTGAAAAAGTTGAAGTAAGAAAAAATAAACTCGAAAAAGGAAAGAGAAACAAAAAAACAAACAGATAAAAGGAAATAGAAAGAAGAAAAAGAAACAGCACAAAAAGAAAAAGGGGAAACGAAAAAAACACAAATTAAAAGGAAAACCGGTCAAAGAGAATAAACCGGTTCAGGGAACTTTCTGGAAAGTTCCCAAAACCGGATGATATACTACAGAAAGTGCGTACGTATGATGGGCCGGCCCATCCCGTCGCTCGGTCGCTTCGCCTGTGCGAAGCGCCGACAGCTTGACGCAGCGCGCGTCAAATAGGAAATTCCGGTTATGAGATCGAACCCTGCCATCGGCTATTTTATTTTTTGCCAGCTCTCGGGACGTGGGCCACAGTGCGCCGTCGGGTGGGCTTCCTCCGTTGGGCCAAAACGGGTGGCAAGTAATGAAACCAAATAACGGGACCAAACGAAGAGGGACGAAACCAAGAATATCACCTCCCTTTAATAGTAGGTATAGATATAGATATAGATTTTTATTTTGAGCAACATCAGTCAGTGCATGTAGCGTATCGAGTACGTGAAAGGGGGGGGGGGGGGGCGAGGAAGAGGAATGCTATGGAGAGCTCTCGCCTGCAGCAAGCAGAGGCAACTTCCGCCTGGGCCGGCCCAGCCCACCACATCCATTTTTTTATCATGTTTAACTTTTTTTAGGATATTTTTCCGGTTTAACTAGGGAGCGTGGGGGGAGGGGTGCCTTCTTAACGTTTTTCCGCCTCTAGTTCATTTTTCTTACTCATATTTTCTTCCTTTTCCATTTTTCTTTTTTCCTTTTTCAGTGTTTCAATATTTTGAATGTTCACTATCTCCGTTTCTTTTACCATTTATCATTTTATTTCTGTTTTCAATTTTTCTTTTCCTTTTTCTTTGTTTATTCATGTTTTTATTTTCTTTTTCTTACTCCTCTTTTCGCTTTTCCTATTTCGTTGCTTCTTTTCCTTCCCTTTCCTTTCAGTTCTTATTACATTATTTTTCATCATGTATTAAAAGAGTGTCATCATGCAT
The DNA here is from genome assembly GCA_963921465.1 of Triticum timopheevii. NCBI lineage: Eukaryota > Viridiplantae > Streptophyta > Magnoliopsida > Poales > Poaceae > Triticum > Triticum timopheevii. The sequence goes on along the minus strand of OY997266.1, from coordinate 3,487,324 downwards.
TTGTCAAAAGTATATAATATATTTGAAAAGGGTTCACCGCGTATTAGAAAATGCCCAAAACATATTTATACGAAAACATGTTCTCAGTTTATTTATAAATGTTCATTGTTTATTAATACAAATTTATCGTGCATGTACAAAAAATATTATCGTTTCTAAGAAATGCTCAACGCGTATATATTTTTTTATCATGCTTTAAAATATGTTCATCATGTATTAAGTAAAAGTTTTTTGTGTTTAAAAATAATGTTCATCGTGTTTTCAAAAAATGATAATCATGTTTTAGAAAAAAATTAGAATATTAAAAATACGGGCATCTTGTGTTTTATGTATTTTTTTAATAATGTATCTTCAACATGCGAGCTAGTATTAAAACATCATCATTAATTACTAAAAAAAATCTTCTTGAAAATGTTTATCATATAGTATTAAAAATGGTCACCATGTTTACACGCGAGAGAGCCCGGCCGGACTGTTTGCACGTCGGTGGCGAGTGCGCCTCGTACTGGTGGCACTAGGACCGCGTGCGGCCGACGGCCGGTCGTAATCGGCTGACTTCGGCGTCAGGCGTCGTTTATGGCCTAGCTTCGGGGATCCAGGCCGTGCAAATATCTTCTTTTTATTCACCAGAATAATATAAGGAGCCAAAATTTTATATTTTGTGCTGCTTGGCAAGGCAATGAGGATTTAGAAGATGGAGTTGCAGAGAAATTGGACTAGAGTGACTTATTATAGTTGCAATCCCCCACCTATTTGGTGTCTAATGGGCATTATTTATGGGAATTTTATAGAGACGTTCCCCTGTTTGGTTAGCGAGAATTTGATGGATCACAAGGTAAGTTATGATGAATAGTCAAGATGTTCTCAAGTTTCTCCCGATTGCCACCCCTCCTCTTTCTTTGAATGAAAAGCACAGAATATACATCTGATTGTCTTTGGTCGGTAAATATATTGATGACACCTTGCAATGAAATAATAAGTATTACTGAAGTTGGTAAATCTAAAACCGATGAACTTAAATTTAGGAAGGCGGTAAGGGCTTTGATCGAGAAGGTTTGCATGGAAACTTATATATTGCCAAGCAATCGCGGTCTGCGGTGGTGCATAGTATGCCAGAGATGAGACTACAATGTATCAATTCCAATGTTCTACATTTTCTTTTGAGAGAGGTTTTACATTTATATATGGAAGCAAATATAAGGCTGCATACAAGTCTGCACTTCATTCTCTTAGCTCGAGTGTTCTTGTAATTTGCTTTGATGCTATCCCTGGTTTTCTGGATGGGGTATTTCACTCAGAAATAGTTTCGTCTTCGGAATAAAACAGCTATTGTTGAGATAGGAAAACATCTAACCTGGAACTTTAGAATCCTAGTAGTTAAACACTACCAACTCGACTACCGTAGACAATCATCGGGGTGTAATGCTATAACATGAGATTGAAGTGGATATTTTTTTTTCCTATGAAATCTTGTACGAATGAATTCTAAAGAAAATATTAAACCCTTACTAGGACGGGATTGTGAAAAAAAAAACTTACTGGGCTGGGAGTCTGCTAGACTCGATGAGGCTAGGAGTGGCGCCGTTCTGGGTCCAGTCTATACCTTGCTTGATGCGAGTCCTACAAAACGTCGCCTACAGCGCCAGCTAATTGGGCCAGACGCATCTAGGGATATCTCCGAGAAAGTAATCGCTAGCTATAGGGTAATCGAGAAAGTAATCAATTCTAAAAAAAAAATGCTACACATAATCACAGACGTACAGCACGTACACTAGTTATTTGTTTACTTGTTTCCGATTACGAAAATGTACTTGCAGTTTGGGTTTCTTGCATCCCTTGCAGTCTTTCTGTAAAAAAAAAAATCATATGTGCATATATTTCATATAACTTAATTCATACTAAAAAATAAAGTACTCATCGCAAAATTTAAAAAATGTTAACGTAGTGTAAAAACTTTGTTAGGTAACTTTTAGAAAAATACTGATAGGATTAAAACATGGTTGTAAATAGAATTTAGGTGCAATTCAAAAACAAATTGTAAATTACACTTAAAAATGTTACGAGTTTCAAAAACATGTCCGCGATATTTGAAAGAAATATGTATACAAATATAAGAAACATGTTTTGTATCATTAAAAAAATATTTCAATATGTATTGGAAACTCACGCACCACAGAGAAAAAACTCGCGCACCACAACTACTGTAATAGACCGGCCCAGTAGCATGCTCCCCAGATGCAAGACGGAGCCAAGTCTCGCAATTGGCGAGACATAGTTACAATGCAAAGGTCATCTTAAGACAACCAAACAGCACACTAAACATAATATTGTCACAGACGACGCATTAAAAACAATGACTGTTGCAACTGTTGCATTTAACAGACCAAGGCTACATATCTTGAACCGAAAAACTGACGGTCAACACGACATAACAAAGAGACCTATACCAGCATCAACAAATGGTGATAATCATCACTTCAACAGAATCCTTCTCCTTCTACGACGACCAAAAAGACACTACAGGTAATAACAGGTTAACAGAACAAACAACATCCTTCTTCTGCCAGTACATATTTACAAACACACAGACACGCATCTTTTTCGGCGCGGCCTAAGGCTGACCGAGGTGGCCCTAACATGCTTTGCTTTGCTGTATTTACCAGGTATATCATCTATCCAGCGCCCAGCTGATTATTAGTATTATTCTTGTCACTGTCGAAGCAAAGAGCAAGGCGGTCGCGACCCCGGCAGCATCTCCTGATTTGGATACAATGTCTGCAAAGCACATGTTTCAAAAAAGATCAATGCCTTGTCATACAGAGTCGTGAAATTTTGTCTGGAATAGCACTTTCCGGCACTGAAAAATATCTGTCGTGATACTACAAAGGGCAGACAGCACAATACGATAGATAACATGATGCACGGATAGAAACAGCGGAATTACCAATGTTTTTTTTGCCTATGGCCCTCTTAAGGCTTGGATAGAAATAAATGAAAGCGCTGCACTTTTGCATCATATTTTTTGGAGGTCGGCGACTTGTCGGCCACATTTCCACCAGGAGAAAGCCTCCTCCTCTTTCTCAACCGAAACAAGAAATCTTCGGTGTCAAGGACATAGGAGACCTGCATATATGGCATTGTGAGCTATATATACTATAATAATACCCAGGTAGAACGGAAGGCATGAAATTCCCGAATTAAATAAAGATACAGTACCTTAGAGGTCTTGCATGATATCTTGCATTCAAGACCATTAGCAACTTTGATGCCATCCATGGCCTTCAACGAATCAGAAGGCTCGCCAGCATTTGAATGTTTCCGTTTATTCCTGGAAGAACATCGTGAGATAATGGATTAGGACAGGAGGAATATAATCAGGAGCTTCACTTTGTATGTGGGGTGTAGGGGTCGGTGGATACCTTCCAAGGAAGACACCTTCAGGCAACATCGTGCCTGACGAATTTGACAGATACTCGCTGAAAAGATACGAGGCAAAATTTGGCTCAATGGATACCGCAGTCACTTCAGGCTTTTCATGACCATACTCCATCAGCTGAATAGACAACCTCATTGGACTTGAGAACTGTAATTTGGGAGAAAATTAAATTCATCATTCCAGGACAATTAATTACCAAATTTGCAGTACAAGCAAACCAGTTCATTTGCAACAGAAACGGGACAGCGGTATCTTTATGCAAGGTAGTTAACCATGGTACTATGCAAAGATAGAATGAGGCTTACACATTCGAACCGGTACATGCTCTCATCATGTAGGAGGACACGGGCGTTTTCATGATAGACCAGATCAAAGAACCTGCCAGGGGATCTTGACTTCTCATACATATAAAGCTGGAGAAGCTTGCTGTCCATTTCATCTGTCGCTATAGCTTGAAGCTGATGCCAGGGAAGAACAAGAATGAATGTTGCAGCCAACGCAGAGCAAAATAACAAAAATAGGGGATGGCTCACTCAACTTACCTGCTTCACAACTTTGTATATCAGTTTATCCAAAGTAAAGAGAACGTATGACTGGGTCCCGATAATAGCACGGCAGTCATCCTCAAACTTGGTATTATCAGAAGTGCCATCAAGCAAGTTGTAGAGTGCCTTTATGAACCTTCATTAATATGACAGACCAATTACGCACGGCCATACATACAAATGGACAGGGTATGGTATAAGCAACTGAACAATTAAAAAAAAAGCAATATTAATTACCTTGCATATAGGTCAGGGGGGTTTGTATCCTTGGAGGTTCTCCATTTCTTTTCAGCACTTGAGGAGTTTGTCTTTGCTGAAAGCAGCCGTTCATACAGCATCTAGAAAATTGATAAGTTAGTTTAGCAAAGGAGAGCGAGCACATGCAAACACATATATAGGGCCAATACTACTAGTTGTAAAGCTCACCTGGTGCAGCCTGAACAAGATGTAAAACGAATCATTCCCATAAAATACATGTGACGATCTGTCTTCCCGGCCATGTAGAGATGTGGGCACATGCTTGGCCAGTGGTTTAGCCGAGTACAGAAAGCGTTCTGATGAAGGCAATGATATTCCGAGTAATGACATTCCTCCCTCAACGTCGTGGGTCTCGGTCGTCCCCTCCGCCTCACCCTCACTTTCTGCCTTCGCATCCTGATCATGATCCATATCTTCTTCCTCGTCATGATCTTCAGGAGAACCGTGCCCACCATCACCGGATTCACTTCCTGACGCATCTTCACCGGCCTCAGAAGCATTTTCACTGTCCTCGGTAGACCTTTGAGTGCTTTCCTCATCATCAGCATCATTCTCGCCGGCTGCCTCGGCATGAGGCTCCACTTGACCGGGTCTAACCTTGAATGTTCTGCTTGTAGAGCCTTCCTTTGCTTTAGATGCACCATCTTCGAAAGGCACAACAAAGTTGTCCTCTTCAAAATCTCCATTAGGCGATAATTCACCTTCTTCTCTTTCAACTTTCGAAGTATTGTGGGACGCAGCAGCTTCGTTAAATAGGCGCCCTTTGGTACCCTCGCTGGTTGCCCCACCATTTAAAGATGATCCTGACTTGCCAGTCTCTCCACCCTGTTGACAAAGAAACATATGAGCGTGGTGTTGGATGAATCTATGGGTAAAAAAGATTAATGTGCATTTTGCCTTTGATGAACGGATACAAGTCAACACAAGCACAAACATTCCAAGCTTCGTCATTAACAGGGCAGAAGACAGATAAAATGGGCGGGGGGAAAAGCAGCAAAAGACACCAACAAAAAGGAGAAAAGGAAGATACACAAGAATGGGAAAACAACCCTTATAAAAACAAAAAGAAAAAACATGCCAGCCCTGGCATGAGCAGCCCTACGACCTCCAGCATGTGAACTGACGGTAATACTTCATTGGAAGTCCTGGCGTATTTAACAAAGGTGGGGAGTAAATTGAGCTCACAAGACGTTATATACCTCAGTAGATGGTAATACTTCATGGTCAGCCCTGGCACCGGCAGCCATACTAACTCCAGCATGTGAACTTTTAGATGCATTCACTCCTAGCAAGCAAGACAAATCATTAGAACTGGCAAAAATAGACCTAATCAAGTTATAGATTATAACAAGTAAAAAAGTATCCAGCTATCAGAAATGCAAACCTGGCGTAGTTTCAGAGTTTCCCTTCATATGGCTATGTTGTCCTGCTGATCTCTCGGTAGGCAGGTTCCGGGTGCTTACTGCAGATACTTCATTTAGTGCAGCATTTGATGCTTCCTCATCTCGACGAGCAGTTCGATCTGCATCATGGGAACCATTTTGGGAGTCTGCTGCAACTCCTTTCACTAACCTGGATCTAGCCACAGCTGATGGTGCTTGTTCCTGTTGCATGCTTTCATCACCATGGCCTTGCTGGGCAGCAACTCCATCTAGAGAAGTAGTATTGCTTTCCGCCACATTTGCAATACCAGATTTTGTGATGCCAGTCTTGGGTTTAGTTAGGTCTGCATCCACGGCGCCGTGGGATCGAGACGGAATGCCCAAAATAGGCTCCAGAAAAGTTGTCCAAATCTTCATCACTTTGTCCAGTTGGTCCGAGCCACAGACTTCTCCGCATGAGTACTTGACAATCTTATAAAGATCGTCATGGATATTTGCATCTACATACTCAAATGACATATTGGGAACTATAGGCCGCCTATTTCCAGCAGCAATAGCAATGAGAACATCGTCTTCCTTTCTTTTCTTCTCATTAATTTCTTTAATCTCAGTCACTAGAGCTACACAAGCAACAAAACAGAATCAAGTGAAATTAGGCAACTAGCTAGGCAAGGCTGGGGCCATAAGAAAAAATTGCATGTATATATACAAGGTGTACATACATTTTGTGCTGAGATTCTTCGAGTCTTGCTGCTTGAAATAGAAACTGCGATGATCAAGTGACTTGTGATAGTTTTTGGCATAAATATCAGCCCAAACCTTGTTGAAATCTGATCGACACCTTGACCATTCCTCCTGCTTTTGTTTTAGCCTGGATAAGATAACAGGCAGTGCGACACTGGCATTTCTTCGAAGAACGTCCATCACATCCAGACCATGGTCACCATATAACCGTTCAATGCACCTTAGATTCAAAGCTGCAAGGCATGGTTAATAAGCCAAAACAACTAGTCAAGCTCCATTCAGTTCAAGCATCACCAAACAGTATCAACATATGTTGAACACAAGTGCACTTACGAGTTAAGTGCTCATCGATGCGTATTGGGCTTTCTGGTTTTACTGAGTTATCTTGCATTTTTTCTATCAACTCCTCGACACGCTTAGTTGCTGCATTAACTGATTCCAACAGCATATCCAACTCGAACCTGGAAACATTCAGATCGATTTGTAGCCAGCAGCAATAGATGATTCAACAAACAGAGCAGTTTACGTAGGATAATACATACCTGTCATCTTCGCATCTAAATAAACTTTCTTCATACTGATTCTTACGCATATGCTTAAAGGAATAGTCTTCACTCCCTGATGTCACCGACACCCAGTGATCATTAAGAACTGAGGCACCAAGATCAGTCTTGTTGCCTGCCGGAGGCATTGGGTACTGAAAACAAGGTTAAACCAAATGTTAGATGAAACAAAAAAAATGAAACCAGAAGTTATACGTATGAAACACAGCATGAAAAAGAACGGTGGAAGCAACATTATCTTACATTTTTAGGTAGAAGCCGGTAACTTGGAGTGCATCGCTGACAATTTGAGAGATCGAGCTCTGATATTGGTTTGCATAGATACTTCTCTTTGACAATCGAGGGTTTCTGGCTAGGACCTTCCTTTGGATGTAGTCTTTCCCGTTCCTTCTCTCTTTCCTTGTCCTGATCTCTGTTCCTATCCTCCCTCTCATGCTCCTTATCTCTTTCTTTATCCTCTGTTTTGATCAGCCTTCCAGGTTGCTCTTCAATCCAGATAAATAGTGTTAACAAGAAAATTCGAAATGATTTAGAAAAGGGGGATACAAAGTTCGAAGCAAATAGCACATACTTTTACTGAAGACACCAGCCAGAAATCCATCTGCAGAGTGGGAAGAAAAAACCAGACAGAATTACATGAAATTCAGAAGCAGTGATGTAAATCCTGAAGATGGTCATCGATATGCATTAGGTATGCAACGTACCTATATTTTCACAATGTTCTAAGAATTCATTAAATCCATCCATAAGATCTGGGTAGTGTTGTAGTATATCGCTCACCTGTAAAATCAGTGAGGATATGCATGAGTCACGTACAACTAATTAAGACAAAAACAGATAAGGGAAATGTCCTTAAGCATACTTAGTGCAGCAACTGAAGTTTAAATATTGAATAAGCACAAGTCCAACAGAAACCCACCAAGTTCTTCAGTTCACTTCTCGTAATAATTTCCTGGCTGTATATGTGAAGACATTTCAAGAACTCCTGGTAAGCATCATATTCCAGCTTCTCCTTGACTTTTTCGCAGAAATGGAACTCCTGTGTGTATCCACCTAATGTTGCAAGGAAAATTAGTGGATGTAAGTAATATGCAAGTGGAAAGCACACGAGAGTTGTACAGATATAAAGAAGATATTGACTATATTCAGCAATTAAAAACACCAAGTAGACACATATGCACATTGTTTCTGAATATCTAACACAGACACGAAAAAGCTACACTGGAACTGAATATTGACTATATTATGCAACAGGTGGACTCAATAAATGGCGTATCTGTAAGGGCACACATTTTAAGGCAACAAAGTTGCATTCTATTGATCATATGATGAAAAGTGGATGTAAAGCAACAAAACTGCCATACTGAACAGATATTATCTACTTATTACTCCTAGTTCGTAGAAACTTACTCTTCAACGCATCCTTATTATCATAAGATGAAGCAGAGGCACTATTAATTCCATGAATCTCAGGGTGGCCTCCTTGGTGTGCCTCAGCACCTGCAAGGTTTGCGCTTGGAAAAGGTTTGCGCTTACGCTGGCCAACATCCAGCTCTTTGCTGTCTTGTTCAACATCCTTCTCATCTCTATCATAATCCCTTCTTTCTCTTTCTGCCTTGCGTTCCTTGTTCTTCTCCCGTTGTCGTTGGCGATCATGGTCCACGTCAGGACGATCGACACTGGCGTCACGGTCGGTATGAGATGGAAAAGCCCTAGGCTGAGGAACGAAACATAAGATAACAGATCAGGCTACTGTATACAATAATTACCTCATGCTTGCAATATCAATGCAGAAAACATGTCTAATGTGATAAAACATAATTGGTGTCGTGTTGAGCTCAGCTCAGACCGATCACAACAACAGAGAACATTAAAATAACTTGGTTTCCAATATTTAGTTAACAGACATAGAACTAGCTGATGAATACACCAAATATCATGCAGAATTTAAGAAGCAGCATTTGTTAAACATCTAAGCATTTTCCACCTACATGAAAGCCGTGTATGCACGGCGTGTATTTCACTCTATGAAAATGGCAAGCAACAACAGACGTGTTTCACCCCACAATTCTAGGAAATATTAGAATTCAGATACACATCAGGCGACTTTCCTTGCAATATATGCCACTATTTTCTGCCAGCTATTTAGCCAGTCACCAATGAAGCTTACAAAACAACCCTCATGTGATTTATACCTTTTCAATGTGACCCCTACTAGCAGGGGGCATTAGAGCTTCCCGCTTAACTAAGCCGCCTCTTGGAGCGGTCCCTGCTTGCGGAGACGCTGAGGTATCAGGCAAGAAGTGCTGGAATTCTTCGAGCAAGTCTTTGTGGTCGCTGAACAGCACAGCAACCTGCCAAAAAAGACGTGTTAAAGAGTAAGTTTCAGGCAAAAATTTGAGGCAATGACGTAATGAAAGAAGAATAAGATAAAATGAAACAAGCAAAAAAGAAAGGAAATGGGCACCTCATGGTAAACATCTTGGATGGACTTGTTATCCTTGCGGTACATGTTGAGAATGTCCAGGAAAGACTTGTAGACATGCTCGTCACGCTGGAACCGACTCTGTACAAGGGGAGGCAGTTAAAGTCGCGGATCGGTGCATACATACATCACACCTTTAAATGTTGATAGATCAGCCTATGTGTTTTATTATACCTTTATCTTGTTCACGAAGTTGATGGCCTCCGCGAAATCGACGGGCTTCTTCTCGTCCTGCTGCAGCCTGATTGCGAAGCCCTTGGGCAAGAAGGTGTTGAACCCGAGGATCAGCTCGGGGTACCCGTTGAAGAGGGTCTTGACGCGGATAATCACCCCGTTGGTGTCAATCCTGCGGCCGAAAATCAGAGCATTTCAGACAGCTAGAAACATCAGTATGCCGCTCCGGCGGTAGATTATCATTTGGGAAACATAAGTGTGGATCCGGCGGGGAGAAGGAGCAGCAGACAACCTCTCGCTCTTGAAGTCGCGCATGACCTCGAGGAACTCCTCGTACTTGGCGCGGTTGTCCTGGAACTTGTCCTTGACGGCCTTGAGGTAGACGAGAGCGTCGTTGGTCGTCAGCTTCTGGCCGGCGGCGGCGGCGGCGGCAGCAGTGGCGGCCCCAGACCCGCCGGAGGGCTGCGCCGGCAGGGCGGCCACGGCCTGGGGCGGCGGCGCCGGCACCAGCGCCGACCCCGACCCCGCCGGAGGCATGGGCTGCGGCGGCGACCTGCACGAGAGAGGCCAGACCGTCAGATCGCAGGGTCAGAACCGTGCGGAGGCCCCGCCGGCCCCCCAAAACACCATTTTTGGGCGGCGGCGAGTTCGAATTGGGACGGAGGAGCACGAATTCGGGGCCGAAACCGGAACCAGCCCCGAATTCCTCCCCGTCGGCGAGGATTACTTCGGTTTCGCCCCGCCGGCGACCCCGTCAAGCACGAAACCCACCCCGAAAAAGAGCTCGAAACCGAAGCGGATAAGAGGAACAGGGGAAGAAAAAAAAACCGAACCCCCTCGAACTCGACGGCCGGAGAGGCGAGTCGGCGGGCGGCGGTGCTACTCACGGATCGGATCGGGCGACGGCGGCGGCGGCGCTGCTGCTGGTGCTGATGCGCTTGCTGGGCTGCGACCCGGCGGCGGCGAGCGCGTCCTCCCTGGAGCGCTTCATCAGGCCACCACCATACACCGAGCGGCCTCTCCTCCTCCTCCCCTTCACCGAAGCTGCAAACCGCCGCCGATTCCTCCCTCACCGCCTCCCGGACGCGGCGATCCTCCTCCGGCGCCGGATCTGCCCGCACCACGCGAGCACGCGCACCCCAAGGAGAAGCCTTTCCTCCCCGGAGCACGCGAGAGACGGCGACGGCGACGGCGAGGAGCGCGCGCGCGAGAGGCAATCGCTTGGAGGGTGGGGGAAGGAGAGAGGCAGCGCAGCGGGGTGAGACGGAAGAGGAGCGAGACGAGGACGAAGGACGCCTTAAGAGCGGCGTAAACCTACCGGGCGCGCGCGGGGGCCGTCGGATCGGGGATAAGGCCCGCGTGGACGGCCCCGATCGGCCCAGGGGACGGTGACCCGACCGCGCCCTCACCGGGCTCGCCTCTGCTTCCTTTGCGTCGTGTGGGTAACGCACGCACGCCACGGCACCCCGATTTGGTTTCCCAAACCTAGTTTCCGAATTTTGAATTCGGACGAATTCGTGCCTCGGCCGGCTCATCCAAAAGTCCGGACCGATGGGCGAAACATGCCTTCGGTTGTTCGGACCGGTGCTATGCTTCCTGCACCGAGGACGCGTGAGGTTCAGACCCGGCGTCGTCCGGGCCCGAACAGGACTCTTTTTGGCGCGCATGGGGCTGCCGCGCGGAGGAGGGTCAAGAATGGTGGGACGAGTTTAATGTCATTTCAGTTATACCATGGTAGTAACTGAAACGATGCATCCGGACCAATTCGATCACCGGGCGGGCGCGCGTGGCGGCCGTCGGATGGGGGATAAGGGTCGCGTGGACGACGCGGACGCGACGGGTGAGGGTGAGGGGACGGGCCAGACTGCCGCTGGCCTCACTACCTCACCGGGCTCTACTCGTGTGGGTTATATCGCGCTTGGTTCGGATCAATCCGCTCGCAAGACACGCCCCGCGGAGAGTATACGGGTCGCAAATGCTATTTTCTCGCCTCTTGTGAGTATGCACTATGGCCTGACTACAGTAGCCGGTTCATGGGGCACGGGTGTTTTTTCGTGCCGGTTTGGTTTATTTTTGTTCCCCTTTTTTCGCTTTTTGTTGTTTTACGTTATATACGAAAAAAGTTGCCATGTAATCTCTATAAAGAAAATTAAGAGGGTTCATATCACTGCAACTAATGATACAAACGCTCCTATATTTCTTTACAGAGGGGGTATTATACAAAGGTTAATTGTGTACAAGCAGTATATAATAAGGTTAGGTCATAGGTAAACTCGAGGTAAGGTAGATTAAAAAGAATTAGGAAACAAACCAAATAAAAATCGAGCAAAATCCGAATTGAATCGGGCTCCTGGTGCACGCGACGACAAACCTCCTTAAACACCGCTGCCGCAGTTCTCCCCGGGATCTCCTTCGGTGATGGATCTGCCCGCTGCCGCCGATCTCCCCGGGGACTCCTTCGGCGGTGGATCTGCCCCCTGCCGCCGATCTTCCCAGGGCCTCCTGCGGGCGCTGGATCTGCGCGCCGCCGCCGCCCTGGGGCCTCCTCCCGCGCTGGATCTGCCTCCCGCCGCCGCCGATCTCCCCCGAGCCTCCTCCGGCACTGGATCTGCCCCCCACAGCCACCACCGATCTCCCCGGGGCCTCCTCCGGCGCTGGATCTGCCCGCCGCTGCCGATCTCCCTGGGGCCACCTCCGGCGCTGGATCTGCCCGCCTCCTCCGACGTTGGATTTGCTCGCCTCCTCCGACGCTGGATCTGCCCGCCGCCACAAGCACCCGCACTCCACGGAAAAGCCTCTCCTCCTCAGAGCACGAGACGCGCGTGCGAGGCGCCGAAACCGAAGGCGGGCGCGGGGGGAGGCAATCGCTTGCAGGAGTTGGAGGGTGGGGAATGAGTTGACATGGGAAATCTCGACCTTACCTAAACAAAGGGCTCTTTTGATGTGCATGGAGTTGTGGACCGAAGAGCGTAGAAAAGGTAGGTGTGTTTAATGCGGTTTCAATTATCGCATAATAGTAACTGAAATGACGTGTCTAGGCCAATCCACTCACAGGACACGCCCCCACCCCCATGGAGCATACGTGTCGCAAAAGCTATTTATCGCCTATCACGGCTGTGCATTATGGCATGACTAGAAGAGCCAGCTCATGGGTCGCACAGCCCATGAGGCGGTTATTTTTCATTCTTTCCATGCAAGCTTGCTTTGAGTGAGTTGGCCGGGTGTTTTTTGTACCGGTTTGGTGTGTGTTTTTATTTTTGTTCCCTTTTTTGTTTTATGTTGTTTCTTTTCATTTCTTCATTGTATTTTTTCTTTTTCTTTTCTTTCTCGTTTTCATTCTTTTCTTTGTTCTTTTTTATGCACATCGTGTACAAAATGTGCACGGTCTTTTCCAAAAAAAAAAATACCATGTATTATATAAAGGTTCATTGTGTACAAGCAGTATATAAGAAGGTTAGGTCGAGGTAATCTTGCGATAAGGTAGATTATAAATGATTAGGAAACAAACCAAATAAAATCGAGCGAAATAATCGGGCACCTGGTGCACGTGATGGCCGGATCTGCCCCCTGCCACAAGCATGTGCACTCCATGGAACAACCTCTCCTCCCCAGAGCACGAGACACAGCGTGAGGGAGAGTGTAGTCGCCTGGAGGAGTTGGATGGTGGGGGAACGAAACGATATAGGAAACCTAGACCTAACCTAAACAAGGACTACTTCTGATTTCCAAGGAGTTGCGCGCATAAGAGCGCGCAAAAGGTAGGATGTGTTTAATGCTATCCAAATTATCGCATAACAGTTACTGAAATGACGTGTCCGGGTCAATCTGCTCACAAGACACGCCCCATGGACTACACTGGTCGCAAAAGCTATTTCTCGCCTATCGCGAGTATGAATTATGGCATGACTACAGGAGCCGGTTCGTGGGTCACAACCCATGAGGGAGTTATTTTTCATTATTTCCACACAAGCTTTGCTTCAAGTGAGTTAGTCGGGTGTTTTCTGCCTGGTTTGGTATGTGTTTTTATTTTCGTTCCCTTTTTGGTTGTTTGTTGTTTTATGTTATGTAAGTTTTTCTTTTCATTTCCTCGCTGCATTTTTTCTTTTCCCATTTTTCTCCTTTTCTTTGTTCTTATTTATGCTCATGCACAAAATGTGCAGTCTTTTAAAAAATGACATGTATTTTTCAAAGGTTCATTGTGTACAAGAAGTATAATAAGAAGGTTAGGTCGCAAGCAATCTCCAGATAAGGTAGATGGAAAACAATTAGGAAACAAACAAAATAAAAATGAGCAAAATTCGAACTGAATTGGGCGAACCTCCTTAAACACCGCCGCCACAGCCGATCCTCCCTCGGGGCCTACTCTGTGCCGGATCTGCCCGCTGCCACAAGCACACGCACTCCACGGAACAACATCTCCTCCCCGGAGCACGAGACGTGGGCGCGAGGCAGCGAAAACCGTAGGCAAGAGGCAGGAGAAGTTGGAGGGTGGGGGACGATACGATATGGAATACCTAGACCTAGCCTAAACAAAGGACTCTTATGATGTGCATGGAGTTTCGCGCATAAGAGCGCAGAAAAAAAAAGTAGGACGTGTCTAATGCTATCACAATTATCACATAATAGTTACGGAAATGACGTGTCCGGGTCAATTCGCTCACAAGAGACGCCCCATGGACTACACGGGTCACAAAAGCTATTTCTCGCCTATCGCGAGTATGCATCATGGCATGACTACATGAGCCGGTTCGTGGGTCACATCCCATGAGGCAATTATTTTTCATTATTTCCACACAAGCTTGCTTCGAGTGAGTTGGTCAGGTGTTTCCTAACCGGTTTGGTATGTGTTTTTATTTTCGATCCCTTTTTGGCCTTTTGTTGTTTCAGGTTATGTAACTTTTTCTTTTCATTTCCTCATTGCATTTTTTCTTTTCCCTTTTTTATTATTCTCTTTGTTCCTTTTTCTGCTAATCGTGTACAAAATGTTCATGGTCTTTTTTTAAAAAAGCTGCCATGTCTTATACAAGGGTTCATTGTGTACAAGCAGGAGTATATAAGAAGGTTAGGTTGTAAGTAATCTCCAGATAAGGTAGATTGAAAACAATTAGGAAACAAATCAAAAAAAATCAAGCAAAATCGAAACTGAATCGGGCTCCTGGTGCACATGATGGCGTTCGGTACGAGCGATCACGGTCCTACTGCTGTTCGTATTGACTCTTTATCTTTGGTTCAACCTTAACAGAGCATTTGACATCCTATGGTATGAGCCTCCATGTTGACGCGTGGTAGGAGGGGGCTATAAAGTTTGAGTTAAATAGCACACAAGTTTGGAGCACATGTTGCGCGCAGGTCACAAACTCTTCTTGCGTGCCTGCGCAATAAACCTAAGCATGGCACGACATTGCAATACACAACCCCGAGCCCTGATCGACGCAAAGGCATGACCCTACCCCTATTCGATGCTTCACGCGCCGATTATTACAGTGCAAACTATAAACCGGCGCACACTCCCTTCTCCACTTGGCATTGACTTATTTTTTTTCTTGTTCGACCGCATAGTCAGAGCTAACGATCGTATGAGATGTTGCTTCGTTTTTTGGAATGACCCAGCCGACTTTATGAAGCTTCTAGAAGCTTCCAACTAGGTTTAGGAAGCTTCTGACCGATTTTTGTTTTCCTTTTCCATGGTTTTCTGAATGGTTTACTCAGTTTTCATTTTCTCTTTCCCCTTTTTCAAATCCATGATTTTTTTCAAAATTAGAAAAACAAAATTTATGATTTTTTTCAAAATCCACGAAGGTTTTTCAAATTCATGAACTTTTTTTTTCAAAGCGGATGATCTTGCTTTAAATACAATCACTTTTTTTCCAAATTTTGCGAAATATTTTTGAAGCAACGAACTTTTTAAAAATTTGTGATCTTTTTCAAAATTTTGATTTTTTCCCAAAATCCATGAACAATTTTCAAATTCGTGTTGTTTTCCCAAAATCGATGAACTTTTTTTTAAACACGAGATTTTTTGGTCTATATCCGTGAACTTCTCTTTCAAAATTATGAACTATTTAAGAATTTATGATTTTTAAAATCCATGTTTTTTTTCAAATTCTTGTTTTTTTTCAAAATCGTCGAATATTTATTAAACCTGAGATTTTTTTCAAAATCCATGAACGTTTCTTTCAAAACTGGGAACTTTTTAGAATTCTTGTGATTTTTTGCAAAAACCATGATTTGTTTTTCAAAATCGTGAACTTTTCTGCCAAAATTGATGAACTTTTTTTAAACACAAGATTTTTGTCAAAATCCATGAACTTTTCTTTCAAAAGTGTGTACTTTTTTATGATATATGATTTTTTTCCTAAATCCATGTTTTTTTTCACATTCGTGTTTTTTCCAAAATCTATCAACTTTTATTAAACCTGAGTTTTTGTCAAAATCCCTGAACTTTTTAGAATCCTTGTAATTTTTGGCTAAAACCATGATTTTTTTCAAAATGGTGAACTTTTTTACCAAAATCGATAAACTTTTTTTTAAAGCGCGAGATTTTTGTCAAAATGCGTGAACTTTTCTTTCGAAATTGTGCACTTTGTTAGAATATTTGATTTTTTTGCTAAATCAATGTACTTTTTCAAATTCGTGATTACTTTTTCTAAACACGAGATTTATTTGTTAAAATCTATTAAATTTTTAAAAATTTGTGATTTCTCAAAATCCATGAATTTGTTTGCCAAAATGGATGAACTTTTTTAAACATGATATTTTTTTGTCAAAGTCCGTGAAATTTTCTTTCAAAATCGTGAACTTTTTTAGAATTCTTGTTTTGTTTTCAAAATCGATGATTTTGTTTTTCAAATTCCTTTATTTTTTTTTTGCCAAAATCTATGAATTTTTTCAAAATCCACAACTTTTTTCAAAATTCCTAACCTTTTTTAGAATTCATGAATTTTTTTGAATTAGTGAACCTTTTCTCAAATCCATTGTACTTTTTTACCTGTCGTTGTTGAACCGGTCTATTGGTCAATTGTTTGCTTTCAAGCAGCAACTGGCATACAACCTATACGAAGCGAAATGAGTGATCCTTTTTGTACCGAACGTTTTGGGCCATGGCCCACTAGGATGGTGTGCAGGCGCCAGTTCTCCTAACGGGCGATAAAGAAGCCGATTTATACTAGTGTTCAGTGTGGCAATGGAAAAAAGTAGTGATCTAAACGGTCTTATATTTCTTTACAAAGGGAATACTACCTCTGTAATCTTTTAGTAAACTTTTATTTACAAAGGGAGTACCACCTCTGTAAACTTTTATAAGACATTATACATCACCAAACAGGAAGTAGTTTC
This sequence comes from Triticum timopheevii, assembly GCA_963921465.1. NCBI lineage: Eukaryota > Viridiplantae > Streptophyta > Magnoliopsida > Poales > Poaceae > Triticum > Triticum timopheevii. The sequence continues at coordinate 3,470,402 of OY997266.1, read as the reverse complement.
GATCTTTTGGAAACGTTTGTCTGCACAGATCTTTTGGAAACGTTTATCTGCATATAGTATCATCGCACACATATATGCAGATAAAAATACTAATAAGCTAGTCAAGTTCGATCCAGCAGTGGAGAGCATAACTGTGTGTTGCAAAGACCTGACCTGCAGGTCTGTGACCAAATTTCTTTCTTCCCAGTGCCTACCTGATACTGCGCAGCCCAATAAACCCTGGGTTTCCTCCCATCCCATCGAATGATGATGTTGCTTTGCTTGCTCTAACTATATATACACCAGCCACACACACACGCACGCACACGACCATGTGTCAACTAATTACATTATTGATCGATCAACCGATTGACTGACGGGATTGATAAACCTAAGCGACCAGCTGAGGCGCAACTGCAGTAGCCGAACGGAACCAGGCTCGGATCATGCCGCCCTCATCTTCTCGCCGAGCGTCTGCTGGACGAGCCACAGCACCGGGTTCCCCAGCGCCGGGATCAGGCTCATGGCGACCAGCGGGACGGCGGCGCACGCAAACACCCACGGCCAGAGGTTGCTGTTCGCCGCGGCGTGCTTCGTGGGCATCGGGGGCCTGAACTTCTCCAGCCCTTCGTGCAGGTCCGGGTGGTCGCGGAACAGCAGCTGCAGCTGCACAGCAAAACATGTATACAACGTTCAATTGGTGATTTCAGGGATTGGTTCAAAGGGCACTCGTAGTTTCATACTGTTTGGTAGGCCTCCAGCTGGGGCAGCTCCGTCCTGCCCAGGATGTCGAACAGCGACAGGTACAGCATGTAGTTGCGAGCCTGAAACAGAAGAAACTTAATCAAGGTTTGACTGAAGCTCGATTGCGGATTTTGCTTCGCTTGTATGTTGGAAGAGGATATAAACAGAGTACGTAGCAGTGTTAGATGGAGGGCACCGGTTCCTTTCATTAACAGTAAGAGTAAACTGTATGAGAGTCTGATGCAGACAAGAGGTTTCATTCAGAGAGACCCCAGAGAATATTGACTGTAAGTTGGCTAACAACAGTCTGGTTCTTTTCTTTTCAAAAAAACAGTCTAGAATCACCAAAAGAGCTTGTAAAGTTGTAATAATATTCCTTATGACAGTACCAGAGGTTTGTGACTGAGCTAACCCATGATCTGGCATCGTTAACTCCCCCCTCCCTCCCATCTTTTGTTGTATATTCTAGATCTATGCAACTCACCTGAAAACAGTTAAGCGAAAGCAGAGAGTTCTACACATCTACTAGTCCGAACAAGTGTTATATGGAGGGTATCTGGTTCCTTTTGTTAATAGAATATAAACGGTATGAGATTCTGATGCAGATAAGAGGTTCGATTCAGACAGACCCAGAGAATACTGACCGTAAGTTGGCTAAGAACAGTCTAGTTCTTCCCTAAAAAATTTACGAAGAATAGTCTAGTTCTTTTCTTTTCAAAACTGTCTAGAATCACCAAAAGAGTGTGTAATAATATTCCTTATGACAGTACCAAAGGTTTGTGACTGAACTAACCCATGGCCTGGCATTCTTAATGCCCACCCTCCCAGTTTTTGTTGCATATTCTAGACCTATAGAACTCACCTGAAAACAGTTAAGCAACAGAATAGAGTTCCGCACTTGTACTACTTGCTAAGTGTGGTCTGTTCATACTTGACAACTATACGAACTGAGGCATCCATCAGGATCCCACAATGGGGAGTTGTTCCAAGCGTAATTCGACATACATCAAGAAATGAAACAAGGTGAAGCAGTGATGCAAGACTCACACTATAACCAGAAGGATATAAATCATGTAACAGCATACATAAATAAATAAAGTGTTGGAACACAGGAACTCACCTTCACTTTCTTGACAAATCTGAGGGACTCTTCAAAGGTCAGCGGCTCCGATTTAGATGTCACAGCCCCAAAGAACACCGTCGCCCTCGACTCTGCCGGAAACGTCTCATCTGCTCCAGGCATAGTGGCTCCGTTGCCTCTGTGATCCATAAGAAACACCAATTACCATGATTGCAGACACACACTTAGTACATGACAACCAGTCTCAACTCTCAACTCTGAACTAGAGCCAACAAGTAGTGCATAGCTAGGCCCTGAACTACATATACATACAACCAATAGGAAAAAGGCAAGACAACGTCAACCACACGAAACGCCGTCGATTGTTCAGCCATCATTGTTCAAGTGATACCCAAAACCCACCAGACTGGTGTAGGATTCCAGTAGTACTCTACATGCCAACCGAAACGGCCACCAGACTAGTGTATTTCAGTACATGCCAACCGACACGGCCACCAGACTGATTACGATAAGCACCAACAGCATACGCTTTTTTTTAATCTTCAATGGCGTAGGGGGCACTCTGTCTACCATAGAAAGATGAACAGTTTGCGATCGATTTTACCATCGATCGACTGATTTGGGGATGAACCAGTGGACTAAAAGCTGTACGGTCCAGCAGCCAAGAAAGTACAGTAAGTTTTGGGAGGGGACAAACTATTCTTCCTAGTAACAGCCAACAATAATCCAGCAAGCGACAGATTTATATCCAGTAAGCGAATTTGGAGAGTGGGGAGAGATGAGAGAGGACGAATTGTACCGAGGAATGTTGAGGATCTCCGCATGCCGACGCCGCCACGGCCTCATCATACCTCGGAACAAGACGCTGGCTGGGTACGATTGGGGCGCACGAGCGGATGGATTAAATAAACAGACTGCGGGTGCGGGTGAGGCCGAGGAAACCAATTCGATTCAAATGCGCGCCGCGGCCGGCATTTCGGTCGAGCGCGGCGTCCAGAAGAACAGCGAGCTCCGGCCACGGCAAGAAATGAAAAGAAATTGAATCGAGGCCGCTGCAGCTGAAATGAGTTCAGGGCGGGAAGGAGCGACGCACCTCTCGGCCAGCCGAGTGGAGGCGGAATCGGGGTCCGGGGCCTCCTCCGGCCTGGGCTCCGTCTGCTCGCCGCCTGCTCGCCGCCGCCGCCGCAAGACGCGAGCTTGGAATATTCGGGCGGGGGGCGGTGGGAGGGGAGGGGAAAGAGAGGAGAGGAAGCGGTGGGGGATCCCGTCGTCGGCCCGGCGCACATGGGTAAAGCGTTGATGTGACGTTAACAGGTGGGTCCAGGCATGGCGCACCGACGGGGTGGCCCGCGTGTCAGTGAGAGCGGTGGAAGGTCTACGATGATTGTTATCCGATGGGGTCAACGAGGGAATGGGAACAGGTCAGGCGGGCCCTGCTACGACGACGGGGCTATTGGGATCGTGAAAGCATCCGGCCCAGGCCCATCATTGGGCTGCGGCTCAACCGGCAAAGCCCAGGTGCCTGTTAGCATTTGTTTCTTGTGAGTTGTGTGACTCGAATTAATTCGCCTTTGGGTGCTGATGAGCCAGGAAAATCCTGCTTGCCGCCTAGGTAGTGATCCCTATCTGCAGCTCTTTGCCGCAACGTACGGCTGCTTCGCGTTGGCGAGCCAACGAATGTTTGTGCTTTAGAAAAATGTTCACAATTTCAAAATTTGTTCATGTGTTTCACGAAAATGTTTGAAAATTTAAAATTTTCTTCGTGTTTTGTAAAAATATATATCAGAATTAGAATTTTTTCGGGTTTTTTTTCCAAACATGTTTTGTTTTAAAAATAGATTTAAGTTCACCAAAAAAATCCATTTAAAAAATGCATACTACAATACTTGATTTGGCGTGCTAAAGTCTCCGTCTACAATATTAAGGCGTTGCAGCACTACATCGCTCCAATGGGGCGACGAGGTTACCCCTGTGCGGCTCGCTGCTGTTGGATGCAGCAAGCGTCGCATAGGAGGTCCCGCTCGATAGCCAACAAACATGTACCTCTCTGATCCCTATGCACAAGTAGACTTCTCATGTACACCCCCTCTTCCCGTTTTGGAGGGGTCCCAGAACCATTCGAGACTATTTTTATTTTGTTTTTTTCTTTTTTAAAAAAAAATTCAAAAATATCTTTTAAAACCGTGAACAATGTTTTACATATAGAACAGTTTTGAAATTTTTTAGATATTATTTTATATTCTCAATTTTTTTGTATCCATGAATTACACTAAATCTGCGAATATCTTTCAAATTCATGTCCATGTTTTTTTGAATCCACGAATTATATTAAACCTGCGAATATTTTTCAAATTCCTAAACAAGTTTTTTTTGAATTCATGAATATTTTTGTATTCATAATTTTTTTTAAATATTCATTAATATATTTTGTATTCACAAACATATTTTCAAATAAGTGAATTATTAAAAATTGGTAGATCAACAAACGAATATAAAATACTTCTAGAAAACCAGATAAAAAACGAATAGAAAATATCACATGATCTTTACCTTTTTTTTAGGGTAACATGAGCTGTACTAGTCAAAAAGAGCGATATGGGCCAGCTCAGAAGACAGCCACGTGGGCCTCCGGGTTGCAATTTTGCGTAACAACCGGCGCCCTGTGCGCTAAATAAGAGGTCTTGATGGGCCAGGCCATTTCGGCAAACAGGCGAGGTACCTGAAAAGATGGCATGTCCTAAAGGCATTTCCTATTTGGCGCCACAGGCGCCGGTTAATGTGTTATTTTGCTAACCGGCGCCTGTGGCAAAGATAGATGGGCCGGCCCATTTGGTTCAACAGATTTCAAACTCGATGAACTTTATCAAACTCGATGAACTTTTTTCTTAATTCGATGAACTTTTTTCGAAACTTGATGAAATTTTTTCGAACTCGGTGAACTTTTTTCAAAATCGGTGAACTTTTTTAAAATATCGGTGAACTTTTTTTCAAAATCGATGAACTGTTTTCATTTTTTGTGAACTGTTTTCCGAATACGATGAACTTTTTCAAAATTGAAGAATTTTTTTCAATTTTGTGAACTGATTTGGGCCTGTAGAGATTCGACCCATTTGCCCCAGCTTCAGGCGCCAGTTAGCCTAACTGGCGCCGGTAGCGCTGAATAGGAGCTCCCTGTCCTAAACGGCGCCTTAAGCGTCCGTTCCTACCATTCTCACAAAACGGGCGCACATCCTTTCCTCTGCGCTGGGCCAGCCCATCTTCCTTTTTTCTTCTTCTGTTTTTAACAGCCGAAAAACTGTGCGACAGTTGAGTTTCAAACCGTCGACCTCCTGCACTAACCACGCCACCGACAACATCTGGCGTGTTCAGTTCATCGTTTTTGCTTCTTATCTTCTTTCTTCCCTTTTCTCTATTTTTACTTTTACTTTGCTGTTCCTTTTTTATTGGAACTGCTTTGGTCGTTTATTATTTTTCTTTTTTGTTTGTTCTCTTTTGCTATATTGAACGAACCCTTATTAAAAAACTCTGAACACTTTTTAAAATCGAGGAACGTTTTTCAAAATCAATGAACTTTTGTTCAAAATCAATGAACTTTATTTTCATAATAGATAATCTTTTTTCAAAATTGGTGAACCTTTTTAAAATTTGAACATACTTTTTTCAAAATCTCTTAACTTCTTCTTAAAGTCGGTGAACTTTTTTCTGTTTTTGTGAACAATTTTTGAAAATTGATGAACTTTTTCTGTATAAATGATAAACCTTTTTCCCAGTCGATGAACTTTTTAAAATTCACGTCCTCCCCCCCCCTCAAATTCGTAATTCCAAAATCTGAGTGTTCCAGTATAAATAGCGCGTCCATGGTAGTGCTAATATTATTGGCGCTGTTTTTCAATCAGTGCAACTTCCGCACTGTGTATGTTCGCTTTTTTCAATCAGTTGCACTTCTTTCCGTGATGTATGCTTTCTTTGAGAAACTTCCGCACTGTGTATGTTCGCCGCACTCACTTTTCGTGGGCCGGCCCAACTGAGCGCTTCAGTGAGCGTCAGTTGGTTCCACGACGCAAAGGGCGCTCTACAGGAGCTCCGCTGAGAACCCTCAAAAAAAAAAAGGAGCTCCGCTGAGAAAACATAAGACTGAGTTTTTTTTTCCATAGATGAAATGTCTTGGTATTTCCTATTTGTCACCCTCGGGAAGAACATGTCGAGGAGTCGTACATAGCCCGGCCCAATTAGATACAATCAGCGTACTAGACAGGTTTTATGAAGGTTATTGTCCAGTTTTCTTGTTTTTTCTATCAGTTTTCTTTTTATTTGACTTTAGTTTTAGTTTCCTATTTTGTTTGTTTTACAAAATGTTCCCTAATATTTAAATATTCATAAATGTTGGAATATTTTCTAGAAAGTTGTAATTTTTTAAATCACCTTAAATCATAGAGTGCTCATTTTTTAAATGCTCACATTTATTTTAAAAAATAGTAAGTTTGTTGGAAAACCAAAATAAAATTTTTGTCGTATGTTCCCTTTGAGGCCTCGAATCTATGCATTGCTTTCTTTGCATTATCTTGGATCGCCCAAGTAAGCCAGCCTCACACCACGCACCACAGCAGAAAGAGGCCGAGGGCATGTTTGGTTCTCCGCAACCATTCTGGCCTCTTTGCATATGTGGTCCAATAGAGCTTGATTGAAATAATGCAGCCAATATAGCATGTTTTGTACTTTGTTTGGTTGTCTGCATTGTATCATGAGGTTCTTTGTTACATGGTATTTAGTTGGCAGCAATTGAGCAGTTGAGTTCAAATGGTACCGGCATTGAGGGTGGGAAGGAGCGACACACCTCTCAGTCGACCGACTGGGGCGAAATCGGGGTTTGGGGCCTTTCTCCGGCCTGGGCTCCGTCTCCTCGCCGCCGCCGCCGCCATTGCCGCAAGACGCAAGCTTGGAATATTCGGGGGTGGTGGGAGGGGAAAGGGAAGTGACGACGAAGCGGTGGGGGATCCCGTCGTCCGCCCGTCATGGCGCACATGGTGAAGCATTCATGTGACGTTGACATGTGGGTCCAGGCATGGTGCACCGACGGGGTGGCCCGTGTGTCGGTGATAGTTATTGAGAGTGGTGGGAGGTTCCTGATGATTGTTATCGGATGGGGTCAACGAGGAAGTGGGAACAGGTCGGGCGGCCCCTGCTTCGCCAATGGGTGGTTATCTCGGCCGATGAAAGCATCATGGCTCAAGCGGCCAAGCCTAGGTGCCTCTTGGCATTTGTTTCTTGTCAAGGGCGTCTTGGGGGGTCCGCTTGGGCTCGTGAAGTAGGAAACATTCAAAAAAAAATGTTGAATGTGAATTGAAAAATGGTTGATCATGTATTAAAAAATAATGATTTTTTTGACCATGTATATAAATAATAAAGCATTTTGAAAAAAAATGTTGAATTAGTTTTAAAAAAATGTTAATCAAGCATTTGGGAAATGCTAAATGTGTATAGCAAAAATATTGACCATGTACTAAAAAAATGATGAAAATATTTGGTCATGTATTTAAAAATTTTAATCAAGCATTTGAAAAAATGTTGGACCGGTGTTTCAAAAATTTGGAACATTTTAAATGTCTATAGCAAAAATGTTGACCATGTATGAAAAAATTGATCATGTATATAAAAATGTTAATCAAGCATTCCAAATTTTTTTGAACAAGTGTTTGAAAAATATTAATCAAGTATTTTTTTGAATGTGTAAAGAAAAAATGTTGACCATGTATTAAAGAATATTAATATTTTTATTTGAAAAGTGTTAATCAGTCATTTAAAAAATGTATAGAAAAAACATTGACCATGCATTAAAAAAATATTAATCCTGTATTTGAAAAATGTTAAAAATGTGTACAGAAAAATGTTGACCAGGTACTACAAAAATGTTTAATTTGTATAAAAAATGTTACACATGTATTAGGAAAATATTGTTGGCATGTACAAAAATGTAAAATAATAACCAAAAGAACAAGGAAAATAAACAAAGGAAAATAAACAAAAGAAACATGAAAATGAAAAAAAATAAAACACAATGGCAAGAAAGAATGAAAAAATGGAGAAGAAAAAATACAAGTAAAGAAAAAAAGAAAAAAAATCTGGCTCGATAAGCCTGAAGTAGGACGCGTCCCTGCGATTTTTCAGGAGAGGAACCCGAGCGGAATGGCTAGCAGCACCCGTGATCTGCCTGGAGACCAGAGATCTATCCCTGTTTCTCCCATTATGCCCATTTCCTCTCCTACTATTTTAATCGCTATGTGCTCCCGAGTGGGCCGGCCCAATACGAGGAAAACCCGGCGCGTCTTGCTCAGGTCGCCCGCGAGCGTTTAGCGGTTTAGGACGGGGCATTTTAGCTGTATTCGTCAACAACGTTTGAACCAAAATTTTCTTTTGGTTTCATTTTTGTGTTTTCTACCTTTCTTTTTTTACTTTTTATTATTTCCTTCTTCTTATTTTTTATTTTTTCTTTATATTTTTTCCTTTGGTTTATTTACCGAACAACTTTCAAATTTATGAATATGTTTTGAAATCTTGAAAATATTTTTTTGGAATCATGAACATTTTTAAAATTCGTGGACTTCTTTTAAAAAATATTCCCAAAAAATAAGAATATTCAGCTCTTTTAACATGTTCAAAAAAGTTTTAGAAAAATGCTTATGTTTTCAAAAAATGTTGATGCTTTTTCAGAGATTGTTCACAAAAGTGTTTCAAAAATATTCTGTTTTTTCTAAATGTTCACAATAAAAATACTATTGTTGGAAAAAGCAAAATAAAAAAAGGTTTATTGTGTTATTGCATTACTCGAGCGGTCATAGGTTTATTGTGTTACAAGCGTAGGGGACTATGCGTGTGGTGCTGTGTCCGTTTTTTTTTTTTTTGCCGAAAAGCTGCGTCCGCTACTTGCTCAACCACATCAGCCCAAGGATTGTGCTGGTGAACATGCCTGCTTTGTTTGCTTTCGAGACCGCCACCATAATATCTACAATGCCCACATAAATAAATAATAAAAATTTGCACGTCGTATGCAACATCGATGATCAAGTGTGATCGTGGACGTTAGAACATCTACATCCACGATGGGCAAATCCGGCCCTTCAAATGCCCGTGGACGCGTCCGCGGATACTGACCGATCACGACTTAAATAATGCAATCCACGCAATCCACATACGAAAAAAATATTGCGTGGCTGACCTCGCCATGCACGCCGACGTCCGACGAGCTGCAACGGGACATGACCAAGGCGCCCTGCTAAAGCCAGTGCGGCGTCAAGAGTAGAAAGAGTAGAGTAGGGAGAGCAGCAGGATGAGGGCATGAGCTGACTCATCGATCACGGCCTTTCCGGATGCCACATAGCAATTCCCTTTTTGGATACACCTTTAAGGTTGAAAATGACCAAATCAGCATGGTTTGAGTACAGATTTCAGGAAGTTCATTTCCGTCGAGCTCTACAATCTTAAAGTTTAAATCATACTTCACTCCACACGGTTAGCCTCTTTGATGGCTCGGATGGGCACAAATCGTGCCGGTGAACATGCTTGCGGGACTGCCACCACACCATGCCTACACCTTTACGGTTACTAAGCTCCCAGGAATTTGAGGCTCCTGGTGCATCGAGGCTGGTTTTTACAGTCATGGCCCCACCTGTAAGGGGGTGGATCCCTGGTTTGTTGCGATTTGGGTCCAACTACAAGAGAACGTGGCGCGTGTATGACGATTCCTGTGGTACGTGTCGACGGCTGTGGGTGGACGGTCGATTGGGCTCGCTGATATTTTCGGTCACTTTTCCCCATCCCCATTGCGCGTCATCTTTCCCGCGGCTGCTAGGTCTAGAGATGTCGTGTGGAGACGGTGTGGATGGAGGTGTTGGCGATCTGATGCGACGAGACCATGCGAAAGGCCAAGGAACAGCAGCGCAGCGTACAGACCCATGTATTCTTCGACTTCGACGGCAGTAGTACAAGGACCCCTGCCCAGGGAGGAACATCCCGATGACTACACTACTAGGAAAACCCCTATAGATAGACGTTTAGTAGTAGCGTGGGTTATTTGGCCCGCGCTACTGTTACTTAGTAGTAGCGCGGCAGAAAAAACACGCTATTGGTATGACATAGTAGTAGCGCGGGAACAAAAAACCTACGTTGCTACTAAATGATGTTCACCCTGCCCACTCAACAGACAATAGTAATAGCGTGGGTATAAAATCTACGCTACTACTAGATGGATAGTTGTAGCGCAGGTAGGACACACCGCGCTGCTGCTATGCCACCAATCGTCAACTCCACGTTCTCACGCCACCCACCCCGAGCCAGATCGATCTAGATCGAGAGTTCTGACACAGACTGCTCACTCCACTCCCCACCAGCCCGTCCATCATCATCCTCTGCCGGAGATGCTTGGCCGACTGGCCGCGCGGCGGCCCCATCCAGGCAACACCCGGGCCGCCGCCGCCACAGCCTACCGCTCCTCGACGGCAGCCTCCTCCTCGGTCCTGCCCGACGTGCTTGACCGGAGCTCCGACGCCTACGCCCGCAACGCTGCCGCCGTCGGATCATGCTTCTTGGGTTAGACCAGATCCTTATTATTAGGCTTGATGGGAAGTAACAATAAGGCAGCCTGTGTTCTTGTGTAGTTCATCACCTCTCTATGATGTACATGAAGAACTGGGAGTAGAGGGGAAGTACATTGCTAGATCCTTCTTCCGCTGCGATGATATCACAAGATTGGTATAAGCATGAATCAAGGTTAATCAGCATATACTTGTGAATTGATAGAATTCACATTGCCATGGTTATTGGCTGGAAACACTGTATGTGCACAATCATTTTGACCTATGCCATATATGAGTTAAAAATAAAAAGTTAGCCTGCAGATGTAAGTTGCTGATTTTTTTTGCGTACACTTAGTGCTCATATCTGATAATATTTACCAACCAAGAATCATTTCTCAGATGTATTTTTCTTCCTTGTGCTTATTTCAAACAATGTATACATTGTCTATTATTTAGGGAGAAGACTCGGGAGAATACTTTAATTTCCCTACCTTTTACTGTTATTTCTTTCTTTAGGATGGTTCCCAGTCTCAGTATTTATACATATTCAGCTGAGTTTAAGCATGTATTTAATAATTGATAGCTAAACCAGACAGGTTAACTATTGATCGTGCATTTTAGGAAGGTTTGCATTCTTGCATCTTGTCGCTGTTTTTGCATTAGATAATGCCCCCTCTAGATATATAGTCTATTAAGTAAAAATATGGCAAATAAAAAAGGATGTGATTCGTATTTCAGATTATCATGAGAGACCAAGAAAGAGATAGAGAACACAAATTTTAATGGTTGCTACTTAACCAATGGTCTAGCAGTAATTAGTTGACGAATGGTTGTCAGTTAAAATCCGTAACCTTTTGTAAAGTAACTTCACTACATTTTTTGTAGCCAGATAGATACAGTTACATTTTCAACTTTACTGATGTAGGAACAAGTGTCGATCTTGCTATATAAATCCTACAGTGTTGTTGTTTGTAAGGTTAACTTAAGCGAGATGCACCGGAAGGCAATCCTTTAATGAACAAACTTGTTGGGGCTGGGGGAGCGGGTCAGCAATAACTTGACTCTAAGCTTGTGTACAGATGCACCATCTTAAGCTAATTGCTGCACATATTTTAGATACTTGTGTAAACTATACCTAATATCATGTAAAGAGGAAAACAAAAGATTTGTGTTCATATATGATTTGGTTGATGTGTATATTATTTTTTAAAATGTTGTGTATATAGTTTTTGCCCGACGATTTCATTCTTTTGCTGCTAGAGTTAAATGGTCATTTAGGTATTATATATGTAAATAAAAGTGTTTTAAGCGTCACAAGCACATTTTGGCTAACCTAACAACAAATGATGATGGCAGTACCTGACTATTATTACTACCTTCTTGGGTGATGTTGTATGATATGAGTGATGCAGATACATGTGTTTTTTTTATTAACAAAGGAAGTTTGCATTTTGAAATGTGCATATTGAAAGTGCGTTATATCGACTAGAGGGGGGTGAATAGGCGATTTTTATGAATTCTTCACTGATGAATTTGCTGGTGAGGAAATTCCTTGGCGAAGAACTACTTGCAACGGAATAAGTACTCAGAAGTAAACATAACAGGATACAAACATAGTCATCATGATGAAATGAAGACTAGCACAGAGTACAGAAAGCGTAAACACAGGATAACAAGATGAAGACGAACAAACTGAAGAAATTGAACTGAGGAATTTGTGAAAGTCTTCAGTCAAAGTCTTCAAGCACAGATATGAACAATGTACAACACAGTAATGAGTAAATGAAAGAGTTGAGGAAATAGAACCAGTTAGTTGGTGAAGACAATGATTTGGTAAACCAGTTCCAACTGCTGTCTCAGTTGTACATCTGGTTGGAGCGGCTGAGTATTTAAACTCGAGGACACACAGTCCCGGACACCCAGTCTCTGAGCCGCAACTCAGGACACCCAATCCTCACCGTATTCTCCTTGAACTAAGACCACGCAGGCCTCGTCCAATCACTCGTGGTAAGTCTTCAGGTGACTTCCAAACCTTCACAGACTTGGTCACTCGGCGATCCACAATTCCTCTTGGATGCTCTAGACCTTGACGCCTAACCGTCTGGAAGAAGCACAGTCTTCAAAGGTAACAAGCGTCGGATCCACGCAGGATCAATTTCTTCAGTGATGCTCAATCACTTTGGGTTTGTGGGGGTTTGGTTTTGGGATTTCCTCACTTGATGATTTTCGCTCAAAGTCCTCAGAGGATGGGTTGCTCTCAGATGACAAGTGTCAAGTTCTCTCGGAGCAGCCAACCAACTAGTGGTTGTAGGGGCCGGGGCGGCTATTTATAGCCTAGGGAGCAGCCCGACATGATAAGACATAAATGCCCTTCAATGATATGACCGTTAGGTGGATAAGATATTTTGGACAGCCGGCGCGCAGCACAGCAACGGTCGGAAATTTGACTCTCAAATTCCTCAGGGCTATCATGTTCCTTACTGTGTAGGCAATTCGCACTGGCGAATTCCTAACTCCTCAGTCAGAGCAAAGTCCTCAATGATCAGAAGGACTGCGTCTCTGTCACTGAAGAAATTGACTGAACTGTATGAGATTTCCAATGGCTTCACTCGAAGGGATTGGTAGGTGTAGGATTTTGAGTTGAGCATCACATGGAAATTTTTCCTTAGTATTTCCTCGACCCCCTTTAACAGTACGGTGTTTCCTATGACTCAAGAAAGAGAAAATGAAACTATGAAAACAAAAGTCTTCACGCTTCATATTCCTCGAATGAATATCAAGTCTTCAAGGTCACACCAATTTCTTCACTTTCAAAGTCTTCAGAAAGTCTTCATAATATCAAAGTCTTCAATTGAAGAACTTCATTTTTAGGGGTCGACTTTCTCTGTAAATATCAAACTCCTCATAGACTTATAGACCTGTGTACACTCACAAACGCATCAGTTACTTAACCTATAAGTCTTCAATACACCAAAATCACCAAGGGGCACTAGATGCACTTACAATCTCCCCCTTTTTGGTGATTGATGACAACATAGGTTAAGTTTTCAACGGGGATAAACATATGAAGTGTAAATACTGATATTGAGGAATTTGATTGCAAGATATAGAAGAACTCCCCCTGAATGTGTGCATAGTGAGGAATTTGCTTTTGAGGCAATGCACATTTGAAGAATTGAATCATGGAGATCTCCCCCTATATCTTGTAATTCATACACGCATTTGATATATAATATGAAGAATTTGAAATGCATGATGAAATATGGTGCCTGATGAGATTCAGCATGCATGCAATAATATTAACGAGGAATAGGCATGCAGAATAACACATCAAAAGTATCAGAACACAGTGCATCAGTCAGAGCACAATGCACCGTTCAAAAGTATCATGGCACCATCGGATTTAAGATTACAACTCGATCCAATAAAAGTTTCAGAAGAACGAGAGTTGTAACTTAACAAAAACGCCCATAATATAAACCCGCTTGAAGACTAACTCAGATTTCTCCCCCTTTGTCATCAAATGACCAAAAGGGTCGAAACTGAGGACTAACGCCCCTGAAGATTTTCAAGTCGATGGAGGAGCGCCAGTGTTGTCGGGGTTGTTTGTTGAAGTAGGGCCTGCCGCAGTGTCGTCCAAATATTCATGTTCATCAGTTTCACGCGATGAAGAATAAGAACTGGCCACCAGATCAGGAACTTTGACTCTCTTGAATTTCTTCGGAGGTGGTGCAGACCAGTCAAATGCTTCCTGGAGACCCATAGTCTTCAGTTCTTCCGCGGAATATACATGAGTGAGAACAGCCCAGGTGCGGTTGAGGGTTTCATGAAGGTGATACTGATTTTTCTTCACTGCATTATGGGTTGAGGTCACGTTGTGAAGAATTGCAGCAAATTGGCGTTTCACCCATTTGTGATTGCGATCAACCTTCTGATGAAGACTGAGGAGTAACTCACGGTCAGTCATCACCCTGGGTGCTGTTGCTTGAGGCTTTTGCTTAGCTGAGGTATTTGCGGCAGTGTCATGTGTTGCAGAATCGTCATTGGTGGAGTAAGATGTAGCTAGACGGAATTGACCATCCAATGGACGAGTGCCTTCATCGAACACAACAGCTGCCTTGCCCTTATCATCAGACGATGAAACTGGTCACTTGAGGATTTCAATGGGTGGCAAGTAGCTACCATGGTTCAGAGTGTCAGCCTTGTAATTCAGTGAAGATCTTGCCCTTATGAATCTCATAATCCAAGGCGCATAGGGCTTCAGCTCAAAAGGTGACATTGCAACATTAGCCAGAGTCCTCATGAAGAAATCATGGAAGTTGACGGGAACGCCATGAATGATGTTAAAAAGCATGTTCTTCATGATGCCAACGACATCTTCATTATTTGAGTCGTGGCCTTTGATAGGACTCATTGTCTTCGTCAGGATTCGATAGACAGTCCGAGGCACATACAACAATTCCTTGACGAGGAATTTGGTTCGAGGGGCCTGCCCTGGCTTCAAAGGCTTCATGAGCACTTGCATATAATGATCTGTCAGTTCGCGGTCATTGTAGATGCATCGTGCACTGTCATGGGAAGGATCAAGAGGAAGGACACGAAGCAATTCAGTTGCTGGTGCCTTATAGTGAGTGTTTTCTGTCATCCAATCCAGCACCCATGAATTGATATCTTCAGCATCTCCGGTGATATGCAAAGTGGCATAGAACTGAAGAATGAGTTCTTCATTCCAATCACAGATATCAGTGCAGAAATTCAGGAGTCCTGCATCGTGAATAACTCGGAGTACTGGCTCGAAGCACGGCAGAGATTCCATATCCACATGAGGAATGTGCTCATGATCGAAGATTTTGTCCTTGTCAAAGAGCATTGAGGAATAGAAGTTGGCTTGAGTAGCAGTCTAGAAGCGTCTTTTCCTTATGCGAGCATAGTCATATGGATTGTAATCAGTGAAGAACACATGCTCAGAAAAGAAGTCTTCAGCCTTGAATTTTTGATTGTTAGAGAACGGATTCTTCGGTTTGGGCAGTGGAGTATTAGTGATTTGCAGTACAACCTCAGGAATCGCGATCTCAGGTGCTTCAGGCTGAGGAATTTCTGGTTCCTCTTCTTGTGCAGTTTGGGGATCAGCAGCAGGTTCTTCAGCACTAGCGGCTGGAATCTCTTCATGAACAGACGATGTGGGATGAGTTTCTTCAGAGCCCATTTGAACAGTTGTGGCCGGGGACTGAGGAATTTGTTGAATAGGAGTGAAGAGAGGAGTATTGGGATGCCGACTTTCCCAAAAGTCATCGTTCATCACTGGTGTAGTGCATCCAATATCCACATCTTCGTCTTCTTTTTCAATTTCCTCAACACCAGCCTCTTCAGCTGTGAACTGAGGCATTTGTGAGGAAACGACTGGCGTTGAAGGGAATGTTTCCACTTCAATTTCTTCATCAAACTGCTCTGAGGCAGCAACAGAATGATTTTCTTCATCAGATCCGCTTGGGATCTTGTAGTCTTCTCCATAAGGAACAATTTCCTTAGACGACATGGAGGAAATGGGAACGACATCAATGGGATTTTCAAGCGAGCTGGTCATTGGCTTCATTTTCTTCGCGGCCGAAGAATTTGACGCAGCTGATGCCTTCCTTTTCTTCACTACAGCTCGCTCTGCAGCCTTTGTCTTCTTCACTTCATAGGCAGAAGGAAGAATTGGAGTTGGTGTTTGCGCGGGAGGAGCTGAGGACTGTGGGATCTCTTCAGTTTCTTCAGGCGCACCACTAATGGATGCCCTGGGAATTTCTTCAGCGGCTGGAATGGAGTCATCAGCCCTGGAACTTGTGTCAGCAGGCTGAAAGTCATCAGCAGTGCTGGCAATTTCATCAGCAGGCTGAGCAGAGTCTTCAGCCTGAGGATTTTCTTGTTGCGATGGGGCTGCAACAGTTGTCATTTTCTTCGTCAAATTGACGAATCTCACTTTGGCTCCTTGCCAATCAGCCTGGTATGCATCGAAATCTTTGCTGAGGGCTTGGATCTCAGATTGAGCCTTGAGAAGTTATTCAGGTGATAGTCTGACAACGTTCTTCTTCAGAAGCTTCTCCTTTCTAGCTTGTGCTCTCTTTATCTCACGAGCCTTTTCAAACTTCCATTTCTCTTGAGCGATGGAATGGGTTAGCATATGACTTTGACCAGGAGTCAGAGGCAGATCAGGCACTGGAGTGTTTGGATCCTTATGCCATAAGTCAATGTAGTCGAGGATCTTCGGATCCAGAAGCAGAGGCACAGGTGTTCCTTTGGCTCTAGCGGCCTTTGCTTGTCTATCTCTGATGATTTCTGCAAGTTCTTCATCAGAAGCCTCGTCATCAGAGGGCACTTGGAAAGTAACTTTCTTTCTTGGACTTGGCCGAGGACCGCGTCCAGCTGTTGCTTTTGTCTTCAGCAGAGTGGGGCCTGATGAGGACATTGGTGCAGCTGAAGAACTTGCTGAGACACCAGAAGCAATTGAGAAGCCCTGAGTCCTTTGACATGTAGTCAGATGCACAGGAGTTGAGGACTTGGAGGGAGCTGCTGAGGACTTTGATGGAGCAGCAGTAGTCTGAGGAATTTGCCGTGAGGGCGCGGCTGAGGAACTTGGCCGTGAGGGCGCTGATGGTGAAGCACTTGGCTTGCGAGCAGGCTTCTTCGCCATTGATTTCCTCGGTTTGACCGAGGTCTCAGCGGCAGTAGCAGCAGCAGAATCCTCATTGAATTTCCTCACTGCCTCCTTGGCCTATCTTGCCAATTTGGCTTGGCGCCTAGCCCATTCTTCAGGAAAGTCTTCACCACTTTTGATGCTAATGGGATCAGCGACTTGGCCAGGTGCCAATGGAGCTCTTGGGCATGGAGGATTTAAGGCGAATTTCTTCATGTACTTTGGAGTAACATATCGATATTCTCGCCATTCTCGTGCCATCTTCGTTCAATCCTCTGAATGCGCACTTTTCGCTGATTTTTGTTCTCTTTGCCAAATTTGGCTTCATCAGGTGTGCAATAATCCTTGTATATGTCATCAGGGATTTCGAAAATAGTCATGACCCCAGGCTTCTTTCCTCCTTTCTGCGGTCTCTTTCCTTCTGCCATTTTCTTCAGATGAGGAATTTGAACAATAGAACACTCTGAGGAAATATGCAGTTTTTCTTCGAGGAACGCTGCAAACAGGGGCGGAGCCCATTGGGCCGTCCCGTATGCACAGGAATACGGGTCCAAATATTTGCTAGTAGTACTTATCAACTAAAAAGGCCCAGTGCATCAGGTTGGGCCAAGAGCAGTGCATCAGGGTCGGCCCTATTCGGCCACTCCTCCGGCCTGCTGCGTTACCGTGTTGGGCCAGTGCGGAAAACGCGAGCGTACGCACCTCCCCTCTCGTAGCCTAATCGATCCAACTTCCTCCACTTAAAAAACTAAAAAAATCCATCCATCGATCAGGTCTGTGTAGACTAGACGCGTACAGATCCGGCCCCTCCATACGCCTCGCCCTCGCGTACACAGGCGGCGGCGGCAGGGCACCGGCCGCCGGACGCCGCAGGTCACGAACCCCGAGTCCTTTGGTGATGACGCGATGCACGCGAGCGACGCCGCACGCCGTCGGCCGGTCCAGCGCTCCGTAATTTGGCAACCTTTCCAATCTTGAGTCCTCGTTTCCATGCGTATCAAAGGCCACAATAGTAACGCCTTTGTCTTGCCGTTCCTAATTTTGTTTACAAACTGCAATGATTAGTCAATTATGTATAAACTAGTAACAAATAGAATAAACCACTATGTTTTGGCAAAGCATGAGACATTTTCTAGGGTTATAACTTCTAAATTCTAATTAGGTTATATTTCATTCATTGTCAGATACAAATACTATAACTTCTAATTAGGTTATATTTCATTTATTCTCAAAAGAAAAGCATCATCACAGGATGTTCCGGAACACATAAATAGGGAAGAGGAGATTCAATATCATCCGGGCAAGAGAAAATTGATCAAACGTACTAAAGGTAATTTCCAATTTTTTAGCCATTTAAATACTTTCATGGACATTTTATTATGTTTTACTAGAAAGTTTAATTCCATTTTTATCTTGTACATTATGTGCCCTGCTGTCGGATGATGTATTCTGGAATTTCAAAATGCAAGACAACCTTTTCAAGTAATTTTGCCCCCCTTTTTTTTAGCATTATAGTAAACATTTTGATGGCTACATTCTGTTTTTACTCACTGCCTTCTATTACATCCGACAAAATGTGCTAGAAGCTGTGAAACAAACCCTTATTCAATACATCGCTGCCTGAAAATTTTACTCCTTGTTAAAGTGGTGCATCGGGTAACATTTGCTCCAGCTCCGCCCCTGGCTGCAAATGAGTTAAGTTGATGAGAACCTAGTGATTCAGCAGCGGACATGAGTATCTGTGAACAGAGTGTAGGTGCGAGGAATTTGAAGAGGTCATATGCGTTCTCAGAAGATTTTTCGAAAAGACAAGTTTTGAGGAATTTGACCAGTTGAGCCTTGAGGAATTTCACTAAGCGTTCTTGTCTTAGGTTCCAGAGTTGTACAGATTGAAAATCCGCACAATTGAGGAATCTTGAAGAAATGAGTGCTTAGAGAGATGGATCAAGACCATACAGTGTGTGAGGTGTTCATATGTGAAGATTTGAAGAATAAAACACCTTTGAAGATTTTCAGAAAAGTTTGAGAATCAAAGCGAGTAAATAAAAGTGACTTTTAATTACCCGAACTGAAGAACACGACGAACAGAGATGAACAGTGGTGAAGTTCGTCAAGTTAGATCTCCCACGCCCTAACTTGGCAGAGGGAGACAGCTACGGCCGCAGCGGAGTGAAGATTTCCGCAGCCGGCGCGAGTACGACGGCGACGAGGTTGAGGCAGTGAAGCTCTTCCTCACTGGCGGTGATGGAGTAGCGGCGGCGCTAGGGTTTGAGGAGAGCTCGAGCGGGAGACAGCGATCGAGCGGAGTAAATGAAGTAAGGAAGGGGAGAGGGGTATTTATAGCCACTGTAAAAACTGTTCGCCCGAAGATTTTGGGACGAACATGCCCTTGCCCTTTCTTCTTCACGCGACATGTGTCACCCACGTACTGTGCAGATGAGATCGTGTAAGATCGTGGGTGAATAAAATAATGCATCGTGGGATGCGGAACGGTTTGAGCGATAAAACCAAAAATTTGGATAAGATTTGTTTTAAAAATTTCGTTCGCAATTTCTTCAGCTGATAAGGACACAGTGAAGACTTTGAATGAGTTTCAATCAGAACGCACATGAAGAATTTGTGAATAGATTGGGTTGAGTTTAGCACAGAGGGGGAAGGGTCCGATCACATTCACTTAGCAGAAATCGCAACTTGAAGAAATAGCAATAAGTGAATGCTGTAGAGGACATAAATTCATATATATATATATAGTCAATGAAGAAAAACGTCGAAAACAGTGAAGATTTTGCAAAGTTGAAGAATTTGAAAAACTAAGGAATTTCAAAAAAAGGAAAAACTTAGATTGAAGATTTTCAACTTTTGTGGTGGCGTGACCCACCGTATAAGAATGATGATTTCAGACACCACGTACAATTGTCGTAGGGTTCTGAGAATCAAATTCTTCATTAATTTCTTCACACTTAGAGTGTTATTCTTCATTGATTGAAGAAAAACGTTTCTTCATGTGTTGCACATCTAAGTCATCAATTCTGCATAAGGGTTAGGATGTGTGTCATTTTCAAAGAACATTCGAAGATTCTAAGATATTTAGCTCACACCGCAACTTGCTAAATCTCTTCTCATCCAAGGGCTTAGTGAAGATATCAGCTAGCTGTTCTTCAGTCTTCACATGCTCGATGGAGATGTCACCCTTCAACACATGATCACGGAGAAAATGATGACGAATCTGGATGTGCTTAGTCTTCAAGTGCTGAACTGGGTTGTGAGCAATCTTGATGGCACTCTCATTGTCGCAGAGGAGAGGCACATTCTTCACGTTGACGCCATAGTCCTTGAGGGTTTGCTTCATCCAAAGCAGTTGAGCACAGCATGAGCCAGCAGCAATGTATTCAGCTTCAGCAGTAGACAGTGATACACAGTTCTGTTTCTTCGAGGACCAACAGACCAAAGATCGTCCGAGGAAATGACAAGTGCCAGATGTTGACTTGCGGTCCACACGATCACCAGCATAGTCAGAGTCCGAATATCCAATGAGGTCAAAAGCAGAGCCCTTGGGGTACCATAATCCTAGTGTTGGTGTGTGAGCTAGATATCGAAGAATATGCTTCACAGCCTTATGGTGTGATTCCTTCGGTGCAGCTTGAAATCGGGCACACATGCAAACACTAAGCATTATATCTGGCCTAGATGCACATAAGTACAATAAAGAACCAATCATGGAGCGGTATACCTTGTGATCGAAGTCAATACCATTTTCATCAGTGCATAGATGGCCATTTTTGGGCATAGGAATTTTGACGCCTTTGCAATCTTGCATGCCGAATTTCCTCAGTACATCTTTGAGGTATTTCTCCTGAGATATGAATATGCCATTGCGCTGTTGACGAATTTGAAGACCTAAGAAGAATTTCAACTCTCCCATCATAGACATTTGATATTCTTCACTCATCATATAGGCAAATTCATCACTATATTGTTGGTTAGTACAGCCAAAGATAATATCATCAACATATATTTGACACACAAACAGTTCACCATCATATGATTTAGTAAAAAGAGTAGGGTCGAGTGAACCGGGTGTGAAGCCATTCTTCACGAAGAATTCCTTCAATGTATCATACCACGCCCAAGGGGCTTGCTTGAGGCCATAGAGGGCCTTATTGAGTCTGAAGACTTTGTCTGGATTCTTTGGATCTTCAAAACCTGGGGGTTGAGCAACATATACTTCTTCCTCAAGCTTACCATTGAGGAATGCACTTTTCACATCCATTTGATATAAGATGATATCATGATGGTTAGCGTAAGCAAGTAATATGCGAATAGCCTCAAGTCTAGCAACAGGTGCAAAAGTTTCATCGAAATCAATTCCTTCAACCTGTGTGTAGCCTTGAGCTACTAGTCGTGCCTTATTCCTCACCACAAGGCCATTTTCATCTTGCTTGTTGCGGTAGATCCACTTTGTGCCAATGATATTATGCTTGTGAGGATCTGGGCGATTGACCAATTCCCAGACATTGTTCAGTTCGAACTGATGTAATTCTTCTTGCATAGCCTGAATCCACTCCAGCTCCAGAAATGCTTCATCTACCTTAGTGGGCTCTGTGATAGAGACAAAAGCATAGTGCCCACAAAGTTAGATAAATGTGATGCTTTTGAGCGTGTGAGAGGACCTGGTGCGCTAATGTCATCGATGATCTTCTCCACTTGCACTTCTTTTGCGACGCGTGGATGAGTTGGCTGTCGCTGAGGATTTTGATCAGCATTTTCTTCAGCACCATTTTCCTCATCTTGTTCTTCGGGTGCATCAGTTCGACGTTCTTCATGAACACGAATGAATTCTTCAGCAGATTCTTCAGTAGGAATGACATCCTCAGTTGCCTTGAGCTTGATAGCATCTTCAGGTGCTGGTTCATCTAACACAGAAGGTAGGTGCTCTCTTTGCGAGCCATTAGTTTCATCGAACCGCACATCTACAGTGTCAACAATCTTGTGAAGAACAATGTTGAAGACTCTGTAGGTGTGTGAGTCCTTTCCGTAACCAAGCATAAAACCTTCATGTGCTTTCGGTGCAAATTTAGAGTTGTGGTGAGGATCTCTAATCCAACATTTAGCACCGAAGACTTTGAAATAACTCACATTGGGTTTCTTGTCAGTGAGGAGTTCATAGGCAGTCTTCTTGAAGAATTTGTGAAGATATACTCTGTTGATGATGTGGCAGGCAGTATCAATTGCATCAATCCAAAAATGCTGAGGCGTTTTGTATTCATCAAGCATAGTGCGAGCCATCTCAACAAGAGTTCTGTTCTTGTGCTCCATGACGCCATTCTGCTGAGGAGTATAGGGAGCGGATAACTCATGAGTAATACCAAGTTCATCAAGATAAGCATCAAGACCGGAATTCTTGAACTCAGTTCCATTGTCACTTCTGATATGCTTGATCTTCACACCAAAGTTGGTTGAAGCCCTCGAGGAAAATCGTTTGAAGACTTCCTGCACTTCATGTTTGTAAGTAACAATGTGTACCCATGTATATCGAGAATAATCATCAACAATGACAAAACCATATAGAGATGCATCATTAGTGACTGCTGAATAATGATTAGGTCCGAAGAGGTCCATGTGAAGCAATTCGAATGGACGTGTAGTGGTCATGATAGTCTTCGCTGGATGCTTGGCTTTGGTCATTTTTCTGGCTTCACATGCTCCGCATAAGTGATCCTTGAGGAATTTGACATTCTCAATGCCAATGACATGCTTCTTCTTCGCAAGCGTGTTCAGATTCCTCATGCCTGCATGACCAAGTCGTCGATGCCATAGCCAGCCTTCTGAAGCTTTTGCAAGTAGGCACACGGCTGGTTGTGGTCCTGTAGAGAAATCAACAATATACAGATCTCCTCTCCTAAAGCCTTCGAAGACTTTGGAATTGTCAGCTTCCATAATCACAACACAGCGATATTTGCCGAAGACAACAACCATATCAAGATCACAAAGCATTGAGACTGACATGAGATTGTATCCTAAGGACTCAACAAGCATGACTTTGTCCATGTGCTTATCCTTAGAGATAGCAACCTTACCAAGACCCAATACCTGACTTTTGCCTTTGTCAGCAAAGATGATATGCTTCAGAGGTGACGGTGATAAGGGAGCATCCATCAATAGATTCTTGTCACCAGTCATGTGATTTGTACATCCACTATCGAGGACCCATTCAGTGGTTTTGGGTTGATCATCCTGCAGATGAATTAGTGTAGCTTACAATCTCATATGCTTCATCAGTGAAGAATATGATATCAAGTTCATCAGATGAATTTCATCAAGCAGTAAATAGATATAGCAGTAGGAGGACGTGTGAAATGAATGTTCATTTCATCATGATTCGCCTGCGTCCTTTCAGGCAATTTCGTCAGGTCCCCAGTAAATTCTTCAGACGTTAAGGCACGTCTGGAGACCTGACCCTGCAGAAGAGATTAGTTCTTTTTCTTCACCACCCACATCTGGAGGGGTGGCAAAGAGTTCATCATTCTGCGAGCACCATATTAGAAGGGTGGCAAAGATGCCAAACCATTTCGTTTCACATAAGAGGGGTTAGGGTAAGCATATGAATAAGCAGAGTAATTCTTCGAGGACTTATGAACATAATGGTTTGAAGAATAATGCACATATCCATAGCCCTTAGCTCTACCCTGCGAGACAGAGTTGTTAGCACAATGATAATTATATGAGGACTTTGATCCATGTGAAGAATTTGGTCCATATGAAGAATTTGGTCCATATGAAGAATTTGTTCTGGGGTTCCTGTTCTTCACAGGTGGTGTCATGAGGACATTCACCTGAAGACTTTCAACACAGCTTTTGGGAACCCAGATTTTCTTCATAGGGGAACCGTTCCTGCAGTTAGTGCCAACATATCTAGCAAATACTTCACCATTCTGATTTTTGAACAGTTTATAGTTGGAGTCAATTGACTCATCAGAAGAATGAGGAGATTCACATGTAAATCCAGATAAGTTAGATGGATCAACTGGAGGTCCCTTTGCAGCAACCCATGAGGTTTTGGGGTACTGCTCAGGCTTCCAATATGTTCCATCAGCATTGAGTTTCCTCTCAAAGGCAATACCCTCTTTCCTAGGGTTTCTGTTGAGGATCTGCTTTTTGAGCACATCACAAAGCGTCTGATGCCCTTTGAGGCTTTTGTACATGTCTATCATGTACAATTCCTTCAGCCTTGCATTGTCAGTGATACTAGCAATGTCCTCAGATGAGGAATTAGTGATAGCAGAGGCTGATGAAGAATTTGTAACATTTGAAGCATTTGAACATTCAGGTGAATAATTAGCAGATTCACGTTCAATGCACTTTAAGCATGGGGGAACAAATTCTTCCTGAGAAGTGCTATTTTGTTGAGCTGGTAATGAATCGCGCTCCTTCTGAAGATCTTCATAACACACTCTTAGCTTTTCAAGATCTTTCTTTCTTTAAAGAGATTCAAGAGAAAGCTTCTCGTGATCAGCTAAGAGGGTATTATGTTAATCTTGAAGGGCGTCAAATTTGGAGTGAATTCTCTGAAGACATTCACCCAATGCTTTTGACTGATCCATTTCTTTGCGCAACATATTATCACTTTTCTCTAGCATATCTTGAGTTTGTTCTAAAGCCGTTTGTTGTTTAGTGGCAACGCAAATAAGTTTGGTATAGCAGGATTCAATGTCATCATCAGATTCATCGTTGTCAGATACATCATTATCAGATTCATCATTATCAGATTCGGATGAGGGGCATTCGGTTACCTCAGCATCGTTTGCCATGAGGCAAGATGCAGAAGATGATGATTCTGGCTCGAAAGTCATCATTTTGAGAGATTCCTTGAAATCCTCAAACCAGGGATCATGACGAGTTCGATGACCTTCATAGACATCAGAGATTCGGTCCCAAATGAGCTTCGAATTGCCGAGATGCATAATTCGCCCGAATTGATCTCTGGATAGGCAGGAGCAGATGATATCCCTCTCTATGATGTCAAGTCGAGTGTACTTGCGAATATCATCAGCATTCGCCATCTTGCATAGATCAGTAAGACCAATCTCAGTGACGGTCCACAGCTCGCTGTTCCTTGCCATGAGGCGCTTTCTCATCATGGCCTTCCACTTGGGATAGTCACGACCGTCAAAGATAGGGCAAGTCACTTTCTTCATACATGCGGTCGACATAACTGAAACTCCAGGCGGTTAAACCAAAATCACACAGAACAAGGGAGTACCTTGCTCTGATACCAATTGAAAGTGCGTTATATCGACTAGAGGGGGGGTGAATAGGCGATTTTTATGAATTCTTCACTGAGGAATTTGCTGGTGAGGAAATTCCTTGGCGAAGAACTACTTGCAGCGGAATAAGTACTCAGAAGTAAACATAACAGGATACAAACATAGTCATCATGATGAAATGAAGACTAGCACAGAGTACAGAAAGCGTAAACACAGGATAACAAGATGAAGACGAACAGACTAAAGAAATTAAACTGAGGAATTTGTGAAAGTCTTCAGTCAAAGTCTTCAAGCACAGATATGAACAATGTACAACACAGTAATGAGGAAATGAAAGAGTTGAGGAAATAGAACCAGTTAGTTGGTGAAGACAATGATTTGGTAAACCAGTTCCAACTGCTGTCTCAGTTGTACGTCTGGTTGGAGCGGCTGAGTATTTAAACTCGAGGACACACAGTCCCGGACACCCAGTCTCTGAGCCGCAACTCAGGACACCCAGTCCTCACCGTATTCTCCTTGAACTAAGACCACGCAGGCCTCGTCCAATCACTCGTGGTAAGTCTTCAGGTGACTTCCAAACCTTCACAGACTTGGTTACTCGGCGATCCACAATTCCTCTTGGATGCTCTAGACCTTGACGCCTAACCGTCTAGAAGAAGCACAGTCTTCAAAGGTAACAAGCGTCGGATCCACGCAGGATCAATTTCTTTAGTGATGCTCAATCACTTTGGGTTTGTGGGGGTTTGGTTTTGGGATTTCCTCACTTGATGATTTTCGCTCAAAGTCCTCGGAGGATGGGTTGCTCTCAGATGACAAGTGTCAAGTTCTCTCGGAGCAGCCAACCAACTAGTGGTTGTAGGGGGCGGCTATTTATAGCCTAGGGAGCAGCCCGACATGATAAGACATAAATGCCCTTCAATGATATGACCGTTAGGTGGATAAGATATTTTGGACAGCCGGCGCGCAGCACAACAACGGTCGGAAATTTGACTCTCAAATTCCTCAGGGCTATCATGTTCCTTACTGTGTAGGCAATTCGCACTGGCGAATTCCTAACTCCTCAGTCAGAGCAAAGTCCTCAGTGATCAGAAGGACTGCGTCTCTGTCACTAAAGAAATTGACTGAACTGTATGAGATTTCCAATGGCTTCACTCGAAGGGATTGGTAGGTGTAGGATTTTGAGTTGAGCATCACATGGAAATTTTTCCTTAGTATTTCCTCGACCCCCTTTAACAGTACGGTGTTTCCTATGACTCAAGAAAGAGAAAATGAAACTATGAAAACAAAAGTCTTCACGCTTCATATTCCTCGAATGAATATCAAGTCTTCAAGGTCACACCAATTTCTTCACTTTCAAAGTCTTCAGAAAGTTTTCAGAATATCAAAGTCTTCAATTGAAGAACTTCATTTTTAGGGGTCGACTTTCTCTGTAAATATCAAACTCCTCATAGACTTATAGACCTGTGTACACTCACAAACACATCAGTTACTTAACCTATAAGTCTTCAATACACCAAAATCACTAAGGGGCACTAGATGCACTTACACATATCATTAGTTGCTTTTGTTGTACATTGCCATATTAATTGATGCATTTGGTCAAACAAGAAATTGTTGAGAAATTGGTGTTGTCCAGCAGTCCAAGTCAAAAAATCAACATAGAAAATGGTATCCCAATGTTCAGTATGAATTGACAATCTCTACAGAGTTGCTGAATTCTGCATGCTTGTTCAAGTTTATTTTTTCTCGGCCGCAGCAACGCGCGTCTTTTCTTCTAGTAGTCTACTACGCCCGCATAAATCCCCACGAGATGCTCTACAGTCACGGCCCATCATTAAGTAATTCTGGTCTGTTTACCAGGGCGACAAAATACTGTACTATTACTGTATCAACTTTGATTTTTGTGTTAACACGTACTCCCTCCGTTCTAAAATAGATGACCCAACTTTGTACTAACTTTAGTATAAAGTTGAGTCATCTATTTTGAAACGGAGGGAGTAGTACTACTCAGCATACGGTCCGGCAGGGCAGAACATCGCATCACAGGGTCTCATCTCAGTATATTCTCTCCATTTTGTAATGTAGTGCCCATATTTCTCAAAATTTAATTTTGACTATAAATTTAATCAACATGGACGGCTGTGGTGTGTGCGTGAGCATGCAGCCGCCTCCTTGTTGGCTCTGGGTTGATACTACCAACGTACGATTCAGTTTTTTTAATATAGTCGACCTCGATTTTGGTAAGCATCAACAACAAATAAAATTTTAATAGTTTTTTGAAACCCTAACCCGAATTGTGATAGTTTTATGCTATTTACTCGTAATATACATATGTTTTTTGTCCGATAGAATAGAGTAATTAAATTGGAGGTGCGTGAACAGAAATTGGGTTAAACGCGTTCCTATAAATTGAAGAGCTTTGCTGTCTTACAATTTTTTCCCGCGCACGGTGAGTCATTTTTCATTTTAAACATAGCACTGCCAGTCATTATTTTATTTTCTTCTCCTTTGTTTATCAGAGGGAAGAGGTTGAGGGGTT
This sequence comes from Triticum timopheevii, assembly GCA_963921465.1. Classification (NCBI taxonomy): domain Eukaryota; kingdom Viridiplantae; phylum Streptophyta; class Magnoliopsida; order Poales; family Poaceae; genus Triticum; species Triticum timopheevii. The sequence continues at coordinate 3,442,549 of OY997266.1, read as the reverse complement.
GGACAAGGGGTGAGACAAAACACGACTGGACTTTACCGTGGTTGTGGTTGAAGCTTATTGAGCAAGGTATACAAATCGGATGACATTACCAGACACTTGTGGGGAAAGCTTATTGAATTGAAGCAACCGAGCGGCTTGGCTTGCACGCTGTCATGGCAAAAAAATTTACTCACCGCGCGATGAACTCTCGATTGTACTGGATCGATATCGGTTCTCACACAACACCTACTGCCATGGTCATGCCATTGTCGACCTCTGGCTAGACAAGTGAAGGGCAGCCGCCTTCTTGGCTTGGCACAGCCCCGATGCCGGCCACACAAGAAGACGAGAAGCACCGGTCAATATTGGATCAATCAATAGGGGACCATGGCATTTTTTTCTCAAGACAATGGGTATTGTTAGAGTATTTAACAATAACTACCACAATTCGATCAACCGCAGCGAAAAATTATCACTTTACAAACTTTGGCAAAAATTACCACCTTGAGACTAATATTTGGTAAAAAAAATATCACTTTGAGTTAAGTACCATTTCGAGCATTTTAAACCCAATTATGACAGGCTGGACCCACCTGTTAGGGCTAAAAAAGTCAAAACCGTTAACTTTGACCGTTAATATGTGTGGCTCACATGTCAGTTCTATCTCTCCTTCCTCTAAAATTCCCCATGGAGGATCTAGATTAGGGGTGGTCCTTGTCGCCTCGCCCTGTAGTGAGCGCGCCTCAATCATGTTTGCAACCCTATCTCCATCCTACCTAGCCTTGGCCGTAGCCTTTGCCTGCGCCCTCCGCCCTTCACCGGAGCAAGGACTTCCGCACCTGCTCGAGAAGCAATGCCAAGAAGGACCAACCTTCCTCCTCCTTCCTCCTTTGATGTTCCGACCTGTCACTCCATAGACCCTGTAAGGCTCTGGGCGCTCCTCGTGGTGACTCCCTGGAGCACGTTGCTAACACAGGGAGGTGGAGGAGGAGGAGCCACAACTTGTACTGTCATAATGAGGTTTAAAATGCTCGAAATGGTACTTAACTCGAAGTTGTCATTTTCTTTTTTTGCCAAAAATTAGTGTCAAAGTGGTAGTTCTTTTGTCAAAGTTTTAAAGTGGTATTTTTTCGGTCACGGTTGGTCAAATTGTGGTAGTTTTTTTAGATAGTTGTATAGGGACACTCTTAGCGGATCTCCATGCGCTGGGCATACCAAAGTTCTTCCATGCGTTTTTATCGTGGCAGAAACAGAACAAGAGGGAAAGACCCGGGCGACTCGCCCAGGGCTTGAGGGCGAGCCATGCAAGAGTGAGTCGAATTCTGTTTTACGTTCTCGGTTTGGGTTCAAGCTCTTCTTGGTCTTTTGCGAAGCAGCGAAGCCGCGTAAATTAACTTGGATCGGTGGATTGGTACTAGCCGCGATCACTTCTGACTGGCATTGTACTGCTGAGCAGCAGGAATAAGGTTAACACACGCTGCGGTAAATTGGAGCGTCTGCTGTCTTATTAGTGGGTGCTTTGCATTTCTTGTCATGATATATATGGGTCTCATTGCCATCAAAATATTCCGCTGTCCTAGGGTGAGGGTGCACCCTCACATTAGAAGCACGGCCGGGCGTTAGTTAATTCTGGTTTGTATCTACCACGCGAAAAGGGACAATTTTCTTTTACCGTCTTGTAAGGATGTCGACGAAGGGGTCGGACTAAAAGGACATTATTACCGTACTTTTTTTGTGTGCATCAGGTATTGTTACCGAACTTGCATCAAGATTTTGACAGTCAGCTATATATACGCGCGAATGGCACGGTAACAATACAACATCTACCCTGACTAACTACTGGAGTAGTAGGTGCCCTCGCAAGCGGAAGAACCGAGGCATATCTGATCCCGGCCGAGGTACGCCCACCGTTTTCCTTTCTATTTTCACGGCCGGTAATCACTTCAGTGCAGCGTAAAATATGCATTAATTTCTTGAGTGGTTAGTACGTGAAGTTCTTTTTTTTAAGTCGGAAACACGTCAATTTACATAATCTTTGAAATTCTAGAACTTCAGGAATTTCACAATTTCCAGAAACTCTTTGGAATTACATCGGCTTGAGTTTACATAATACTCAGATTATCTTTGATTTGGATTCAGACTACACCTAGTCCACAGTTTTGAGGTACGAAATACTTTTGTGTCAACCGAAAAATGTCAAAAATATAGTTGAATTATCTTAAACCCTACCACCTGTAACCATGGTATTTTCCCTTCAGATTTCTTCTCACAAAACCACAATAACTTGTATGAAAATCTTAAGAAATGAACTTTCCGCATATGAAATACCCTTAAGAATTGATTCCGGCCGCATGCACGCATGAATGATGAATGCATGATATTCCACGTGAAAATGGCCATGCTAAACTTTTTTTTCGTAAAATCTGTATCGCTACGGCCACCAATCAGCGTGCCCGCCAAAAAAAGAAGTGCTCTTAACAGCTAAGCTGACATAGTGGGTCCGTGAGTCAGCAGCCTACATGGACGCTGGCAGATATTGGTCAATTAGTTTCTCTCGTGTTCAAACATGGGTATATGGACCGTGCTTATAAGGCCAGCCCACTGGCACATAAGTTTGGGCTGGTACAGGCCTGACACTGCACGCGAATAAAACGGTCGGCCCGGCCTTCGGTCCAGCATGATTTAAGGCTGATCCTTGAAGTCAAGCCTTAAGGCTGACCCATCACGGGCTTTTAGGTACTAATCGGGCCTTTTTAGGGCTGTTTTGACCTTTTAAATCTTACTAGTAAGCATGCACGTGCAACGCACGTATTATCGTGTGAAATATCAATAAAATGAACAAAAATATAAGCAAGACAATAGAGAATTAGAGATGTTTAACAATTGTGGAAATAATCATAACTTGATGTAAAAATAAGATCATAACTTGCAAAAATTAAATGTACAGCAAAAATAACCTAAACTTGCCGAAATAATAAAGATGTACATAGCATCTTCTACTCTCTCAGTCCGAAAATAAACTGTGCACTACTGAAGTTCTTTAAGAACGTACATATGTACATAGTATCTTCCAAAAACTGAAGTTGCTTCTTTCTTTATGACAATGTTTGAGGTGTACAACACTGAACAAAAGAGACTATAGGAACATGTAGTGTCTTTAGCACAAAAGAAGTTGTACAAGTTATTCCAAGGATGTCAAGATGAAATGTTAGTAGATGCACCAGCTGACATCGGGAATCTTGCTAGGCCACTGTTTAGAGGTCCTAAACTGCAGTGTTGCATCTGAGTATGGACACTCTAGCTACAGTTACAATCCATTGGACAGATGAACTGTGAAATCTCAAACCATTTTCAACTCTCACATGCTACACCTCTGAGAGTTTCGGGAAAAGTAGAAGTTCAAATATTAGCCGTGGTACAAATATTAAGAAACTTGATGTACTATCTTACATTTGTTTGCATAGAAACCAATAAACAAACATCACTCCAGTCCAGAGTAGCACGGCAAACAAAATAAAGACTATTTGTAGACAAGAACGAAAACTATGTTAATAAGCTACACAGTGCCACTTGAATGGGAGAATACATGTTGCTAATACACTTTGTCACTCCTCTCATGGAGAATGAATGAATTGCAATTGGCAAAACTTTCTTCCAGGTGAATGAGTGCATCGAGGTAAAATTGCAGACATGATTATATCAGACATGATTATATCATTCGTGGGGACAAAAATACTTTAAAGAAAGCAACAACTCCAAAGGATAATTTACGACTTTCAGCTCAAGACGATTTGCCTCTATCACCGGCATTTGAAAGACCGATGAACTGAAGATCTAAGGTGCCACAGGCATAGAAGTTTGAAGTGATATTTATATTTTTAGTAAACTGAAGAAATATAGTAATAAAAGGGAAGCTAATGCCATGTGTGCACAACCAGCATATGAAAGACCAATGTATTACAGGAGGGTATATTTAGTTCATAGATAGCCAGTGAACAAGAGGGCATAATTTCAGTTCATAGCCAGCCTACTATATAATTCATGCTAATTAAAAGATACTACTCTTAACCCGTCTTCAATAATTCTACAGCGAGAGCAAATTAGAACACAACCTTTAATTATAAATTCATTTTCTAAGAAGACATTTTCATCACCATGTCGTGTTTTACAAAGTTCCCCTGGCCAACGGTTAAAATGTAAGAAAAAATACATTTCAACAGTCATGCTCTCTGGAAACACAACTTTTTGGTACGGTGTGTAAGGTGGGTGGTTTGGTAACCCCGTTTATAGAAGTTTAATGGTGAATAAACCTCAATGTGAGAGTGGGTCTTACCACACTTCCAAGGACTTTAAAGCCTCATCAGGAGCATTTCAAGCCAAATTCATGGTCAGGCTATAAAATCTCCAGAAAATAATACAGGTGAGGTTAATATTGCAAGGCAGCCTTATCAGAGAATCCTTGTTACAGCTTGAAGAGATAAATGCTTCAGCAATTATGAGAGTTTTGCTTGAAGAGACAAAGATACTTGTTCATCGTTCATCATTCAGGATACTGATGGGTAAAAGTGGACAGTGGTTGTGGAAGGTCCAGGTCCTTCAACATGGCATCAAGCATGGCTCTGATTGGGATTTCGATGATGCCCATGGTCTCAACCTATGAAGAATGCATGGTGTCATTGGGTAAGGTAAAGGAGGAAAATAACAACTGGTAGTTTCATATAAAAAGCACTCTACAATTAATCAATCTGGAAGAAGGGTGATTCTAACCTTCAGTGTCATTCTGGACTATTCTGGACTTCTGGTGACGATTTCCCCGCAATAAAGGTATTCTTTCACCGCTATAGTTCAGAACTATCAAACCAGGGTGGAGAATAGATTACGGCAGATGGTGCAAAATTGGGTTGAATATGTCTTCTTGAAGAATAAATTAATCATAAATCATGGTGACAATGTCACCCCCCCTCTACATCCCTCTCAATAACAGCCAAAGCAACCACCAGAAGACAATTTGTTTTATTACTTTCACCCATCATTCTACCCCTCGATTCACTCTATTTTTCACCCACTTTGTTACAACAATTGACTCTCCACTGTGGCCTGACAACTAACGAAGAGACATCATATGCCATATATTAACATGAATATCAAATTTTAAAAAGCCATGTAGAATTCCAATTGCACATAACACTATTGTCAATTCATGCACGACAAATTTGATAATCACAATACTAGATATTCTACTATAAACAATTCACAAATACAATGTACAATATTGGAACTTCAGGTCTAAAAGAGAAATTGGATTACATGCATAAGACAATAAGTATCCTTGGTAGCCCCCATGTATCTGTTGGGTACTCATGCTTCAATTCAACATGACCAGTAGTACATGGGTGGTCATTTTGAATTTTTGACCTAAACTGAGCATGGCCGAAAGGGCACTCTTTTGTAAACTATGTCAGCTCTCTTGGAAAAAGAAAACCACTACCAACAATTTTTTATCCTAGAATTTCAAAAAAAATATATCATAAAAAGCCCATTTCATTCTGGAAGGAGCTGAGTTTCATCAATGGTCATCATTCTTCTGAGGATTATGAGATACGCTAAACAACAATGCTGGCTTCATGGCTTGCAAGCGCATAAAAAAGGGTAGTAACATTTGTATGTTTGTGAAAATCAAATCATATATTGCTGATTATAATGTGAAACAACATGATCATCCATTTATAGCAAGTCCATTTCAATGCTTGCTTCATGAATTGCAGCTAGTGAAAATCATTATGGTGTTTTGTGTCCTTAAATCAGTTTACAATTCTACCCGGCTAGTAAATGACATAGGTGGCAAAAAATTCAACTATATTCAAATAACAAGGTTGGGCCAAAGTTTTGTATAAGAGGGTACTATTACTCATGAATAAGGCAGCCCATACAAAAATTGAAAACATAGAACAACCAAAATGAAATGACTAAAAGACACATAGTAAGCGTAACGTACTGAAATTATAGTTGCAGAAGTAAATATGGTTTGTTTAAATACCAGCAGGTATGAACTTCTTGTGAGAAACATGTATCAAGCTTCCACTCTGCTAACAAGGATAATCACGTCTCTGTCTACCCTGTTTCAGTAACTTGAAACAGGTTGATCATATTACAGTCTTGTATGTTCTCTTGGACAAACACCCATCATCTTTGTGTATGGAGGTCAATGCAAAATATTATCAGAATTATTGTTATATGTTGGCGAAAGATTTATAAATAGTGTTATTTGTTTGCGAAAGGAAATGAAAGCACTACTGCTGGTAATCTTACTGCCAATATTTAAGTGTACTTTCATGTCCCATATATATGATATCACATAGTTAATCATTGGTTAGGGAACAGAACAGTCCAGACTGGTTCGCTCTAAAGAACTGATGTTTGAAGAAGCAAAGTAGTTGTTTTAGCACTCACCAGAGCCTTTGGTGCTTTGAAATTGAATGGCCGTACATCAGTACATGTTTGTACCATCCAAACTAAAGCTCCACCTTGTCTTTCACAACTGATGCGTCCCCACAAACCTGGTGATTCCTACAATTTTTTTCCATCCACTTCATGCCCCCTAAGAAGAAAATCAGTCAGATAAGTAGAGACCAAACCTGAATGGCTATGCCAGGTTGCTTCGTGGCTTCGTCCGCCATCACCAAGAGCTTTCAAAATCACATGAGGAATATATGTGTTAGTTATTGCTCACACTTCGCAAACCCAATATGGAATCACAATCACATGCATAACTCATTTGTATGCCATATAACAATCATATATCGTTTTTGTATATGTATATGTGTGTGAAAAATAAGTACATCTAAGAAGACCTTATATATGTACATCATTTTTTTATTTATAGGAAAATAATAAAGAACATTCAGCACCATACAATCAGAGCCGCCCTTGGGCCATGGCGGCGAGTGCGACGGCCTAGGAGCCAACCCGATCAGGCGCGACCCTGTGCTTGCCTACTGCATATGTATTGCTAGAAAAAAAATACTACTATTACGCAAAGAAACAGGCCCAGCCCATGAAAGGAGGCAAGTCACGTGCAAAAACGCATTCCTTTCCTTCGTTCTCTCACAGAAACACCCCGTCAATCATCTAAAAAAAACACCGTCAATCCAGTCTCTCCATCTTCTTCTTCCCCAATTGATTGTCCCCAGTTTCTAAGAGGCGACTCCAATTCCCCAAGCTAATCAATGATTCTTGGGTATGTTTTATCCTATAAACCCCAAAGCCCTTATGTGGGTGGAGGCGAGAATGGCAACCCGCAGTGTGACCATCTATCATCTAGGGCATGGCTAGGCTCAGAGGGCAGGCCATGTAGAGATGGAGTCCGAGCACTGTTCAAGCGAAGCGCTCAGGCCATCATTGATTCATGTAAATTTTTTCATCTCAATTGTTTGAACCTGGTCTATTTGTTTTTGGTATGCTATGATTACTTGATGTTACATTGGCTTGATTATCTCTTTTACAACATTACAATCAGGTAGGTTCTGCTGTTTATGGCACTGCTTGCATTTGGATTATTGGATAGTTGGAGTGTGGGCTTTCTTCTAATTTACTCCAAGGACATGATTCTAGAATTCAGGTGTTCTCTCCCCTGTATTGAACAATGTTGCCAGAAGAAACAACATTTATCTGGTTGTGTGAAAATAAAAAGAGGAAACTTGCAGATCAATTTGCTGAATTCAGAAAGGTGCTATGCATAGATTCGTTTTGTGAAATTTCACTGGCGAGGAGGTGTTGGATGTTCATAGTATTGAAGAATAACGACCTCATGAAAACTTAATTGTGAAAAATTGTGTCAATGAGAGTTCTACAAATTTGCTAGAGAAATTTACACTTGCCTTTATAATGACTTCTCGTGGTAGACGATGCATAGGATAGTACCTTCTGGTGCGACGGACGGCGGCTCCGCGGCTCCGGCTCTCCCGTGGCGAAGGGCGGCAACCTGGGGCGCCTCTCCCATGGCGCGCGACGGGCTGCGACTTGCCGGCAACTCCTGCAGCAAAGGGCAGCGGCACCAGCTCTCCCACGGCGAAGGGCGGTGACCTGCGACGGCTCTCCCCCGGCGTGCGACGGGCGGCGGCTCCAGCTCTCCCCCGGCGAAGGGCGGCGACCTGCGGTGGGGCTCCCCCGGCGCGTGACGGGCGGCGGCTCCGGTAGGGCGGCTCCCGGGGCGACGGGCGCGGCGACCGGCGGCGGCTGCAGGAGGCGGAGAAGGGCACGGCGGGGCGGCTCCGGTGGCTGGGGAGGCGACGACCCGTGGCGGAACGGCTCCCGCGGCAGGGCCGTGCTCCCGTGGCTGGGGAGGCGGTGACCCGCGGCGGGGGCGGGCTCCCGCGGCTGGGGAGGCGGCGAATGGCGCGGCGGGGGCGGGCTCCCGGTGAGCTGCGGCGGCTTCCCGTGGCTCCGGCGGCGCGAGGCGGCGGTGAAGGGCGCGGTTTCCTATGGCTCGGCGCGAGGCTGCGGGAGGCGAACGACGTGGGAGGAGGAGAAGGCGGAGGTCGTGCGGGCGACCGGTTTTCTTAGTGCGGGGCGATTAGCGATCGATCGTGGCTTGTTGCGTGGTTGGTAGCATTAAACATAGAACGATTAAGGGCCATTAGATTTTGATGATGAATGGGCGTGATTGTTTGATCTGTCCCTCTCTTTCTTTTATAGTGGTAGTAGATAAAAATAGGCTCTTTTGGGAATATTTTGTCTTTTTAGAGCTATTTTGGTCTTTTTGATGTGGGCCAAACCTTTTATCTAGCATGTCAGGCCGAGACCGATTAGGGCACCCGAAATTACTAATTGAGGAGTACTCCTTCAAAAAATCACTCCCACCTCCTAGGTTGTGACAAGTGGCGACTTGTCGCAACCTACGGGTTTTTTCATAGATCCGTTCATTCAAAATATCTTATCTCTTTAACCGTGCATTCAAATCTCGAATTGTTTTCACCATTAGAATTCTCGCGTCGAGATCTTCAAAACTAGGTCCCATACTGATAGGTTTTGACGATTTTTTTTTGAAAAAATGGACCAAAAACCGAACTAGGAGCACTTTTATCCTTTCCAGAAGCGGTGCCTCTCGAGGAAGCAAAATCATGCCTTTCGCAAAAAAAAAACGCGTTTGTTTTGTTTCCAAGAAGCACGGCTGTGCCTCTCGCGTAAGCAAAACCGTGCCTCTTGCAGAAACAAAAACGTGCCTCTCACGGAAGCAAAACCATGCCAGTCGCGAAAAAAAAAGAAAACACATTTTTTTTCCGTTTTCAAGAGGCACGGAAGGAAAAAAAGTGAAAATGCGTCTTTTTTTTTGTTTTCGTGAGGCACGGCCGTGCCTCTCGCGGAAGCAAAATCATGCCTGTGGTGGAAGCATAACCATGCCTTTTAAGCAAGCAAAAATAAACACGTTTTTCGCGCCATTTTTTTTAAAAAAAATTTCTGTCGAAAAGCTAAGAAAGGCCGGTGGAAAACCAAAAAGTTGGAAAAAAGAAAAAAAACATCTAAAAAGCCTAAAACGCGTGCGTAAAAATATATATTTTTAAAAATTTGGAGGGAGGGCCTAGGGTGTGGTATGGTCATGCTGAAATCACACATGTTTTCCCCTCTTCTTTATACTTTGGAAAATACAAAATACGATATGATGAAAATATTAATTTAGTATTCTTTTTATAAAGTGTTCATAGCGCATTTAGAAAATGTAAATGCAGTGTAAAAAATGTCTGCTCTATGTTTAGAAAATAAAAATGTATGAACATTTAACAAATATTCATGCGTTCTTAAAATGTGTATGTGACAATTTAAATATACAATTAAAAAATTGTCCGTGTAACTGAAAAGAATGTTCTGTACTGTTCGAAAAATGTGTGTTACATTTATAAAAATGTTCACACGTTAAAAAAAGTTTTATCCAATATAGAAAATAATATTTCAATGTGTATTTGGAAAAAAACATTTTTAAAAAAATGTTCAGAAAATGTATTTAAAAAATGTTAAATCATGTATTTAAAAATGTTAAACGTATAGCAGAAATATCTTAGATGTATAAAAAGATGTATAATGTGTATGAAAGAAAGTAGACAGGAAAACATCTATTTTGCAATACATCTGTGCAACTGTACTGGTGACCCATCTCTTATAGTCTTATTGCTGACCCATCAGAAAAGAAAGGTCCAGCAGCAAGAGAAAGCAAACTCCAGCGCCCGAAACACATCGGTAAAACTTGGAATAAGCAAAATGCAAATCCTCTTTGACGCTAACTATTTTTACAACCTGAACATCCAGGCGCTTGCTGTGGCCCACCCCTTCTTCCTGCTATAGAGTTGCTGTCAACATTTAGCTCAAACTAATTATGAGCATACATCTCTCTCTTTTTTTCTTGTGAATAAGCATACATCTCTCTTTATCTCTCAATAGTTATTATATGTACATACATATTTGGAGAAATAAGGGGTACTACTGAATACCAGCACTCCCTCACTACTCTAGCACTGCGTTTGGATGTCTCCATTGGAAGGTTGGAATCTGAATTCGTATCGGTAAACTTCTAATTCACATGTTTGGTTGGACACCGAATTGGCACTCCGTAATGAAACCAAATTCAGGGTGAAATCGCTTCCACGCAAAGTACCCACCCACAACACGGAGGCCTCCCGCTGCGAATTGCTCTGAAATGGCTCCCTCCCGCAAAAAACATACCGCTTCAGCCTCTTCCCCCCGCCCCCCTGCCGAACAGATAAGGAGAGAGGACCGAGAGGGCGGCTACGTCGACAGGGCTGGTGGCGGCGCTCAGGTCCGTTCCCTCTCCGGCCCCCTCCTACTGCGGCAACCTCCGGCGCCGCCGCATCTCCCCTAGTCCATCCTCGTCCGCCGCATCTCCTAAGTCGCGCCACCATCCTCCGTCCTCCTCCTAGGTCGCGGACTCGTCCCCGTCCGGTCAGGTCCTTCCCCTAGGTGCGAGTAATATTGGTGCCAATCAAGGATTTCGAAACTGGAACAAGTGATTCTTTGCGAAACTGTACTACTAAGAAGTCCTAAATCCTAACCCAAGAAAGTACTCCCTCCGTTCCTAAATGTAAGTCTTTGGAGAGATTTCACTATAAACCACATACGAATGTATGTAGATGCATTTTAGAGTGTAGATTCACTCATTTTGCTCTGTATGTAGTCCATAGTGGAATCTCTACAAAGACTTATATTTAGGAACGGAGGGAGTATACTGCAGGCCTCGTCTGTTGGAACAATGTGAAAGAGTGTATTGGAAGGGAGCTTATGAATTTTGGAGGACCACTCAATTTTATTTTATTTTGAATTTTGGAGGTAAAAGGAGTCGAGTAAGTTGTGACATGAAATCATTACCGGTTTCTTTAACCTAAATCCATTTTGCGAGTAATTTTTAATTTCGAGTTAAGCATTGCATGTGAGTGTCACCCTGATAATGACACATGCACACATCATGCGATTTATAATTTCCTAATCTCATGGGGACTATACAATACTAATCTAATCTGAGAGTACTACATCATTCACTGAGAATGTGCCATTTGTAAACCACGAGGTTCACCAGACGACCACTGTAATTGCCGGCCGGCCGGCCGGCTGGCTCGTTCAGAGGCTTTATATCCTCTGCTGCAGTGAAGCACCATTCCTACCAAGCCATGATGAAGCACCTACATCTTCTAGGCTTCCTCCTACTCTCTTGCCCTTGTCTCCTGCTATGTGCCGTTACGCCGGTGGTAGTGGGCATCCGGCGTGAAGCTGAAGCGCTTGTGAAGTGGAAGGCTAGCTTGGATGGTGCCGATGAGCCCCTTGGGCCATGGTCGTTGGCCAACTCCACCAGCCTTTGCAATTGGACGTACATCACCTGCGACTTTCAGAAACTCCGGCTATTGGACTTGTCAAGAAATAAGCTCACTGGACCCGTTCCAGATGATTTTACGAATTTTACTGGCATGGCATATGAACATGAACAGGAGGAATCCGTTAGAGAAACTATGTACTACTTTCATGCACCACAAATTCAAATAGTGTGGAAGAATGTGGAATATTTTTACAGTATGCTGGCAGCAGGCATGACCGGAATCGACTTATCTGGAAACTCTCTATCAGAGGAGATCCCAAATGGGATGACAACCCTTGTTGGACTCAGGTACCTGAACCTTTCAGGAAATCACCTGTCAGGTTGTACTCCCTCCGTTCCGAATTACTTGTCTTAAATTTGTCTAAATACGGATGTATCTAGCACTAAAATGAGTCGTATCTAGACAAATCCAAGACAAGTAATTCGGAACGGAGGGAGTATTCCGGAAGACATTGGCAATCTGGTACTGCTGGAATCCTTGGACCTTTCTGGGAACCAACTATGGGGGGAAATTCCTCCAAGCTTTGCAGATTTGAAGAGCATAACCGCTCTAAACCTCTCGAGCAACAGTCTATCAGGGAGGATACCTACGGGCGATCAGCTGCGGACACTCATAGATCCGTCCATATACAGTAATAATCCTGGGCTATGCGGGGTTCCGTTGGAAGACTGTATAAACTCCTCGACACCGACTCAAACTGAGAAAAGGCTGGATGAAGATAGAGAGGCACTGTGGCTGTATTGCTTTGTGGTTGCTGGGTTCATGTGTGGGTTCTGGCTGTACTGGGGCATCTTCATGTTTCGCAGTGAGACCTGGAGGTGTGCATTCTATCAGTATGTGGATAACATGCAAGCGAAGGCAGCCAAGAAGATGTACAGCTGCATGTCGCGCTTCTGAATGATGAAGTGTTGTATCGCGTCCTATATCAAGCGTGTGTGTAATATTTCCTTTCCTTTGTTAGTTGGACAGTTGGTGCTAAAAGTACTTGCTAGTAATTGGATGTTATTCAAGTTTTGTGTCGCTGAAACCTACTGGTTTCAGATTTGATTGTTTGGTACCTAAGGCTATTTGGAGTCAAGCTAATGAGTTCTCTGGAATTAGTTGTCATGATTCTGAATCTGTAGCTTGTTTTTTTGGCTAGTAACAGTAGACATGCTGTTTTGAGCTCTTCTTGTGCCGCCATTTTGTGGACTTCCTGTATAAATGTGGGAATGATATATCGTGTTTAGCTCTCAACGTCTGGAACAAAGTGAGAGAAGTTCTATTGATTGCAATATAATGGCCCCGTCGCCTCCGGCGTGAGAGAAGAAGATACACAGGAGGAGGAACAAAGTGAGACGGAAACTTTTCTGCAGTTTTTCTTTTCAATAGTGTTCAACGGGCCACGGACCATAGAGCAGCGGGATCGATATCTGTTGCTGGGCTTAGCCCTATCTCTGCGATGTGCGAGAGCGGAAACGTCTTGCCCTGTCATGGGCGACGTGTTGCATGTTATATGGAGGTGTGCGAGACCTGATACGCGTACAATCTGCTGGAGATACAACTTGGAGAACAAGGAAGATATAAGAGATAAGGCAGCCGGTTAAGATAAATATGTGCGCCTAACTACCTCTATCTATCTCCTAACTATAAGAGAATATATCTCCAATATGACCAGGTACATTGTATATATGTTTAACACCCTCCCTTAATCACAACTTGGTCAAGTTGAGATTATGCTTGAAATCTTCAAAACCCCTCACAGGTAAGGCCTTTGTAAATCCATCTGCAACTTGATCTCTGGAGTGTACAAACCGGATATCAAGTTTCTTCTGAGCAACTCTTTCTCTGACAAAATGGAAATCAATTTCTATATACTTTGTTCTGGCATGAAAGACTGGATTTGCAGAGAGGTAGGTGGCACCAAGGTTATCACACCACAGGCATGGAACTTGTGTGGTTTTCACACCAAGCTCCTTCAACATGGATTGAACCCATATGATCTCTGCTGTAGCATTTGCTAATGCTTTATATTCTGCCTCTGTACTTATCTTGAACCTCGGTGATCTCTTGGTTATGCACGTGTAGACTACAAAGTCGAAGTCTACATTCCTCAATATATCACCGAAAATCACTCAGAAGTGCACTAAATAAATAGTTTTGAGCTCATAGTAAAAAAATAAGAATTGTTACAGCCGTCATACCAACCAAGATTGCTCTAAGGTGATCAGTATTAGCCGCATAGATTTTCATTCTCCTTTCTCTTTTATTGATAAAAATTGAGTGTCCAGGTAATTAGGAAAACCAGAAAACATTTTTGATTTTGAACATGCATAGAAAATATACTCTATGAATAAAAAAGGAAGTTAAAAGCAGATAAATAATAAAATAGAATAAATAGATGGAAAAGACCTGTACAGAAAAAATAAAGAAAAAATAGGATAAAAATGGTAAAACGATTTTATGTATGAAGGTCCAGGGAGTAGATTTATCTTAAAATAGATAACGAACCGATGGCTCGATAGTTTCTCCAGTTTGCTGGTATCTCACACGTCTACGCACCTAAGAGCATGTACAATGGTAGATGCTTATCTAGGTGCTTAAATACAAAAAATAAATAGCAAAAGGTCTAAAAAATCCCCAAGCGTTATCTGCTCCAACGCTGGCACTAACCATGGGCACTAAATACGTGTGGAAAACAACGCTCGTGCCTCATCTCGTGGGGGAAAAAAGAGGCAAGCGCTCGCTGCCTTTCTTTGCATCGCTGTGGCTCCAGACGCCAGGAATCGAGGGCCTAACTGCCGATCGGACTGGAAATTATTCCTAGCGTTCACCCTTAGCGCCTAGCGTTGAAGATGCCCGGATCACGGCATGCATGAGTCGTACCACCCCTAACACGACCACCGGAGCCGTACGTGTATGAGCTAGTCATGCTTAGAGCATGTATTTTTCCTAAGCTTCCAAATAGCCAACAACACACCATATATACAGGGGGCAATCACACCTCGACAACTAACATGGAGAAGTGCCAGCATTAGCAGGTCGGACCCCGTCTCTCCTGGACCAACAGATAGTTGGACACATGTCCGGAGCACAATGCAAGATCCCTTCTCCATGAAAGGAAGCCAGCCACTTGCTAGATCTGGGTGCCGCACTACTGCGAGCCAACAGGCGTGGGCCTCCACCGGCTATGGCCAACCACGCAGGAACACCCATAGAGGAACATGGAGGCAGATCTATCATGGCTACAGAGGTAGTAACAGTTTGGCAGTGATATATTCATATATCGATGTCGATCAACATGCCTTAATGAGCTACTCCTTTTTGCAAAGCCAGTGGGTGCAAAATTCAGCAAAATAAAATGGACAACATGCGAGTAGTGCACGTAAATTAACAATGATCAACAGAAGTTGCCTCCACAGATACTTGAGTGCACACACCCACGCTCAAGCTAGATGATCTAAGGAGGAAAAAGACGCACGTATATGTGCGTTGACTTGACACTACAGAACCCTAGCTAGCTTGCTAGAGCTTGAGGCTAAGATCAAGCTGCTGCTGCTGCTGCTGCTCGTGGTCGTCGACAAGCCTGCTAGTAGGCGTATGTGCGGGCTGCGAGGTCGGCGGCAGCAAGGACGTCGCGGCGTCCGGCTGGTTGGCTGCCCCTGCCGCGGGAAGGTAGAGGTGGGCGTTCCAGCTGCCGGCGGCCCTCTCCTTCTTGTGTGCGTTCTGGTGGCCCCCCAACGCCTGCGACTTGAGGAAGGTCTTATCGCAGAAGAGGCACGAGAACAGCCTCCCACCACCATGGCCATGGTAATTGCCACCGGCGCCTGTAGAAGAAGGAAGAACAACATCTGCTGCAGCCCAACAAGAGGAGGAAGGTGGTGGTGGTGGTGGTGGTGACACAGGGGCCAGTGTTAGAGACAGGTCCAGAGAAGCAGCGCCTACCGCTGCCGCCGCAGGCGAAGCTGCTTCCATATCTCCACCTTCCTCCATGGAAGTGGTGTGGAGTGGCGACGTTTGTTATAGCTGCCATGAAAGGAAGCCTACAACTTCCTAAATGTGGGAGTCGCATTAATTATTACAAGCAGCACTGTAGCGCGCTACTCCCTCCGTTCGGAATTACTTGTCGCATAAATGGATGTATCTAGACGTATTTTAGTTCTAGATATATTCATTTCTGAGACAAGTAATTCCGAACGGAGGGAGTAGTAACGAAGAAGGACCTTGGACTTGGAGGTCAAGCATGTCTACAGTGGTTAAAGTAGTTTTGATAGTAGTGGTCCTTGTCGACCATCAGTTCTCATCATGCGTTATTCATAGGGCTGTGGAGTGGACCCACAAACAAAATCTAGTGGGGGTAGATCTTGCCAAAATAGATCTTGGCAAGCAAAAAAAAATTATCTTGGATTGGGTGTACCAAGCAAGGTTAAATTCCTTGGTCCATTGGAGTTGAAAGTTTTAGATTTACGTGGATTTATTTCAAAAGACGATGTTCAATTTCACAATTTATTTGATGTGATTTCTTAGTTCTTAGAAAAACATTTTTAAGGGCTTGTGCTACTTAACATATGGCATCTGTCCATTTTTCACCAAAACAAAACTCTTTGCTGATTACTTCGACTCCATGCACACATTTGTACTCCCTCCGTTCCTAAATATTTGTCTTTTTAGAGATTTCAAATGAACTACCACATACGGATGTATATAGACATATTTTAGAGTGTAGATTCACTCATTTTGCTCCGTATGTAGTCACTTGTTGAAATCTCTAGAAAGACAAATATTTAAGAACGGAGGGAGTATTAGCTTGTAATCGTAGTGTACTGAAGAACGAAATCTCTAGAACGACCATTTATCATCTGAGTGTGTGAGTGTAATCAAACCGTTTGGAGTGACTCACACACTTATTGTAGTCAAATGATTCGGCTATTTGGTTACATTACCTATATGAGAGTGTAGCCAAACGGTTTGGCATGTATATCGATTGCCCGATTCGTTAATAAATTTATGTTTTTGAAAGGGTCATTTAGTAAATGTGAGAAAACATCCAAACTCCTGTGCACGTACGCCTGCTGCTGCATGCACGTACGGTTTCACGTAAGAGACACCTCGCTTCAAGCCTCTGCAAGCATTTTTTGGCCCAGGTGCCTGTCAGGTCTCCATCACGGGTGCAAGACTGTCCGATAGTCCATCCACTATGCCCCAAAAGGACACGTACCACGTACTATCTCCGTCCTGATTTATTGGTCCCCTTTGTATTTACTGCTAAATTTTGATAGATTTAACTAACAAAATGTTAATGCATCTCGCCAAAAATTTATATCGTTGGGTTCATATTTGAACATAGTTTCTAATTATATTACTTTTGCTACGTATAACATATATATTATTAGATAAAATCATGGTAAAAATATGATCCTAAATAAGAGAAGGACTAATAAATCAGGACGGAGGTAACAGGTTGTGCGGTCAAATAATTCGTCTGAACTATTAACAAAACTAATTAAGAATGATGTGGCATAAAGCGCCAATATAAATAGGGGCACTCCTGCTCAGAGGTGCAAATCAGCTTTTCAAGGGACCAACAAAGTAATTAATTTTTAATGAAGGCTAGTTGGACGAAATATAATAATACTAGTAGTGTTACGTCCGATTGCAGAGAACCGCATATGCATGTCGGCACATAATAAGAAAACCTAAACATGACCTAAAGTTGATGCGTCTCACACACAAAAGAGTACTCCTGGTACTACTCCTATATGCCTCTACACTCTCCTATATGCCAGTCAATTCCTTCCGAGGAAGCCCTAAAGACCGTGCCCTGGCCAGACACACTTCAAGTTTCCACGCAGTTCAACAGTACATTCGACTGTGCACTCTCTCGGCCTCTTGCAAGACAGTGCTAATTTATTAGCACATGATGGGATTTGGGTTGGTGTTAGCTTCATCTTATTTCTAGTTAGTTTGACTCCAGTCACAATATATTCCACTCGTTGTTGCTCTATTGTTGATCCGAAAACAGGGACCGCATGGATGTGTTTGCTACAAGACATGAATAAATTTGCTCGGAGAGGTACCGCACCTAAATGACACAACAGATTTAGGGAACCTCGGCACACGGGAATCCACTTCCTAAATAAAATTAGCAAAAATATACTTATAAGTTTTCATAAGTTACAGAAACAAACACATGCTCATTTCTGACATGTTTGAGCTGAATATATACGGTTTCCTTGGTTAAGGTGAGTACACCTGAACCCATGATCACTCCTGTATTTTGCTCTAAAAGGACATCAAACTGCTAGCCTCATCCAGATGCATAAGTCAAACATGTAAAAAAAGAGTTTAACAAGGTGAAATCGCATAAAGTAGGAGGATGATGCTCTATTGATTGTTTGACCACCCATCAGACGTGACGGGTCACTGAAGTATATGAGAGATGAGTTGGGAAATCGCCTGAGAAGGGCATACCTCTAGAGGATTATTTCGCTAGCCCGCCCAAGTTCTGATTGTCTCTCACGGGGTTTTCCACGAACTGCCAGAAACTGTATCCAGTGGAGGCAGCTCCTTTCGGCAGTTGCCTTTGGTCGTGTCTCACATCAGATAGTTGAATGGCCGGAGTCATGCGCAACATGCCATCAGGTGAAAGCTTCATTTGTTAACATATCATCAATATACAGAGCAACATAGAGAGCTCAAATAGCTAAACATCTTCATGTCCGTGTGGCACATAAAGGGGTCAGAACAAGAAGGCGTAGAGACGAGCAGTGTTTTTCCCACAAGAGGTCCTTGGAATATAACAATTCAGAGGTCCTTGGAATATATACATGGGGGACAAGTCATGCTCATACTACAGTATATAGAGGAAATTAACTCATTGCAGGAAACTAGCAGTGTACAAACCGTATAGCAATTGCCAATGGAGCTAGCTAGCCCCGTACGTGCTGTACGGCATACACATGAACTAGAGCTAATTAAAGCTTGAGGCTAAGATAAAGTTTTGGTGCTTGCCGTCGTCGTCGTCATCATCAAGGTAGGCCGTTGCGGTGGCCGGCGCCGGGGCACGAGGGTGGTCAGGGAGATAGAGGTGGGTGTTCCAGGTGCCGACGACCCTCTCCTTACGGTGCGCGTTCTGGTGGCCCCCTAGCGCCTGCGACTTGAGGAATTTCCTCTCGCAGAAGAGGCAAGAAAAGAGTCTCGATCTCCCGCTCCCACCACCGCGGCGGCGGCAGCGGTCAGAAGGAAGAACAGCCTTAGGAGACATGGGGGCCAGCGTGAGAGACAGGTCTAGAGGAGCTGCTGCAGCTGCAGGGGGAGCGTGAGCATCCATGGACTTCTCGGAAAAGATGGTGAGGCGAGGGAGTGTGAGCTTCGGACGGCGGCCGGTGGGGACGGAGTTTTATAGGGAGCTGGTGGCCATGAAAGGAAGCAGACCACTTGCTAAATCTGGGAGCCCAATAATTATTGGCAGTGGGTGCCCCCTCCGGTCTATGGGAAGCTACCAAGGAGCACATATACCTACAAGGACATCCATTGGCTACATCATGGCTACAAGATGTAATTTACACTCCATATGTTATTGAGTATTTTTCTTGGAAAAGCCAACCGGGGCAACCTAACTATATTCCCACTATAACAGAAATTAAGGTTGGATCAAAGGTAACGACTATACAACTAACCACTGGGCGCTTACTGACGGGTTTCACACTCTTGAACGGTTAAATATCGGCGTCCATTAGCGGTGATACAGCAGGAAAAATGGACATATTCCTAGCCCCGGCTCATACTGGTCACCCCATGACCCTATTGCCACCGCTCGGAGGAGTTCCAGGACATCGCCCACTGCTACATAACATCTCACTACCGATAGGTGAAAACACCTCACCACTAACTTTGGCAAGGTGACTGGTTAGTAGTGATCACTCAGATCAATTCTATCAAAATCCACCAATATCTAAAAACCGCTTTTACAGTGAGGGGTCTGTGTAGCAGATTTCCGATGGCGATCTCTATCCCTAATTCTGTTTAAGGGCACCTCCAAAGCGGAACCCTAAAACGGACATTTAATTTGTCCACGGACAGTGAAATGGGAGCCCGTCATCCAACCGTGTCAGCATACATTTTAAACCGAATTTTAACAAAACGGAAGAATTTCATGCCAACACGACGGAATTTACTTAAGTTCGGACATAATTTACATCAAACGAACGATATTTTATCTGTTTAAGTAAAACTTTAAAAAACTAACTTGTAGTGTACGGTAACCTCGTACTCGTGGCCGGCCTGGCCAGCAGTGTTAGCTCTAATCTTGACGTATGCATGATTCCATTGGCAGCCGAGTCTTCCGGCCATGATGAGGGGAGAGGCCGGAGAGCTAGCCGGTTCATGCTCGCGCATGTAGTTAGTTCGTTGGCTCCATGCATGGTTGTTGTTAGGGCATGTACAATGATGCTATCTTAGGAGTGCCACGTAGGATAAATGTTGAGATGGAGGAGAGAGGAACCATAGAAAAGGCTTGTCTTCTCTTATTTTAGAGATGATCCCTTACCACAATATGTCTCACCATATTTTTAGGAATAACTAGTTATTGAAGAGAAGGCTAATATTGCAGACATACTTTTTGTCATCTCTTAATTATATACAAGACTTAAGATAAGGTTGTCTTATCAATCATTGTACATGTCATTAGTACTTAGCCAAGTCGTGTGGCTGTTAGAGAGATTCCAGCAATAGATAAGGTCATGGGTAGTGCGTGTAGTATTGCATGCATGGGTTAGTAGTTAGTTGCGGAGAGTGGCGGCTGCTTAGTGTGTGGGCGTGTGTACTACTTAACAGAGGTGTGTTGTGTGTGTAGGTGGTAGTGCCATGAGAAATGTAATCTGCGTGCTGTGTGTGTCGCGGGGCGGGCGCGTGAGTCGCATTGGAGTTCGAGTTGGAGTGAGTCGCCATGAATATGTTCGTGAGTCAAATACAAAGAAGAAAGAACGACGTTCGTCGCCGGGAGGCGTATGTCGCCGCAAATACTCGTGTGCTTGGTGCTGCCCGATGGCCATGGCCGTGTGGGCGGCGTGGTAGCTGGGGTGCGGCGTTCGGTGGCAGTGAGTGTTGGCCGGGGTGAAAACCTGTTCTATCTTCAGACGGACCGGCGGCGGCGAGATCGTTCCCTTCTTGAAGGCGTCGTCGCGGCTCTCATTGCCCGTCGTGCGACTCCAGGGGAAACTCTGATTCTCGGATCGGGCGGTGGCGGCGCTTCGGTGTCGTATCCTTCCCGAAGGCACCGCCTTGGGGCCCATGGTTTATCGTATGCGGCTTCATCTCTTTGCGGTGGTAGTGCTAGAGTAGTGTTGCTGCGCTCAGCGCCTATGTATCCGGCATTGGGTGTGTGTGCATGTGTTGTGGTGGCGTGCGGTTGTGCTGGGTTGTTGATGATCTTTGCTTTATTTATAAAGCGGTGCGGAAGCCTTTTTCGGTAATACCAGTGTGCTCGAGTTCATGTCGAGTTTATCTCCTTTCGTCCGGCATTCGTGTCGCTGGAGAGAGAGAGAGAGAGAGATAGAGAGAGAGAGAGAGAGAGAGAGAGAGAGAGAGTTGAGGTGGATCATATATAGGTTCAGAAAACATCACAAAATAGGTGGGGGCCGGGCATCCACATATGTGCCTAATCCATATTTAAAAAAATGGGGCTTGACTACCCTTAAGTTTGCATGGAAGATTATTAATTAGTTTGACGAGTTGGAGCACACCATCATAATACACAGAATCTAAAAGTAGTCCAATTAACATGAATTCAACTGAGATGAACAAATGAGTTGCCTATACTTTGTGGATGGAGACAGGCCCGCCGTGTGCATGAGCCGGACCCCCCTTAAGACAACCACCGGACTCATACGTTTATGAGCTAGTCACATGCTTTAAAGCATGCATTGTTCCTAAATTTCCAAATACGGAGTAGTACAGAACACAGCAGCTATGCCCAACTGGCTATACCCGCGAGGAACTCACACTTGTATAACTAACACGGAAAAACATCTGCATTTGGAGGTTGCACCCTAACTCTCCACTCTCCTGGACCAACGGATAGTTGAACACATGTCCGGAGCACAATGCAAGATCCCTTCTCCATGAAACGGAGCCAGCCACTTGCTATATCTGGGAGTAAACTCTATTACGAGCTGCACTAGCAAACGTCCAATATGGGTGGTCTCCTGCCGGCTATAGCTAACCACGCAGGAACACCTACAGAGGACCTGGAGGCGGACCTATCATGGCTACAGCGGTAGGAGTAGTGCTAACAGTCCAACATGGAGGCAGATCTATCATGACTACAGTTTGGCAGTTTAACAGTTTAACAATGTCAAAAAAGAAATAGCCTCCACATATACTCCCCTGTAAAGAAGTATAAGATCGTTTCGATCACTAAAATAACAGCCGTCCGGCTCTGGCAGGAAGATACCTTCTTCCCTGGCTAGAGGTGTTGGAGGCTTGCTAGCTGCCATGAAAGGAAGCCTAGGACTTCCTAAATGCAGGAGGGCGCGAGGCATTATAGCAAGCATAAAGCGGGCCCCAACAGCTGTAGCTAATGATGACAAATGAATTCGAGGCCCGGCGCGTCTACAGTAGTAAAGCAGTTTGGTAGTAGTGATCCTTGTCGACCATCAATTTCTTATTGTGCTTTATTCACCAGGGTGAACCCACAAACCAACTCTAGTTTTGCAAGCCAAGATATTAGCTAGTAGCAATTTATTCTAATAAACTTGTTGGTGAGTTTTTGGAATTGCTGAATAATTGGTGAGCTAATTTTTGGCTTCCAACCAGGCATGGATGCTCTTGATCCAATACATGTCATGCAAACATGTGTGACGTTGTTCGCTTTTTAATCTTGATCATGTATCTGCATGCTTATTTCATTCATGCTTGTCGTCTAGATTGTCTAGGGCATTGTAGATAGGTGAACCTTTCCTTGAGCATACACGAGGCAAGATGCCGAGCCGGTCGTGCGACGTGGCCGAAGTGCAAGGCGTGAAGCCATGCAACAATGTCGTGTGATACAACATGTACGAGGAGGTGGAGGACAACCTGTGTGAACGAGTCCTGGAGTTGGTAGTTAAGTAACCAAATGGATCAGGATTAGTAGTCGATGCATGCACGTTTTGTTGGCCGGGTAATGAGGCCGTTGTGAGGACGCTGCGCAAGGGCTAAGCATTGGCGTGCATGCAATTAGGGGGTGCATGGGTTAATGGCATGTGTTTGGTATGGTGTATGAAGGGTGCATGAGAGCAAAACTTTCTTTCTTGACCGACTTTTAGGTGTTTGCTAGAGTGTATGAAGGGTGCATGAGTTCACACTAGTTTAACACAAATACACTAGAAGCATGCATGAAGAGGGTGCTGAGATGAGCATGCACGAAGAGGGAACAACTATGCTGAGATGAGAATGCAACCAAACACACCTAGTTACCAAGTATGGTGGCAGGGTTGTGTGTGTGTGCCTGTCCTATTTAACTTGTAATCACGTTTGCTTTCAGTCAAGAGAAATAGAGATAAGAAAGGTCGGGTTGTGAGAGACCGATGCCAAAAGTACCTGTGTCCATTTTTCTGGAGGTGGTTGTGTGAGGTAGCCGTGAGGTGGAAGAGGGGCTGAGAGGGTTAGCTCCAACAGACGCAACTTAGACAACTGCGGTGTGGGTCGTCTGGGCTGTCTCGTAGGGGCGTCCCATGGATGACTGAATGTGCGAACCGAGCCATGGGGCATATGTGTGAGGCAGAATCTATAAATCCTTGCAGGCAGAGGCAGTTGGAATCAGACGAGAGAAATGACGATAGAAAAAGAGGAATATTATGGCCATTTCCCAACATAATTTTCACTTGCAATCTTGGCCATTGCCGATGTGATGTCACGGTCTGGAGGTCCCGGATGAGGGTGGAGCTCTCCTTTTAGGCCCCAGTTAATTGTGAATAATGATATATCTACTGAATTTGTTTTACAGAGGAAACATATGGGATGAGGTGGAGATGTATGGTTAAAATTACACAGGACACTCAGTGAAATTCAGTTACGTCTATATCCAATTCGTAAGCCACTTTTTGGTAAGCTTGGTATTATGAAGTTAATTACTATTTTGTTCACTCATTCAGCTCCATGCACACGTTTGTACAAGCTCGTACTACTTTTGCTGATTTTCATACTCTTTGCTGATTCACTTTATACTTGGAATAGACCTTTGTCCCACTTTATTGATAAAGCAATAGTCATGTCCACCGAAGTTATTCTAGTGCAATCTAAATAAAAAGAGGTCTACGGAGACAACAGCATGAAACAAGCCTAAAAGCAAAGGAAAGCAGAGATGGTCCGTCGTTGTCTAGCTAAGCTGAGCTGGTCGATCCAGGTGTGTGAGCTAGCGCGAGCTCTGAAGCATGGTTTTAAACTTTATAGATAGATAGGGGAACTGAATAGAAGTAGGTGGCTATGCCATGGGCGTGAAAGGAAGGCTAACACTTGCTAAATCTGTCGGGTAGCCATACATATATCCATGGCTACAGATCTGCAGATCATTGCACCAAAAGAGAAAAAGATGCGGAGGTCATTAGCAGTTTCGTGGCTAGTGATGTGTGTTGATTACCATGCTTCATCATGTTTATTTTAAAACAGAACAATCGAAGATGCTCATATACACGCACATACACTCATCCCTACAGAAGTCTGAAATAAATTCTTAAAAATACGAGACACAGTGTGAAGTTTAGGACTTAAATCATGGTGGACTAGTTCCATCACAAGGAACTTGACCATCTGAGTTGTTCTCAGTTCACGCATCATCGTTTTCCGGGCTTGCTAATACTAGTATATTATTGTGTGTCTGTGTGTGTTTGCTATATGTTTTGATGAACGCGTCCTTGACCCTACTCCATCACGGAACCTAGATATAACTGACATCACACACTTTCAGGTGCCAGAGACATAAATTTGTTTTTTGAGCGGCAGTAGACTAATTAAGTGCGAATGAAGGCCATTTAGGACAAAGGATACTAATGGTGGTACGTGCGAGTGCAGACAGCCATACATGCATGTCGGCACATATTAGGAAAACCTAAACATGACCAAAAGTAGATGCCTCCAAGGACCAAAAATGTATCACAGACTGATTAGTCAATTCCTTCCTATGCAGCTCTAAAGACCAGGTCTGGGAATGCAAGACACACTTGTACACTCCTCGTTTCCACTCATTTCAATATTATGCATATCGATTGTGCAGTGTTCTTGGAAGACAGTGCTCACTCGGCAATTCATTGGTGCAGGCAAAAGGCAGCGGGATCCAAGATATTAGCACATGATGAGATTTGTTTCGGCCTTAGCTCCATTCTTATTTCTTTAATGTAACTCCAGTGCGTCCATCTACTTTACCTTTGCTCTATTATTGATCCAAAAAAGGGACCATATGCATATGTGTTCGCTATCAGACATGAACAAATTTGCTCAGAAAGAAAAAGGCACAAATGATTCTAAAAATGGTAACAAATGGTCATATTATTCAACAAAAAATGACCTGTCCGAAAATGAGATGCCACATGTGTTTTTGTTTTGTTAAAGTGAGTACATTGGAAACCATCATCATCTAGAAAAAAAAGACCAACAGGGAAGGAGCCTATGTGTTTTTTATTAATTAATTGATAAGAAGGAAATGTGAGACACAATGATCGAACCAGCGCGAGCAGACAACTGCTGTCCTAACACTTGGCTACCTCATCCAAATATCTAAGTGAAACACGTCGAAAAAAAACAAGGTGAGATCACACAAGCAACAGTACCATGCTCTCTTGATCGTTTTACGACACATACATATAGGTGAGGTTTCCAATGACATACATGTATATTAATTATATTTTGCAAATTAATATACATGTATGTCATTGGATATGTTCCTTTTAGTAGTTGTTTGGATAGCGAGTAATTAAAACAATTTTAGCGAAACCCATTTTAGGAAGATGTTTATGGAAACATGCTTTGCTAACAATTTTGTTTGGGAATCACTTACAAAAGACTATGTTTGGACTCTGAAAGCCTTGAAAAAAAGTATGTATGTAACCATGTTTGCACCTTCCTGGAAAAGGAGGACGGATGTGGGTCTATATACATGCAGGTGGGCGCATATGTAAAATGCAACAGCCTGGAAATTAGTCACAATTCTCGTCCTGGTAGATCGCTGGCATGGCGCCATGCAGAAGGATGAAGAAATTATTTGCTTTTTCTACGCTAGGAATGAGAAAAGCCTTCCATACACGAAGGGACAAGCCGCACATATGCTAGTGACCGTATATAGCAATGGCCAATGGAGCTAAGCCTGCACTGTACGTACTGCATAGTATATATACACACGAGCTGGAGCTAATTAAAGCTTGAGATTAAGATCAAGCTTCTGGTGCTTGTCATCGTCGGTGTCAAGACGCGCTATACCGGTGGCGGCATGATGATGGTCAGGGAGGTAGAGGTGGGCCTTCTAAGTGCCGACGACCCTCTCCATCCTGTGCGCGTTCTGGTGGCCCCCTAGCGCCTGCAACTTGAGGAACGTCCTCTTGCAGAAGAGGCAAGAGTAGAGCCTTGATCCCGCGCCGCTGCGACGGCGACCGACGCGACCAGAAGGAAGAACAGACCAAGGAGACCCGGGGGCCATAGTGAGAGACAGGTCTAGAAGAGATCCTGCAGGTTCAGGGGGAACCTGAGCCTCCATGCACTTGCCGGAGAAGATGGTGAGACGGAGGTGTGAGCTCTCAGTGGCGGCTGGTGGCAACTGAGTTTTATATGGGGCTGGTGGCCATGAAAGGAAGCAGACCACTTGCTAAATCTGGCAGGCCATTAGTAATTGGCACCGGGTGCCCCCTCCTGTCTACAGGGAAGCTACTAAGGAGCACGTATCCACAAGGAACATCCATTATGGCTACAAGATGTAATTTTCACACCAACAGCTTATTCGTTATTTGTTTCTTGGAAAAGCTAACCAGAGAGCCACCTGAACTATATTCCCACTGAAGCAAATATTAAGGCTGGATCAAAGGTTACTACTCCGGGCGTCTAATGCCCGCACGAACGGAGCAGGCATGGTTAAGTATCAGTGGAGTCAAAAACGGAAATTATCAACAGCGATCGTGCCCGCTCTTGCTTCAGCGCGTGGCGCGACATGAACCATCGATTCGGTGGATTCGGTGCCCGCCCCGATCTCGCAAGAGTGACCCAGTATGTTCGGATACTCGTCCGCACGGATTCCATACGAATGGGTACCTTTACTTATCGACATGGGGATATTTGCAGATCTGCGAGCTTGGCTTCTCCTACATATAGATTTCATTCTGTAGCCTACACATAGCAAGCTCAAGTCCAAGCTCTGATGATGGACATGTTTATAGGGTGGAGCGAGGCAGGAAAGGAAATGTGCCACATGCTAAATCTGGAAGCTATCCGCATTAGTTATTGCGAGTGGCACTAACGTCGAATGGCCTGCTCCCGTGAGCCATGGCCTGCCACGGAGGGACACGGACGGAGCAACGGCAGGGCGAGCCCAGGGTCGGAGGGCATCGTTCGATCATAACTACAGAAGTGGAAGTACTGCTGCATTAGTTTGGTAATAATGAGTGAAAGATACCATCATTACTATGTTGAACCCCATTTCTCCTGGACCAACATAAACTTGGACACCTGTCGGGAGCAAAAGATATCACTTTCTCCATGAAAGGAAGCCGGCCACTTGCTAGATCTGGGAGACGCAGCGACCCTAGCTAACGTTATTCAGTTCCCATCATGCGTTATTCAAAGGGGAGTAGTACGAAGCTTAGCATCAAAGCCAAGCCATGAAGAACTAAACGTGGCGATGCCATATGGACGGGCGTGAAAGGAAGGCCACTACAACTTGCTAAACACAAAGTTTCTTTGTAGCTCAGGCTATATGGAACCTCTTATTCTCAACCCTCCAACCTTGCTTTGAGATCCGTACTCTCCAACTAACTAACAACAAGAAGATTTCTCTTTTTTGTTTCTCGAAAACGAAACAACATATGAACTTCAAACTTTGCAGATCGAACAAACATTAGAACATCAATGTGTGAAAAAACTTTCAGATTTTTTGGTCTGATATAAATATACAAAATGAGATTTTCTTTGAATAAAAATATTATTTCAAGTATTTAAAATGCATGAAAAAATCTGGAAGTTTTTTTCCTAGATTGTGGTTAGAATGTATTGTTGTTCTGCAAAAGTTAAAGTTCATATGTTGTGTCGTTTGAGAGAAACAAAAAAGACAAATGTGTCTGCACGGATCTTGATGCATAAATGAATGGCAAAGATAAGGGATACCGTGTAGCCTGAGCTACAGAAAACCACACTCCTAAATCCGGGAGGTTTATATTATTGGGAGTGACCCCAGGTCGCCATACATACATCATCAGAGGAAGAGTAATGCTACACCTACGTAAACAGTTTTACATGATTAACGTAATGATGTGCGTGTCAGTTTTCTGTTGGACGAATTAGGGGAGTGGGGGCCCACCCACTTGAAATTCGGGGGGGGGGGGGGGGGGGGTGGGTGGAAAGGTTTGTTAGGAAGGTTACGTAGGAGGAGAGCGTAAGTCTACATAGGTGTAGCATTATTGTCAGAGGAACCTCGGCAGCTACTAGCGACATTGTGGCTCCCAATCTGGAGATCGTATATAGCCACCAAAGGGAAAAAGATCTGAAGACCTCTAACAGTTCGTTGGCTATGACTACGAGTGCTCCATGTCGACGCCCATATGCATCATTATCTTATTGTCGATGGCTATGCATCATCATCTCTGGCTACTAGCACGTAACACTGCTACTACTAGTATATTTTGCCCTGTAGATGGTCTTCATTAGTACTACTATGTTGGTCTTCATTATCAACTTTTTGATGGACCAATTTGCTCAAAACAAAAGGCATGAATGAATCTCGGCGGCACGACATTGAAAATGATAGATCGGATTTCTCGAACCTGGGTACATGGGAAATTTCACTTGCTAAAAATAGCAAAAATTCAATTATAAGTTTTGATAATTTACACACAAAAATACCATGTGTTTATATTTTGGTTAAATAATACATGACCATTTTTGACCTGTTTGAAAATGAGATGCTAATTTGTGTATGTGTGTGTGTGTGTGTGTGTGTGTGTGTGTGTGTGTGTGTGTGTGTGTGTACACTGGAACCCATGATTATGGATGTATTTTGCTCTAAAATAATATCAAAGAACTAGACTCATACAGATGCCTGAGTGAAACACATCGGAAACAGGAGAAACAAGGTGTGATCACACAAGTAACAGTAGCATGCCCTATTGATTGTTTTACTACGCATACGAATAGTTGAGGCCGCACCAATCTTGTTGAGCGGAGTCAGGTTTTTTTCAAAAAGGGGGGTTCGCCCCAGCCTCTGCATCAGAACGATGCATACGGCCAATACTATTAATAAAGCAAAGGTCCAACATAAGTCTCCAAGTCTCGAACAAAGTACAAAAGAAAGGCTCACAAAGAGCAAAGCAGTAATAGAAAAGCCACAAGCGGCTGACATAAAAAGGTAGGAGCACTACATGCCTATCCTATTACATGACCGCCATCCAAACCGGTTGAAAATATCCTGTGCTACCATCTCCCATCGGGTAGACGCAGTAACCAAACACTCCCTGGCCTCCGTCGGAGTTGAGTCAGGTAGGATACAGTAGTACATAACGAACCATCTCAAGTGGTGTTGTAACCTTTTTGGTGCAGTTTAACCACCCATTAGACAGGTAGGTCATTGAAGTTGATATATTAGGATGATTAGGGAAATTGCCCGTCAAAGATGTGATTGCCTCATGTGGTATTTCCATGAACTTCCGGGAGTATGTCGAATGCTTAATTTGTTGACATGGCTTCAATATACAAACGATAAGGTACAAATAGCTAAACACTCATGTTCATATGGCACATCAAGGGGGTGCAGAAAGAAGGCGTAGAGAAGAGCAATCTGTCTATTCTCGTGAGAGTTCTCTACAATATACTACTTCCGTTCTGAATTATAAGATGTTTTGAATATTTTAATATAAACTACATATAAATCAAAATGAGTGAACAAACACACTAAAACCCATTTATGTACATCTGGCGTAGAAAAAAGTTAGAACATCTTATAATTTGAAACAGAGGGAGTAGCAATTCAGAGAAAGCCCTCTGCATGCTAAAAATTAATGTAAATGTATGGCAAAACGTATACTACATCTGAATAAAGAGAATAAATATTTATATTTCTCAAAACTGAAAATTAATATGCATGCATGACATTTGATGTGTTCCATTTAGGAAACAAACGTAATTCTCATCCATATCGATTACTGGCATGTCTCCATGGAAAGACGTAGGAATTCACTGTTTTTCGAAACAAAGAATGAGAAACCCTTGAGATTTCATACATGAGGGACAAAGTCATTACACAAAACTAGCAGTGTAGCAGTGGCTAATGGAGCTAGTTTAGCCCCGTACGTACTATAGAGCATGCAGACGAGCTAGAGCTAATTAAAGCTTCAGGCTAAGATCAAGCTTCTCGTGCTTGTCGTCCTCGTCGTCATCATCATATTGGTATGCCATCGCGGTGTCCGGCACTTGCGGACGAGGAGGATGGTCAGGGAGGTAGCGGTGGGCGTTCCAGCTGCCGACCACCCTCTCCTTCCTGTGCGCGTTCTGATGGCCCCCTAGCGCCTGAGACTTGAGGAACTTCCTCTCGCAGAAGAGGCAAGAGAAGAGCCTCGATCTCAGGCCGCCTCTGCGGCGGCCACGGCCGCCAGAAGGAAGAACAGCCCAAGGAGACATGGGGGCCAGCGTGAGAGACAGGTCTAAGGGAGCTGCTTCAGCTGCCATGGGAGCCTCCGTGCGCTAGTCAGAGAAAATTGTGAAACAAGGAGGTGTGAGCTCTTGGTGGCAGCCAGTGGCAACCGAGTTTTATAAGGGGGTGATGGCCATGAAAGGAAGAAGATCACTTGCTAAATCTGGAAGCAAACATTAACAATTTCCAGTCGGTGCCCCCTCGGGTCTACGGGCAGCTACCACACGAGGACATCCACTGGCTACATCATGGCTACAAGATGTAATTTACACACCCCATCATGCTATCGGGTACTAGTACTTTTCCTGCAAAAGCCCCACTAGAACGATATATTATGGCTGGATCAAAGGTTACGGCATCTCTAGCAGATCCGTAGAACATGAAATTCTTCTCCCCTTTTCGTTTTTTTAGAGAAATCACTGTTCCGCAGCTAACGGATCCCCTATAAAATTATGTACTAACATAATTTTTTGACACAAATTTAAACCACTTCTTTCCATCATTCGTTAATGGTATGACATTAAAAATTTTACGTTACTATAATTGAGCTGCCCATAAGTACTATACATTACGACTAAGTCGACATTGAACTAGCCACACGATCGATCTAAACATATGAACACTACATAGAACCTAGCTCTACTTGTCGTCGATGCGGCTATGATACTCCTCCATGTCCGAACCCAAGCCGATGTCCAAGTTGGAGGATAAGTCGGAAGATGAGATGATGATCGGGGCCCTTCGAAGGGGGCGGCCGTGTTGCCGTTGGACTATGAGTGGCGAGGTTTGCAGCCATGAAAGGAAGCCTAGCATTTCCTAAATGTGGGAGTCGATTAATTATTGCAAGCAGGGCAGTAGCATGCTAACGACAAAGAACTTGGAGGTCCATCACCAGCATGCCTACAGTAGTAAAGTGGCTTTGGTAGTAGTGATCCTTGTCGACCATCAGCTCTCATCATTTGCCTAGACATGAAGTACTGTACGTGGCGATGCCATGTGGACGGGCATGAAAGGAAGGCTACCACTTGCTAAATCCGGGAGGTTTGAATTATTGAGAGTGGCCGCCGGCTAGTCATACATACTCCCTCCGTTCCTAAATATTTGTCTTTCTAGACATTTCGAATGACTACTACATACGGATGTATGTAGACATATTTTAGAGTGTAGATTCACTCATTTTGCTCCGTATGTAGTCACTTGTTGAAATGCCTAGAAAGACAAGTATTTAGGAAAGGAGGGAGTAGATCATTAGAGGAATCTCTGGAGCTACTAGCGACATTGTGGCTCTCAATCTGGAGATCATAGCCACCAAAGGGAAATAAATCTGGAGATCTCTAACAGTTCACTGGCTACGAGTGCTCCATGTCGACGCCCATATGCATCATTATATTATTGTCCTAGTGACTAAGTGGTGTGTTAGGTTTTGATGAAACGAAATAAACTTCCATTTCCTTTTATGCTGGAGAAAGACTTCCAACTGCTTCTTGTTTTTTTTTTTTTGATAAAAGAAGGGCTCTCCCCTTCCGATTTTCATTACTCCCTTCGTTTCAGTTTACAAGTCCTACGCGTATACCTAGGTTGCTAACTCTATCACCTTAATATAAACTATATAACACAAAAATTATACCTTTTGAAAATAGAACATCTAAAATTTATATTGGTATATTTTTTTGTAATATATCACTTGTATTAGGTTGGTCAAATTTACGACCTAGGGATACGCGCACGCCCTATAAACTTGAGAGAGGGGGAGTAACAAAAACCAAAGTATCCAAGCGAACAGGCTACGAGATTACCAAACACGTCTATCCTGGGCTCCTCTCTCAACTCCACCACACCCTCACCAGCAGCTGCATCATGTGAGGAGCAAACAGCCAAATTACGTGCGACGTCAGAGCTGCATGCATGCACGTACCCTGAAATGAGGCGACTGTCTCCACGGATGGATCAGTCGTGTCCCTGTCCGGACATCGCCAAGACACACCTCACTTCAGGCATAGTTATATCTGCAAGCTTTCTTGCTCAGGTGTCTGTCAGGTCTCCATCATGGGTGCAAGACAGTTCAATAGTCCATCTATTGTGCTCGGAAGACAGCAGTGCGTTCAAGTAGTCCATCGCCTTCCTAAATTGATTAGCAAAACTGATTATCATGAATAGATATGAAATGCCTCATCGTATTAGCGCTCATGCATGTTCATGTTCTTCTTCATGTTCCGGTGCCATCTTCATGTTCTTGGTTCCTACATAGTAGATAGTCTCATCAATTTCTCCCAGTAATTCCTCTTCTCCTTGATTTGTTTCAAGCCCCCTCTCATTTTTCTTGGTTCACCACTATTTAGTGTTATTTTATCAGGGGAAAGGGATACTGGAATGAGATATATTGGTTTTTAATAAACAAATCAATGCCTACTTTATGCGCTGTGTGAGAAATGAGAATGCATGTCGTTTGAACACTATCATGGGCATGAACTTTACATTTTGACACCTTATTTATGCAAAAGATATTCATGGTAAAAATATGACATATGATAGATATAATCAGATCATCCCCAACAAATGATGTAAAACATGTTGCCCAAAAACGATTATAGGTAGGAGAGAGAGGGGTTTTGAGCGTCAGAAAAATCTGCTTAACCTACCGCATAAAACTGGTGCCCTAAACTTTCACACATGAACATGATTCTTTGGATATTCAGAAACTTTGAACTCTAATACGAAAGTCCAAATTTAAACATTAAAACGATGTACTACCATAGACCAACACATTACTACTCCTCACTTCTACAGTAGACCATCGCGGAAAAGGCGTCCTTGTACGTGCATGGTATACGTTCAAGTCATTGTCGTCCGAGTGTCGATGTCGATCACCCCTCCAACGGAGGGGTCTGCCTCGTGGTCATTGCAGGTAGATGGCGTCACCTCCTCGTCGTCGTTGTCGAAGCCTTCACTCTCGAGCTGGTCGAATAGTTCAGAATTTTTTGCTTTAACATATGCCCTAAAACCAGTGATCTAAACTTTCAAACATGATCATGATTCATTGCATATTCAGAAATTTTGAACTCTAATATGAAATGTTCAACATTTAAAAATTAAAACTCATACTATGGTAGAACATCACACCACTACTCATCACTTCTACCGCAGACCATATCACCGAGAAGGCGTCTTTGTATGTGCACCGTATGCATCAGTCATCTTCGTATGCATATCAGCTTTTTGAGGGACCAACAGAGCAATTAAGTACTAATGAAGACCATCTACAGGACAAAATATACTACTCCCTTCGTCCCAAAATAAGTGTCTTGATCCTAGTACAAATTTGTACTAGAGCTAGTATAAAGTTAAGACACTTAATAATTTGGGATGAAGGAAGTAGTATTAGTAGTGTTACGTGCGAGTGCGCACAGCCACACATGCATGTCGGCACACAAATAAGAAAACCTAAACATGACAAAAAGTAGATGCCTCCAAAGATAAAAAATGGATCACATACCGATCAGTCAATTCCTTCCTATGATCAAACATGTTTGGGCATGCAAGACACACGAGTACACTTTACGTTTCCACTCGGTTCAATAGTGTTCTTGGCCTATTGGAAGACAGTGCTCATTCCATAATCCATTGGCGAAGGCAAAAGGCAACGAATCCAAGGTACTAGAACATGATGAGATTTTCTTTGGAGTTAGCTTCATTCTTATTTATAATTTGATTTAACTAGTGAACCAACATGTGGTTGGGATGATTAGATGGATAGTGGTATCCCCAGCCCACCAGGGTTCAACTCCTGGTGCACGCATTATTTCTGGATTTATTTCAGGATTTCTGGCAATGCGCTTTCAGTGGGAGGAGACATTCTTGTCGACGACGAGGTGCCTACGGTGACTTCGTAAATCTCAAGATGATATGACGGCTCAATCTCTTGAAGGTGCTCATAGGGATAGGGTGTGCGTGTGTGCGCTCATAGGGGTGGGTGTATGCGTGTATGTATGAGCGCTTGCGTCTGTACTGTGTTAAAAAATTGATTTAACTCAACCGTGTCATCTATTTCACTTGCTGCTTTATTATTGATCCCAGAAAAGGGACTATATGCGTGTGTGCTTGCAAAATAAATGGCATGAATGAATCTCGATGGCACCACATTAAAATGATAGAGCAGATTTCTGGAACCTGGGTACACGGGAAATTTCGCTTACTAAATACCAAAAATGCAATTGTAAGTTTTGATAATTTAAACATAAAAATACCATGCAGATACTTGTTCTTTAAAGACTTACACTTACCCACGTAGCCTGCAAAAAAAAAAAAGAGTATGCCTGTCAGCTTTGGTTAAATAATATATGACCATTCATGACCTGTTTGACAATGAGATGCTAATTTTTTTGCGTGAGTACACTGGAACCCATGGTCATAGATTTATTTTGCTCTAAAATGACATCAAAGAACTGGCCTCATGCAAATGCCTATGTGAAACACACCGAAATTAATTGTTTTACTACACATACAAAATAGGTGAGGCGGCACCACTCTTGTTGAGTGGAGTTGCGTAGGATACACTAGTGCATAACAAACCATCTCGAGTGGTTTAGTAACCTTTTTGTGGCAATTTTACCACCCATTAGGCAGGTGATTGAAGTCAATAAATTAGGATGATTGCAGAAACTACCGAGAAAGGGCATATCTCTAGCGGATTATGTTGCTGGCCCGTCAAAGATGTGATTAGCTCATGTGGTATTTCCATGAACCGCCAACAGATATATCCATCAGGGGCGGCTCATTTCATCAGCCGCCTTTGCTCATGTTTCACCTCAGACAATTGAACTGCCGGAGACAGGCGCAACAGGGTGCAGAAAGAAGGTGTAGAGAAGAGCAATGTTTCTTTTCCCACAAAAGATCCCTGGAATATAGTAGTGACAATTTAGAGAAAGCCCTATGCATGCTCAAAATTAATATAAATGCATGGCAAAATGTATTACTACATCTGAATAAATAGAATAAATAGAATAAATAATTATATTTCTCAAAACTGAAAATTAATATGCTCCTTTCAGGAAAGAATCATAATTCTAATCCATATTGATTACTAGCATGGCGCCATGGAAAGACGTAGAAAATCACTGCTTTTCAAAACTAAGAACGGGAAACCCTTGAGATTTCATACATAAGAGACAAAGTCGTTACACAAAACTAGCAGTGTACGTACACTAGTAGAAAACAGGGCTTTTGGTCCAGGTCGGGTTAGCCCATTAGTCCCGGTTCAGTCATGAACCGGGACTAGTGTGAGCATTGGTCCCGGTTCATGCGATAAAGGCATTAGTCCCGGTTCAAATGGGACCTTTAGTCCCGGTTGGTGCCACGAACCGGTACTAATGGGTGCGATGCCCATTAGTACCGGTTCGTGGCACGAACCGGTACTAAAGGTTAGACCTTTAGTACCGGTTCATGCCACGAACCGGTACTAATGGGGTTTGAGGTATTAGTACCGGTTCGTGGCACGAACCGGTACTAAAGGTCTCATTTTCAAACTGTACCCCCCTCCCCCGTGGATCGCCTTTTCAGTTTTGCAAAAAGCAAAAGAAAATGATAAAAACTTCAAAAATTAAAATCCTTTGAGATGTAGTTATGTTACTACATCTACTAGTAGGGAAATTTAAAAACTTAAATTTGGACATGTTTTGCAAAAAGTGTAGGGAAAATGTAAAACGGCTATAACATTTGCATACTATGTCAGAAAAAGACGTATAATATATCAAAATGTTCAGCACGAAAATCCGCATCCGATTTTGACTGCCTACGGCCTCTTTGCAAATTTTTAGAATCCTCAAATTCTAAAAGGAAAAAAAGTTATGCTCAAATTTCAGTTTTTTTTAATTTTTGTTAAATCTGGTCAAACTATGGTCAAACTACTTATTCAAGAAGTATTAGTGTTACTAAATAATTATTCAAGAATATTAGTGTTGCTAAATAATTATTTCAGTGTTTTTGAATTTTGGTCAAATCTGGTCAAACTGTGGTCAAACTACTTATTCAAGAAATATTAGTGTTATTAAATAATTATTGTTTTTTAGAACAATAATTTCAAACTCAAACAATGAAATGTGTGACTTCATGCTCAAGCTAAATTCCTGAGGGTTAATAGGATTGACATCTTACTATTGTTAGGAAAACAACAAGTGCAGACTTGGAAACGATGGAGAATAGAACCCGGAAGTTAAGCATGCTCAGGCCAGAGTAGTGAGATGGGTGACCGTCTGGGAAGTTTCAGAAATTTGAAAATAAAAAAAATTCAAAAAAATTTTCAAAAAAAAATTTAAAAAGAAAATTTTCAAAAAAAAATCATAAAATTTCCTTTAGTACCGGTTGGTGTTACCAACCGGGACTAAAGGTGGACCTCCACGCAGTGGCCACATGGACGGCCTTTAGTCTCGGTTCATGTAAGAACCGGGACTAAAGGGGGAGGCTTTAGTAACGACACTTTTAGTCCTTGTTTCAGAACCGGGACTAAAGTCCAATGGAGCAAATATTAGTGGTACTGTATAGCAATGGCCAATGGAGCTAGCTTAGCCCCGTACGCACTGTACATCATGCACACGAGCAAGAGTAATTAAAGCTTGAGGTTAAGATCAAGCTTCTGGTGCTTGTCGTTGTCGTTGTCGTCACCAACAATGTACCCCGTCGCGGTGTCCGACACTAAGGGACGAGGATGGTCAGGGAGGTATAGGTGGGTGTTCCAGCTGCCGACGACCCTCTCCTTCCTGTGCACGTTCTGATGGCCCCCTACCGCCTGATACTTGGGGAACTTCCTCTCGCAGAAGAGGCAAGAGAAGAGCCTCGATCTCGCGGCGCCGCTGCGGCGGCTACGGCCGAGAAAAGCCCAAGGAGACATGGGGGCCAGCGTGAGAGACAGGTCTAGGGAAGGTGCTTCAGCTGCCATGGAAGTCTCCATACACTAGTCGGAGAAAATGGTGAAATGAGGAGGTGTGAGCTCTTGGTGGCGGCCGGATTTTATAAGGGGGTGGTGGCCATGAAAGGAAGCAGATCACTTGCTAAATCTGTGAGCCACATTAACAATTGCCAGTGGGTGCCCCCTCGGGTCTACGGGCAGCTACCACACGAGGACACCACTGGCTACATCATGGCTACTAGATGTAATTTACATGCCCCATCATGTTATTGGGTAGTCTTTTTCTTGCAAAAGCCAACCGAGGGGACACCAGAATTATACACCCACTAGACCAATCACTAAGGCTAGATCAAAGGTTAGGCATCTCTAACAGATCCCTAAAACATGAAATTCTTCTCCCTACCCAATTTCTCTAAAAAATAATACGGAAATCACTATTCTGAAGCTAGCATACCCCTTAATTATAAGTTAGTTAACATAATTATTTTTGCACAAATTTAAACTACTTCTTTCCATAATTCATTAACGGTACGTCATTAACATCTTAACATACCATAATTAAACAGTCCATAAGTACAACCTTACGAATAAACATCAAACTAGTCATACGATTGGTCTAAACATATTAACACTACAGAGTGCCTAGCTCTACTTGTCGTCGACGCGGTTAAGATTCTCCTCCACCCAAGCCTCTGTACAACGTGGAGGATGAGTCGGAAGATGAGATGATGATCGTCCCCCTGCCGTAGGGGGTGGCCGTGTTGTCGCTGACTGTGGGTCGGCCTAATAGCTTCCCTCTCCTCGTCCAGCCATCCTCCAACTCCTCTACCGGCTTGTTGAGCTCGTCGTACTACCCATTCTTCTTAACGTCATGGCTGGCAAGATTGACTAAGTTGTCTTCAACCGCGTGCTCATCTTGGAAAAAATCCAGATCATGGGACAAAGGTTTATAGGGTGGAGCGAGGCAGGAAAGGAAAAATGCCACTTGCTAAGCTATCCGCATTAGTTATTGCGAGTGGCACTAACGTCGAACGTCCAACACGGGCGCCCTGCTCTTCTCCCCGTGAGCCATGGCCAGCCACGGAGGAACATGTAGGGCAGGGCGAGCCCAGCATCATAGCTACAGAAGTGGAAGCAGTGATGCGTTAGTTCGGTAGTGATGATCCATGTCGACCATCATGTGCTACATACGTTATAGACCTACTAGTATAGTACTCTATGCATTGTTTTATGTCTTGAAAAATGAGTTTGGGGGCCAAGTTAGATTGAGTGCTTGATCGATCGTATAGTATATGCCGGTCACTGGTTACATGCATGAAAGGAAGCATACAGTTGCTATATGTGGCACTAGCAGCTCACGTCCAACCACCAAGAAACACGTAAGAGCATCTCCAACAAATGCGTAAAAGTTCCGCGCGCTAAAATAGTTGTAGCGTGCCACTGTAGCACTTTTAGAGTGCCGGACCCAGTTCAGCAGATGCCAAAAAAAGTGTGTCCAAAAAAACACGAAGTGTAAACTGTGAAGCGCGCGCAATCCGGCGCCCCAAATTTGCAGCTTCTGATAGCACTTTTTAGCGCGTGCCCAATCCTTTTTTGCGCCTGCAATATTTTACAGTTTCTTCTAGAGCTGTTCGGCATCGAAAAAAACCCGAATTTTAACGCGTGAAGCAGTTTTTGGGCGTATGTTGGAGATGCTCTAAGTACGTAGGAGCCGGCCAAAAGGGCGCTGATGTATTATTGTAGATCATGGCTACAGAGGTAGACCATGGCGGTACCATTTTGGTGATGAGTACTCTTTGGTTGGAGAGCGGCGTTTTGGCTCCTAGGTGCATATGCACCCATTGTCAAATACACATTTCAAAAAGTTGAAAAAATCGGAACAAAAATCCCACATGTATATCCGGACATTTTATTTGCGTTCACAAGGTTTCGGTGAAAAACGACATTTTTTGTGGCTTGTGTAAAAAAAGATGAAGAAATGCCTCGTGAATAGTTAGAATGAAGCATCAGAAATTGTCTTTTTTACACAAGCCACAAAAAACGTCGTTTTTCGTTGAAACCTTGTGCACGCACATAAAATGTCCGGATATACACACGGAATTTTTGTTCCGATTTTTTCAAGTTTTTGAAATGTGTATTTCGATAATGGGTGCATATGCACCTAGGAGCCAAAGGCAATTACCGCTTTGGTGATAGTTATTGACCTGCCTGCACATATTCTTTTCTGGGTATCTCAAGTTTTTTTAAGGGAATCTCACCTGAACTTTGCATGCTTCCACTAGACTGAAGACTGCACATGCATGGGTGCATGCAGCCAGCAGCCAGCATGTATGTGCATGCATGTGGGTGGTACATAACAGGAAAGCTTAGACGTGACGAAAGGAGGCCCACACGCAGACAGGTTGATCAGACGCATCGTCGTCGACTTTGGTTGTGATCCAGATGAGGACCCTGCTGTCTGGGCATCGCCAACATACACTTCACTTCATGTTCAGGTATCAGTTTTTTCTTTGGCTCAGGTCTCTGTCCGCTCTGCATGCATCCATCACGGGCTAGGACAGTTGAACAGTTCATCGACTGTGCTCCTAGCCGGAAGGCATGCTTTCATCGGCATTATTTAGCAAATTAATTACCATGGATATGGTTTAAAGCCTGGGGATTACATTATATTTAGCGCTAGCTCCTGGATATCTATGTTTCGGCACTTCTTCTTCTTCTTCTTCTTCTTCTTCTTCTTCTTCTTCTTCTTCTTCTTCTTCTTCTTGGTGATCTCTTTCTAGTTTCCTTACTTCCTCCCTGTAACACTATGACATTGGCCATTGTTGTGTTTATATGGCAAATTATTAGCAAGTGTGGTACACATGTTCGCCGCGAAAATAGACACGTGTCATCGATCAACAGCGTTTTCTACTAATCAATTATATTGATACAGCTAATTAATGCCCTAACTGATAATTAAGCGACTGAGCGCACAGGAGGTGAAGGCGCAAGGTGGAATTACAGCAGAGCAGATAACTAGAAAGAATCTTGTTTACATCATGGCTACAGAGGTAGATCAGGGCAATCGCAGTTCGGTAATGAGTACTCTTTGGTGATATACATCCTTGTCGATCATCAAGCGTTATTAACCTACAGATGCATATATTCTTTTCTTGGAATCACACCTGAACCATGCTTCCACTAGACTGAGAGCATAGGCCAAGAAACCCATGCGCTCTACTGAAATATATTTCACGAAAAACCAGCTATATCCGATCTTGGTTGGCCTTCACTGACGTTCTTTTGAAAAGGGCTAGGTTGTTTGCACGCAGGAAAAACTTCATGAAAGGTAAAAAATAAACTTCGGCCACGTCGCTAGCTACCACGGTGGCGCCTCCGCCGCCCTTCCCACGCCTCCTTCCCCTCGCTACCGCCGGAGGATGCCGGTGGGCTAAGCCCTCCGGGTGGACAGCGGCGGCATGGAGATCCCACACGCCAGTTAGCTCTCGTGGTGGGGGAGGCTCCTCATCCCAATCTCCTGCCTCTACCCGGCAGCCTGCGGCTCCCCTTGCGTGATATGGCGTCCTCTTCGATGGCATGCTCCGGGAGGCTTAGGCTATATAAGTCACCGCCGTTGTGGCCTTCAGATCTTGCCAGGTTGGCGCGCCGGGGTGGTGGCCTACGGATGCTCCAGCCCGCTGGTGTGTGCCATGCTCGCTTCTGATGTCGGCGACTTATGTCTCATGGTTGTGCAAACCCGGGAGGCTGCCAAATGCGATAGGGCGACTGAATTTGGCCTGTTGGAGTTCGCTGGCAGGGAGGAGTGTTGCTTGCTGGCTCTCCGGTGGTGCCGACATGGTGGCTCTGCGAGAGGTGTGCAGGCCAACCGAGGTGCTGTGCGTGGGGGTGCTGGTGTTGTTGGGTATGCTTCGGGCGAAATACTTCTTGGTCTTGACGGCCGGCGACATCGGCATCTGTTGGCATTGTTTCACCGCCCTGGAGACGTCGCCATGGAGACCTGTATCCTCCTGCGCCCTCGGATCTTCATCTTTGGGCGAAAGCCTAAGGCCCAGCCGGGTCGGGTGATGGCCTTGACATCGTCACTTCCCTCTTTGGAACGTTGCCATGAAGAGCTTTGGATCCCATTTGCATGCTCCATGGGCTGGACGCTCGCGGCATTGCAGTCGACAGGTGTCTGTCTAGTGATGCAAATGTTTTGTGCAACTTTCTGTGTGTCGACAATGGCGGATTCTGGCGGAGTCAGGTACGCAGCTGTGTTCTGGTAGCCGCTGTGCCTCATTTTGTCTCTATGACTTCGGAGCTGCTGAGGAGGGCCTTATGGTGACGTTGACATAAGGCAGGTGGTCGGTTACGGCGCTAGCTCAGCAGTGGCCCAGGGCTTTTCTCTTGCAATGCTCATCGATAGAGTCGGAGCTGCCTGGTCGCTCGTGTGGTTAACTGTTTGGCATCGCACGGTATAGGCCTTGGTGTTTGTTTGCGGGGTGGGCTACATCGGCAGCCGCCGATGATCGAGTCGGACTCACCCTCGCGCAGCTGTGATGACGATGACACCGGTTTGCAACCTTGACAACGATTTTCTCCTTGACAGTGTATGTTCGCTCTTGCGTGGGCTGCCAGGTTGCACAAAGTGCCTTATTTTTGTGGGCGTGTTGTAACGGTGTTAGCCAGGTTTTCTATTAATTAACCACACAAGTTTCTTCTTTCCTAATGAATTCGAGATCTTTCAGGGCCAGTTTCAAAAATAAAAAGATTGAGAGCATGCAACCATCCGCCATGCATGTTTCGTAACACGGACGTGGCGCGGCCGCAGGTCGATCAGTCTCACCGTCAACTTCGTTCTAATCCAAATCAGAACCATGCTGTCCAAGCATGGCCAACACACGCTTCACTTCATTCCCACATATGCCCCTTTTTCTCTGGCTCAGGTGTATGTTCATCTAATTTGCTCCTAGAGGATATGTTGTATGTGTATTGCTTTTTTTCATAGTCTTTTTTTAAATGTTTTATCTCTTGAACTGTCCTAATTAGAAATCGTTTTAACAGTTGTATTTCTTTTTTTCTTTTTCAAAACCGAACAGTTGTTTTTCTCATGTTGTGTTCTTCCAAACTAGATCCCACGTTCATAGCTTTCGACGAGCTTCTTTCTCAGACAAACCTGTGTGTCCAACTAGTAGTAACTTATGCTTTGAAACCGTATTAACCTACGCTTCGTGTGTTTTTCGCAGGGTGTGTACTTCACGGGGAAGCACATTTGCGCATCACTTTTTTTGAGAAAGCACGTAAGGACAGT
Source organism: Triticum timopheevii (assembly GCA_963921465.1). Classification (NCBI taxonomy): domain Eukaryota; kingdom Viridiplantae; phylum Streptophyta; class Magnoliopsida; order Poales; family Poaceae; genus Triticum; species Triticum timopheevii. The sequence continues at coordinate 3,399,665 of OY997266.1, read as the reverse complement.
TTGTGCTTCACACGGAAGCACATCTGTTGCTTTACTCTTTATGGAAGAACAGTTGAAAACCAAGAAGCACAACTATGTTTCATGTGAAAAATAAAAACAGAAACCAAAAAACCAAAAGACAAAGCCAAATTTTTTTGAAAAAAGAAATTAGAACCGAAGGAAAAACCTTGCCATTGGGAGAATCGCTCAGCACGTGCCACGTGACCGTGCTGGAGCGCTCAGTGCCAGAAAAACATCCGTTGTAGAAGGCCTCCAAAGGGTGCCCTTTGGTCAGTTGCTCCCCGGTTACGGACTGCCTCGCATCACGTTATTTAGAGTTTCAATCATTCATGAGCCGGGCCTCCTCTGTTGTCAATAACGCCTTGCATGGGCCGGCCTGCCTCACTTGCAGCCCATGGTGCAATATCTCAACGCCTTGCTTGTCGCTCAGATTTCTCTTTCACTTTACCAATCTTCCTCTCGTGTGTCATTAAGTAGGCCATGACAGTATGTTCCAGTGGTCGCAACCAGTGGCGGAGACAGGGGGGGGGGGACCAGCAGCCCCCCCCCCCCCCCCCCCCCCTAACATCCAATATTTGCTGCTAATTAGCTAATGAATAGTGCACAATTAGTGAGTATTTGCTGCTAAAAACCTACTTTCCAAAGATTTGGCCCTCTCCAACCAGTTCTAACAGCCCTCGGCCCCCCGATAATTTTTTTTCTGGCTCTGTCACAGGTCACAACCTTAATAAAAATAGTGTGTTCGTCTTCACAACTGAATTCACCTTTTCCCTCTACACATTGATGACACTGATTATATATATCAACTTGCGATCACGAGCCCACGGGAAGACTCTACTCCCGATGAGGGTAATGATCGACATGACATGACCCTCAAGCGCAGGGACACCGGCGGTCACGAACAGTGGCTACCTAGAGGCCCTCGCCGACTATCATAGACACTAGCTACTTGGGCTGATCGACTATGCGTGTGCATGCCTACAAGGTGTTGGGTCCATCCTATTCTTCCATTTCAAGATGTTACCGTGGCCAACAGCCTGTAAAATCAAAAATGAGTTAAGACCGACACCAAAGAGACTCAGCCTAGATCATGCAATCCGTTTAGAGAGTGGTTTTTTCAACTCCTGAGTGTTAGGACACCCTCATGGATAGTAAATTCAAAAAAATAGAACACAAAATAAAAATCTAAATTTTTGTGAGATTAAATATGCTCAAACTTTGTATGTGCTTCCAAGATCTCATGTATAAAAAACATTCGACAAGCTCTACACAAGAAAACAATTTCATAATATTTAAAGTTTTGAGCATTGATTTTTGTTTCTCATGTGTACGTATTTCTTTATACATCATACATATTTCTCGGTGGAAATTTGCAAACACCTAAAATGTTTGAGCATATTTGATGTCACAAAATTTCAGATTGCTTTTTCTTTAATTTTACTGTTTATGGGGGTGTAGGGGCACCTGGGGGCTATCACACATTTCTCATTCGGTAGACCAAAGGAGAAAAGAACAAATCATGTAGCAGCAAATGGGTGAGCACCAAATTACCTTACCTAGTCCTCAACGAGTTAAGAGGAAACATCTGCATTGTGTATTTAAAGTGCACCAACATAAACTGAGTGATTTCCCCTTCAGTTGCATATGACAGGACCTGCCAGCAAATTGATAGGTTCTGAAAGATGATATCACGCCATCCTCCGAAAACATGTTTTTGAGCATGAGCATCCGGGCCCTTCCTATCTAGCCATTCATTTTCTGCACCGCGATTCATGCAAGTACTTTTCTCTTTTTTGCTTCTCTCATATATATATATAGAACACGTCTTTGAACTTCAATCTTTGCAGCACAACAAAGGTTTCTAACTAGATTGTGGGATAAAACTTTCAGATTTTTTTCCAGCATAAATATACAAAAAATGAGCATTGTTTGATTAAAAAAAACTTTTTTTAGTATTTATGTTGGACCAAAAAATCTGAGAGTTTTATCCCACATTCAGATAGAAAGGTTGTTGTCTTGCAAAGTTTGAAGTTCAAGACATGAATTATATGAGAGAAACAAAAAAGAGAAATTTGCATCTAGTAAGTTAGTTGTGTAGTATAGATCTCAAAGCAATAGTGAGCAGTCATGATAGTAAGGCCCGGGTTCATATGCTCAAAAAATCTGCATACGGCCATCCTCACTTCATCAATTTGATAGATTTGCATAAACACTGGGAATGCACAAGGGCAACCAACATGCTAGGCACACAAAATGTTAGTATTAAGTTTAGACAGTGTGGCATCGGCAGCATGGCTTTCCTTCCACCCAACACATGCATCCGCAACTGGAACCATTCACTGTTTGCACTCTGCCTGCGCCGACACTTCTTTCCTTCAACATGTAGCACATTTATCTTTATGTTGAGTTTAGAAAATGATAAAATTAAATGGCGAACATGTCATTTTTATAGATATGAACAACTCGGGGGTTGTCAGATGCTCAGTATGTAGCCGCCAGCACGTCGCGATCCAGCCACTAGCCCGTGTTCGCTTGCCCTTACCAGGTCAACTACCAATTCAATTGCTCGGGGCCAGAAAAATAGAGGCACTGGGAAGGTACCCGAGTCCGCGACCTCATGAATGTAGGGCAATGCACTTGTCAATTCACTCAAACTTCGTTGTTGTCACCAGTACCCAGGCCTTGCTATACGAGTTTTGTTGAAAGCCCAACGTATTTTAAATCGCTAAAAAAAATCAGGAAACTAAGGTTGAACCCACTATCTTGGTCGAGCGCACACCTTTATAGGTACACAGGCTGGATTAATTTTTGTGATGACATTGAGGGTAGGTAGTTTTTGTACCTCTATAAATGCTACGTGGAAAAAAATGTTTTTCTTCCCTTTTTTAATCAATTTGTTGTTTCCCTTTTTTGACCCTTCCTCTGTTTTTCTAGTTAGATGGCGCCCGAAAGACCTAATAACTACACGTACAATATCGTGGTAACTTTAACTCGAGAAAAAAGTTTGTCCACACATATCATGCTATATGAGGTTTGAAAATATGTTTGCATATTCAAAAATATGTTCACGATTTTGAAGATATGTTGGGGAAGTAAAAAAAGTCATGATTTTTAAAAATACTCAAGCATTAAAAAATATCCAACATGAGAATAGGTTGGTGGTGCGTTTTGCTAGTCTTGATTCCGTGGCCTATTAATAGGTTGCCCTTTTTTGCAAGGAATTAATAGTTTTTTGTTGTTTTATTTATTTGTTGTTAAAGCAAATGCAACTGCCATGGTTTAATAGAAACGTCCCAAACCACAACTGATGTAAACCACCGATAAATTCCTGAATCTTTATCATAGTTTACTGTGGAGAATAAAACACTCGTTTATTATTATTATTTTGCGTGTAACAAACGCTCGGCTACAAGCACAACCCCATCGATAGACCACCAAGCTAGCTGCTGGTCCGCATTTACCACCGGCCGGCTTGCTAGTCAACGTGATGTCTACTGAGCGAGCAGGCTGCAGAGGCTGTCCATGTCCATGTCTCTTTCTTTCGTCGAGCGTGTTGCGCAAGCCGGCAGGCAGGAATCCTTGTTGAGTGCAAAACAAAAATCACTGCACACGCCTTCCTTGCTTCTACTTCCATGGATGCTGAGCGGCTAGTACCTGTGGGTTGTCCGGTCAATGAAGATGATCATGACGATGCTGTGAATATCCATCCCATCATCGATCGACCATCATGCTCATGGTTTGATTCCCCAGGTCGTTGTAAATACGAGCCTCCCTATGCCTACCATGGACAAATCATCTCTGCTCCGCGGTGCCTTCGTCTCCTGCCCCTCTGGCTGTCTGGCAAGGCCTCCATGCTGAGTACGTCGAGGTGACACGGTTTGCTTGCGCTCCGGTACTGCCGTGCTGCCTGCTGTTGGATCAATGCTCTGTCGGTGCCTCCTCCATCTCGCTTCACATGCTTGGTGGTCTGAATGCAAGGCACTACACTATCCACTGGCTTCGCAGGAAGGGTCCAGGGTTGTGTAGCTTGCGACAAGGGTTTAAACTTGACATCAATCAAAAAAACAAAAGGGTCATACGAGAGTAATGCCAGATGCAAGTAAACTTACGTGAGGTTTTTACGTAAAGGCTGATGTGGAGGTAGTTAATTGGATGAGGATTAATGGCTGGGGCCCACCCTGGTTGAAATGTGTGTGTGTGTGGGGGGGGGGGGGGGGGAGGATTTATAGTTAGGAAGATTACATTACTTTACGTAGCCTGTTCGTAGATGGAGCATTATCGGTCATACGAGCATCTACAACCACGGATACCTGATTTGGGTTGCCAAACGCCCACCATACCGCCCACCACCCCGCGCCAACATGACCATGAAGCCACCCACGCTGTCTCACCACCGGAGAGGAGAAACTTGGAAGCAGTAGTGAGACATTCGTTGAGCCTGGATTCATCTCTGATATTGTTAATGCATGAAACCTTAGAAATTTGTCAAGGAATACATGCTTTTATGATGGGTGAAAGGACTACATATAGTTCGTGAGAAAATCAGTATGGGTGAAAGGACTACATATAGTTAGTGAGAGAATAAGTATGCATACTGTAGGTGTTTCCCCTACTGTTTCCCAGTAAAAAAAGACAGAATAATCCTGTTGAAACATCAAGCCATTAAAATTGAAATAATGTGAATAACACTAGAACATGTTGCGAGAATAAATGGTGTACGTGTGCAATTACATTCTGGACAGTGGCTTCACTGTACGCATTCTGAATACACTTCTTTGTCAAGCCTGACTAAAAGTCTCACACACGAAGTCAGAGGTACAAGAGCTGCTATTGTCTTTTTTTTTTTGGTAGGACATGAGTTGATACTACTGGATCAGATTACTTCATAAAGGAAGTAACACTAAATTTCTTGTTAAAAAGTCCAGGTAAAACACATGATTACTCATGTTTGTGGAAATTAGATTGCACTGCTTCTGCAACCGGCTTACAATGTGACAAATCACAACAACAAAGGTAAAAAACATGTATATATTCGCACAGTTCTTAATATTATATTATCAAAATGGACGGGTGCAGCAGCGCGCGCCTTCAATAATCAAGTGTTTCGATACCACGGAACATCGATTGATTATTGAAATTGCACGTACCACGGGTACCACGGTTACAACTAATCGCAGGATGCACGCCTTCACGCGTAAATAAAACAACAAGAACCAGGCGGCAAGCTATCCATCATCAACAAAGAAAGAAAAAAAAGAGAAAACAACAGGAAACAGAGAGTTGGTACAATGTTACCGGCCCAGTATACATAACATGTACTCCCTCCGTTCCTTTTTACTCGTCGTGGTTTTAGTAGTAAAAAAGAAAACAGTTACTACTCGAGGAAGAGGGTTTGCTTCATTGGGGGCACTGGAAAGAAGTGGGCACCGACTTGTCACATCCGTTAAGGATGAGGCTGATGGGTACCTCCTGATCGATGTCCTGAGCGATCGTTCGGCCGTGGAGGGCGGTGCAGACGCAGAGGGCGGCGTCGAAGGTGACGAGATCACTCAGCAGCGGGCAGCACTCCTGGCCGCCCTGCCCAGCGTGTAAAAGCGAGGTGCCGCCAGGCCCGCTAAGGCACGCCCTCAGAACCAGGACGTCGACAGGGCAGTTCCTCTTCCCCTGGGCGCTTTGGGCGAGGAGGACGAGGAGGAGGCTTAGGGCCAAGGTGAGCTGGGCAGCTTTGGGCGCCATTTTTGCCAGTCTTGCTAAAGGAGCAGTACTAGTGCTAAGATCAAGATGTGCTTCTTATGGCTGATGCATGGGGGCAAGGGCCGTGCGATCCGATCCTAGCTACGCTTTGCCTGGCTGTCTATTGTCTACGCCACTTGTCTTGTCTTGACCTCAATATCGTGCATCCATGTTGCGCAATGTTGCTTCCACGAAGATGCTACAACATTATTTGAGCATGTCAACTGTGTCAAGTACAAGTAGAATACAATTTATTTATGTGATCTCTTGTCCGGAAAACAATATGCATCCTTGCGCTAAGCATGTACTACTACTCTACCTGGTCATGTAACACATGGATGGTTGTGTTTAATCATTTGACAGCTAGATCAGAATTATTGGCGCTACAACGGTAGACCACTTTCTTGTTGTGAACCCTGCGATGCATTATCCGCAGCCTAGTTACTTGCTGATGCATTATATGCGGGCATTTTATCCGGATAGAGAGCATTTTTACTGACTCCTAGGACGTGTTTGGTTGCTTCGTTGACCTTTCGGCGGCACCATGGCGTTGGTGGTGGCTATACTTCTTGGTCGTCTGGGAGGCAAGAGATGTAGCAGCAGCTGGCTCGGGCAGGCAATTTGTCTTCAGTAGTGGTGGCGGCGCCCCGATCTAGAGCTAGGGATCAAGACTCATCAAGATGCTCTTGAAGACCTCATGCTGACCTGGGGAGCTACCGAGCGAAAGCTCTGCGCTTTGTCACTAACAACGGCGACGCTCGTGGGTGCTCGAAGACGTTGTCGTGGTGCTCCTCTCTGTGCCCGCAAGCGTCAGGGCAGCATGCTCGTGCATGGCGGGAACCAGGCTGCCCCCGTCGGCAGGGCCCGCGCTCCGGGCGCCAACGCGGCTGCGCGATCCCGGCCGGCGGCGGCGAAGGTCGCCAAGGTCCCGGGCGCAAAGCGAAGGAAGATTCCAGCTACAAAGCGGCCCGCTACTTCATCCACTCCCTCCGGCCCGGAAATAGGTTCCTCAGAGATCCCGCTCAACGGTGCTGCTCGCACCGCAGGCGATATGTTCGACGAAATGGGCACAAGGTATGACTCGGTCATCTGTTCACTCTTCGGGCATGGAAATATTCTTTGCTTTCGCGATAGCTCGTGACTTGTTGCCGTTCGCTATAGCGGTGGTTCGAACAATGCAACTGCCGAGTTCGTGTACTTGTTGGACACCAATGCCGTTGACATCGATGAGGCCCCATTCGCCGCATTTGAGTACAATGAAACGGAGGGCGGCGTGGATGATCATGGGGGTGAAGAAGAATTGGAGGAGATCGATGAGATGGCGTATGAGCAATCGTAAGCAAAGAGTGGAAAAAGCCAGAGATCGAAGAACTACACGATCTTGGAAGATCAAATCTTGATCAAGGCATGGAGTGCGGTATCTCTTGATGCATGCACGGGTACTTCTCAAACCGCCAAGAGGTATCGACAAAGGATCGAAAATCAATACTTCCGCATGATGGCAAAGTATTCCAATAGGACTCCACGAACCTTTCGGTCGCTCCAAGGGCGTTGGAACGTGATCAAGCCCATTTGCAGTTGTTGGGCATCTTGCTTGGAGCAAGTACGCAATGCACCTCCAAGTGGAACCATGGAGTCCGACTATGTGAGTTCATTTTACCTTTGTTCAAGTTGTGCACATCATGTTGCATCATTCAAAATGATTGCATCATATGAAACATTTGCATCGATCTAATTGTGTAGGAAAAAATTGCCCAACAAAGATACAAAGACATGAAGGCTTCGGAAGGCAAATTCTTAAAACTAGATCATTGTTCGGAGTTGCTCAAGAATTGCGACAAGTGGGTGTTGATAAAGAAAGAATCCCCACCGAAGAGAAGTTCACTAACAAACATGAATGAAGATGAGGATGATGATGGCCCAAGGAACTTGAACAAGCCCGATGGCGACAAGAAGACCAGGGAGAGAATTGAGAGAGAGCACGAAGCGTCGAGTTTGAGGGAGAAGATTAATGCCATGGTGCAATCAAATGAGATGATGCTTTTAAAGTCGTTGGAGATCAAGAAAGAGTTGGCCGAGAAAAAGGCACGGGAGAAGCAAGAGAAATGGCAGTTGCCCAAGGAAGAGGGGCTGTGCAAAGTGGCCATTGAGGAGAGTACGTGCCGCTGAGAACAAAGCCACGTCCATGTTGCTTGCCGAAGAGAACAAGATCATGACAATGAGCCGCAATGACATGGATGACCTCACCAAAGAATGGCATGATATGGTAAGAAGATAAATCTTGAAGAGGAGAATGGTTGCGTCGGCCAATGTGTGTTACAATGCGGGAGGTGGATTCGGTGCGGGGTTTGGTGCCAATGTCGCCAATGCGTCCACCAGTCGATGATTTCGGTGTGGGAGTTGGAACAAGCGTCGGAGGTGGATTCGGTGGTTCCGATGATCTCCATGGACTCGATGGCGCGGAGTGAAGGTCAACCAAGATGATGTCGGACGTGGTCGTCGCTTTTGCAAGTCCTTTTGCGTTTGCCCTACGAAAAATATGCTTTTATTTTGCGCGCGAACTATGTTTTAGCGTTTGAATTTGAATTCATTTGTCCGAATGACTGTCAAATGCGCTTATTGTGGTTTTTGGTTTGTGGGTCGGCGCGGCGCTGCCCGAGCAGACCCCGCGTAGCCGACCCGTAGAAACGCATATTCGGTGAATATGCCTTTTTACGGGTCCGTTTTGTGGGGTCGAGTCTAACCTCGCCCGCGCCGGCCTGCATACACACTTTTTTGCGAACTGCAAAACACTTATGTGGGTTCGCATTTTGCGGGGTCTGCTAGAGAAGCTTTAAGCATGTACTGCTACTCTACCTGGTCATGTAACACATGGATGGTTGTGTTTAATCATTGGACAGCTAGATCAGAATTATTGGCGCTACAACGGTAGAGCACTTTCTTGTTGTGACCCCCGCGATGCATTATCCACAGCCTAGTTACTTGCTGATGCATTACATGCGGGCATTTTATCCCGATAGAGAGCATTTTTACTGACTCCTAGGACGTGTTTGGTTGCTTCGTTGACCTTTCGGCGGGCACAATGACGTTGGTGATGGATATACTTCTTAGTCGTGTGGGAGGCAAGAGGTGTAGCGGCAGGTGGCTCGGGCAGGCCATTTGTCTTCGGCAGTGGTACGCAATAAGACGGCCAGACCAGTCTACCAATAACCTGCCGAAATCACTAATTGATGAGTATTTCTTTCAAAAATCACTCCCACCTACCTAGGTTGTGTCAAGTGGCACGCTGCATGTGCGTCACTTGTCGCAACCTGTTAGTTTTCCCTTTTTTCATAAATCCGTTTATTAAAAACATTTTATCTCTTAAACCGTGCGTCCAAATCTCCGAGGACCGCCACTGTGCCATCACCACGGCCCGACCACAGCCCCAGGCCACCATCATCGCTGGACACCACCGCCCCGAGGATAGTACCGGCCGTCGGTCCGTGTCGTACACAACCCGCACCGCCAGGTGCCATTAGACAATGGATCCGGGCCAGGTCTCGGCCGCCACCAACATCCGACGCGTCACATAAACCGAAAGGCATACGTCTAGAAGCAAAAGTACCAAAAAGGCATGTAAAAGTAGTCTTTGATTGATCTTTAGCTGACACAGGTATTTGAGAGAAACCAGAATAACCATCTAGAAAGCAATAATGTGTATGTTTGCATAATCTTTCTAGCATTTGATCAATAAAAGGTAAGGAGTAATGATCTTTCTTAGTAGCTTTATTTAATTTGCGGAAATCAATTACCATCCTATGACCTGTGATATTTCTTTGCGGAATCAATTCATCTTTATCATTAGGGACAACAGTAATACCTCCCTTCTTAGGGACACAATGGACAGGACTTACCCACTGACTATTAGCAACGGGATAAATTATACCTGCCCCCAGAAGTTTGAGTATCTCTTTTCTTACCACTTCTTTCATTTTAGGATTCAAACGTGGTTGAGGATCACAAACTGGTTTGGCATCCGCTTCTAAATTTATTTTATGTTGACATAGAGTGGGACTGATGCCCTTAAGATCATCCAGAGTATATCCAATAGTGGCACGGTGCTTCTTCAGAGTTTTCAATAATATTTCTTCTTCATGCTCTGAAAGGTTAGCGCTAATAATGACAGGATATATCTTCTTCTCATCAAGATAAGCATATTTAAGATTATCAGGCAACGGCTTAAGCTCAAACACGGGATCACCTTTGGGTGGAGGAGGATCTCCTAGGATTTCAACAGGCAAATTGTGTTGCAGAATAGGTTCCTATTTAAAGAATACTTCATCTATTTCCCTTCTTTCATTCGTGAACATATCATTTTCATGGTCTAGCAAATAGTGTTCTAAAGGATCACTAGGAGGTACGGCAATAGAAGCAAGACCAACAATTTCATCCTTACTAGGCAATTCTTCCTCACGATGGTGTTTACTAATTTACAGAAATTAAACTCATGAACTATATCATCCAAGCCAATAGTAACAACATTCTTTTTGCAGTCTATCTTAGCATTAACAATATTCAAGAAGGGTCTATCAAATATAATGGGACAAAAGCTATCTTGTGGAGAACCAAGAACAAGAAAATCAGCGGGATATTTGGTTTTCCCACACAAGACTTCAACATCTCTAACAATTCCTATTGGAGAAATAGTATCTCTATTGGCAAGTTTAATTGTGACATCAATTTCTTCTAACTCAGCCGATGCAATATCATGCATAATTTCTTTGTATAAGTCGATGGGTATAACACTAGCACTAGCACCCATATCACACAAGCCATGATAACAATGATCTCCTATTTTAACAGAAATAATAGGCACGCCTACCACAGGTCTATGTTTATCTCTATCACAGGGTTTAGCAATTCTAGCAGTTTCACCAGAGAAATGAATAACATGCCCATCAATATTATCAGACAAGAGATCTTTAACAATAGCAATATTGGGTTCTACTTTGACTTGCTCAGGAGGTGTATACGTCATAATATTACTTTTACGGACAACAGTTGAAGCTTTAGCATGATCCTTCATTCTAACAGGGAAAGGTGGTTTCTCAACATAAGAAGTGGGAACAATAGGATCATTGTAAGTGACAGTCTTTTCTTCAACTTTCATAGGTGCAACTACTTTTACTTCTATGGGAGGATGATATTTAAACCACTTCTCCTTGGGGAGATCAACATAAGTAGCAAAAGATTCACAGAAAGAAGCCACTATCTCAGAGTCAAGTCCATATTTAGTGCTAAACTTACGGAAAATATCGGTATCCATAAAAGATTTAACACAATCAAACTTGGGTGTCATACTTGACTCCTTACCTTCATCGAGGTCCCAATCTTCAGAGTTGCGTTTAATTTTATCCAATAAATTCCATCTAAATTCAATAGGCTTCATCATAAAAGAGCCAGCACAAGAAGTATCGAGCATGGTGCGATTGTTATCAGAAAGCCGAGCATAATTTTTTTGCATAATCACTTCTCTTGCGAGCTCATGATTGGGGCATGAATATAACATTGATTTAAGCCTCCCCCAAGCTTGAGCGATCCTTTCTCCTTCGTGAGGCCAAAAATTATATATATAATTGTGATCGCGATGAACAAGATGCATAGGGTAATACTTTTGATGAAATTCCAATTTCAATCTTTTATAGTTCCATGATCCCATATCATCACATAGCCTATACCATGTCAATGTGTCTCCCTTAAAAGATAAAGGGAAGGCCTTCTTCTTAACAACATCATCGGGTATACCTGCAAGCTTAAATAGTCCACAAACATCATCCACATAGCGTAGATGTTCATCAGGAGGCTTTGTTCCATCTCCTGTAAAAGTGTTAGCTAGCAGTTTTTCCATCAAACCCGAAGGAATCTGAAAAGGAGTTTCATTTTCAATAGGTTCAGTAGGTTCAGTAGGTTGAGGAGAAACTCTTTGCTCTACTGGACGAGGTGAAGATACCCCGAACAAGCCCCTCAGACAATTACTTTCCATAGTAACAAGTGACAGAAAATTTCATCACACTATATAAATTTTTCCTTACCAAATTCCACCTACCAAAGGCGCTTCACTCCCCGGCAACGGCGCCAGAAAAGAGTCTTGATGACCCACAAGTATAGGGGATCTATGGTAGTCCTCTCGATAAGTAAGAGTATCGAACCCAACGAGGAGCAGAAGGAAATGATAAACGGTTTTCAGCAAGGTATTCTATGCAAGTACTGAAATAAGTGGTAACAGATAGTTTTGTCATAAGATAAATTGTAACGAGCAACAAGTAACAAAAGTAAATAAAGTGCAGCAAGGTGGCCCAATCCTTTTTGTAGCAAAGGACAAGCCTGGACAAACTCTTATAATAGGAAAAGCGCTCCCGAGGACACATGGGAATATCGTCAAGCTAGTTTTCATCACGCTCATATGATTCGCGTTCGGTACTTTGATAATTTGATATGTGGGTGGACCGGTGCTTGGGTGTTGTTCTTACTTGAACAAGCATCCCGCTTATGATTAACCTCTATTGCAAGCATCTGCAACTACAACAAAAGTATTAAGGTAAACCTAACCATAGCATGAAACATATGAATCCAAATCAGCCCCTTACGAAGCATCGCATAAACTATGGTTTAAGCTTCTGTCACTCTAGCAACCCATCATCTACTTATTACTTCCCAATGCCTTCCTCTAGGCCCAAATAATGGTGAAGTGTTATGTAGTCGACGTTCACATAACACCACTAGAGGTTAGACAACATACATCTTATCAAAATATCGAACGAATACCAAATTCACATGACTACTAATAGCGAGACTTCTCCCTTGTCCTGAGGAACAAACGTAACTACTCACAAAGCATATTCATGTTCATAATCAGATGGGTAATAATATGCATAAAGGATCTGAACATATGATCTTCCACCAATTAAACCAACTAGCATCAACTACAAGGAGTAATCAACACTACTAGCAACCTACTAGCACCAATGCCGGACTTGGAGACAAGAATTGGATACAAGAGATTAACTAGGGTTTGGAGATGAGATGGTGCTGGTGAAGATGTTGATGGAGATTTCCCCCTCCGATGAGAGGAGCGTTGGTGATGACGATGGTGATGATTTCCCCCTCCCGGTGGGAAGTGTCCCCGGCAGAACAGCTCTGCCGGAGCCCTAGATTGGTTCCGCCAAGGTTCCGCCTCGCCGCAGCGGAGTCTCGTGCCGAAAGGTTGCCTTCTATTTTTTTCTCATCGAAAGACTTCATATAGGAGAAGATGGGCGTCAGAGAGCCACCAGGGGGCCCACGAGGTAGGGGGGCGCACCCTGGGGGGGGGGGGGGGCGCCCCCCACCCTCGTGAGCAGGGTGTGGGCCCCCTGGCCTTCATCTTTGGCGACGATTTTTCTTTATTTATTATAAGGTATTCCGTGGAGTTTCAGGACTTTTGGAGTTGCGCAGAATAGGCCTTCAATATTTGCTCCTTTTCCAGCCCAGAATCCCAGCTGTTGGCATTCTCCCTCTTCATGTAAACCTTGTAAAATAAGAGAGAATAGCCATAAGTGTTGTGACATAACGTGAAATAATAGCCCATAATGTAATAAATATTGACATAAAAGCATGATGCAAAATGGACATATCAATGATGTGGCTTTGAATGGTGCAGTTTGAACACAGAAAAACAATGGAGTTCAAATAAGTTCAAAAAAACGAAATCCCTTATTTGTAACAGATTAGTTTCCGTATGAAACCCTGATACTTCGAAAGAGATTGTCCGTTTTGTACACGAGGTGTATCCAGTTTTTGCCGTAACCCTCTCTACTTTCTCGCACATGCTATGTGGGTGAAATGATGATACTATGCCAACTTGGAACCTTTTCAGAGTTCATTTCAAATGCTTTTCAACTTCATGGTCTTATAGCTCAAAATAATTAGTAAATGCATGAAAAATAACAAATGTAGTCAGAAAGGGTTGTAAATTGATGATGTGGCTTTGAATGGTGCATTTTGAACACAGAAAAACAATGGAGTTCAAATAAGTTCAAAAAAATGAAATACCTTTGTAACAGACGAGTTTCCGTATGAAACCCTGATACTTCGAAAGAGATTGTCTGTTTTGTACACGATGTGCATCCAGTTTTTGCCGTAACCCTCTGTACTCTCTTCCACATGCTATGTGGGCGAAATGATGATACCATTCCAACTTGGAACCTTTTTAGAGTTCATTTCAAATGCTTTTCAATTTCATGGTCTTATAGCTCAAAATAATCAGTAAATGCATGAAAAATAACAAATGTAGTCAGAAAGGGTTATAAATTGATGATGTGGCTTTGAATGGTGCATTTTGAACACAGAAAAACAAGGGAGTTCAAATAAGTTCAAAAAAAATGAAATCCCTTTATAACAGACGAGTTTCCGTATGAAACACTGATACTTCGAAAGAGATTGTCTGTTTTGTACACGAAGTGCATCCAGTTTTTGTCGTAAGCCTCTGTACTTTCTCGCACATGCTATGTGGGTGAAATGATGATACCATGCCAACTTGGAACCTTTTCAGAGTTTATTTTAAATGATTTTCAATTTCATGGTCTTATAGCTCAAAATAATCAGTAAATGAATGAAAAATAACAATTGAAGTCAGAAACAAAATAAAATAAAATACATAAGTAATTTGAAGCAAAATAATATAAACTTTAATAAAATAGATAAGTAGAAAAAAAAACTTTAATAACATAAATAAATTTTATGAATCTAAAATTATCAAAGTATTTTCTGTTCAAAACATTATATGCAACCTCTAGTATTATTGAAACTAAAATTATATAAAATTGATACAACTGAAATTATCAAAGTATTTTGTGTTCAAAATCATTAAAAGCAAAAAGAATTTTCATAAAGAACTTTTTTTGTTAGAAACTTTAATAGCAAAAAGAATTATCATAAAATAAAATTAATAAGTAATTATAAACAAAATAAAATAAAATAAATAAGTATTTTGTTGTAAGTAGAGAAAAAAATAAAATAGCAAAAAAAAAACAAAAAAACTGGGAAAAAAATAAAAAATTTGCCACCAACTGGGCCACCACGGCCTGAATACGACTAGAAACCCATCAATGGGCCAGGATTCATGCCCGTAGAAGGCCTAGAAGGCCCATCAGGAATAGCAGTAACAATTAGGCCCATAATCCTGGATGGAGAGGAGCTTGATAGAGGTGCGGCAGTGGAGCATATAGACCACTGCGCGCCCCTCTCAACTAGCGAGGTGGGACTAAACTTTGGCCGCGACGCGGGCAACACAGGGGTCTTTAGTCCCGGTTGATGGCACCAACCGGGACTAAAGGGGGTGCATTGGTACCAGTTCATGGCACCAACCGGGACCAATGCCCCCCCCCTTTAGTCCCGGTTGGTGCCACCAACCGGGACCAAAGGCCTCTGACTAAAGGCCTCGCTATATAAGTTCACACTTAGCAATTTTTAACTCTCATCTCACAGTTGCCGCCCCCGACGACACCGACGACATCGACGCCGCTAGGCTACCCCGACGCCGCCCGCCGCACCCGCCGTCGCCGTCGCCCCCGCCGTTGCCGTCGCCGTCACCCCCGCCGTCGCCGTCGCCAGCGCCCTCGCCGTCGCCCGCTCCCCTGCCCCGACGCGCGCCGCCCCGACGCGCGCCGCCCCGGCCCGCCCCTGTCGCCCCCGTCGTCACCGTCGTCGTCCTCCTCACTTGGTCCGGCCGACGCAGCATTTTTTTCTATATATATATATATATATATATATATATGCTTATTTTTTCCATATGCATATGCTTGTTTTTTCATATATATGATGATATATATGCTTGTTATCATAATTGTTTTTGTTCATATATATATGATGATTTTTTTATTGAATATGATGTTTTTCATAGATGATAATATATATATATATATATATATATATATGATGTATGCATGGATGTGGATGAAATATATGATATTTTTTGTTCATAGAACATGATGTTTTTTTATTCATAGTTTTTTTGTTCATGAGAGAGGCGGGGACGTCGAAAGATCATAGATGTAATTTTTTCAGAATTTTCTATCGTGCATAGACCGATTTTAGACCACGGGATAGGAAAAAAGAAAATAAGAAGAGGAAGAAAGAAGAAGAGGAGAGGAAGAAGAGGAGAAATAAATAAGAAGAGGAAAAAGAAGAAAAAGAAGAGGAGAAGAAGAAAGGAATAGAGGAGAAACAAGAAAAAATAGAAAATGAGGGGCGGTCGATATATATACCCCCTCTCGACCGTGTATGTATGTATGTCGCGTCATTGTCGATATAACCCCCTCTCGGATAACTTCGACATGAGGGGCCGTCGATATATATACCCCCTCTCGACAGTGATAACTTATACCACGGGAGCACCCCCCTCGGCCCTCTCGCTCGACCAAAACTCTCAAGGACACCCAAACCCTAGAAAAACAAAAGATGTTGGTCTCCTACCCCCTCCCACCGCGCCCCTACCCGACAAGCACTCTCGAGGCCACCCAAATTTACCAAGTTATAAGAGCGTTGTTATCGAGGCCACCCCAAACCCTTGAAGGGTTGTCAAGGCTACCCCAAACACTTGAAGCGTTGCCGAGGCCACCCCAAACCCTAGAGAAGCAGCATCGAGGCCACTAATATGATTCCTTATTGTGATTATATTAGCTAGCTAGTTCTACGTTTGCCACTAATATATCCAGCTGTCATGTTTGAATAATAATTGCCATGTTGTAAATATTTGCAGAAACTACGGAGCACCCCCGAGACGAAGAAACAAAAGAGATGTTGGGGGACATAATCGCAAAAGGAAGTGATGTCGTTGCGTCGTTTCTCAACGACACCGATGGTCTGGAAGGACAGGGTAGTGAAGAAGAAGGTTATGATTATGATGGCTCCGGTGACCCAATGACGGCTCCGGTAAAACAAGAAGTAGACCGTCATGACGGCTCCGGTGACCGAACCGAGTCCGGCCAGGTATATATATTAGTTAAGATTGTGCTGACTAGCTAATTGATGCATTCATTGTTTTCGTATGTACACATATTAATTAACTCTGGTCTTTCTTCTTTTCTCTAGCCCTCCGTATCGAGCACAACTTCGGTAAAGAAACGAGGCCCGAAGAAAAGTTGCGCTCGGATGAAAGGTTTGAGATCACAGCAATCGCGCGTGATGGCAAGCTGATTGAACCCATCCGGACAAGGGATGCATTTCGTGCTCAGTGTGGGGTTCTTGTTAGGGACAATATCCCAATCAGTATCCAGCAATGGTTAAAGCCTAAGAAGGAAGACCCTGAGGTGTCTTATGTCTCTGATATGCAGAAAGAAGATCTGTGGACATCGCTTAAGGCAAATTTCACCCTACCGCCAGAGGAGGATCCGGAGAAGCCAGTTAAAGAGCAATTGATCAAGTCTCATGCTCTTAAGATGGCAGAACTATTCAGGAGGTGGAAGAATGAGCTGAAAATAGATTTTGTTGACAAAGATTTGACACCAGAATTCACCGGAAAGTATGAGAAGATCAGAGATCACTGGCCCACATTTGTGGCCCAGAAGACATCGGAAAAGAGTAAGAAGATGTCAGCGATAAACAAGATAAATGCTGCGAAGAAGAAGCATCACCATCGCACGAGGTCAGGCGGTTACCTCAAAGCCCGACCTTTGTGGGACAATGCTGAGAGTGACCTGATTGCTAAAGGGGTCGAACCAGAGACATTGAACTGGCCAGACTGTTGCCGGACTTGGTTCTTTAGAGTTGGTGGAACCTTGGACCCTGTAATAGGGAAGTGCGTTTGGACGGATGAGCAACTGCGAATACCCGTCAAAAAGCTTCAGGAGTATATCGAGAAAGCACAGCAAGGGACGTTCGTCCCAGACAGAGAGAAGGACGAGCTCACAATGACCCTCGGGAATCCTGAGCACCCTGGACGGACACGAGGCACGCCAGGCTCCGTTCCGTGGAAGGCTGGCTTTCCGGACGCAGGGGGTTACAAAACCCAGGAGAGGAGGAAGAAAGTGGAGCATAGCCAACTGCAGGCGCTGCACGAAAGGGTACAAGAGCTAGAGGAACGAGAAGCAGATCGCAGCAAACGACCTACCGAATCTTCCCCTGAAGCTACCCCGCCATCTCAGCGGAGAAGCAGCGTGGCTTCCACCAAGCAGAATCAGCAGCTGGAGCATGTCTTCACGGCTCCTGCTAGCTACCCCGTGGATGCTATCACGGAGTCTCAACATTGCCACCTTATGACGCGATGGATGACATTGAAAGTCAAGGCGACTGTTGGCTCTGTTATACCTAATGAACCTGACTCAACCTACCACGGCCAGCCGATTCCAGAAGGATATTGAGGGAGTCCTGGACTAGGGGGTGTCCGGACAGCCGGACTATCATCGACCGCCGGACTCCAAGACTACGAAGATACAAGATTGATGACTCCGTCCCGTGTCCGGATGGGACTTTCCTTGGCGTGGAAGGCAAGCTTGGCAATACGGATATGTAGATCTCCTACCATTGTAACCGACTCTGTGTAACTCTAGCCTCCTCCGGTGTCTATATAAACCGGAGGGCTTTAGTCCGTAGGACACAACATACATTACAACAATCATACCATAGGCTAGCTTTAGGGTTTAGCCTCCTTGATCTCGTGGTAGATCCACTCTTGTACTACCCATACCATCAATATTAATCAAGCAGGACGTAGGGTTTTACCTCCATCGAGAGGGCCCGAACCTGGGTAAAACATTGTGTCCCTTGTCTCCTGTTACCATCCGCCTAGACGCACAGTTCGGGACCCCCTACCCGAGATCCGCCGGTTTTGACACCGACATTGGTGCGTTCATTGAGAGTTCCTCTGTGTCCTCACCGATAGGCTCGATGGCATCTTCAATCAACGACAGTGTCCAGGGTAAGACTTTTCTCCCCGGACAGATCTTCGTATTCGGCGGCTTCGCACTGCGGGCTAATTCTCTTGGCCATCTGGAGCAGATCGAAAGCTACGCCCCTGGCCATCAGGTCAGATTCGGAAGCCTAAACTTCACGGCCGACATCCGCGGGGACTTGATCTTCGACGGGCTCGAGCCACAGCCAAGCGCGCCGCACTGTTACGATGGGCATGATCTAGCTCTGCCGCCGAAAAGTGCCTTGGTGGCCGCACATGAATCCGCTCCGGCCCTTAGTCCGGAGCCGATTGCCCAGATCGAGGACCGGTGGATGGACACCGCCTCGGGGGCTGCAACTTCTATGGCGATGGAGCCGAAAATTAACCTTATCTCTCGCGACGCTCGTGACTCCGAGGTGCCGGACTCCTTGCCGGACTCCGGACCTCCCACGCCCCTACCAATCGAATCTGATTGGGCGCCGGTTATGGAATTCACTGCCGCGGACATCTTCCAACACTCGCCCTTTGGCGACATCCTAAATTCGCTAAAGCATCTCTCGCTATCCGGAGAGACCTGGCCGGATTATGGCCAGGATGGTTGGGATACGGACGGCGAAGAAATTCAGAGCCCACCCACCACCCACTTTGTAGCCACTGTCGACGATCTAACCGGCATGCTAAACTATGACTCCGAAGACATCGACGGCATGGACGACGATGCCGGAGACGAACAAGAACCAGCGCCTACAAGGCACGTCGAAACCACCTCGTCATACGGCGTATACATGGTGGATACCCCAAAAGGAAGTGACAACGAGGACCAACGAGGCGCGGCAGAAGATAATCCCGCCGACAAACAACCAAAACGGCGACGCAGACGCCGCCCTAAGTCCCGCCTCGACAACAACAGCGCTCTTAATAACCCAGCAATACAGCAGGGCAAACCAGTGGACGACGAACACGCAGACAAGCAACCGTCTGAACAGGATGAGTCAGATAATCAGTCCAGGCCTGGCGAAAACAATAGTCCAGACGACCTCACACCGGACACGCCGCCGGAGAATAAAAACCTTCAGAAAAGACTCGTCGCCACCGCAAGAAGCTTGAAAAAAGAAAAACGGAAGCTCAAAACAGTGAAAAATACACTCAGAATGAGGTGGAGCAAAGTGCTCAAAACCACAGACAAATACGGCAATGGCCATCAATCAAAGAGCTATCCGAAGCGCAAGCTGCTGCCAGAATTTGAGGAGGAGGCCATAGAGCCCCCACAGTCAAAAAACAAAGAGGCCGCCTGGTCGGATAGACGGCCAGATGATAGGCCAAAATCTGAAAGCGGCACTACACATAAGCAGACTAATGACCCTGGAAAGACAGATGGCCCAGCCAGGTCCATTTACGGGCCAAAAAAGAGGGCCCCAGGAAGCAATGCAACACCCCAAGTGTCCGAAGACATCGGTGCACCCAAATACAGGGGCGCCGCACACCCACTATGTTTCACCAACGAGGTGCTGGATCACGAATTCGCAGCAGGGTTTAAACCCATAAACATAGAGGCCTACGACGGAACAACAGACCCCGGAGTCTGGATAGAGGATTACATACTACACATACACATGGCTAGAGGAGATGATCTCCACGCCATAAAATACTTACCCCTCAAGCTCAAAGGGCTAGCCCGTCATTGGCTCAAAAGCCTCCCAGAAAATACTGTTGGAAGTTGGGAAGAGCTCGAGGATGCGTTTAGAGCAAACTTTCAAGGAACTTATGTCCGCCCTCTGGATGCAGATGATCTAAGTCATATAACTCAACAGCCCGGAGAGTCAGTGCGCAAATTCTGGAACAGGTTCCTCACCAAAAAGAACCAAATAGTCGACTGTCCAGACGCCGAAGCCTTAGCAGCTTTTAAACACAACGTCCGAGACGAATGGCTCGCCAGACACCTCGGCCAAGAGAAGCCGAGGACAATGTCCGCGCTAACAAACCTCATGACCCGCTTTTGTGCGGGAGAGGATAGCTAGCTAGCAAGACGTAGCACCAGCGACCCAAGTACATCCGAGATCAGAGATGGAAACAGAAAATCACGGCGCAGAAAGGAGCAGCGCCGAAATAAAGAGAAAAGCCCGAAGAGCACGACAGTCAACGCCGGATTCAAAAGCTCGCGGCCAAACAACAAAACACCGCCTCTTAAGGATAACAGCGATGAGCCATCCAACTTAAACAAGATTTTGGGTCGGATATGTCAAATCCACAGTACCCCCGGAAGGCCTGCAAACCACACCCACCGAGATTGTTGGGTTTTCAAACAGTCCGGCCGACTAAACGCCGAACACAAGGGGCTCGACACATCAAGCGAAGATGATAAACCCCACCAGCAGAGCACCGGAAAACAAAAGAATTTGCCACAAAAGGTCAAAGCAGTAAATCCACTTCATGTGATAATACGGAAAAACAGTGCGGCACCCGTTAAAATGGGTCTCGCACGGTCCAACCCAGCGGAACATAGAGATTGGACATCAAAACCAATCACTTTCGACCACCTGGATTATTCCAGAAGCATTCGAAATGCAGGATGGACTGCCCTGATATTGGATCCTATAATCGGCGGACTGCAATTTACACAAGTCCTGATGGACGGAGGCAGTGACTTAAACCTGCTGTATCCAAACACAATCCGCAAGTTGGGGATAGACCTTACTACAATTCGACACAGCCGCACTTCCTTCAAAGGAGTGATGCCCGGCCCTTACGCCAAGTGCACATGCTCCTTACTACTAGAAGTTGTGGTCGGATCACTGAACAACTTTCGACGCGAAAAACTAATCTTTCATATCGTCCCATTTAAAAGTAGCTATCAAGCACTCTTGGGACGAGAGGCTTTTGTACGCTTCAACGCCATACCACATTATGCGTCTCTTACACTTAAGATGCCCGGTCCACGCGGCATCATTTCAGTGCGAGGGTCATTTAAAGACCCCGGACACGGTCAGACGAGTCCGGTATAAATAAGCTAGGGGCTCCCTAGCCGCACATCCCTTCACAAGGGGCTGCGCGCACAAGCAACAGAGAGCTCATACAGACTCCGCTTTACTTATTTATATTTCTTCTTTCGTATATTTTTTTTCGCACGAGTTCTTTTCAAACTAAGTTCCTCTCCTTTTACAGATGGACAACATGCACACCCGTGCAGGATAACGGCACAACGGAGACACAGGCGCAGACGTGCAGTAGGGACCCGTCGCGAGGATTCTTTTCAGATTAAGACCCTGCGTAAACCTTTTTTACTGTCTCTTGTTGTTATAATCCCTTGGTTTCTCATTATAACCAAAGCGGAGCCTGACGTTTTGGCATCGGCCGCGTCAGAGGACCATGCCCGTACCTGGACACTAGGGGCTTAGGGCATTGTTCTGCCCACTATTATAAAGACCGAACACCTTAGGGAGTGTTCGGCATCTCGAGTTAGGCCTTATATGCATCAGCTACGAATCATGTCTTTGGTCAAATGTTGGGTTTGCCCGGCTCCTGTGTTTTGCTGCCTTACGTCCGTATCATCGGCTAACGCGGCACCAGGAGAACTACTGCGATTGTGCCCCAGTTCGGCTGGGCGAGCACCTCAGTAGAGAAAGCCGAAAACTGACTGTCATGATACAGCGAGAGACTGGTCAACCACTCGATCGACTACCGGAATGTTTAGAATTCCCCGCTTTGACGAAGGACCGCTTCCCGGTCAGGCACACACGCGCCCCGAATTAGGAGAAGCGCGGTGGCCCAAGGGGCTATATCATAGCCCCACCATCGAACTCCAATGGCTAAGTGAAAGTGATAAAGCATCATAGTCCGGATTGCCTCGTTTGCTACGCTACCACCTCCTTAACAGGACCGAGACGTTGGATTAAGTGTGAAAACGCGCTATTTTTTGCGAACACCCCTGCACCTTGTGCGTGGGGGCTGAAGCCGAAGACTGCAATCTTTCAGGTTATACAAACGTATACATAAACGGCCGCATAGGAGATATTTTAATACTTGGAACGCACAAGTATAAAAAGCAGTTACAACATAATCATTGTTTTACAAGATAAAACGTTCATTTGAACGTGACATTTTTCGAGCACTGCGACTCTATTACACGAGCGCCACGCATAACTTCCCCAAAATAGTGCTCGGCGGGTAACCGGCTTTTGTCCGAACCCTGGGCTGCAATAGCGGTGGCATCCATCTCTGTCCAATGTGTCTTCACACGGGCAAGGGCCATCCGCGCACCTTCTATGCAGGCCGACCGCTTCATCTCCTTGATATGCGGCACCGCTCCAAGAAATTGCTGCAATAAGCCGAAATAGCTCGTCGCCTTGGGCCCCTCTGGCCAGACATGAGCCACGACATCAGTCATGGCAAGTCCGGACAACCTGTTAAGCTCAGCCCATTCGGCCAACCGATCGGTCAGCGGAAGCGAACGATCCGGACTATGGAATTGAGACCAAAATAGCTCTTCCGTCTTGTGATCCTTCTGGCTCCGGAAGTGCAGAACGGCATCAGCCGCACTTGCCGCTAAGTCCATATATGGATCCTCCGGACCCCACAGCTGACCAAGTTGGGCATACTTTGGATCCGTAAACCGGCGACGCAGCAGAAAAGGCCTGCCAGCCACAATATCTCCGGCCTGGCGAAGCTCCTCCTTCAAAGCCCGCATTGCAGAACGGGCATCCTTGGCCTCGGCGGTGGCCTTCCCCAGGTCTTCCCGCTCCGATAGGCGCTCCTTTTCAAGAGCCTCATTGCGGTCAGCAGCATCCTTCAATTTCACGGCCAATTCGGCCATCTTTTCCCTGCTTAGGCAGTGTGCAGCCTTCTCGGCTTTCAACTCCTCGGCCACCCTCGAGGCAGCCGCATCACTCCTTCGGGCTTGCTCCTTAGCTTGAGCAAGCTCGGCCCGAAGGCTCTCCACAGCAGCAGCACCGTCTGTATCACACAATATATATTGTCAGAAGCGGGCTTTGACTCCCTTAAATAAGTCACTGCGGAGAATTCATTTACCTTGCGACTCGTCAAGTCGCCGGTTGACAAGCGCGATGTCCGCATCTGCCACATCGAGTTGCCGCATTAACTCGACAACTCCACTAATCCGGCTAGCCCCCGGACTATCCGCCACCTGCATAGGAATGGCGACATTCATTACCTGCGATTTTGATCCTCGGCACGCTGTCGCTCTCGACAACCTACCGAGTCTCAGGGGCTACTATCTATACAGGGTGCACTTCTATGTGCCAAACTGTCAAAAAGGTGCGTCGTTCTTACGTACCTCAAATCCCGCAAGCAAACTCCTGACGGCACTACGCAATCCACTTTCGGCGGACGAAATTCTTCCAATCACCATACTCATCAAAGCACGGTGATCTTCTGAGATGGACGCCCTCTCAAGCAGATCCTTCAGCTCCCCCGACCGGACACTAGTTGGCACCGCACTCTCCGGCCCCACCGGACTCTGGGATACCCTCCGTGACGATACTTCAGGCTCGTCTGCCCTGTCCAATGGTGCAGCAGACGGAGGTGTTTCGCTCTCCATCATCTCCGGACGAAGATCCCCCGAAGACGAACTCATCTGAGAAGGCCGCGGATCCGAACTGTAAGGTAAAAATTTCGGTTATCCACAGAAGCACAAATAGGGGTATTTTCATATTTATGAACCCCCCTTTTCCTACTCACGGCTCGCTGGAGGGCTGATCCTTTAGAGACGATTGTACGTCCGGGTTCTCCCCGGACGCAGGACCCTCCGGTAAAGATTTCTTACCCCGCTTAGGGGCTTTGGCCTCCGGGTCTTCGGAGGCGGTCCTCTTCTCCCCCTGGAAGGAGGGATTTTCGATCCCCCACCTCCTCAGGCGCCCCCTTGGGCGAGGTGATAGCTCTTCTATTTTCCCCATCGCCCCCTTCTACGGGTGCGACCTCCAACATTCTGACCAGCACGGGCTCCGGTGCGGTCTCTGGGAGGGGGGCCGGACACCTTATCAGCTTCGATCGCGCTACCCACTCCTGATGAAGAATAATGGGTTAGAAGGCGAATTTCAGAAAAGCAAACAAACAGAACGTCCGGACTCCGAGCTACTTACCTGTGTATCCGGGCGATTGCAGCTTAGGCCTGCGTCCTCGGTCAATTCCGGACACGCCGCCTGCGGTCCGAAGAACAACTTGTACATCTCCACGGGCGTCATACCCATGAAGTGTTGGAGAGTTCGTGGTCCCTCCGGATTGAACTCCCATAACCGGAGAGGACGGCATTTGCAGGGCAGAAGACGCCTGATTAGCATGACCTGCATCACCACCACCAGATTGATCTCCCTCGCTTGGAGGTCTCGAATCCGGCCCTGCAATAAAGGCATGTCTTCGGACGGCCCCCAATTGAGCCCTTGGTTGACCCACAACATCAATCGGCGTGGAGGTCCCGGGCGGAATGAAGGCAGCAGCTTTTGCTTGCTGCCCTTCGGAGCGGCGATATAGAACCACTCCTGCTGCCACAAGCCGAGCTCCTCTTGGAAGGAGCCCTCGGGCCACGGGGCATCGGCCCTCCTGCTTATGGCCGCCCCGCCGCACTCCGCTTGACGCCCCCCGATCATCTTCGGTTCCACATTGAAGGTCTTCAGCCACAGGCCGAAGTGGGGGGTAACACGGAGGAAGGCTTCGCAGACAATAATGAATGCGGAAATATGGAGGATGGACTCCGGAGCCAAGTCGTGAAAATCCAGCCCGTTGTAGAACATGAGCCCTCTCACGAAGGGGTCCGTCGAGAAGCCTAAACCCCGACGGAGGTGGGATACGAACACGACGTACTCACCGGGCTCAGGAGTGGGTACGGCCTGCCCTTGGGCGGGCAACCTGTGCGAAATCTCGTAGGACAGGTACTTGGCCTCACGCAGCTTTAGCACGGCCTCCTCTGTGACGGAGGAGGGCATCCACCGGCCCTGAAGGTCGAAGCCGGACATTGTTGAAGATCCGAAGCACTCGAATCTGGGGCTCTGGGTGTTGGAACTTGGAGCAAGGAGAGGATTCGATGGAAGATTGAAGAAAAGAAACGAGCCTTGGTCCTCTTATAAAGGGGGAAAATACCAAGAGCCATCTCCGTGACCGTTCGGGATTCACCTTCGATAGAGGAGGTGTGGCGACGGGCACGGTTGGGTTACCCACGCTCGTATTGATGAGAATCCCGGAATAAGGGGAGCACGATCTCTGCTTCGACAAGACGTGCCAAGGAAACCTCTTCGCTAAACGTGCTGAGGTGGTATAATAAAAAGCGATTCAAGTAAAGGCTTGGAAGCGGTGTGATGTCATGCCGCAAAATACGTCAGCAGATTGGACTTATGTGCATTTTATTCTCTCTACAGTAGAATGTGGAATTTATTTTGCAGAGCCGGACACTATCCTGGTGTTCATGATCTTCTCTGGATTATTCAAGGGAGGAACCCGCCTTGCAATGCCGAACATTATGCGCGCCGGACTTATCATCATTGAAGCCTGGTTCAGGGGCTACTGAGGGAGTCCTGGACTAGGGGGTGTCCGGACAGCCGGACTATCATCGTCCGCCGAACTCCAAGACTATGAAGATACAAGATTGAAGACTCCGTCCCGTGTCCGGATGGGACTTTCCTTGGCGTGGAAGGCAAGCTTGGCAATACGGATATGTAGATCTCCTACCATTGTAACCGACTCTGTGTAACCCTAGCCTCCTCCGGTGTCTATATAAACCGGAGGGCTTTAGTCCGTAGGACACAACATACATTACAACAATCATACCATAGGCTAGCTTTAGGGTTTAGAGTCCTTGATCTCATGGTAGATCCACTCTTGTACTACCCATATCATCAATATTAATCAAGCAGGACGTAGGGTTTTACCTCCATCGAGAGGGCCCGAACCTGGGTAAAACATTGTGTCCCTTGTCTCCTGTTACCATCCGCCTAGACGCATCCCCTACCCGAGATCCGCCGGTTTTGACACCGACAGATATGCTAGGGTGATGGTGCATCAAAAAACGGACGGATTTGAGGACCTTAAGCTTGACCACCCTACGGGTGAAGGGGAGATTCTGCTGGGTTCTTCTTGTTGGATATATGCCCTAGAGGCAATAATAAAATGGTTATTATTATATTTCCTTGTTCATGATAATTGTCTTTTATTCATGCTATAATTGTGTTATCCGGAAGTCGTAATACATGTGTGAATACATAGACCACAACATGTCCCTACTGAGCCTCTAGTTGACTAGCTCGTTTATCAATAGGTGGTCACGGTTTCCTGACCATGGACATTGGATGTGATTGATAACGGGATCACATCATTGGGAGAATGATGTGATTGACAATACCCAATCCTAAGCATAGCACAAGATCGTGTAACTCGTTTTGCTAGAGCTTTTCTAATGTCAAGTATCATTTCCTTAGACCATGAGATCGTGTAACTCCGGGATACCATAAGAGTGCTTTCGGTGTACCAAACGTCACAACGTAATTGGGTGGCTATAAAGGTATACTACAGGTATCTTCGAAAGTGTCTGTTGGGTTGACACGGATCGAGACTGGGATTTGTCACTCCGTATGACGGAGAGGTATCTCTGGGCCCACTCGGTAATGCATCATCATAATGAGCTCAAAGTGACCAAGTGTTTGGTCACGTGATCATGCATTACGGTACGTTTAAAGTGACTTGCCGGTAACGAGATTGAACGAGGTATTGGGATACTGACGATCGAATCTCGGGCAAGTAACATACGATTGACAAAGGGAATTGTATACGGGATTACTTGAATCCTCGACATCGTGGTTCATCCGATGAGATCATTGAGGAGCATGTGGGAGCCAACATGGGTATCCATATCCCGCTGTTGGTTATTGACCGGAGAGTCGTCTCGGTCATGTCCGCATGTCTCCCGAACTCGTAGGGTCTACACACTTAAGGTTCGGTGACGCTAGGGTTGTAGAGATATTAGTATGCGGTAACCCGAAAGTTGTTCGGAGTCCCGGATGAGATCCCGGACGTCACGAGGAGTTCCGGAATGGTCCGGAGGTGAAGAATTGTATATAGGAAGTCCAGTTTCGGCCACCGGGAAAGTTTCGGGGGTCACCGGTATTGTACCGGGACCACCGGAAGGGTCCCGGGGGTCCACCGGGTGGTCCACCTATCCCGGAGGGCCCCATGGGCTGAAGTGGGGAAGGGAACCAGCCCCTGGTGGGCTGGTGCGCCCCCCTTGGGCCTCCCCCTGTGCCTAGGGTTGGAATCCCTAGGGGTGGGGGCGCCCCACTTGACTTGGGGGGCAAGTCCCCCCCTTGCCCCACCCCTTGAGATGGGATCTCTAGGGGGCCGGCGCCCCCCCAGGGCCCCTATATAAAGAGGGCGGGAGGGAGGGCTGCGCGCCCCTGCTCCTGGCGCCTCCCTCTCCCCTCGTAACACCTCTCCCTCTCGCTAAGCTTGGCGAAGCCCTGCCGAGATCGCCGCTACTTCCACTACCACGCCGTCGTGCCGCTGGATCTCCATCAAACTCTCCCTCCCCCTTGCTGGATCAAGAAGGAGAAGACGTCTTCCCCAACCGTACATGTGTTGAACGCGGAGGTGCCGTCCGTTCGGCACTAGGATCATCCGTGATTTGGATCACGACGAGTACGACTCCCTCAACCCCATTCTCTTGAACATTTCCATGCGCGATCTACAAGGGTATGTAGATGCACTCCTCTATCTCATTTCTAGATGACTCCATAGATTGATCTTGGTGAAGCGTAGAAATTTTTTATTTTTCTGCAACGGTCCCCAACAGTGGCATCATGAGCTAGGTCTATGCGTAGTTTCTATGCACGAGTAGAACACAATCTTGTTGTGGGCGTAGATGTTGTCAATTTTCTTGCCACTACTAGTCTTATCTTGTTTCGGCGGCTTCGTGGGATGAAGCGGCCCGGACCGACCTTACACGTACGCTTACGTGAGACAGGTTCCACCGACGGACATGCACTAGTTGCATAAGATGGCTAGCGGGTGTTTGTCTCTCCCACTTTAGTCGGATCGGATTCGATGAAAAGGGTCCTTATGAAGGGTAAATAGAAATTGGCATATCACGTTGTGGTTTTACGTAGGTAAGAAACGTTCTTGATAGAAACCTATAGAAGCCACGTAAAAACATGCAACAACAATTAGAGGACGTCTAACTTGTTTTTGCAGCATATGCCTTGTGACGTGATATGACCAAAAGGATGTGATGAATGAAATATATGTGATGTATGAGATTGATCATGTTCTTGTAATAGGAATCACGACTTGCATGTCGATGAGTATGACAACCGGCAGGAGCCATAGGAGTTGTCTTTATTTTTTGTATGACCTGCGTGTCATTGAATAACGCCATGTAAATTACTTTACTTTATTGCTAAACACGTTAGCCATAGAAGTAGAAGTAATCGTTGGCGTGACAACTTCATGAAGACACGATGATGGAGATCATGATGATGGAGATCATGATGATGGAGATCATGGTGTCATGCCGGTGACGAAGATGATCATGGCGCCGCAAAGATGGAGATCAAAGGAGCAATATGATATTGGCCATATCATGTCACTATTTGATTGCATGTGATGTTTATAAAGTTTTGCTTCTTATTTGCTTAGTACGACAGTAGTAAATAAGATGATCCCTTATAATAATTTCAAGAAAGTGTTCCCCCTAACTATGCGCCATTGCGAAAGTTCGTTGTTTCGAAGCACCACATGATGATCGGGTGTGATAGATTCTAACGTTCACATACAACAGGTATAAGACAGATTTACACATGCAAAACACTTAGGTTGACTTGACGAGCCTAGCATGTACAAACATGGCTTCATAACACAAGAGACAGAAAGGTCGAACATGAGTCGTATGGAAGATACGATCAACATGGAGATGTTCACCGATGATGACTAGTCCGTCTCACGTGATGATCAGACACGGTCTAGTTGAGTCGGATCATGTATCACTTAGATGACTAGAGGGATGTCTAATCTGAGTGGGAGTTCATTAAATAATTTGATTAGATGAACTTAATTATCATGAACTTAGTCTAAAACCTTTGCAAAATGTCTTGTAGATCAAATGGCCAACGCTCATGTCAACCTCAACTTCAACACGTTCCTAGAGAAAACCAAGCTGAAAGATGATGGCATCAACTATACGGACTGGGTCCGGAACCTGAGGATCATCCTCATAGCTACCAAGAAAGCATATGTCCTAGAAGGACCGCTAGGTGAAGCACCCATCCCAGAGAACCAAGACGTTATGAATGCTTAGCAGTCACATGCTGATGATTACTCCCTCGTTCAGTGCGGCATGCTTTACAGCTTAGAACCGGGGCTCCAAAAGCGTTTTGAGCAACACGGAGCATATGAGATGTTCGAAGAGCTGAAAATGGTTTTCCAAGCTCATGTCTGGGTCGAGAGATATGAAGTCTCCGACAAGTTCTACAGTTGTAATATGGAGGAAAATAGTTTTGTCGGTGAGCACATACTCAAAATGTCTGGGTTGCACAACCGCTTGTCCCAGCTGGACATTAACCTCCCGGACGAGGCGGTCATTGACAGAATCCTTCAGTCGCTCCCACCTAGATACAAGAGCTTTGTGATGAACTACAATATGCAGGGGATGGTGAAAACTATTCCTGATGTATTTTCAATGCTGAAATCAGTAGAGGTGGAAATCAAAAAGGAACATCAAGTGTTGATGGTCAATAAAACCACTAGTTTCAAGAAAGGCAAGGGTAAGAAGAACTTCAAGAAGGACGGCAAGGGAGTTGCCGCGCTCGGTAAGCCAGTTGCCGGGAAGAAGCCAAAGAATGGACCCAAACCAGAGATTGAGTGCTTTTATTGCAAGGGAAAGGGACACTGAAAGCGGAACTGCCCCAAATACTTAGCGGACAAGAAGGCCGGCAACACTAAAGGTATATGTGATATACATGTAATTGATGTGTCCCTTACCAATACTCGTAGTAGCTCCTGGGTATTTGATACCGGTGCGGTTGCTCATATTTGTAACTCAAAACAGGAGCTGCGGAATAAGCGGAGATTGGCGAAAGACGAGGTGACGATGCGCGTCGAGAATGGTTCCAAGGTCGATGTGATCACCGTCGGCACGCTACCTCTACATTTACCTACGGGATTAGTTTTAAACCTCAATAATTGTTATTTAGTGCCAGCTTTGAGCATGAACATTTTATCTGGATCTCGTTTAATACGAGATGGCTACTCATTTAAATCCGAGAATAATTGTTGTTCTATTTATATGAGAGATATGTTTTATGGTCATGCCCTGCTGGTCAATGGTTTATTCTTAATGAATCTCGAACGTGATGTTACACATATTCATAGTGTGAATACCAAAAGATGTAAAGTTGATAACGATAGTCCCATATACTTGTGGCACTGCCGCCTTGGTCGCATTGGTGTCAAACGCATGAAGAAGCTCCATGCTGATGGACTTTTGGAGTCTCTTGATTACGAATCATTTGACACATGCGAACCATGCCTTATGGGCAAAATGACCAAGACTCTGTTCTCCGGAACAATGGAGCGAGCAACCAACTTATTGGAAATCATACATACTGATGTGTGCGGTCCAATGAGCGTTGAGGCTCACGGAGGCCATCGTTATGTTCTCACTCTCACTGACGACTTGAGTAGATATGGGTATGTCTACTTGATGAAACACAAGTCTGAGACCTTTGAAAAGTTCAAGGAATTTCAGAATGAGGTAGAGAATCAACATGACCGAAAGATAAAGTTCTTATGATCAGATCGTGGGGGAGAATATTGAAGTCACGAATTTGGTACGCACTTAAGGAAATGTGGAATCGTTTCACAACTCACGCCACCTGGAACACCTCAGCGTAACGGTGTGTCCGAACGTCGTAATCGCACTCTATTGGATATGGTGCAATCTATGATGTCACTCACCGATTTACCGCTATCATTTTGGGGATACGCTCTAGAGACAACTACATTCACTTTAAATAGGGCACTGTCTAAATCCGTTGAGACGACACCGTATGAATTATGGTTTGGGAAGAAACCTAAGCTCTCGTTTCTAAAAGTTTGGGGATGCGATGCTTATGTCAAGAAACTTCAACCTGAAAAGCTCTAACCTAAGTCGGAAAAATGCGTCTTGATAGGATACCCTAAGGAAACCATTGGGTATACCTTCTACCTCAGATCCGAAGGCAAGATCTTTGTTGCCAAGAATAGGTCCTTTCTGGAGAAAGAGTTTCTCTCAAAAGAAGTAAGTGGGAGGAAAGTAGAACTCGATGAAGTACTGCCTCTTGAACCGGAAAGTAGCGCAGCTCAGGAAGATGTTCCTGTGGTGCCTGCACCGACTAGAGAGGAAATTAATGATGATGATCAAGGTACTTTGGATCAAGTTACTACTGAACTTTGTAGGTCCACGAGGACACGTTCCACACCAGAGTGGCATGGCAACCCTGTCCTGGAAATCATGTTGTTAGACAACGGTGAACCTTCGAACTATGAAGAAGCAATGGCGGGCCCAGATTTCAACAAATGGCTTGAAGCCATGCAATCCGAGATAGGATCCATGTATGAAAACAAAGTATGGACTTTGACAGACTTGCCCGATGATCCGCGAGCGATAGAAAACAAATGGATCTTTAAGAAGAATACGGACGCGAATGGTAATGTTACCATCGATAAAGCTCGACTTGTCGCTAAGGGTTATCGACAAGTTCAAGGGGTTGACTACGATGAGACTTTCTCTCCCGTAGCGAAGCTGAAGTCCGTCCGAATCATGTTAGCAATTGCCGCATACTATGATTATGAGATATGGAAAATGGACGTCAAAACGGCATTCCTTAACGGCCATCTTAAGGAAGAACTGTATATGATGCAGCCGGAGGGTTTTTTCGATCCTAAGAATGCTAACAAGGTATGCAAGCTCCAGCGCTCCATCTATGGGCTGGTGCAAGCATCTTGGAGTTGGAACATTCGCTTTAATGAAATGATCAAAGCGTTTGAGTTTATGCAGACTTATGGAGAAGCCTGCGTTTACAAGAAAGTGAGTGGGAGCTCTGTAGCATTTCTCATATTATATGTGGATGACATCCTTTTGATGGGAAATGATATAGAACTTTTGGACATCATTAAGGCCTACTTGAATAAGTGTTTTTCAATGAAGGACCTTGGAGAAGCTGCTTTCCTATTAGGCATCAAGATCTATAGAGATAGATCGAGACGCCTCATAGGTCTTTCACAAAGCACATACCTTGATAAGATATTGAAGAAGTTCAATATGGATCAGTCCAAGAAGGGGTTCTTGCCTGTGTTGCAAGGTGTGAAATTGCGCTCGGCTCAATGTCCGACCACGGCAGAAGATAGAGAAAAGATGAGTGTCGTCCCCTATGCCTCGGCCATTGGGTCTATCATGTATGCCATGCTGTGTACCAGACCTGATGTAAACCTTGCCGTAAGTTTGGTAGGAAGGTACCAAAGTAATCCCGGCATGGAACACTAGACAGCGGTCAAGAATATCCTGAAGTACCTGAAAAGGACTAAGGATATGTTTCTCGTTTATGGAGGTGACGAAGATCTCGTCGTAAAGGGTAACGTCGACGCTAGCTTCGACACAGATTTGGATGACTCTAAGTCACAAACCGGATACATGTATATTTTGAATGGAGGGGCAGTAAGCTGGTGCAGTTGCAAGCAAAGAGTCGTGGCGGGATCTACATGTGAAGCGGAGTACATGGAAGCCTCGGAGGCAGCGCATGAAGCAATCTGGATGGATTTCATCACCGACCTAGGAGTCAAACCCAATGCGTCAGGGCCAATCACTCTCTTCTGTGACAACACTGGAGCTGTTTCCCTTGCCAAGGAGCCCAGGTTTCACAAGAAGACCAAGCACATCAAGCGTCGCTTCAACTCCATTTGTGAAAATGTTCAAGATGGAGACATAGATATTTGCAAAGTGCATACGGTTCTGAATGTCGCAGATCCGTTGACTAAACCTCTTCCGCGAGCAAAACATGATCAACACCAGAACTCTATGGGTGTTCGATTCATCACAATGTAACTAGATTATTGACTCTACTGCAAGTGGGAGACTGTTGGAAATATGCCCTAGAGGCAATAATAAAATGGTTATTATTATATTTCCTCATTCATGATAATTGTCTTTTATTCATGCTATAATTGTGTTATCCGGAAATTGTAATACATGTGTGAATACATAGACCACAACATGTCCCTAGTGTGCCTCTAGTTGACTAGCTCGTTTATCAATAGATGGTCACGGTTTCCTGACCATGGACATTGGATGTCATTGATAACGGGATCACATCATTGGGAGAATGATGTGACGGACAAGACCCAATCCTAAGCATAGCACAAGATCGTGTAGTTCGTTTTGCTAGAGCTTTTCTAATGTCAAGTATCATTTCCTTAGACCATGAGATCGTGTAACTCCCGGATACTGTAAGAGTGCTTTGGGTGTACCAAATGTCACAACGTAACTGGGTGGCTATAAAGGTATACTACAGGTATCTCCGAAAGTGGCTGTTGGGTTGACACGGATCGAGACTGGGATTTGTCACTCCGTATGACAGAGAGGTATCTCTGGGCCCACTCGGTAATGCATCATCATAATGATCTCAAAGTGACCAAGTGTTTGGTCACGGGATCATGCATTACGGTACGAGTAAAGTGACTTGCCGGTAACGAGATTGAACGAGGTATTGGGATACCGACGATAGAATCTCGGGCAAGTAACGTACCGATTGACAAAGGGAATTGTAAACGGGATTACTTGAATCCTCGACATCATGGTTCATTGATACGTCTCCAACGTATCTATAATTTTTGATTGCTCCATGCTACTTTATCTACTGTTTTGGACTATATTGGGCTTTATTTTCCACTTTTATATTATTTTTGGGACTAACCTATTAATCGGAGGCCCAGCCCAGAATTGCTGTTTTTTGCCTATTTCAGTATTTCGACAAAACGGAATATCAAACGGAGTCCAAATGGAATGAAACCTTCGGGAACGTGATTTTCTCACCGAACGTGATCCAGGAGACTTGGACCCTGCTCCAAGGAACAAAAGATGCGGTCACGAGGGTGGAGGGCGCGCCCCCCTACCTCGTGGGCCCCCTGTTGCTCCACCGACGTACTTCTTCCTCCTATATATACCTACGTATCCCCAAACGATCAGAACAGGAGCCAAAAACCTAATTCCACTGCCGCAACCTTCTGTATCCACGAGATCCCATCTTGGGGCCTGTTCCGGAGCTCCGCTGGAGGGGGCATCCACCACGGAGGGCTTCTATATCAACACCATAGCCCCTCCGATGAAGTGTGAGTAGTTTACTTCAGACCTTCGGGTCCATAGCTAGTAGCTAGATGGCTTCTTCTCTCTTTTTGGATCTCAATACAATGTTCTCCCCCTCTCTCGTGGAGAACTATTCGATGTAATCTTGTTTTTGCGGTGTGTTTGTTGAGATCGATGAATTGTGGGTTTATGATCCAGTATTATCTATGGAAAATATTTGAATCTTCTCTGAATTCTTTTATGTATGATTGAGTTATCTTTACAAGTCTCTTCGAATTATCCTTTTTGGTTTGGCCAACTAGATTGGTAGTTCTTGCAATGGGAGAAGTGCTTAGCTTTGGGTTCAATCTTGCGGTGTCCTTTCCCAGTGACAGCAGGGGCAGCAAGGCACGTATTGTATTGTTGCCATCGAGGATAACAAGATGGTTTTTTTTATCATATTGCATGAATTTATCCCTCTACATCATGTCATCTTGCTTAAGGCGTTACTCTGTTTTTAACTTAATACTCTAGATGCATGCTGGATAGCGGTCGATGAGTGGAGTAATAGTAGTAGATGTAGAATCGTTTCGATCTACTTGTCTCGGACGTGATGCCTATATACATGATCATTACCTAGATATGCTCATAACTATGCTCAATTCTGTCAATTGCTTAACAGTAATTTGTTCACCCACCGTAGAATATCTATGCTCTTTAGAGAAGCCACTAGTGAAACCTATGGCCCCCGGGTCTATTCTCATCATATCAATCTCTATCGCTTTCTTTACTTGCTTTGTTTTTACTTTGCCTTTTACTTTTCACTTTGCATCTATCTATCAAAAATACCAAAAATATTATTTATCATCTCTATAAGATCTCACTCTCGTAAGTGACCATGAAGGGATTGACAACCCCTAATCGCGTTGGATGCGAGTAGCTATCGTTTTGTGTAGGTATGAGGGACTTGTGCGTGGTCTCCTACTGGATTGATACCTTGGTTCTCAAAAACTGAGGGAAATACTTATGCTACTTTGCTGCATCATCCTCTCCTCTTCGGGGAAATCCAACGCAGTGCTCAAGAGGTAGCATTCATCCGATGAGATCATCGAGGAGCATGTGGGAGCCAACATGGGTATCCAAATCCTGGTGTTGGTTATTGACCGGAGAGTCGTCTCGGTCATGTCTGCATGTCTCCTGAGCCTGTAGGGTCTACACACTTAAGGTTTGGTGACGCTAGGGTTGTAGAGATATTAGTATGCGGTAACCCGAAAGTTGTTCGTATTCCCGGATGAGATCCCGGACGTCATGAGGAGTTTCGGAATGGTTCGGAGGTGAAGAATTGTATATAGGAAGTCCAGTTTCGGCCACCGGGAAAGTTTCGGGGGTCACCGGTATTGTACCGGGACCACCGGAAGGGTCCCAGGGGTCCGCCGGGTGGGCCACCTATCTGGGAGGGCCCCATGGGCTGAAGTGGGGAAGGGAACCAGCCCCTGGTGGGCTGGTGCACCCCCCTTGGGCCTCCCCCTGCGCCTAGGGTTGGAAACCCTAGGGGTGGGGGCGCCCCACATGACTTGGGGGGCAAGTCCCCCCCTTGGCCGCGGCCCCCCCTCGAGATGGGATCTCTAGGGGGCCGGCGCCCCCCAGGGCCCCTATATAATGAGGGGGGAGGGAGGGCTGCGCACCCCTGCTCCTGGCGCCTTCCTCTCCCCTCGTAACACCTCTCCCTCTCGCCGAGCTTGGCGAAGCCCTGCCGAGATCACCGCTACTTCCACCACCACGCCGTTGTGCTACTGGATCTCCATCAACCTCTCCCTCCCCCTTGCTGGATCAAGGAGGAGATGTCTTCCCCAACTGTACGTGTGTTGAACGCGGAGGTGTCGTCCGTTCGGCACTAGGATCATCGGTGATTTGGATCACGACGAGTACGACTCCCTCAACCCCATTCTCTTGAACGTTTCCGCGCGCGATCTACAAGGGTATATAGATGCACTTCTCTATCTCGTTGCTAGATGACTCCATAGATTGATCTTGGTGAAGCGTAGAATTTTTTTATTTTTCTGTAACATTCCCCAACACTTCTCTGAAGACACCATGCCTATGGCGGAAGGAGCTCATCAACCTTCCGAACTGGACGCCTCCGCCTCCTCCTCCTCTCCGGTGAGTCAGGGCAATCTGCCTCCTCCTCCGCCTCCTCCTCCGCCTCCTCCTCCGGCAAGTGATCAAGGCACTCAGCCTCCTTCTCCGGCGTGTGGCGGCACTCCGCCTCCTTCTCCGCCTGAGCCGGCGCGCCTGAGCAGCCAGCCTCCTCCTTCTCTGCCTCGTCAACAAGGGCGGCTCAAGAGACCCGCCGCCGCTCTGGCTGCTTCGGCGCGTCGTAGTCCTTCGCCTCCGCCTCGTAAGAAAGGAAAGACAGCCGCAGCCGCTCCGTCTGCTCCGGCGTCTAGCAGCACAGCCAGAGCAGGGAGGCAATACAAATACGGTCCTTCTCTCAAGACTCCAGAGAAGCTACCATACGAGAGGACCGTGGAGGAAAACACGCGGATCGTGCAAGCCGAGGTCGATAACTTCTTTGAAGGGGTGAAAGCAAAGAAACATCCACCTCCAGAGGAGAAGATAGATCCGGTAAAAGTGAAGCGTACTCTGGCTGCCCTGCAGAAACCACCAAAGTCTCTGGCGAAAGGCAACTATGAGGGCATTCTTACAAAGTCATTTGTGGAAGCGTCGCGGTCGGGAAGTACTATCAGTGGTCAACGACGAGCTGGGAAAAAAGTTGCCCAGCTCGGAGAACAAGCGAACCAATCGTTCCCCCCGCTCCAGGTGTCTAGCGATATCGTCGCTAATGTTTCGGGCGGGATGGTGCCCGGTTATAACAATCTTGAAGATTACCTGCCCGACGATGTACATTATGATTTCTTGGAGATGGACAAACACAAATACGTGTACGGGAAGCCTCTCATCAAAGATGAAAGATCTCTACCGACGATGATGTTTAGATTCCATGATTGGTACATGAAAACCTATAGAGAGTCTGAGGGAGCAATATTTTGACGCTGATGGTCAGAGAGGAGCATGACCTCGTTGGACTTGAACTGTTGAATATTCCATTTGAGGAGTTCTTCGCGTTTTTCAATCTAAAGGCCCTCGATAAATTAATGATCACTTGCTACTGCCTGTAAGTACAGTACTAATTCTCTCATTAAGTCTCTATATATAGGTCAGCTCTTTCATTGCATGTATTTTTAATTATTCTCACTATATTATGCAGATTGAAGATCGCCGAATTGAAGAAACGACAAATCGGTGATATTGGGTTCATTAACACAAATATCATAGATGCATATATGGTTAAATCTCAGGCCAAAGCAACCAAGGCCAAGCTGCTAAAATCGTTTGTATTAAATCAAAACAAAGCTATAATACTCTTCCCTTACGAATTCAAGTGAGTGTTACTGTCTTCTGCATATTCAGTTTCCCTTATTTGTCGAGGTTATAGTAGTAATGTAATTGATGAGTTATGCATGCGTGCGCAGCTTCCACTATATTCTCCTAGAGATTAAGCTTGAGCAGAGACTAGTAACCATCTTACACTCGAGACGAAAAGATCCCAAGGAGTATGCGAACATGACTGAAATTCTAGAGAAGTAAGTTAAATCGATCATTATCGCACCATATCGGCAACTTTGTTCATTTCCTGATATCAAGTAATTGTTTTCTTTGTCTGCTGGCAGGGTTTGGAAAAAATTCACCTCAAAAACTCCGGGACTGCCAAAGAAGCTGCAATTTAGACACCTGAAAGTAAGTACTATAGTAGCATGTACCACACATCTCCTAGTGATTCAAGTGCTAGTTTCATCAATACCATTTAGCATGCTTGCTAATTATCAGTTTGATTGACCTCTATTTCTTGTAAAGTGGTTGGGGCAGGAACAAGGGAATGATTAGTGTGGATACTAAATTTGCGAGTCCATCCGCCACACGGCCTGTGAGTGGGGCTACTCTGACAAACAATATGAAGTGCGTAAATAATAATATTCACAATTTTATTTTATTACCATCATTTGTGTTCAGTTTCATTTATTCATATATATGTATTGACCCCTTCTTCAAATTAGATATTTCGGATGCGGGACGAACTCCTACCACTAGATCGTATGCGAGGAATTCAAGAGGAATTGGCGGCATTCTTTCTTGACTACGTGATCGGTAAAGACGGAGAATACCATGTGGACCCTGAGTTCATTTGGAATTAGGAGATTATATTGTAAGTGATAATTATATTGTATATATGTAGCCAGTACGTAGCGTCGGATAGATATACGAGAACTTGTTGTTCGACCAATCTCTCAGAGAAGGAGAGGTGCTCGATATCACTTCTCTCTTTATGCATATGTTCATGACGATCTTCTGTTTCCTTCATTTGCTTACTAGCTAGCGTGTCTAGTCCTCTCTATACGTATAGTACGTAGCGTCGACCAAGCACGGAGATAAGAGAGGACACTTCTCTCTATTAATTAGCTAGCTAACAAAATATATGAAACACCTAAATTTACCCCCCAAACCCCCCTAACCCCCCCCCCTTTCAAAACAAAAAACAAAAACACGAGCACCTGAAATGCTGACGCATGGATGCCTATTGGCCTCGGTTGGTGCCACCAACTGGGACCAAAGGGCCTCCTGCCTGGGCTCGCCGCACCGGCCACGTGGAGGCCCATCTGTCCCAGTTTATCCAAGAACCGGGACTAAAGGTATAGGGCATTAGTACCGACACTTTAGTCCCGGTTCAAAAACCGGGACTAATGGCCCTTACGAACCGGGACTATAGGTCCTTTTTCTACTAGTGTAAGGTTACCAGCACACTAGTAGACAGAAAAAACCAGAGGCACACAAATGATAGCATAGGAACAAGTTAAACATAGTACGAAACTTAAACAAGCAGTCTTAAACCAAACCAGACACGACATAGTTTGAACCAAACCAACACGCGATATAAGGCAATAGAGAGTTCTCTAGACATTCACGAGCAACGTGTCGTCGTGCGTTTTGCATTTGGTGACCACCTCAACACCATCATCATTGAAGATGATCACCTTCTGGATGTCCGGAGTCCGCAGTTTGAAGGTGATCATATAGCCTATCTTGACCGGACGAATAGCGGCGAAGGGGGGCCAAACCCGATCAATGGTGACCCTGTCATTGATTACCTTGACCGTCACCCTCCATGCCTAGCCAGTGTTAATCTTCATCTTGAACTCCGGAGGGACAACAGGGAAGTGCTTCGTGAATTATAGAGGCATAGGTAGGCACTCCACCTTTAGGGCAAGGATCACCTTGCAGAAGTGGGCTGGACCTGCCTCCTCATGACAATGGTTGTAGTTCCTCCGCTTGCTGCTGGGGGCTCCTCCACCACCACATAGTCATTTAAGCGCAGCACCACCTCCTATCCCTTCTCTAAGGCCAGCACAACATCCTTGTAGTTATCCCCATGTGCCACCACCTCCTTCCCATTTTTTCTTTCTTTTTTGTTTTCTTTTCCGGCTGTGTGCATCCTAAATGTCTTTGTGACTTCCTGTTGGTGCAAAGGCTGTATGTAATTGGTATCTTCGCGATATTAATATATTCCCCTTTAAAAAGGAGAAGTTGCTGGGAATGACACCAACCTGATTAACTGACCTCTTCCGCTCCGCCCGACGTACATTTTTATTTACTCCCCCCGTTTTCTTCACATAATGTTGTCTTAAGTCAAACTTTGTAAAGTTTGGTCAACTTTATATTACAGACTATCAACACCTATAATACCATCGATCGGCCGCCCCATCTGCTGCGAACATGGGGCTGATGTAGTTCTAATCCATCTTCGATTGGCGAACCAACCAACAAAAGCGAACCGAGGCTGGTCATTTAGGGAGTTACATAACACACCCTAAAATGAGGTTGCTTATGTGGCATGTAGTTAATGAGGAGAGAGGTGTTTAGGGTAACATAATATGTTACCATCACATAACACTTTCCAAGACAAAATGAGTCTACAAGATAATATATACAATCATCTATGACACTACCTCTATATTACTTCCCACTATGAAGGTAGTAATATAGGCTAGTGTCATAGGAATGACACTACTCTAAGTTCCTCCCCACTATGACTAGTCTGGAAAAGAAAAACTAAGGAGAAGCTCCTGGGAATGACGCCAGCCAAATTAACTGATCTCTTCTGCTATGGCCGACGTGCATTTCATCTACTCCCTCCATTTTCTTCACAATTAATGTTGTCTTAAGTCAAACTTTTGTAAAGTTTGATCAACTTTATATTACAGAACATCAACACCTATAATACTAAATAAATGTAATATAAAAATAAATTCTATAATAGATTTAATGATATTGATTTCGTATTGCAAATGTTGATTATTTATATACAAACTTGATCAAACTTCAAAAAGTTTAGCTTAAGAGAAGAATAATATACAAAGTAGAAAAACAGAGGGCATACAAAGCATCAAGAAAGAAACTGGCCAGAACTCGTTGTGAGGCCATCAATGTCGTCAATAATTGTGAGGTTGTCTCGACTGAGTTGCATGTGCACACAACTAGTCAGGACAAATAAGAAGAGTATATACTATATATAAAGCACTCTGGTTTAAGATCTCGTGCCACCACACTAAACTAAGATTAACCTCAAAAAAGACAAAAGGAAAAGAAAAATAGCCACCGAGGTGCCTCGAGATCGTGACTAGCGTGTAGCTTCACGTGCACACACGTTACT
This sequence comes from Triticum timopheevii, assembly GCA_963921465.1. Classification (NCBI taxonomy): domain Eukaryota; kingdom Viridiplantae; phylum Streptophyta; class Magnoliopsida; order Poales; family Poaceae; genus Triticum; species Triticum timopheevii. The sequence goes on along the minus strand of OY997266.1, from coordinate 3,357,953 downwards.
GGGCATGGTTCCGCGAGCCACTGCCCGGTCCACAGTTGTTTATGCCTACCACTGGTGCATCAATTGTTTAATAAGATAGGGTGGTGCACTTGTTTAGCTTGATGAAACCCTAAGCAAAAGGTTATTGGAAGAAATTACACATTTTCAAAGGTTATTACATAGGGCAATATTGGATGGATTAAGTAGTGATGTTTGAAATGGTCCTGCAACAACGAGTAGCTAGTCCACTGCGACCTTTTTTCCTGTCATTTGAATGAGCTTTTGTTCTTGGATGATATCTGTACGAAGTGTTTTATCTTGTCAGACGAATCTTGGATATGTCCAGCTTCACGTGCATCCACGAGATGGTTCAATCGAGCCCTCACATGCATTATTCGACATGGAATTGATTCGGACAAGCTTCAGGGTCGTCCACTTGGCACTGGACGACAAACATAGAGAGCTTCGAGATTCGGACACTGTTAAACAAGAGGGAGGACACTTGGAATGTCGAGCTCCAAAGAAAATAAAACATAAGAGCAAATTAATACTCCCTCCGTCAAAAAATATTTGTCATCAAAATGGATAAAAAAGGATGTATCTAGAACTAATATACATCTAGATATATCCTCTTCTATTCATTTTGATGACAAGTATTTCCGGACGGACGGAGTATCTGTTTGGACGCCTTTTGTCCCCTTCTTTTGTAGGTTCTGTTTGACTCTTTTGAGGTAGTGTTATAGTGGGAGCCGTGAAGATGCTATCTCATGTGTTTAGGTGCTTTATAATTTATTAGCCTTTTTTTCCTGTTCTGTCCATACTCTCACCTTGGATTCCTTGTTAGTCTTGGCCTGGATACCAGAGCGTTTTGATTTTTTTTATGAGTTATTCAATGCAGACTCGTCAGTACTAGTGCATCCACCATTTCTTAATTCTTACACATTTGAATTTGGAGATCTCGCAGCTTTGAGTTCCGATGGACTCACCTACCCAATTTGAAACATGTACTAGTATGTACTTGTAACGTGAGCATACACAGACACAGGGGCTCTCCTTGGTTGCTCGTTCTCCTCCCTTCCGCTTGCATTTTGCATTGGTGAGCTCCTGTATTTCCCCGCTGCAAGTCCACCCTGCAGGTTAGTGCTCTCCGTTGAGTCTACTCCTTATCGTCGAAGATCTGTGTTTACTACTACCCGATCTCGCCTTATTCCTAAAGTACATCTCCATATCCCTGCTGTGTATGTATGGCAGTGGCACCGTAATAGCCCGAACTGGTTCATCATAAACTATTTCCCTTCATATTGTTCTATAGATCTGCTTCGTGCAGAGCTCGATTGGCTTATTGGAAGGGAGCTGAAAGGGCCAACCAGTTAAATTGCTCATAAATCTGTACTATGCAGCTGTCTCTCCAACTTTTACTTATATCATGTACGTATAAACTAATCATGCAGCCGGTTCTTCAACTTTTACATCCAGGCGAAGCAATAACATGTCTGGTGGGCCATGCCATGTGCCACTCCATTTATTGGAAAGGATGACAAACAATTTCTCCGAAGACCGCATACCTGGCAGTGGTTCATACGGAAAAGTTTATCTGGTAATGAATTATCATTCAAAATTCCATATAGAGTTTTGCTTCTGTACCTGAACCATATAGTGCCAGGACGTGCTTACAGATTATGTTATTTAGGCGCATGCCCAAGATCGATGACACTGTTATTGTCATATTTGATTTACTACACTGCCAAAGTTAACTTACGGGCTAAAATACTTATTTTTCGGTCAGTCCTGTTAAGGGCCTACTTGCATATAACTTTCTAGAAATCTACGCATATTCATGGAACAACACTTGGCTACAATATTTTCTTCTTTATAGATGCCACATATATTCTTACAAATAGAAAACTGAACCATATATTTCCAATAGGGGGAGCGGAAAGATGGGCAAAAAATTGCTGTAAAGATCCTTCAAGACATGAAACCCGACGATGTGCTATTTGATAAAGAATTTTTCAATCTTGTAAATCTGCAACACCAGAACATCGTGCAGTTAGTTGGTTATTGCCATGAAACCCGACGAGAATACGTGATGTTCAACGAAACTATGGTTCCTGCTGATGTGACAAAGAGGGCTCTTTGCTTTGAGTTTATGGAAAATGGAAGCCTTAGGGACTGTCTTTTTGGTAAACCTATGATGATGCTTCACTTGTATACGTAGCATGTTAAATTCTCATTTTGCGTATATATGTTTCAAGAATTCTAAAATTGTCTTTGTTTATATAGACGAATTTAATGGACATGGTTGGCGCGATCGCTACGCTATAATTAAGGGTATTTGCAATGGTCTAAAGTACCTTCACGAGGAACTGAAGCCTCCTGTTTTTCATTTGGATCTAAAACCGGCAAACATATTGCTGGATAAGAAGATGATCCCGAAAATTGCAGATTTCGGGTTGTCCAGATTCTTCAAGGAAGAAAAATCCTATAGCACTAATAGCGTTATAGGAACACTGTAAGCTTATTCTCGATGTGAACTGTTTAATTTCTCAAACTACAGAATTCCTCTTTGCATCAGTCACTAACAATACGCGTTGTGTTGTTCTTGCAGTGGGTACTTACCACCGGAGTTTATAGAAAAGAACATAATCTCTAATAAACTGGATATATTCAGCCTGGGTGTTGTGGTTATAAAGATAATTGCAGGACCTAGAGGCTTCTCAAGAAGTGCTGAAATGACCTCCGAGCAATTTACTAAGATTGTAAGAATCGTGTTTACTAATTAAGATCGGCTGGATATTGCCGTTGGTATTGTGCTCTTTTCTGTTTTATCTAACACAGTAATGTTCGTTGTGTTCTGAATTGCCAGGTGCATGCGAATTGGAGGAAAAGAATACAATCAGCTGTGTCAGGGGATTTGTTGGAGTCGTATTCTGAACAAGTAAAGAGATGCGTCGAAATTGCTTTAAGCTGTGTGGAGGCCGATAGACAGAAAAGGCCAACTATAGGGAATATTGTTAATATGCTAAGTGAGACAGAGACACTAGAACATGATCAAGGCGCATTGATTGACCAGGTATGGTCAGCAACACCAGAATCTATTTTCCTAGCCTAGTATGATTGTAGTCATTTTTCTTGTTTTCCCATCCTATAAAAAAGAGCAGTTTTAACATGCACCCTCTTACCCCATCTTTTCACATAAGAGGTAAGAGTATATAATAGATGTGAGCCGATGATGTTAAGATAGCTGATGCTTCCGACCTTAAAATATCATGCCAATGGATATTGATGTTCGCAAGTTTGATCGTGGGATGGTTCACCCGGCCGGTCTGCCATGTTATTGTAGTTAACCTCGTGGCTTTTTTCTTGCATGCAGATGAGCAGTTGCGTGGTCAAAGACACTGAGCTGATAGATGTCCATCCCCTCCAGCTCCACTTGTCTTTCCGAGCGAACAAGTTTATCACCTGCCCAATTCATGTAACTAACAACATGGATGATCAGCATGTGTTCGTGAGGTGTGTCCCAAATCACGAGGAGGCAAACCGTTACTATGACAATCTGGACAACCTCTGCGGTGTTGTGCCACCAAGGTCCACACACACCTTCGTTGTAACGATGAAACAAGTACAGAAGCCGCCGGCCAACATGGACGTGCTTGACATAGTCGTAAAGACTGTCCTAGGTGAAGTGCAGTTGAGTACAATGTTTTATAGTGGTTCCTCAAAATATAGCTATTTGTTTGATACTAGTTCCCTGAAATCTGTGCATGCTAGAATAGGTGACAACCGTGCATTTCGTGAGGTGACCCTAAAGGCCGCCTGTGCAACAACGTGTGAGAAGATGACATCTGAGGTATCAAATAGACGCTAGCTAGGATATTCTCTGATATTTTGTTTTTGTATATTTCACCTTCTGTTTTCGGTCTGGTACAGCGCATGTTTTGATCAACCATGCTTACTCCAGGTCATACTTCGTGATGATGATGATTACGGCATACTAAGGTCAATGGATGTGCACCCTACAGAGCCTTGGTGAGTTCAAGCTTCTAGCGGTATTTCTTGTTTGGTGTGCGTACAAAGTGACGTGCACTTAATCACTTCAGAAACCAGCAGAAGATCCATACAAGAACTTAAAAGGTGAAGGAAGACTGTTGGGGACATAACCAAACAAGCCACAATTTTTTTTTAAACGGGTACATAGAGGCGCCCCGCGCTAGCTCGCCGGAAACAGACAACTCACCACCACTTGATGAGGCAGAACCATCGAGCCAAAGGCGTCTCACTTCTAAAGTCCCACAAGATGCCCTCACTAGCTTATTTCGGGAGGTCCAAAGGGCCCAAGCCGTGGTCGCAATGGAGAACAAGAGGAGGCGTCTCCTCCTACCAGTGAGAGAATCAATAATTACCACAAGGTCACGCAAATCTGCCGGTCACCAATTGCACCCCAAGGCTTCGCGAAGGCAACCCCAAAGGAATTTGGAGGCGCCATGCCCAATAAGAAAAATATAAGTAAAATCCTCGCCAACCCCTCATAGAGGACAAAGGCTATCTTCAGGGCCATTCCTCTTCAACACTTCAGAGAACTCAACGGGAAGCAGCCATGGGTGACCTGCCACAGGAAGATCCAAATCTTGAGCAGGACGCACATGGCCCAAAGCTCGGCAACCCAACTAGGGCTAGGCCCACCCACTTGGGAGTGTTAAATAGACCAAGAGCTCAACACTCCCGACGGCGAGCGCGCCAGGAAATCGAGTTCAGACAAAGCCAGCCCACACCCATCACGACCAGAGCCTACCACTCAGCTACCTCCTTAGCCCCGAATGGCCGGCAGAACGAGCGATTCCACTGGCATTACGACAGGCCACAACAATTGTAGTGTCAGGCTCATTACAATTGGCAAAGAGGGACTAGAAAGAATCCTGCAACGTTGCATGGCCACACTAGGGCCCCTCCGGAATGTGGTGCTTAATACTTTGCGTCGACCGCTAGAACATGGACCCATCCTTTGTGAGAGCACTCGAGAAGAAGGTGGTCATGAAGGTATTTTGCTTTGATCAGATCAAGCCAAGACCTCCTCACCCGAAGTATCCTAGAGACCCATTTCAGGAGTAGGGAAATATTGATGGCCCGGGACGCAATAATACCTACACCATCTTGGTCTATGGGATGGCAAACCTACGCCAATTTGACCATGTGGTACTTCTTCTTCTGATCGGGCCACTACCAGAAGTGGCGATAAACCTCCTTGTCCATCTTTGTCTGGATACCATCAAGTAGAAGGTACATACCCATATGAACATGGGTAGGGTAGAGGGTTAATTAGGATCTTCTTAGCGACTGTGGGCATGAACTTGCCACGCCAGGGCTCCATACTTGACCTAGACCACTCTACTAGTAGGCCTAAGTCCTAGATTAGGATCTGTGAGTCACTAACTGGAAATCCAGGTAGGTAATGGGGAAGGTGGGGAGCCGGCAATTTGGGTTGTTTGCAATACGTTGTTACTCGTCTGGCGAGTACCCTAGAACCACCACCTCGCTCTTTGGAAATTTAATCTTCAAACCAGACATCACATCAAAACAAAGCAAGAGAAACTCCAGGTTGATGATGTCATAGTCGGATCCCTCCACCATGTACATCATGTCCTCTATATACTAGAGGTGGGTGAGACCGCCTCCAGTGATCAAGTGGAACACCACCCCATGGATGTGACAAGCCACTCCAGCCTTATCCAGACTATATGCAACGACATTTGCGATGCAGTTACATAGGAGTGAAGAGAGTGGGTCCCCTTGGCGCACACCACGTGAGGACTTGGAGTAAGGTCCTGGCACACCTTTGATAATGATGGCCATACTACACAAATTGCATCACCAATGGTCATAAAAGCCCCTTTGCTCTAGGACCTGATGAAGGAATGAGCACTCCACGTGGTCATATGCTTTCCAGAAGACAAGGTTAAGGAAGACCCCCCTCTAGCGCTTCAACTTAACTTTGTGGATAACCTCATGAAGCACGAGCACCCCATCTAAGATATCCAGACCTTAGAGGAAGGCACATTGGCTAGGGGTGGATCAATTTATTAGCAATTGGAGCCAGGTGCATTGTGCACTCCTTTATGCACTAGAGGACAATGATCACAGTAGTAGGACTAAATTTCCTAATGGCCCCAAGAACTTTGGGGATAAGGGTGATGACCCCGACATTAATTCGGGGCATCTTAAGGGTCTCGACAAAGATGTCCCGAAACATCCGAACCACCACTTTCTTGATGGTTCTCTAGAACTTGGTGAAAAATGTCAGTGGAAGGCCATCAGGGCCTAATGATGAGCTTGTTCGCATGTCCCCCAAGGCCGCCCTAATTTCTTATTAAAGGAAAGTAAGGGTGAGGGTCTCATGCTCCGGGGATCAAGACCCTTGACTCCTTGGGCAAGAAATTAGGGGAAAGGGCACCCCCTACTGGGAGCCACCTCAAACAACGCCTTATATAAGGCATATGTGTGCGACTAGATGGTGTGAGGCTCTTGAATGAGGGACTCGTGCTACTACAAGGCCATCAAAACTAACCAGCGAAAAACCATCATTAGTGGTCGGTCGAAGAGTCATCAGTGATGACTACCTCAACACTGACCGATCAGCTGACATGTGAGTGATGACTAATCATCACTGGCAGGCCGACCGGTTACTGGTGACTGTTGATGGGGCGGCCTGGGATAGGCTAGTAGTGATCGACCATTCACTTTGGTCGGCCGACGATGACTTGTGGTGGCTTTGGCAGCTAGAGTTGCAATGCTAGCGCACTACTCTAGTAGTGCAACTCCCCACTACACCGCCTCATACATAGATAAATTACATCATCAACATTGCTCATAGCATCACATACAAAACTGTATCGACATTGCATATCATCGCATGTACACATACATTGCATTTCATAGAATCACATACAAACAATATCATCATTGTATATCATCAATTTCATTTCAACATTTTTAACTTACTTACATTGTTGTCGTCATAAATTAGATAAAATCTATCCATCTTAGCTCTTCATGTTCGGACCATTGATCCTTGTCAGATATCTACTTGACCATGACTACCAAACTCGCTACAAATATTTTTGTGAAAGATGGTGGTTTCTTCATACCCTAGCCCCAAATGTCGTGGCATACTGTATTTTCCTCCATTACGAGAGAAGAGTGGTTGGGAGCGGGGAGTTGAGGTCGGAGAAGCATCTGAGCACCACGCGAGATGCATACACCTTAGAGCCAGGTTGGCCGATGCCTTCCAAAGCCATCGGTTGGCCAGCTCAGGGATCCATGAGTGTGCAAAACCACCTAGATCCATTCCTGCAATGCCCCTCGCTTTAACTGGGACATGCCGGACTGAATCAAGAGAAGAACTTATTCATTGGTGCCACCTGCGGGGGGCACTTTCCCCTATCACAGGACCTGTCGCCAATTGGATGCTTCTCCCGTAGGAACATTTTTTTGTGTATTGTATTTTTTTTATTTTCTAGTTTTCCCCTGTTTTTCAATTTATTTTTTCCGTATTTGTCTCTTTCCTGGTTATTTTGGTGGAGCACAAGTGTTCTTCCTGCGTGGAGCACAGGCGTGCTTCACATCGGAGAACACATGTGCTCCACGCCGGAGCACAAGTGTGCTTCACGGAAGGGCATAGTCTGCGTTTCACATTCATAGCACGGGTTAGTATTAGGTGGAAGCATGAGTTAGTAATAGGTGGGCGCACGGTTTAGTTCATGTTGGGAGCACAGATTGGTACTAGGTGAGAGTACGAGTTAGTACTAGGTGATAGAACGGATTAATTCACGTTGGGAGCATAGATTAGTGTGGTTAGGAGTAGACATGTTAATTCTAGTTGGGAGCACTTGTTGGGATCCACAAGTTAGTGCTAGTTGGGAGCACAGGTTATTTCTAGCTGGGAACATAAATTTCGGTCGAAAAGAAGTTCATCAAGACCTATCAACATGAGATTTATATTTAAAGATCTCTTCGCGAGGAATACAATAGTGAAAACGGTTTGTAATTTGGACTCATGGTTCACGAGATATTGCTTTAAAAAAAATGATCTAGAAAAAAAAACACAGTCAACCTCACATTCCTCATGCATGGGCATGAAAAACCCCATCAAAACTCTCTAGTGGCTACAAGTGGTCCACATGCGCTGCTTCACTTGTCACCACCAAAAAAGTTTGAGATAACGTTTGCAAGGGTTACCTCTTAGTTAGTGATTTCGCTGAATGGAGCACCCGGACATTTTGGCTGGGGCCATGGGCCAGGAGAGAGCTGGGACAACCTAGGCCTTGCTATTGGTCCATCCTGAGGGGGAGTGGGGATGGTTCCCCGGTGGAACCCTTGCCCCATCCACAAGAGGGTTGACGGTGGTGGTCCTACGCCCACGGGGAAGCACCGACGATGGTCGCACTCCTGAGCAGCGCAGTGGACGGACCACGTGCATCGCGCCTCCCTGCTTCCACTGGCCGGGAAGGTCCCACAGCGACGCGATGTGAACAACCCTGGTAGGGAACGCCCGGTGATCTAGGACGACCCCATCGTGGGAAGAACAGGCCGCGTGCTGCCACCATCGAGCCAACGCACCCGGCCACTGCGACGATGCTCGACCTAGGGTGTCATCTCCGCAGCGGCGATGAAGTCAATGAGGGTTCTGATGCTGTCCTCCTCCTCCGCAAAGTCTGCCCAAAGTGGGCCACGAGGCCTCCAAGGTGCCTGCACCGAGGCCATGCTACCGGCGAGGGTGATTCCGATTGTCGCGCCTAGAGAGCGCCGTGTATCATGTACTCCCTCCGCCCCATAATGTAAGACGTTTTTTGATACTGCACTAGTGTTAAAAAGCGTCTTACATTATGAGACGGAGGGAGTAGATTTTTTGAAAACCAGTGAAGGCACAAATTGTGCCTAACTATACAACTAAATGCATCAACCAATATATAACCTCTATGCTCGACCTCGATCTTGGTCACAACATATGAGAATTGTCCAGGGCTGCAAGAAAAGCTCAAGTCTCGTGAGCCGTTTGAGATCAACTTATTTTTTTGCGTGGACGTGAGATCGACTCTCACAGAAATGAGTTCTGTGTGAGCATTTTATGTAGTTTGATAAAAAAACTTGTTGATCTCGAGCTAATACTAACTCATTAGATTTTAGCTTGACAGCTTAAAATAGTATAATTCAGTATACAAATAATAGATATGTAGATAGATTCAAAACCATACAATCAGTTATATTGCAGTTCAACAAAAAAATCATATACATTTCGCCACTAAACTATGTAATCCGGCCTGAGCGAATATAATTTTCTTTTGCTTCAAGATTTTGATGGATTTTTCCCACAAGAATATATTTTTTTAATTCAAAAAATTTAAGTGCATCACGTGTCATCCAGGTATTTTATCACCTTGTTCCCTCATAATAGTACGATGCTATCTCGTGCATGTGCACAGGTTGATGTCAAGTTTTAACAAGTATTTTGTATGCCTACTATGTTTCTTCATGTCACGCAGGATTTTGGCAGCCTATGGCAAACGACTAGTTATTTGGAACTACAAGACCCAGCTATATACCTAGGATGCAGCCGTATTCTTCTTGGGATGCATGCATTGATGGCTGGACCCTCACATAGTATATTACACATTGAAAAGTACGAAGTTCATGAGTTCCAGCTGTATCCATATTTTGTGCGATGCAGACTAAAATGATGGTGCATGACTTCCGCCCTGGGCTGGCTCATTCGCTTAGATCGCTCAGCGTCTACGCGTCCGCTTGTTCCTGTACGTTCATCGTGCATTCGACGGAGCAATTGTTCGTGGTGGGTGATGGGCATGGGTACATCCACGTGCATGATTGTATGACAGCGAAGAGAGTCAAGGAATTCAAAGCTCACCGCTGTGTGATCACATCTTTCGCCGTTCGCCCAACTAAACCATTTGTGCTGTCGGCATCTCGCGACGTTCTGATCAAACTCTGGGACTATGAGAAGGGTTGGAAGTGCATCCGGACATTCACCGGGCACTCGTTCTGGTTGAGCCAGGTCAAGTTTAATCCGCATGATGCCAACACTTTTGCCGGTGCTTCCGCTGACGGCACAGTGAAGGTTCATTATTATTCCTTTTTTTATGATCGTAAACTTGTGCCTACAAATAAACATCGTTTGTCCATCTGGTATAATATCTTTTGTTTACTCGTCGTCGTGCCTAGCTACAAGTAAATATCGTTTGTCCGTATGATAGTTATAGTTTATTTATTTTGCAAGTGCTTCCACTGACGGGACGGTGAAGGTTAATTATTTTGTATTCCTTTTGTTTACTCGTCCTCGTGCCTACAAATAAATATCGTTTATCCATCTGATATGATTTACTTATTTCTCCCTCACAGATCTGGAGCATTTTTTCTCCCATCCATCTCACCAGCCTCGAGTGCGAAGAAGGACAGGCCTGCGTTGATTACTTTCCCACTGGTGGTGATCAGCAGCACTACATGGTTGCAGGATCATACTGTGGGACGGCACGCGTATGGCTTCTAGATCATCTTCTTAATTCACCAAATAAAAAACACTTATCAGACATACTGCGTGGTTGCATGCATGCTGCACGTCTCAAATTAACGCCTCTCATTCAGATCTGGGATTTGCGAACAGAGACATGTATCCGTGAAATGAAGGGGCTCCAATCACCCTATATGGTTGGCGTGATCGATTGCCACCCAGATCGTCCAGCAGTGCTGGTTACCGCGTCAGAGACCTATGGTGTTTCTCTCCACGACTCCACAACCTACAGGTATAATGCTCCGGCATAGTTCTTTTTTAATTTTCAGGGTCCCTGTACTAAAGGAACACGTGTGATGGTCATTATAGTAAATAAATGACCATGTTAGATCTTCTTTGAACAACAATGACATAGTGTCGGTGTCAAAACCGGCGGATCTCGAGTAGGGGGTCCCGAACTGTGCGTCTAGGCGGATGGTAACAGGAGACAAGGGACACGATGTTTTTACCCAGGTTCGGGCCCTCTCGACGGAGGTAAAACCCTACTCCTGCTTGATTGATATTGATGATATGGGTAGTACAAGAGTGGATCTACCACGAGATCAAGGAGGCTAAACCCTAGAAGCTAGCCTATGGTATGATTGTTGTTCGTCCTATGGACTAAAACCCTCCGGTTTATATAGACACCGGACAGGGCTAGGGTTACACAGAGTCGGTTACAATAGTAGGAGATCTACATATCCATATTGCCAAGCTTGCCTTCGACGCCAAGGAAAGTCCTATCCGGACACGGGACGGAGTCTTCAATCTTGTATCTTCATAGTCTTGAAGTCCGGCCGCTTATGATAGTTCGGCTATCCGGACACCCCCTAGTCCAGGACTCCCTCACATAGTAACACGCGAAAGCTTATATTTGGGTCAGAATCCATCCTAAAGTAACACTCAAACTATACAAGCTTGCTTTTCAATTTAAAAACTTCATTATATACAAACCAGAGGACCATAGCATGGCTACACCATTCCCCTTCCCTTCTTCTGCTTTTCTTTGTTTTATGATGTAGAGTACACGTGGCTAAATTCTGTAACATGTATTGAAATTAATAGTAGGATTCCTAATTTCGCAGGTGTGGGAGAACGATTTATTTTGGTCTCAACGAGGTTGTATGTTTTGCATACATCAAAGGCATAAGAAGGTAACAGAGAAACTCCCTATAACCCTTGTACTTTACCCCCCACATCTTCTTTTCAACCTTTTAGTGGGAGAATATCATCGCCACAAGAGTAGATAACGTGCTTACGAACTAAAGCCATCTCCTCCACATGGAGAATCCTAGTACTCCTAGCCAAATGTGCCAACATCCAAGCTCAATCAGCCTTTAAGGAAAAAAAGTACTAACATAGTCAACAACTGCTGGTTGCTTGCACACATTTAAGAAAGACGAAATGGCGTACGGAATTACTGCTCTTTCATTGGTATTAACACCTTGGGAAATGAGATTGAATAACTAAGGTGAATGGCTCCAAAAATTATGAAGGGTTTGTAAATTGTGAATTAACAACTTAGAACTTGTTTCTAAAAGTCCTCATTAAGACGATTTTGTTCAAAACTTGTTCCATATTGCAGTTATCTAGACAACCACTAAAGTGTGGGATAAAAAAGAAGGATGGTTTTGTAATTCAGCATGGGAAATTTTCTTCACAATGTTATTCCACAGTTCAAACTTCTGACCAGAGTATCATATGTATGTAGCCTCGCCATTGCACATAAGAAAGGAGTTGCAATCGTGGAAATGGATGAATTTTCTAAGAACGTCCTTCCTCCCGCAAGGTAATTGAGGAAAGGGAGTAAAATAAAGCTTGAACCATGGATCCTGAATTGCATGTTTGAGTTATGTCAATGCAAATTCGGTGCAGAGATTTTTCTCAGTGGGGTTATTCAGTTATGTGATTAGTGTTGTTTATTTGTACTGTACAAGTGCATATTTTTGCTGTGTGGATTGAAGTATGCTCCCATCTGTGAAATATGGGTTCCCTCAAAATTTACATTTCTTCATGAGTATCTGATTTTAAATTGGTTATGAACTTTGTGCATTTCTTCATGAGTTTCTGATTTGTAATTTTTTTTATGAACTTTGTACTTTCCCACGGATCCTATTCCCGACATAATGCAAGGAATATGTACCAAATGCGGACCCTCTGTCAACGGGAGGGGGTGAGCTCCTCGAGGAGTGAACGGGCTTGGTGTAGGTATATTTGAAGAGGAACATTGTTTTTATTCAGTTTTGTATTCTCAGTGAACCACTTGCCTGATGTCGCCTGATTGATGGCAATCAATTGCCCTAGTTTGAAACCGAAGTTGCCCGGGTCGGCATCGCAAAGCTACCATGGCTATCGTTCCGCGGCAAATGCATGGACATTCCGTTACTATCTCTAACATCCGAGGAGCCATTGCACACTATCACAGTGTCATACAAACTTCCAAGCAAAACTGCAAGTACATAGGGATTGATGATCCAATTTCCCAGAAACCGAATCAGACGAGAGAGATTTGAGCCGCATAATGCTTGTCTGACCTCGCCGTCAGTCCAATCACCAAATATTTCATAGACACCCTAATTTAGCTGCTGAAATGCAAATATGTAACCACCCTTCTTCTATCAATCACCATGCCAGAGTACAATGCATTTATGTCATAGCTGATGATAATAAAGTGGAGCAGAGTACATTTTCCCGCTCTATCAACGGATTTTTAACACAAAAGGATCCACTACATTCAGTCAGTTCAACAATGAATGGTCCAATCCCGCAAAATAAAATGAATGACCTAAGGTGATATGTTTTCAAGCACCACCATAAATTATACTCCTTCCATATCAAAATATACGTTTTTTGACACTATGACAGTGCCAATAAACGTTTTATATGTTGACACAGAGGTAGTACATAATAAGGTCGGTTACGTTGAATACATGATGATTTTGTCCAGAATACTACCAAAGTTATACTTGACAGTATTGTGTCACTTATCAGCAGATGGTTGAAGCCCACGCTGACATTCTGACCATTCTACTGCTGCATCTAATGTCGCAAGCAGATTATGACAAATGCAATGTTCACCACAATACAGCCAGCCACAATAGCAACATTGCCAATACAGGTCAACTGTACATGGACATAAAACCCCAATGTCACGAAACCGTTGAAGTTACAGGACCAGTTGCTACCAAAAATAAACCTCAGGTCTTATGCAAGACTAGACCTTAAAACCCTTCGACAAGACTACTAGCCAGAACCATTAATTAAGCTGGGGAACACCTAGAGGCTACTTAGTAAACTGAAGTCGGGAGGGAACGCACGACCATAGAATAGGTACTGAACTGTGCTTTTTTGCACTGGCCCAAGTTTCATAAGGATCTTCAAATAGCTTGGCAGCATAAATGCAGTTACTCTTTCCTCCCCATCTTTCCGGGCTCATGCAAGAAAATGTAGGATTCCTCTTATCAAGGCCAACAAACAGGGCATAATTTTCCAACTTATCCATCTTCATAAACTTAGCTGATTTGGCTCAATATATAAACACCACGAGGGTCCCTACGGAGGTGGAGACGCTTCACCAAATCTTACAGTTTAATTACGTTTTGTGATTAACACTCAAATCACTATTTGCATTTGGATGAGAGTCACGACAGGTGCGCAAGGACTATTACAACTACACTAAATGCATACAACAGAGGGCTATCGCCCACCCAAACTCTATATTACATGGTTTAGTTAATCTGGCCGCTTTACTACTACTATAAGCTCGGTTCGCCAGCCACTATGGGATCCAACTCGTTTAATCAAGCAGCTACTAGTACTCCAGTTATAATTAATTCGGTTACGACACAGAAGCACCAGTTGCCTGATGCTGAGCCGAAGAAAAAGCCAACCACTGAGTCTGTACGCATCACCCAATTATTGCTTGAGGCTTTCTGATTGCAAAGCACACAAACACATGCAGACAAGGTAACATACAACTGTTGAGGCTAAAATTAAACTGTTGAGCCATCGTGATCAGGCGAGTAGACGAAAACATACAACTTGCTAGTAATCCATCCAGTTCACTGGCGCTCTGGGATGGTGGGATGAGTGGCAGCTGCGCGTCCTCGTCCTCGCCAGCCTCTTCATCTACTACGTCCTCAACTTCTCTTACACTGTGCGTAAACTCCCAAACCTACGCAGGTTGAGAGTGGTCATATGGATCGCCTACATAGGCAGCGATGCCCTGGTGATCTACGCCCTCGCCACCCTCTTCAACCGCCACAAGCATCCGACAACGATGATGCCGCCTGGGGAGGGTGGTGGCGGCACCACCTCCACCGCCACCACCGCACTGGAGGTCACGTGGGTGCCTGTCCTGCTCATCCACCTCGCCGGCCATCCAACGATAAGTGCCTACAGCCTCGAGGACAACGAGTTATGGAAGCGGCATGCCATAACCTTTGTGTCTCAAGTCACGGTTGCCTTGTACGTCTTCTGCAAGCGGTGGTCCGGCGAGAAGAGACTGCTGCAGGCGGCAGTCTTGCTATTCATCGTTGGCATCCTCAAATTTGGCTAGAAACCATGGGCCCTCAAGACGGCCAGCTTCAACAACATGCTGGACTCCATTCCTATGACGCTGCGCGAAGGTAAAGGAGAAGAAAGAGACCTTCCCCTCGAAGAATATGTACATAAAGCAAAGGGGTGGGTGCTGGACATGAAAGAAACAGTGAGCCAAGAGGAAATAACCATTAGCAATAAGCTGCTCAACTATGTATGGCAGCTTGCATCGTCACTCCTTGCAGGTGCGGAGTCCGGGGGCTTGCCTCTTTTCAAAGATAAAAAAATGTTCGTCAACATGTCTGCTCCATACTCTGTCCGTCTGAAGGAGCTGCAATATTTCATGAAGCTTGACGACAAGAATGCTCATGATATGTTGCAGCGGTGCCTCGCAGATACATTTGAGCATCTGTACAGCAGAATGAGATCAGTGTACAAGCCTCTTAGCGCCTTCTTACGGACGCCGATTCCGTCCATGTGCATTGCTTCTGTGGTGCTCTTGGCTAAGAGCAACATGGATGGCTACGACAAGAACGATGTCAGGGTGACATACATCCTCTACTGTGGCTGTCTTCTCATGGAGTTCTTGCCTGTAATCTTAGCCTGCTTCTACCTACCTTTCCAATGTTGTCGTCCAATGTTCTCACGCAGATGGCATGACATGGTTTCGCAGTGCAACCTCATGTCCTTCTGTGCTCGTAAGAAGAAGCCAACCATGCTGATGAAGCTTGCTACCTTCAGTTCTCTCAGAGAATACCTAAACATGCAGTGGTACATTCAGCAGGAGCCCCTGGCTCGCAACATCACGGGCCTGGTTCGCCAGCACGTGAAACACGGGTGGAAGCATGACATCCGCGACGCGGACGGATACAAGAGATTCAGCGACATCAAGAGATTCAACAATCAGCCGGGTCATCTTGGATGGACCTCCAATGTGCCGTTTGATCATACCGTCCTTCTCTGGCACATTGCTACGGACCTCTGCTTTCATGCCCCAGCCAAGTTCCCTCGGGGAGACGAGGACAAGCGACGCAGCAGTAGAAGCAGGGAGATATCCAACTACATGATCTACCTGCTTTCCTCCCGTCCTGAGATGCTAATGCCCGGCACTAGACCAAGCCTCTTCACAATTGCCGGCAGCGAGATCGAGCTCATCTTGAAGCATAGCAGCGCGGCGCCGCTTGACAAAGAAGAGAGTCTTGCACGGGAGATTATCAGCATGGCAAAGTCACCATCAGCCACAACCAAATGTAGTCTGATTTCTGATGCATGCAGGCTCGCTGAGGCGCTAATGAAGCTGGGTGACGAGGAGATGTGCATGGTGATCCAGGCTACATGGGTGGAGATGCTCTGCTACTCTGCTGTCAGATGCAGAGGGTACCTCCACGCCTAGAGCCTAGGCGAAGGCGGTGAGTGCCTAACAAGTATCTGGCTCCTCTGGTCATTCATGGGGATGGAGACCTTGGCGGACAAGCTTCAGAGGCCACAGCCATCTCGTTATGAAGCCACCACTAGATATGTATCTCTACGTTTGTTCTTGCATTTGTTGCCGATACCGAAAGTGAATCTCTCAATTGTGATAACTGCATGTCATAGAATCTCCAACAATAGACAAATATGTACCATGTTCCAAGTTCCAACCCTCACCGGCGCTGAAAAAGACCACCAATTATTTGTGTAATGTAGGACTAAAGGTTCAAGACTGATATAGACTACACATGCGTCATAGAAGTTGTGCACTTACAACCATTAGGGAAGACGCGGATATCGACAGTTGTTAATATAACGGAGGAGAGACTATTGTCGATGTGCTTGGAGAAAAATGTCATTGCGCGGCGTACAAGAAGAGTGCCACTAATGGGAGTCTTTTCACCATATGCGTCGACATGAATACCGCGCTTGAGCACCAGACTTCAGGTTGGGCTAGATGCCAAGCATGTAGTTATTCCTTGCCTAGCAGTTGGGGGCAAGAGAACAGTTGAGTGAGACACAAGGGAAGTCGATATGAATGTTCAGAAGTTGCCGGGAAGAGAAATTTACAATCTTAAAAAAATTAAAAATAAAATGTTCTTAAATTTCTAAGAAAATCACATGTTGAAATAAATAAATACTTATGAATTTTCAAAAACATTGTAAAATAATAATAAATTCCCCTACATTAAAAATATTTGTGAAATTAGACTAAACAGTCTTCCTCCTCCTCCTTACTACGAGCAGATGAAACGTATATATCAAAAGAAAATGAGGTATAGACAATAAAAGTATATTTTACAATACAAATAAGAAAAAATATAGAACTAATTCTGCTTCCGTTATTGACGGGGGGATGATCCCCGGTAGGCCCAAGACGGCGAACGGTGCTTCAAAAACATCCGGGCCAGCAACGCCCCTCAATCCGGCTCGCACTTGGCCGGGTTGCTCAACCCGGCCAGTCCCTCAACCCGGTCAGACTCCTCAACCCGGCCGCCCGGCTGGGTCCCTGTCCGGCTGCTCCAGCCTGCCTGCTACGCAAAGTCAACTACGGTGTCCCATCCGACGCAACACCGACAAGACGGTCATACTGCGACCACTGTTGCTGATAAAGCACATACTGTTCACTCGTCACGCGCGACATCATCAGCAATGTACTTTGTCCCCCGGGCATTGATTTATAAAATGCCCCAGGGACAAAACTTAGCCTAGCTCTCAAGCAAGCATAGCTTGTGATGTAAGCCACACGCTGTAGCTTACATCCCAAGCTCACGCCCATGCCTACCTAGCTTACATGCCAAGCTAGCCCCCACTATATAAGCTAGCTCACATCCATCCATCCAGGATGATGGACTCCCACGGCCATAAGGCCGCTCACGCATGCACACATTCATGCTACACTACTACTAGTTCTTTTGGCACTTGAGCTCAGACACATATACGAGGCCAGATGCCCACGACACTGACCTTAGATATAGCTCCAGGAGCAACTTTGTACTGCTCAGCATTTACACCGCATATATATTCAGACATGCAGGAGTACGGGTATTATCTCTCCAGAGAGCTCCGAACCTGGATAAATCACCGTGTGCTGTTTGTCCAATCCCGTCCCTTGATCTCCAAAACAGTCTTGCCCTCACCACAAGCCACCTCGTGACATCTGTCGTCTCGCGAGCCCGCCCGCGAGATAACCACGACAGTTATTGAATGTCGTCAGGCCTCACATACTAAAGATAGTCCACAAGGACAGAAAAATCAAAATACTAATGATTTACCCACAATATGCCATGACGTCATCGCACAAAGGTGTCGTTGCATCATCTCGGCCTCGTGTGACTTTTCGAATGCACCCCACAACAAATATGGTGTCACGGTGTTGTAGAGTCCCGGATGCGCGACGCCTTTCGAGTACGTCGATGGTGCGGTGTCATGTCTTGGCCTCAGCTGGCCAATGCCGTTCGATTACACCGATAGTACTTTTTTGTAGTGTGGTGTCATGTAGTCTTTTCCCTCTCAGTTTCTCGCATGTCTACGTGTTGTTTTTGCTTTATTTCTTCTCCTCCTACCCCTTTGTCCTATCTTGCCAAAGGCAGAAAAACTTTATAGGCAATTGAATACAATTTAGGTGGGGAATCCTCCCCTCCCCCCCCCTGGCCACCGGCGGTTGCAAATGGTTTTTAGAAAAAAAATGAATATTCTTGTTTGTCACCATGTGTGAAGTCCGAGTTCTATCTCGTCCCACCATACAATTTGAACAAGTAATGTAATACGCTAGTAGCCATCTTCCCCTCCACTTGACCTTGGATCACAAACATAGAGAGTTTCGGAATTCAGACATTAATAAATAGATTACTTGGCAATCTTTAAAATGAATACTCTTTTCGTCGCCATAAGTGAAGAGTGGGTTCTATTTCGTCCCACCATACAAATTGGACAAGTATGCAACACGCTACTAGGGCATGTACAATGATGCTATTTTAGGAGTGCCACACAGGATAAATGATGAGGTGGAGGAGAGAGAAATCATAATAGAAGGCTTGGCTTCTCTTATTTAAGAGATGAACTTTTAGCACAATACATCTCACCATGTTTTTAGAAATTGCTAGTTATTGAAGATAACACTAAGAGATAATAATTGTCATCTATAGCTTACATGTATGTCTCAAGATAAGACTGTCATAGCAACGATTGTACATGCCCGTAGCCATCTTCCCCTCAACTATACCTTGGATCACAAACATAGAGAGTTTTGAAATTCGGACATTGTTAAACAAGAGTGAGGTCGTTTAGCTTACCTAGGGACTGTTTTTACCTGCACTGCGTTTTATTAACCATTGTTTATTTTCTTCGTTCAGCCCAGACTCTCACCTTGGATTCTTTGTTAGTCTTGCCTTGATACCGGAGCACTTGATTTTTTTTTTAAGTTGTCCAGAAAGAAGACTTTGCAACCACCATTTCTTTATGGTCAACGGCGGGGCGGGGGGAATCTCTCCATATGCAGATCTCGTAGCTTTTGACTCACCAACCCAATTTGAAATACTCTATGTATGTACTTGGCATATATATACAGGGCCTCATGAAACTTCGTGGCTAGCTCGTTCCCCTTCATTCCACTTGCATTGTTGAGCGCCCGCATTTCGCCGCTGCAAGTCGTCCCTGCAGGTTAGTGCTCTCCATTGAGTCTACCACTTATTATCGCAGATCTATATTTACTACTGCCAGATCTAGCCTATTCCTAATGTACGTCTCCGTCTCCATCTCCATCACCATCTTCGTATCGGAGTAACACTGTAATAGCTCGAACTGGTTCGTCATGAACTATTCTGCTTTGTACTCTTTTTCGATCTGCTTTGTGCTCGATTGGTTACTGGCGGAGAACCAAGAAAGAGCTGACCAGTTAAACTGCTCATAAATCAGTACTGAGCTTATTATCTTTTCTGTATAAACATGCAGCTGGTTCTTCTAGTTTTACATGCAGGGAATCAATAACATGTCCGATGAGCCAAGCCATATGCCACTCCATTTATTGGAAAGTATGACAGATAATTTCTCACGAGACCGGGTACTTGGCAGCGGTGCGTACGGAACAGTTTACCTGGTATGGTTAATCATTCACAATTTCATATATGATTAGAAGTTGTTCATATATGATTAGAAATGGTGGGATTTAGGCGCACACCCAGGATCGATGGCGCCATTTTCACAGATTTGATTTACTACAGTGCCCAAGTTAATTCCCGTGCTACAATATTTTGTTTTCTATCAATCTTGTTGAGGAACAACTTCCATATAATTTTCCAACAATCTACGCCTATTCAAGGATGAGTATTAGGGTAATATTTTCTGGTTTATATATGTCACATATATCCCTACAAACAGAAACTAAGTAATATATCTGTAATAGGGGGAGCAGAAAGATGGGCGAAAAATTGCTATAAAGATTCTTCACGACAGAACAGGACATAACGATGCGCAATTTGAAAAGGAGTTTTACAAAACCTGCAACACAAGAACATTGTGCGGTTAGTTGGTTTTTGCCATGAAACCCGACGAGAACTTTGGTCGCACAATGAAAATAGGGTTCTTGCTACGGTGACAAGGAAAGCGCTTTGCTTTGAGTTTATGGAAAATGAAAGCCTTGACAGCCATATTTTTGGTAAATCCATGATGATGATTCACTTGTATACATAGCATGTTAAGTGCTCAATTTGATATATATGTTTCGAGGATTCTAATATTGTGTTTGTTTCTACAGATGAATCTAGTGGACATGATTGGCGCACGCGCTACGCCATAATCAAGGGTGTTTGCAATGGTTTGAAGTACCTTCACGAGGAAGTGAAGCCTCATATGTTACATTTGGATCTAAAACCACTCAATATATTACTGGATAAGAAGATGATCCCGAAAATTGCTGATTTCGGATTGTCTAGATTCTTCAAGGAAGACAAATCCCACATCACCATTAACAATATTGGAACATTGTAAGCTTATTCTGCATGCGAACAGTTTTATTTTCCTGATAAGAGAATTCCTATTTACACTGGGCACACACATGGTGTCAGTAACATACGCGATGTTTCATGCTTGCAGTGGGTACTTACCACCAGAGTTCATAAAAGAGAAAGTCATGTCAAAAAAGCTTGATATATTCAGCTTAGGTGTTGTGATCATAAAGATAATGGCAGGATCCGAAGGCCGCACCAGAAGTGCTGAAATGACCTCCAAGAAATTTATTGAGAACGTAAGAAGTGCCTTTTATTTATATCAATTGAACATTCTCACTAGTAGTGCGCTGTTTTTACACTACCGTTCTTAATGTTCTCGATACCTAGGTACATGGGAATTGGAGGAATAGGCTACAATCTGCGGCGTCAGGCGATTTGTTGGAGTCGTATTCTGAACAAGTAAAGATATGTATGGAAATTGCTTTGAGCTGTGTGGAGGATGATAGACAGAAAAGGCCCACTATATGGGATATTGTTAATATGCTAACGGAGACAGAGACACTAGAAAACTATCAGGAGGAATTAATTGACCAGGTACGATCAACAGTACTACAGTTTACTTTTCTAGTACTATGATTGTAGTCGTTTTTCCCCGTACTACAAAAACAAGTGTGAAGCTTGAACACCCCCCCGCGCGCGCACTATTTTTGGATTGTCCAGATTTTTCTTGTTTTCTCATCCTACAAAAAGAAAGGCCAAGCTTGAACATATATAACTGATGCTTCCAACCTGAAAATACTATTCCAATGGATATTAATTTTCGTAAGTTTGATCGTGTCATTGATGGGTGGGATGATGCACCAGCACTAGTAGAAAAAGGGCCTAATATGAGACACATTAGTCCCGGTTCGATTTTGGCCCGGTACTAATGGTACCATTAGTGCCGATTCGAACGGCTATGCCTAAATGCTGGTTCGTTTTGAACCTTTAGTACCGGTTCGTGCCATTGCGTCAAAGCCAAGTTACTGTAGTTAACCTATTGGCTTTCTTCCCTTGCACGCAGATAGATGTCAATCCCCTCCAGCTCCACTTCTCTTTCCGACCGAACATGTTTATCTCGCGCCCATTTCACGTAACTAACAACATGAACGATCAGCATGTGTCCGTGAGGTGGGGCCCGAAACACGAGGAGGGAAAATATTACTTGGCTGATGTGAGCCGCACCCTCGGGGTTGTGCCACCAAGGTCCACGCATACCTTCTTTGTAACGATGAATCGAGTACAACAGCCGCCGGACAACATGGACGTGCTTGACATAGTCGTACGGACTTTCATAGGTGAAGTGCGGTTGAGTATGTTTTATAGTGGTTCCTCGACATATAGTTATGTGTTTGATAGTGCTTCCTCGAAATTTGTGCATGCTAGAATAGATTACAGCCGTGGTATTCGTGACGTGACTCTTAAGTCCGTCTGCGCAACAACGAGCCAGAAGAAGACAACATTTGAGGTTAGTTGTTAATCTTGATGGATTTCAACGTGATAAAAAAAGACGCTGTCTAGGATATTCTGTCATATTTTTTTTCCATGTGTATTTCACCTTCTGTTTCCGGCCTGGTACGGCGAATGTTTTGATCACCCATGCTTACTTCAGGTCATACTTCCTGATGGTAATTACAGTACCCTAAGGTCAATGGATGTGCACCCTAGAGCCTTGGTGAGTTCAAGCTTCTAGCGGTATTCCTTGTTCGGTGCGGGTACAGAGTGGCATGCACTTAATCACTTCAGAAACAATCCAAAGACCCATACAAGAAGTACAAAGGTAAATGAAGACTGCCTGGGACATAAGGGCCTCCAACCATGACACGCAAACCGCCCGCATACGTCCAGACTACGAAAGCCATTTAACACGGGTCTGTATCGGTCCGCAAGGTGGTTCGGACACACTTTCTCCCATAAACCAAAGAGAAACATGGAGGACTTTGCCGGCGTCCGAACAGCACCCAAGCCCGCTTCTGACTACCCTGACCCACCCAAACCCACTCCTCCTTCCCCCACGTGCGTTACCGCTCGGCGCCAGCTGCCCGAATTCATGCCAATGTGGAGAGCGCCGCTCCAGATTGAAGCTGGCTCTGAGCGGGGGCGACCTCTCGCTGGCATCCGCCATTGAGGCGGTGCGTCAGGCGAGGGTGCCGCCCGCAACATGTCCCCAGTGTCCCCGCCTGTTTAATGCAGGCGACACGTTAATGGGCAGGGACGGGATGGATATCTACCATGCCCGTTTAATGCCCCATCTGGACAAATATCTACCATGGAGCAGGCGCATGTGCAATATAACACTGCCATGGCGTTGGTCCATCCTGCACTGGCGCTAATCAATGTCGGAGTTCCAGCGGACGCTGGAGCAGCACCGGCTGGCGGAGTGCTAGACCGACGGCGAGTGCGCAAGAAAGGAGCCCGACTTCATCGCAGAGTAGCATGCCCTCTATGAGCACGATGCCCTCCGCGATCAAGCCGCCGCTCGCCAGGAAGCAGCTGCCGTGGTGCAGCTGCAGGCGATTGCGGAAGAGAACAACGCTAGCTTCGCCTCCTACGCCCTTTCGCCGAACTATCGGGTGGTGGTAGGGCCTTGTGACCCATGTGGGCGAGTTCGTCTCCCGTGTTCTCGTGTTTCTCGCCGAAGACCGCAGCTTCACTTCATCGGTCTGATCGCCGGTGATCATGGAGACAGCGGATGGAGGACGACATGGGCATGGACATCAGCCTCCCCCGTAGGATAGGTTTAGGGTTGGATCGTAACGGTTTTTTCTTCCAATTTTTCTAAATCTAATGAAATTCCGCCGTTTTTGCATGAATGTCGTCCGGTTTGTACGAAATCTGCCCGTGTTCGCACGAATTTCATCTAGTTGGTTCACAAAGTGTTTGAAATGTATGTGACCAATAGTTGGATGGCGGCCTCCGGCATCCATATCCGTGGACTGGTCCCCTTTTTTGTAGATGGATGTGGGGGGGAATTTGTGGGTCGCCATTGGAGAGGCCCTAACCAGGCAATCCACACAATACTGAAAACCAGGTACATAGAGGCGGCCTGCGCTAGCTCGTTGGAACCAGACGACTCACCGCCACTTGAAGCCATAGAACCATCAAGTCAATGGAGTCTCACTCCTGAAGTCCCGCAAGAAATAAATTCAGATGATAGAGGTTGGGTGTGGGAGGAGAGTTCGGAGGAGCGTCTGATCACCACGCGAGATGCATAAACCTTAGAGCCAGGTTGGCCGATCCCTTTTGGATCCAAAGCTATCGGATGGTCCATGAGTGAGCAAAACCACCTAGGTCCATTCCCACAATTCCGCTAGTTTTAACTACGACATGCCGGACTGAATCAAGTTGGGAGCACACTTGTGCTTCACGTTGGGAGCACGGGTTAGTACTAGGTGGGAGCACGAGTTAGTACTCCCTCCGTTCCAAATTACTCATCGCTGAAATGGATGTATCTAGAACTAAAATACATCTAGATACATCTATACGTGCGACAAGTAATTCTGAACGGAGGGAGTAGGTGACAGTATGGCTTAGTTCACGTTGGGATCATAGATTAGTGTGGTTAGGAGCACACATGTTAACTCTAGTTGGCAGCACTTGTTGGGATGCACAAGTTAGTGCCAGTTGGGAACACAGGTTAGTACTAGCTGGGCGCGTAAATTTTGTCGGAAAATAAGTTCGTCAAGACCTTTCAACATGGGATTTATACTTAATTTGAACACAGTCAACCTCACATTCCACGTGTATGGGTGTTAAAATCCCATCAAAACTCTCTAGTGGCAACAAGTGGTCCACATGCGTTGCGTCACTTGTCACCACAAGAGGAGTTTGGGATAACCTTTTTAAAGGGTACCTCTTAATTAGTGATTTCGTTTAATGAAATACCCTGACATCTTGGCTGGGGCCCGTGGGCCAGTAGAGAGTTGGGCCAACCTAGGCCTTGATACTGGCCCATCCCGAGGGGGAGTGGGGACGGTTCCGCGAGAGGGTCAGCGGTGATGGTCATGCGCCCAACGGGGAAGCACCGATGACGGTCGCACCTGAGAGCAGCGCAACGGACGGACACGTGCCTAGCGTCTCCCTACTTCCACTGACCGGGAAGGTCGCACGACGACACCATGCTCCGCCTCCCCGGTGTACAACCCCAGCGGGGAGCGCGGTGCACCCAGGATGAAGGTAGCTGCATGGTGGGGAGATGAGGCCCCGCGCTGCCACTATAGAGCCAGCGCACCTGGCCACGGCGACGACGCCCGACCTTGGGTGTTAGCGCTGCAGCAGCGACGAAGTCACCGAGGATGCTGATGCAGTCCTCCTCTGCCTCCGCAAAGTCTGCCCAAAGTGGGCTACGAGGCCTCAAAGGCGCTGGCACCGAGGCCGGGCTATCGGCGAGGGCGACTCCGACTGCCGCGCATGGAGAGTGCCGTGTATCATCGATTTTCTGGAAAACTGGTGGAAGCACAAGTTTTGCCTAACTATGCAGCTAAATGCAGCAGCCCATATATAACCTCTACGCTCGACCTAGATCTTGGTCACGACTCATGAGAACTGTCCAGGAATTATAACTTTTTTAGCTCCTTCGGTGCACTGTACGTGGTTCTTGTTCCTTGTGACAACCAGGGAGCCATTCGAGATCAACTTATTTTTTGCTGAGCGTGAGATCGACTCTGAAAGAAATGAGTTGTATGTGAGCATTTTATGTAGTTTGATAAAAAAAAAGTGTTGACCTCGAGCTAACACTAGGTCATTAGATTTTAGGTTCACTACTAGGAAAAGGCCTACTAATGGCGCACCAGTTTTGCCTACTAATGGCGCATCACTGGTGCGCCATTACTAGCACGCCATTAGTAATTTTTACTAATGGCGCACCACTGATGCGCCATTAGTATCTGGTATACTAATGGCGCACCACTGATGTCCATCAGTTTTTTTCCCCTAGGATACGCCTAGGGTTTTCTTGTCCTCCGGCGCGCCGCCGCCGTGAGTTTTGCTGCCGATCGCATCCGCTTAAGCGCCAGCGGGCGCTTCCAAAGTCTTCGACCAGCGACGCCCTGCCTACTGCCCTCGTTAAGAGCAGTTTGCCCTGGGTGTTCTGAAGGTTCGAGGAACCTGATGGCGACTCCAGAGGAGACAAGAACCTCGCGGGCAAAGGGGGTGGAAGATCCCAGCGTCCTCCTGGAGAGACTACACCTGCAGGAAGATGAGCTGGACAATCTTGTATGGGAAGAGGAAGCTGACGATCCGGAGGAGAAACCAAAGTGGTTAGCCCTGGCTAGGGTTTTGACGGAGAAGTCCTTCGGGCAGGGGGCTTTGATTGCTGACATGAAGGCAGCATGGAATTCGGCAAGGGAGGTAATTTGGCGTAGGATTAATCCAAATCTTTTCTCTGTACAGTTCAACTGTTTGGGGGATTGGAACAAAGCTATCCACCAAGGTCCTTGGGACTTCAAAGGCATGGCGCTCATAATCGAGGAGTATGATGGATTCAAGAAGCCGGAGACAGTGAAGCTTGATAAAATTGAGACTTGGTGCCAAATACATAAGCTTCCTGACATGGTACTGAAAAGGGAGCAGTTTGTGAAAAACATGGCAGCACGCATTGGCGAGGTGTTGGAGCTTCAGATAATCCTTCCCAATGGATTCGTGGGAGTTCGTAAGAGCAAGAGTGAGGTTAGATGTCAATAAAAAACTTACAAGGTTTGTTAGCTTCACAAAGGCTGGGGAAACTGAATGGTACCAGGTTAAGTTCGAAAAGCTGCCGGTGTTTTGCTATATGTGTGGTCTTTTGGGCCACTGGCATGAGGAATGTGGTATTGGTGAGCACAAGGAGGAAGAGATGGAATGGGGCCCCTTCGTTCTGGCACAAAGGAGGGGCCGTGGTGGGGGTGGACGTGGTACGGGCCGAGGAGCTGGCCGTGGGTATGGCAGAGGGGAAGCCTCTCAATCTGCTTCCCAGCATGAAGCCTTTGGACGCGGGCGGGGTGCTGGTAGGAATGGAGTGCAGCGTGAATTATGGAGGGACAGAGGGACATATAATCATGATGAGGATAAAAGGGCGGATGATGCAGCAGATGGCCAACACTTGGTGAGGAGTTGGCGTCATAACGCTGTTAATACCTTGGTAATAGACCCAAATAAGGGTGTCAATGAACCAGCTGAAAGGGAGAATGGGTATAAGGAGGATCTTAACACTCTTGGGAAAAGATTAGCTGCTGATTCAGTGACTATCATGAGGGATACAAACAGCTTGGGGGTGTGCAGCACTGATATTGTTCCTGTTGGTAATACTGCTGAAATGGTTGAGCAATTTGAAGGTGCAGAGGAAGAAATAACCAGGGAAGGGGTGGATGGTACACCACAGAAAAGTGCCAACAGAAAAAAGCTGAGAGTGGAAAACGGAACGGCTATCAATAGTGCGTCAAGTATTGAAGAGGCGGCCTCCACGTCGGGGGACCGCCCGAACCAATGAATCTTCTAAGCTGGAACTGCCGGGGGGGGGGGGGGGGTAACTCCCAGACAGTTCGCGAAGTGGCGACTTTCGTTCAGTCGCTTTCCCCCATGTTGGTGTTCTTATGTGAAACAAGGCAACAAAAAAGTAAGATGAAAAAATACAGATCTCGGTTTGGTTTGAAAGGTTTTGAGGGAGTGGATAGTATGGGAAACAGTGGTGGTTTGGCCCTTTATTGGCATGAATCCCTTACAGTTGAAGTGGTGTTCTCAAATCAGAGATGTATCGATGCCCACGTTAGATTGGGGCCGGATGAGATTACGTGGAGACTGACTTGTGTATATGGAGAGCCAAGGGTGGAAGATGGACACAAAATGTGGACTTTGCTTAATAATCTCAGCTCTCAGTCTAATCTTCCGTGGTTAGTTGTGGGTGATTTTAATGAATGCATGTGGGACTTTGAGCACTTCTCCTTATCACCGAGGCCAATGAGTCAGATGCAAGCTTTTCGTGATGTTCTGGAGATATGTGAGTTGTCAGACTTGGGTTTCTCGGGGGTTCCTCACACATACGACAACAGGAGAGGGGGTTTGGCAAATGTGAAAGTGGGATTGGACAGGGCTGTGGCCACCCCGGCTTGGCGCGATAATTTTGATTTTCCTATTGTTCGCCACCTGGTTTCGCCCGTGTCTGATCATGTGGCTCTGCATGTTAATTGTGCTCATATGGAGGATGTTCGTATAAAGAAAAAAATACGGCAATATGAAGTAATGTGGGAGAGGGACCCGGCTCTTCAGGAAATCATTGCAAGAGCATGGGAGGCAGCTGGGCAGAAAACAAGTCTGGGCGATGTACATGCAGCGCTCAGGTCCACCATGTCTAAATTGTTTGAGTGGAGTAGAGTAAAGTTTGGAAGTATAAAAAATGAGATCGAGAAGTCTAGATCCCAGCTGGAGGAACTGATGCTGATGAATGCGGACAGATGCGAGATTCGTAAAGTTACAGACAAGATGAATGAGTTACTGTCCCGAGAAGAATTGATGTGGTTG
Organism: Triticum timopheevii; assembly: GCA_963921465.1. Lineage (NCBI taxonomy): Eukaryota > Viridiplantae > Streptophyta > Magnoliopsida > Poales > Poaceae > Triticum > Triticum timopheevii. The sequence goes on along the minus strand of OY997266.1, from coordinate 3,329,429 downwards.
CAAAGATCACGGATAGATTGGCTAAAAGCAGGAGACAGGAATACAAAATTTTTCCATGCAAAATCAGTATGGCGGGCTAGGAAAAATAAAGTTAAGAAGTTGGAAGATGCTCAGGGTGTTGTGCATACGGGGATTAAGGAGATGGGGAAGGCCGCTACAGATTATTTTGAGGAGCTGTTTTCGGCTGACCCAAGTCTTGATCATGCCCAAGTCACTGATTTGTTCGAGGCTGCTGTAACTCCGCAAATAAATGATGTGTTGTGTGCGGAATTTTCAGAAAAGGAGATTGGTGACGCTCTGTTCCAAATTGGACCTCTAAAAGCGCCGGGTCCGGATGGTTTCCCCGCGCGGTTTTTTCAGCGTAACTGGGGGACAATGAAGGAAGGTATAATTGCTGCGGTAAAAAATTTCTTCCAAAGTGGGATAATGCCTGAAAATGTCAATGATACTATCATTGTAATGATCCCAAAAATAGATAACCCGGTGAAAATCACGGATTTCCACCCCATAAGTCTATGTAATGTGGTTTACAAAGTGGTCTCAAAATGCTTAGTAAACCGGTTAAGGCCTGTTTTAGATGAGATTATTTCGCCTTCGCAAAGTGCTTTTATCCCTGGACGTATGATTACCGACAATGCCTATGTTGCCGTTGAATGTATTCATCATATAAAGCAAGAGAAGGACCCTACCAGGAGTTATTGTGCTTACAAGCTTGATCTCTCAAAAGCCTATGATAGAGTGGACTGGAATTACCTTAGGCAAACGATGCAAAAGCTTGGCTTTGCTCACCGGTGGGTCGACTGGATTATGTCATGTGTGACCTCGGTGAGATACTCAGTAAAATTCAATGGAGCCATCTTGGATTCGTTTGCACCGTCGCGTGGTCTTCGGCAAGGTGATCCGTTGTCCCCTTATTTATTCTTGTTTGTTGCTGACGGTCTCTCTGCTCTTATCACTAAAGGGATTGATATCGGTAATATATCTCCGCTAAAAATTACTAGAAGTGCACTGGGAGTCTCACACTTATTATTCGCGGATGACACACTCTTGTTTTTCAAGTCGTGTGACCAAGAGGCACAATATATCAAAAGCACTCTGGAAGTGTATGCAAATGCCACGGGGCAGCTGTTAAACCCTGCCAAATGCTCCATGATGGTGGGTGGCTCATGTCCGGATGTAAACAGAGACGGAGTAAAAAATATTTTGCAAGTAACCACGACTGGGTTTGAAGAGAAATATTTGGGACTGCCCACTCCGGATGGCCGTATGTCAAAAGGAAAATTTCAGAATCTGCAAGTAAAACTTTCAAATCGATTGTTTGCTTATGATGGGCACCCTACTCAAGCAGGAAAGGAAGTGTTAATCCGTGCTGTTGCTCAATCTATCCCTACTTATATTATGAGTGTGTTCAAGCTCCCGCTGGAGGTATGTGATGATCTAAACCGCATGGTTAGGAACTATTTTTGGGGTGCAGAGAAAGGGAAGAGGAAAACACATTGGTATGCATGGGAGAAAATGACTAGGCCAAGGAAACAAGGCGGCCTTGGGTTTAAAGACTTTCGTCTATTTAACCAAGCGCTCCTTGCTCGTCAGGCGTGGCGAATACTGGAGTTCCCTAACAGTTTATGCTCAAGGCTCTTTAAAGCGAAGTATTTCCCAAATGAGCGCCTACTGGATACGGTGTTCACTAGTAACCCATCACCTACATGGCAGGCCATTGCCTATGGTCTTGAACTTCTGAAGAAAGGTGTGGTCTGGAGAATCGGAAATGGTCAGAATGTACATATATGGAGAGATCGATGGATAGCACGTGAGCCAACTGGTGGCTTGATTTCACAGCGTGGTAGGTGCCGCCTGAGGTGGGTCTCGGAGCTTCTGAATATCCATGGTAATTGGGACTTTGACAAAATAAATCAGTTTTTTCTCCCGGTCGACATTGTTGAAATTCAGAAAATAAAACCATTTGCTCGTCTAGAGGAAGACTTTGTTGCTTGGGCGCCTGAAAAAAGTGGAGTTTTTACTGTACGTAGCGCGTACAAATTGGCTAGTGATGAGTGCTCAAATCCTAGTGAGGTCTCTACAAGCTCCCGGCCGGATGGAACAAGAGAAGCATGGAATTTTATTTGGCAAAGTTCTGTACCACCAAAGGTTCAGTCTTTTGCTTGGAGATTAGCTACAGATTCGCTAGCAAATTGGACAAATAAAGTTAAAAGGAAATTGGAAGTCTCAGGTACATGCCCCATGTGTGGTACGGAGGAGGAGGACTCGTTCCATGTTTTTTGCATTTGTAATCATGCTGCGATCCTATGGAAGGCCATGGCAAAGGAATGGACATTGCCGGACCGTCCAAGCATTGTACATGTGGGTCGTGATTGGTTCCTTCACCTCCTGTCGAAACTGAGTGAAGAGGAGAGAGCTAGGATCATGATGCTATTCTGGCGAATCTGGTATGTGTGTAACGAAATTGTGCATGCAAAACAACCACCGCCCGTGGATGTTTCGGTGCGCTTCTTGTCCAGCTATCTGTCATCTTTAAACTCCATTCACATATGCTCAAGTGATTCTTTAGTGAAAGGAAAAATGGTAGCTGCATGTCGTCAGATTCCCGATCAGGACATATACAGAGTTGATGAAGGGGGTGGTTCGTGGTCCGCTCTAGCAGTGGGCAGAGTCAAACTCAACACGGATGCCTCGGTCCTGGGCTCTACTGCGGGAGCCGGAATGATCCTAAGGGATCACAATGGAGAAATTGTTTTCAGTGCTAGCAGATTTCTCTATGCTTGTGATGATGTGCTGGAGGCAGAGTTACTTGCAATAAGGGAGGGAATTTCTTTGGCCCTTCAGTGGAGCATCTTGCCAACAGATGTGGAGTCTGATTGTTTAGAGGTTGTTAATATGATTAAGAAAGGGAATAGCAACAAATCTAAATATGCTTTCATAATCAGAGAGATCATTAGTAGTTTGGGAGAAAGGAATTCTTGCATTACTCATATTCGCCGGAGCTGTAATAAGGTTAGTCATGCCTTGGCAAATTTTGGTAGGTTGCAACGCCGAACTATGGTTTGGCTAGGCTCTGGTCCGGAAGATGTTTTAGCACTTGTGGGACGAATTGTAATCTCTGATACTTGAGTAATGAAAGAATTCTTTCGCAAAAAAAAATGGCGCACCACTGGTGCACCATTAGTATAGGCCACAGTGCGCCATTAGTATAGGCCACTGGCGCGCCATTAGTATAGGCCACGGTGCGCCATTAGTATTTTTTGAAGGCGGGAAAATAGTAGTGGCGCACCGTCTAACCCCCACCGTGCGCCATTGCTATTTTTGAATTTTGAATTTGGATCTGGATCGTGATTTTTTTGCCCATTTTTTGCTAGTTTTTTTTTCTCGTTTTTTGGCACGATATTATTTCAAATTTTGTTCCTGTTTTTGGATCTTGTACGTTCATTTGCCGTGTTCTTTTGCCGAAGAGGAGTTCGCCGGAGAGGAGGAGGAGGAGGTCACCGGAGAGGCGCTCGCCTACATCGCCGGAGAGAAGGAGGAGGTCGCCGGAGAGGAGTTCACCGAAGCATCGGAGAGGAGGAACGAGAAACCATGAGGGAATGGAAGGATAGGAGGGAGGAGGAGCTCACCGGAGAGGAGGGGAGGGGAGGAGAGGAGGGAGGAGGAGGTTCCCGTAGAGGAGGAGGTCGCCGGAGAGGAGGAGGAGGTCGCCGGAGAGGAGAAGGAGGTCGCCGGAGAGGAGGAGAAGGAGTGGAGGAGAGGAGAGGAGGAGATGGAGTGGAGGAGAGGTGGAGTGGAGGAGGTGCGCCCAGCCATATATACGACATAGTAATGGCGCACCGTGGGCAGGTGCGCCATTACTAACTTTTTTTTTTATTTTTTTGACTTATTTTGACTTTTGAAGGCGGGAAGATACTAATGGCGCACCATGGGCCGGTGCGCCATTAGTAACTTTTTTTTATTTTTTTGACTTATTTTGAATTTTGAAGGCGGGAAGATACTAATGGCGCACCATGGTCCTGTGCGCCATTAGTAACTTTTTTTTTATTTTTTTGACTTATTTTAAATTTTGAAGGCGGGAAGATACTAATGGCGCACCATGGGCAGGTGCGCCATTAGTGAGTTTGAATTTTTTTGAATTTTTTTGCCTCTCCAGATCTTAAAAGCCCCGTATCTTTTTTTCTGTTAGGTTTTTGAGGATTTTAAAAATGTTTAACGGGGTTTCCCCGGTTAAATTCGGATGTAACTTTTCGAGTAGATGATTTTTCATATAAAAAACTTTTTCATCCGAGTTAGTATGCAAAAGTTATGCCCATTTTTACAAATTCTCGAGAGATTTTGCAAATGAAGTCGAAATTCATATGTCACGCCCAATATGCGACCCTATCCAAAAGGAACTCGAAGGTCCCACCAAGGATAGACCCGCATATTGAAACGCTTTTGCAAGGTGGATATCATTACATCAACATTACATAATAGAGGGGATACATCCGATACATACAATGTCACATGAATACAACAATACATCATATACAAGAGCACCATCCGACTACGGATGAAACACAAACAGAAACTCAAATGACATCCACCCTGCTAGCCCAGGCTGCCGACCTGGAACCTATCCCCTGATTGAAGAAGAAGCAGAAGAAGAACTCCAAACAATTAAACATCGCGCTCGCGTCATGATCATCGCATAACCTGTACCTGCAACTGTTGTTGTAGTAATATGTGAGCCACGAGGACTCAGCAATCCCATTACCATGGGTATCAAGACTAGCAAAGCTTAATGGGAAAGGAAGGGGTAAAGTGGTGAGGTTGCAGCAGCGACTAAGCAAATATGGTGGCTAACATACGCAAAGAAGAGCGAGAAGAGAGCAAGCGGAACGGGCGTGAAGCTAGCAATGATCAAGAGGTGATCCTGAACACCTACTTACGTCAAACATAACACAGAAACCGTGTTCACCTCCCGGACTCCACCGAGAAGAGAACATCACGGCTACACACTCGGTTGATGCGTTTTAGTTTCGGATCAAGTGTCAAGTTATCTACAACCGGACATTAACAAATTCCCATCTGCCACATAACCGCGGGCACGGCTCTCGAAAGTTTATACCCTGCAGGGGTGTCCCAACTTAGCCCATGACAAGCTCTCGCGATCAACAAAGGAATAGACCTTCTCCCAGGAAGACCCGATCAGTCTCGGAATCCCGGTTTACAAGACATTTCGACAATGGTAAAACAAGACCAGCAAGACCTCCCAGCGTGCCGACATCCTGATAGTAGCCGCGCGTATCTTGTCTCAGGCCACGACCGGATGAGCAGTACGTACAACTAGAACCAGACCTCAAGTTTCCCCAAGGTGGCGCTGCAAGTGGCTCTAGTTTGGACCAACATTTAGACAAGCATTGGCCCGGGGGGGCTGAATAAAGATGACCCTTGGGTTAACTACTCCCAAGGGAAATATAGGTGGTGGTGAGGCAAATGGTAAAACCAAAGTTGGGCCTTGCTGGACAAGTTTTATTCAAAGCGAACTGTCAGGGGGGTCCCATAAATCACCCGACCGCGTTAGGAACGCAAAATCCAGGAACATAACACCGGTATGACGGAAACTAGGGCGGCAAGAGTGGAACAAAACACCAGGCATAAGGCCGAGCCTTCCACCCTTTACCAAATATATAGATGCATTAATAATATAAGAGATATTGTGATATCCCAACCAAAATCCTGTCCACCATGGAGAAATCTTCAACTTCACCTGCAGCTAGCAACGCTATAAGAGGGGCTGAGCAAAGCGGTAACATAGCCAAACAACGGTTTGCTAGGAATGGTGTCAAAGGTTAGAGGTTCATGGCAATTTGGGAGGCTTGAAGAGCAAATGATAGGTAACGCAGCATAGCGATAGAACGAAGCAACTAGCATAGCAATGATAGTAGTGAGATCCAGGGTAGCGGTCATCTTGCCTGAAATCCCGCAAGGAAGAAGAACGAGTCCATGAAGAAGATGAAGCCACGAAGACGAACCACACGTAGACGAACGAATCCTCACGATCTCAACGAAACGGGAACTATCAAGAAGAAGCACATAACATAGTAAACACACCACGCATAGACAAGACATGAATCACAACAAGCATGATGCATGACAAAGCTACATGAAGCTACTCATGGCAAGAGATGATGCAAACAAGAACAACACATCAAGGCAAGTTTAAATGAGGCCGGGAACAACATATAACAATTCCGATAAGTCCTCATATGCAAATTTCGAAATTGGTCCAGAACTGAATAAACCTTATGTTCAAGTTGTTAAACAGAAAGTTAAGATGCAGCAAGATCTACACGAAATTCTAGTCAAGTTACATATAAAGTTCATTAGATTCGGAGCTACGGCCTAGAAGATATGAGCAAAACAAGTTAAACATGGCATTGGTGCAAAATGCACCCAAACATCAAGCAAACACATCAAAACAAGGATGCAACATGATAATATGGAACTACATGCAAAAACAAGCAAGTTTCATATAGAGCACACTCAAAACGGAGCAACGGTGCAACACATACACTCTATACAAGTCATAACAACAATCTGTCCAAAACAGCAACTAGGCATCTTACCAGCATCAAAATAATATGCTACAGCACCCCAACATAATAACAAAAGGCATGGGCATGGAGTACAGGTAAAGCATAACAAAATATGAACACTGAGATATCTCCAGAAATCACTAGAACATGCTCAAAACACATGGTAAGATTGCAAATAATAATAGTTTCAGACTTGGCAGAAAATAACATCAGCTTGCAATGTTTAGAGCTATCAAACTCCATGTTACAGGAACTTATCATGGCAAACAAAGGAATGACATGAATCTACTAAAAGCATAGATCAAAAGTCCCTTACTGACCATAAGCCAAAAAGGCATAGAAAATATGATGGCACCCATGTAAACATGGCAAGTTATATTACAGATTCATACATGGCAGGAACAATAATAAGTAGGCATGTTCGTGAGCTTGAACCACTCACTACAGAGCAATACATGGCATGGCAAGGCAACCAACAGTAAGAAGGCATGTTTATGAAGCTAAGCATGGCAAGAGCAAGTTCATAGGGTACATGGATCACTAGCAAAACACATGGGAACAAGTGAACTTAATGTTAACAGGCTGATAGCAAGATTTTCAAGCAACTTTAGAGCAAGATTACAACATGATACAACAGGCTATAATTGCAACCAAGGGCATGAATGGATAGAAAAAGACATGTAGATCAAAATATGTTTATAGGACATCTCCAGATTATGCATAGAATGATTAGTAGCAACATGTTTACATAGCAACAAAATATAACAGAATCTGTCAGGAAAACAGCAACAGCAACTACCCTCCTTAACAAGCTCGATGCACTCAGCACACAACTCACAAAAATACATGGTTGGCACCCCTGGAAATATGGCATGGCATAGATCAACATTCATGTAGACATCAGCCTCATAGGATGCACACATCAATCATGGCAAAAATGACAAATAAGCAAGTTATAACAGTTTCAGCAGATTAACATCAACATGCACTCTTCCAACAGCCTTTCGGGCATCAAGATGAGCTCACATGAAAATGATGCAATGGAATGAAATGAAGTACTCGTCGAGACGAAAAATTTGACATATCACACGCACGAATCGGAGCTACGGATGCAGAGATACAATGCGATGAATATGGCATGATTATGACAAAAATCTGGGGCAGGCATTTTTTACCTCCGGGAAAAGTCAACCCGGGACGGAGGCGTTCCGGGACGGAGCGGATCTGGACACGCGGGAGTGTTTGGTTCGGGGGTCCGGTGGATCTCATCCACCCCGACCCGATCCGGCGGGGAGGCGGCTCCGGCGAGCTTGGACGCCGGCGAGGGAGGAGATCCGGCGGCGGGGAAGGTCGGGCGGCGCGGGGGCGGCGCGGGGAGGCCGGGACCGGGCGCGGAGGCGCCGGCCGGCGAAAGGAGGTGGTGGCGCGGCGGCGGAAGCGGGGCGCGGGCGGAGGCGGCAGCCGCGGTGGTGGAGGCGGGGCGGCGACACGCCGGCGGGCGGACAGGGCGCCGGCCCGATGCGGAGGCGCGGGCGCGCGGCCTCGGGTGCGGGGCGTCGGCGGTCGCCGGCGGAAGGCGGCAGGGCGATGGGGCGTGGTCGCCGGCGGAGAGGCGGCGGCCGGCGCGGAGGCCGAGGCCGGCGGGGGCCGCCGGCGGCGAGCGGGAGAGCGGTCGGCGGAATGGGCTCGGGCGGGAGCCGGGCGGCGGCGGGATGGGCCCCGCGGGCCCGATCCGGGCCCCACGGGCCCTGGTGGCGAAGGAGAGAGAGGGGGCCGGCGACGACGACGTGTCGCGCTGCGGTTGGCCGAGGGTGGCGGCTCCAGATTGGTTGGGGAGGCGGTGGTGATGACGTGGCGGCTCCGGATTCGCCGGGGTGAGGTGGAGGCTGGACGTGTCCGGCTGCGGCCGGACGTGTCCGGCGGCGCGAGGGGAGCGGGGCTAGGGTTTGGACCCGGGATTAGAGGAGAGGTGCACATATATATAGGTAGAGGGAGCTAGGAGAGTCCAAATGAGGTGCGGTTTTCGGCCACGCGATCGTGATCGAACGACCGAGAGCATGGAAGAGACTTAGATGGGTTTTGGGCCACTTTGGAAGGGGTGTTGGGCTGCAACTCAAAGAGGGCTTTTGCGGTTACCCGGTTAACCGTTGGAGTACGAAACGACCTCCAAATGGCACGAAACTTGACAGACGATCTACCGGTTCTATACCAAGGCCGCTTGGCAAACCTCGTTCCATTCCGAGAACGTTTAACACCCGCACAAGAGAAGAGGCAAAAGGGGACGCCGGATGACATAGGAGTGCCGGATTGCAAAACGGACAACGGGGAAAATGCTCGGATGCATGAGACGAACATGTATGCCAAATGAAATGCACATGATGACATGATATGAAATGCAGATGATGACATGGCAAAGTGCAACACGCAAGCAAATGACATGGCAACAACGACGAATAACTGGCGGACACCTGGCGCATCGAATCCGGGGCGTTACATCATATTTGCAAATTTTCCCAACAACTAGACCACATATCACATGGGAAACTTATTTTCTTTTATTTTTTTGACATTTTCATCATTTTCTTTTATTTTTTTAACTAAAAAGGCTATCCAAGGGGGGGTGCATTCGGTGGAAGTGGTGGCCAAGTTACTAATGGCGCACCGTGGCATGGTGCGCCAGGATGTGGTGCGCCATTACTAGTTCAACTCACCACTCCCACGGTGCGCCATTAGTAGTTTTGAAAAAATTAAATTTTTTTTTACTAATGGCGCACCTGCGGATGTGGTGCGCCATTACTATTTGGACACTAATGGCGTACCAACACATGGTGCGCCATTAGTATATAGTAATGGCGCACCACATGTCTGGTGCGCCATTAGTGTCAATTCAATCTATAGCCCTTTTCGTAGTAGTGCTTGACAGCTTAAAAGATGTATATGGACTACATATAGGTGTATATGAACGCATTTTAGTGCGTAGATTCACTAATTTTGCTCCGTATGTAGTTTGTATTTTGAATCTCTAAAAAGGCTTATATTTAGAAACGGAAGGAGTATTTTCTATATATGCCTACTATGTTTCTTGGTGTCACGCAGGATTTTGGCAGCCTATTCCACACGACTTGTCATTTGGAACTACAAGACCCAGGTATATACGTAGGATACAGCCGTATTCTTCTTGGAATGCATGCATTGACGGGCTGGGCCCTCACATAGTATATTACACACTGATTTCCAATTGTATCCATATCTTTTGTGCTATGCAGACAAGAATGATAGAGCTTGAATTCTACCCTGGGTTGGCTCATTCCATCAGAAGGCTTGGTGCCGACTCCGATGGGCGCATTACTTCCGCCATGTTCATCGTGCTATTGACGGAGCAATTGTTTGTGGTGGGTGATACGGACGGTTACATCCACGTGCATGACTGTATGACAATGAAGAGAGTCAAGGAATTCAAAGCTCACGACCATTGGGTCACATCGTTCGCCGTTCACCCGACTCAACCATTTGTGCTGTCGGCATCAAAGGACAAGCTGATCAAGCTTTGGAACTGGGAGAAGGGGTGGGAGTGCATCCGGACATTCTATGGACACTCAGGCTGGGTGAAGCAAGTCAAGTTTAATCCACATGACGCCAACACTTTTGCCAGTGCTTCAGATGACCGCACAGTGAAGGTTAATTATTATTCCCTTTTTCACTCTTCCTCGTGCCTACAGATCAATATCTTTTGTCCATCTGGTATAATTTATTTATTTCTCGTTCACAGATCTGGAGAATTTTTTCTCCCATCCATGTGACCAGCCTCAACTGCGAAGAGTCACAGAAAAGTGTTGATTACTATCCCACGGGTGGTGGTCAGCAGCACTACATGGTTACAGGATCATTGCCTGATGAATATGGGACGGCGCGCGTATGTCTTCTAGATCATCGTCATAATTCAACAAAAAATTGAAGTCATAAATATGTATTGCGTGGTTGCATGCATGCTGCACGTCTCAAATTAACGCCTCTCATTCAGATCTGGGATTTGCGAACAGAGACATGTATCCGTGAAATGAAGGGGCTCCAATCACCCTATATGGTTGGCGTGATCGATTGCCATCCAGATCGTCCAGCAGTGCTGGTTACCGCGTCAGAGACCTATGGTGTTTCTCTCCACGACTCCACAACCTACAGGTATAATGCTCCGACAGCCGCTACTACACATTGTGACTTCGTACTGCTCTCCTTGGGCATAGTTCTTTTTTTTATTTTCAGGTCCCTATACTAAAGGAACACGTGTGATGGTCATTACAGTAAATAAATGTCCATGTTGGATCTGCTTTACACAACAATCACATACTACCTCCGTCCTGATTTATAAGTCCCCTTTGTATTTTGTGCCAAATTTTGACTAGAGATTTAACTAAAAAATACTAATGCATGTCATCAAAAATTATATCGTTGGATTCGTATTTGAATATAGTTTTCAGATATGTTATTTTTTATGACATGCATTAACATTTTATTAGTTAAATTTAGGATCAAAATTTGACAAGGAATACAAAGGGGACTAATAAACCATGACGAAGATAATAGTAACACGTGAAAGCTTTAATTTGGGTCAGAATCCATCCGCGAGAAAGCAGACAATCCAAAAGTAACACTCTAGCTACCAGCTTGCTTTTCAATTAAAGTCCTTATAAACCATTCCCCTTCTCTTCCTCTGATTTTCTTTGTTTTATGATGTAGAGTATACGTGGCTAAATTCTGTAACAAGTTTGGAAATTAATAGTAGGATTCATAATTTCGCAGGTGTGAGAGAACGATTCATTTTGGTCTTGGCGAGGTTGTATGTTTTGCATACATCAAGGACATAAGAAGGTAACAGAGAAATTCCCTATAACTCTTGTACTTTACCCACACATCTTCTTTTCAACCTTTTAGTGGGAGAATATCATTGCCACAAGAGTAGACAAAGTGCTAACAAACTAAAGCCGTCTCCTCCACATGGAGAATCCTAGTACTCATAGCCAAATGTGCCAACATCCAAGCTCGGTCAGACCTTTGAGGGGAATGAAAATTACTAACATAGTCAAATACTGTTGGTTGCTTGCACACATTTAAGAAGGACGAAATGGGGTACGGAAGTACTGCTCTTTCATTGGTATTAACACCTTGGGAAATGAGATCGAGTAACTAAGGTGAATGTTTCCAAAAATTGTGAAGGGTTTGTAAATTGTGGATTTACAACTTACATCTGGTTTTCTAAAACCCTCTTTAATCTGATTTTGCTCAAACTTGTTCCATATTGCAGTTATCCAAACAATCACTAAAGTGTGGGATAGGAAAGTAGGATGGTTTTGTAATTCAGCATGGGAATTTTTCTTCACAATGTTATTCCACAGTTCAAACTTCTGACCAGAGTATCTTATGTATGTAGTCTCGCAATTGGACATATGTCCGGAGTTGCAATCGTGCAAATCGATGAATTTTCCAATAACGCCCTGCCTCCTGCAAGGTAATTGAGAAATGGAGGCAAATGAAGCTTGAACGATGGAGCATGAATTGCGTGTTTGAGTTATGCCAATGCAAAATTGGTGCAGAGATTGTTCTCAGTGGGGTTATTCGGTTATTTGATTAGTGTTGTTTATTTGTACTATAGAACTACATATTCCTGTTATGTGCATTGGACTATGTTCCGATCTGTGAGACATGGGTTACCTCAAATTTTACATTTCATCGTGAGCTTCCGATTTTTTTATGAACTATGCGCATTTCTTCATGAGTTTCTGATATTAAATTTGTTAGGAACTTTGCGTTTTCCTGCGGATTCTATTCCCCACATAACGCATCGAACAAGTACCAACCATGGACCCCTTGTCGCCTTTCTATAGTTGCTTTGAGCTGGCCCATTTATGAGTGAATGGGGGTGAAAGAAGAGCATCCCATTGTTAGATTGTGGCATGGGATGAAACCTTTTGAGGGCACTTGTGGCATGGAATGAAGCCTTCTCAGGGCACTTGTACTCTGGACCGTCCGATTGCCTCTCCAAACAACTTTCGACTGTCTTTTTTTATGGGATGATCCTGGCCGTCAGATCAAGTCTGGTGTGACTAGCAAGGAATAGTGCCCTTTTTTGCTTCCCTATCATACCGTCTTGTCTGTCTATGGAAGGTGGGGTTTCGACGGGCTTGACCGGTGCTGATCGTTGTGTGTGCATGATTTGTGTCACCGCCTGCAATTCTCGGTGGCCGCTAAGGGCATTTTCGATATTTCACATAACCCTATGCCAAGTGGCTTGTCCTGATTCGTTACCCCATGCCCAATCGGGTGACACGGCTAGGGTTTCTCTCACCATCCCTCACTTCTCTGTCTCCCTCGTGCCTACGCCGCCGCCTCCTTCCCTTTTCACAGTCCACCAAAATAGTCGAAACTACACTATAAATATCCCAACCAATCCACCAAATTACTCGAAATTTCAGTACTAATAATTCACTAAATTAAGACTACTTATTGATTGATGCGCGGGAGGATATGCTCAATTCTCTTCTGATGTTAGCATGGATCCGCCCCCATCTGCTTAGTATATATTCAAGACGTGGATAAAAACACAGAGGAGCAAGTTTAGGGTTGGTGTGAGCAGAGGGTGCAGACCTGGAGCTGAGAGTGGTGTTTTCCAGCGACGAGAGGTTAGCGCTCGGGTGCAGCGACCCCGCTCTTCCGCCGAGGCGTCAGCGGCTCCTTCCGGCAATGTCAACGTACCAGTGCCCGTCTACCAGTCGCTCGTTTGGTCTTCCTCAAACCGACCGACGCGACTGGGCTGGCCCATTTGAGTAAATCGCGCTGGCACTACCCCATCCGGTTTCGGGAACATTCACTGAATCGGTTGTTTTTTGTTTCTTTTCTATGGTTTTTTCCTTTTTCTATTTCTTTGTGGTCAGATTTTTCTTTTTCTTTTATTTTCATTGTGCCGTTTTCTTTTTATTCAATTATATTTTTTATTTTTCCAGAAATATTCAAGACTCTAAAAAAGTTCAAATTTTGTAAAATGTTCCTGTTTTCAAATTTTGTTCCTACATTCAAAAAATATTAGAGTTTTCTAAATTGTTTGGGAATTTTTAAAAACGTCCTTGTGTTCAAATTTTGTTCAGAAATTTCAAAAAAAAATTATCTTTTCTAAATATTTTTCAAAACAATGTTCATGAATTTCTAAACATTTTTTTGTTTTATTTTTATTTTTTCCTTTTCAAGTTTAATTTTCTTTTCGACCTTTTTTGAAATTTCAAATATTGTTCAGAATTACAAAAAATGTTCTCATTTTGAAATTTGTTCAAAAATTCCAAAACAATTAGAATTTCAAAAAATGTTTGTGGTTTCAATTTCTTTTCACAATTTCAAAAAATGTTCTCGTTCTTAAAATTTCTTCACATATTCAAAAATTATTCGGGGAGTTTCAAATAATGTTCAGGCTTTCAAAATTTGTTCAGAATTTAAAAATGTTCTCATTTTCAAAAAAATTGGTCATAAATTCAAAATACTTTTGTGGTTTCTAATATATGCTTGTGCTTTTCGAAAAATGTTTGAAATTCTAAATTTTATTTGTGTATCAAAAAATGTTCATGTTTTAAAAATAAAGATTTGGGGCTTCTAAAAAAACTCTACACTGCCTTGTTCGTGTGTACATGTTTCATATGCCCCTCCCAATAGTGATTTTACTATTTCGCGGTGTATAGCAATCACGAACGCGCCATCAGCTCGAGTGGCTAGCGAGCTGGACGAAGGGTTTATATGTAGGATGACCTGTAGTACCGGTTTGTGGCACGAACCGGTACTAAAGGTGCTGGACGGGCCCCAGTCTGACAATATTCTGCCACCACTCTCTTTAGTACCAGTTCATGGCACGAACCGGTGCTAAAGGTTCGCTAGGAACCGGTACTAAAGAGAGCGGCCCGCCTAGCCGTTGGAACCGGCACTAATGGTCACATTAGTGCCGGCTCAATTTCAAACCGGGACTAATTAGCTGCACATTAGACCCTTTTTCTACTAGTGCCCGTCCTCCTCCAGCCCACCAATCCCCGCGTCCTCCCCACCAACCCTAGCCATTCCCTCGCCGCCACCTCTCCTTCCCCCGCTCATCCTCTCCAGTCGCTGCTGCCAACCCCGTCTCCCCTCCTCTCTCCTCGTCACCCTCATCGGGATGCAACAACGCATCTGGCCGGGGGAGAACGCGGCGGCTGCGTCTCCTGGCAACGGCAGTGGGGACGGGTGGATGAGGAGGCGACAACTCGAGAGGTAGGCAAGAGAAACATAACTCCCAGTTGAGGAGGAGCTGCTCGGCACAGGTGAGCCCTTTCTTCCTCCTTTCCTCATCTTCCCATCGTGGCATGAGCTCCTCCCTCTAGTTCCTTATAGATGCAGCTAGGGTTTGGATGGGGGTTTTGGTTCCTACACTAATGACAGCATTGGCTAGCAGCGGCACATCCCTCGACTTCCGTAACCTCGCACACTAAGTATGAGGTTGCCTACACAGTTGCAACTTGTCCCCTGCATCCTTCTCTAGTCCTAGATAAAACTGTCATCTTGCTTCGAATTCAAGTGGTTTTTTCCAATTGAATAATGAGTGGTGGGTATATGTTGTATGTTATCCCGTTTTGTCTTTCCCCGTTTATGCATTTTTAGAGGCAAATTTTAGCATGGTCCCTCTTACCTCCTCTTTTTGCATGTGAGGTAAGAAGGTAAGAGTTAATCGGGCCATTAATTAATGAGATCAATGGCTCGGATCTATTTTATACTCTTACCTCTCATATGAAAAGAGGAGGTAAGAGGGACCATGTTAAAACTGCTCATTTTTAGAAGATTGCATACATGGTATTGATGTGTTGGTAAACACCTTTTAGATGAAAAGAAAGTGCCTTCTTTTATACAGTTGACATGTCAATAGTTACATTCATGAATGTACGTGCCGCCGGGAAGCTATGAGGGACCTCGTTAAGGTTGAGGTGGCCACACTCGATAGGGGCGACAAAGCTATTCTAGAAATTGGTGGAGAGCCTGATGACCTCTCGAAAATATTGAAGAATGCTCGCCAAATTTTCCACATCCTCACCGATAGGTTTGACGAACACCGCCACGTCGTCAGCCTACAGGGAGTACAGACAAAGGTTCCGCGACATATAATCTTGTGGAGAAGGCAATGAGTAGAAGGCGAGCATAATAAGCAGGGGTGAGAGCAGATCACCCTGCCTTAGCCCTCAACCATGCATAATGGGAGGCACAACAATCCTATCCCAGAGGACGCGCGAGGAAGAGGTACAAAGGAGGGCGACAATGCAATCGGTTGTTTTGTTGACGTGGTTAATTTTGCTGAGGGAATGTAACTCGGATGTTCTGGATGTGTTCAACCCTTGGATGAAGATCTAATGGTCGTTGGTCAAGTTCTTCGTGTCAATAGCCAACGGCATATCAAATCCATGTCAGTAACTGATGAAGCCTGGTTTAATCTATGCCTGATTTTATGGATCCTAAATATATCGGGAATCAACGTCTATTTGATTATAATGATACTTGGGAGATTTTTTTTTAGTATTTTAACGTTTTCAATTCCATAACTTTTATACCTTGGAAGTGGGCTTTGAGTACTTCAACTTTTTGTATTTTAAGATTTCGGGAATTTTTGTACTATATAATCGGAGTTATTTCAGAGTTATTCCATTTACTCAAACATCTTTAAAATATACTAATTATAAAGTTGCCTAGATAATATCATATGTCAACCCCTTGGCTCTAGAAGTTTTGTATGGTTGTACCTGTATGCTTTCTTGGTGGCTTCGGATTGATCACTGTTAAACTTGTGGTACTAGCTTCTTTGCTTCAATGCAAGTTAACTGATAGGAAATTATATGCGACGAATTGAATTAATCTTTATGACTTTGCTCCCACATTGGCTGCTTTTCCATGCCATGTGTCTGTCTTAATGAACAGATTCTTTTCAAAAAAATAATAATCTTATTGAACAGATCTCTTAGTCGAGTTATTAGTCAAGGGAATATAGCCAAGACGAGGCAGGTAGTGTTTGCTTGACTGCACGCCCACATAGGCCCTCAAAATCAGCCAGCCAGTATAAAATAATCTCTCCATCCAAAATTACTTGTCTTAGATTTATTTAGACACGGAAGTGTCTAAATATATTTGTATTTAGACAAATCTAATACCAATAATTTGAGACGGGCGTAATATAAAGTGAATCAACTCCATCAAACTAAAGATGCAACTAATTTGGCTCATTTGGCGCATAGGATCCGGGCGCCGCTTTGGATTCCTACTGGCAGCTCTGCTCGAAGGCATCTCATGTAGCATGTGTCTGCGCAGTTGTTCTGGCGTGGTCGTCGGTTGAAATGTTGAATGGTTTATGCATTGGAGAGCACTAGCAGCACCGAGATGGATGCACATGCCAGCCGGATGCTCTAGGCTGGCATCAAGATCAAGATGGACGCACATGAGATGTGCCAACTCTCGGCGGCATCGCCGGAGAGTATCGCGGTATCATAATTTATTTGGCGGCCGGCCGCTTCCTTGTCCTGGATGGGAGACGCACTATGCTACATCGATCGATGGCATCTCCGCCTGCCTGTTCATGGCCGGGGGCTGCTTTTTAATCTTTCCCAGCAGGCCTTGGTTGATCTAGTATCTGTCGCTAGCTTTTGGGTCTACCCCCTCGCCGCCGGCGTCCTATACAATGGAGAACTGGCACGATTTGCCTTGTACTCAACGCAGACGGAAAGGACAACTATGGGTTAACTATGATGAGTTGGGTCTTGGCCGACGGTGGTGTTCAACGGCCCGAGAAACAGGCGGAGTGGCCGATGGGCGCCATTTGGTACTACTGCAAGGCCACCGGTAACAGTGGCCGACGGTTCGTCATCTGACCGGCCAACGTTCTTCCTTTTGGCACGTGGATGGAAGGGAAATGTTTCATTTGGAACCATTTTCTGGGCTTCATTTTCAGATTGACTACATCTACGTGCGCTGTCTTACCATGTCACTCACCCCATCCGGTTAGGCTATGTTGTTCTGATTTTCGATCTTGTGTTGCAACTAACCTGGCTATAATAACCTAATAATTTTTCGGTAATGCTATTTGGCAAGGGAGCTCCCGCGAACCACCTCACAGCCGTTTGATCATGATCAAACGATGACAGTTTTCGCGAAAAAATGCCTTCACAAAATGAAAATTTCCAATACTAAAACATCCCTCTATAACTAAATCGCCATAAAAAATGTTCGCAAATGCCATACTTTTAGGGGATGTTCGCCAGCATTGCAGTCCTAATTGTTTGTTGGGTTAGTTTTTCTCTCTCTTCGCAAATCCCACCAGCTCCACTAACCAAAGTCTGTATTGCAAACCACCATTGAAAATTATGGATTTACACCTAGGTACCGGAGAAGTCATCTTCTACGTCTGGAGTGACTCCACTACCGGAGCCGGGCTGCCTTTGTTGCATATAGCCAGGAAGACATGGATGCTACGGTCTAACCGAACCAAGTCCTCGATGAAGAAGCTGGCACTGAAGAGGCAAAGGAACCGGCCACCAACAACCTACAGACAGCATCGCAAGAAAGGATCACCATCAGATCGACTCGTGCACGTCCTTCAGTGCAGGAGGATTGGTGGGACATGGCTCTTGGATCCGTCCTTGGCATCTCAAGCGATGATGGCTACGCTCTCTTTACTTGGGATTGGTCTTTTGGGGTTGTAGCTATGAAGACTTCCAAGTTGTGTGATACAAAGGCCAGGCCGATTCTGTAACGGAGCGTCGGCGCGCCTTCAGCTCGTTCGCTGGTGGCCATTGCTGGCGCCCCGAACACCTCTTTTCGATGGATGGCACCCCGAAGACTTTGATTGTTGCATCGATGGTGTTCTCTGATAGATCTGCAGGGGGACTTTCACAAAAACCATACATGGTGCCAAACGTGTCTTGTTTTTCCTGGCGTTTTGGTCCAATGGTGACCCGACACGTCATTGACAATTGGCAATTAACAAGTAATAGCAGGTTGATCCAGGCACGATCAGAGCGTTGTTGGGATTGGTACACCGCACACCTAACCTGTCAGACTCTAATCAGTGGACGGAGGCTGGCAGCGACTACCCACAACGACGTTTAGACAGGAACAAATATATATACGAATAGCATAATGTGGTGGACAGTGACGGGAACCTAATTATATTTGGAGTATTAGGCAAGTTGAGAGTAACGTGCGCGCGTCTCTTGATGGCTGCTGCTTTGGTCTATTCTTGTGAATTGTCTAAAACTACTGGAAGTTTACATCAAAACTGGAGATGGTTCACAAGTCACAACAACTTTACACAAACTACACATCATTTTTCTTCTCTTTTTTCTTAAAAAAAATAGACTAGTGGTACAAGTCTTTAGCTCGGAACCAAAGTAGGCGCAGTCAGCCAACTAACATGTTGTTGGCTCACACTGAAAAACCTTTTCCGGAGATCGGCAAAAAAGCGGGAATAATCTTGTTCAAATAAGGGCACCAACAATGCAGCGTAAAAGAGGTGCGGTGGGCAAGTGGTTTAATCCTAGCATGGAGTGATTTAATGCACCATAAAATCTAAACATGTGATGGGGGGCAATAAAATTAAGATTTATAAAATGGAATGACAATTTGGAGATAAGTTCGATAAACCAGAAGAGAGGGAGTATAACATTAATATATCATCCACCTCTTTCTCTTACAAAGGGTGTTGAAACTTGTGCTACAGCTGGTTGTAAGTTTGTAGCCCGTTTCTCTTCTCTCTCCTATTACCTCTCCTTCAACTAGGGCATAGATCTAATGTGACATCTCTTATACCCCGCCTACGTTACTCTATTATACTTGTTCTCATGGGACTTGCCTAGCTACAGGATAAAAATAATCCATACAATTTAAACTTGAATTTATTGGTACATTTAACAAATCAATAAACCATCCTGTTGAAAACAGGTTTGAATCTCCAAGCCAGCAGCAAAGCTAACAATGGATCACGCCTAGGGATGAGCTAGCTTGTGCGATGAACTTTGGTGACTTTTTGTACTTTATAAGAAGAAAATTAAAAGGGTTCTTGTTAGTAGTCCTAGAATTATAGCCATAACCGCCCTAGGTCCGTGTCCGCCACTGCTACGAGCGGGACATCGGGTTAAGACGATCTGGGTTATATTCCTTCCATTCAAATGAATAAGGCACACACGCTTCTCAAATTCTACTTTAAGGGTAAATTAGTCTAAATTATACAATTAAAAACTTATTTTCGATATAATTCAATGATATATTTTTGTCACAAATTATTTGCATTCCGTTGGCCTAATTCATGGTCAAAGATAAGTTTTAGGATACATGTGCGCCTTATTCATTTGAACGGAGGAAGTACCATGAGCTAGTACGTGCTGTGAAACAACGTGCGCTACATGGCCTAAACTTGATTGGGACAATTTCAAAATTTTCCATACGGTAATAAGCTCATTTTCAGGGAGCACCAGCTAAACAAGTTACCAGGTGGTATCCATGAAGTTTCACCCGGTAACAAGAACCCTGCGCTAGCTCCTAAAGTTTTAATACAATACATTTAATGTGCAACATTTCACAAATGAAAATGCTCCATCTATTCTTAATTACTTTGCATATTAGCTTTATCTCAAGTCAAACTTTATAAACATTATATTACCAAATCATTTATGTTTCTGTATAGTAATGTTCAATACCAAATATTAGCGATAGATGGAGTGGTGGCGCTTACCTGGTTTCTTGTCAATTTGGCTTTCAAAACAACCAACTCTTTTCCATTTTTTTACGTTCAATGCTTTTTTGTAATAATTTTCCTAATAAGGCTGATTCTACAGCACTTGCCACATTGGTCAGGGAATGATTTTAATATTCGTAAAAAATGTCGTATTGATATTTTACCGGGTTGTGGAAACTGCAACAAACCTGGTGGCCCAATCAGCTTTAAGATGTTCTTGTCGGCATGAGCATTCTTGTACAACTTTTACACAACACCTTGTAAGAATACATTAGCACGGTTAAAGAGGCCTCTTGCATTGCTTTCACACATCCCTTTTTTCTAAGATAAAAGGAAGTTCATTGATATGGATCACGGCGCCATGAAGATGCACACAATCACAACTCTCTCATTTATTTTCTATTTGCAGGGAAATATATTAATTTTTGTCCTGATTTGGTAAGCATAACAGATTGTCTTTACTTCCCAATAGAAATATTTTGTTTGCAAAAAGTTGTTTAAAGCATGGTTGCTCCAAAAGAATGTATTACTTTTTGCTTTAGATTGTTCTGTGTTCAAACTGGTTGCTTTATGTAAAAATGTAACCCCTTCATTTTAAAAACCACTTCTTCATTATTAAAAAAAGTTCTTTTTGAGGGAAGACATCATTCAATTCTTTTCCTTCCTTGCTCGCGAAAGAGGTGGCAAGGACGAAGAACCTGTCCCCTACCGGCTCCGCTACTGAGGTTCTTTTTGTTTTTCGAACGGCCTATGTTGAGCAGCAGGGTCTTCCACGTAAAGCTCCGACGAAGACTCAATGATGATCCATTGTACTCTATCGACGTGCCGAGGAGCCGGGTCTTCCGGATGGCCCTCTTGGACCAGCCTGCTGGCGTACCCTAGCCCAGTCCCACATGTGATAAATGGACTCGATAGGCAAGTCCAACGTGCAAGCCAGCGCCGCAGATGCGACGCAGGACTCGGCTACCAAGAGCAAACCACCCCGGCATGGGGCCAACATTCCCAACTGGCTGGCCCCACATGCGAGTCGGCGCTGTAGGCGCCATGTGGGACCCGCCTAGCATGAGTGATTCAGCTTGGCAGGGGGACGCCCCGCGCACGTGCCGGTGAACGTGTCCACGACGCATGCCATGCCTATTGCGACCGAACTAGCGGGGGAGGGGGGGGGGAGTGGGGGTGCCAGATCACACGACGGGCAGGGCATGCATATGATATTTAGTTATACAGTGTTGCTAAATCTTAATCGATTGAGACTTGATTATGTCTCAGACAATACTATATTCGTGAGATCTTGCGTGAAGATTCATGCAATTTTTTTTAGCTTTTTATTTTTTTTCCTTTCTTACAATGTTATATCACTTGATTGAGACTTGGTTTAGGCTGAGTCGACTGAGACCTAGCCACACTGTTAGTTGTAATATTTTCGATAACTCAAACTGAAAAATGTTCGCAGTACTAATATGATTTAGTGAATTTGATTATTATATATAGTTAGAAAATATTTAATGATATGCGTACATCGAAGAGTGGTAAGGGTCTTTGGCCGGGTGCTTCTTCTGCTATATATTCAGCTCTCTCAGCGAGGTGCGAGGTTCCCCGAGTGGAACTCCCGAGAAATGGTTCAAAACGGCCGCAGGAGGGTGCTTGTCTCCTCTTTCCGTGGACGAGGACATCTCCTGTATCCCAGTACACATGACGAACAGGAGGAGGCGGCGATCGCACCGGCGGCGAGTTTCTAGCGCTGCAAACTGCAAGTGAGCCTCCGAATCCACCTTTTAGTTTATCCTCCTCCCATGAGCAGATGCAGGGACTATGGTGAGGCTGCTTATGTATGAGCACGGCGCGGTTGTCTACTGCGAGGACGGTGATCGTCCGGGACTAGAGCGATCCCGTGTGTCCGACGACGTACATACCATGACCGGCCGGCGGCGTGCATGGTTCACAGCGTCAAGGAGCCACTGGCTCACCTCCACCTCGTTTTAAACAGAGAGAAGATTTGGAGCAGCTGCAGATATATAGATGGCACAGACAGAACTGCCATGCTCGCACCATTCCGCTGGGGTTCATTTAGATGGTTTTATGCTGTTATTAACTCGTTGGAGCTGCAGTCAGTTTTTGCTGATCACTCTTGCTGTTCTGCCTGTGTAATAGCGCGCCTGTGCGTTTGTTTTCTGAACTTTGCATGTACCTCTCCTAGTTTACTCTTCCTCTTCTTCTTCTTCTTCTTCTTCTTCTTCTTCTTCTTCTTCTTCTTCTTCTTCTTCTTCTTCTCCTTACCATTTTTTCTTTTCTTTTTGATGAGAAACTCTCCTTACTATTTTCTGAGAGAGATCCCCCTCTCCTTACTATGGAAAGTTTTTTAGTCTGATCTCTCCCAAATGAAAGCTGATAGTACAACCGTAAAGATATCACAAGTTCATCTTCCCCCAGCAGCAGGCAGCAGATCCTCCACTCAACACACCAAAAGCTTCGAAAAACAACAAAAACACAACCAAGCACTTCCTACAACACCAGAACCTGAAAACCGAAGGAGAAAAAGGAAAAAGAGAGTTTCACAGCACCGAAAGAAACCCAAGAGCTAGCTGCATGTCTGGTTACCTTCCGGGACACTTTTTACCAATCGATCCTCAACACCGTCGGCGCCCTCCTAGAGATCTCGGACACAACTTTCAGCAGGCGTCTTGCCGCTTCTTTTGCACTGTTTCAATGGTGGAAGTAACTCAGTCGCAGTTGTATTTTCTGCGCTCCTGTTTCAAGGCTTCTTTATCTATCTATCTATCTGTCTATGTTGAAGTCAATACAAATCCTACTATTGCTGACGAGATCAGAATGGTAGCGATTGCCTGCAAGTGGAGCATTGGATCTTGTGGAAGAGTTGAATTGGAATCAGTCATTGCTCAGGTAAATTATTTCTCTATGGTCTATTAATTCCATCTTGTGTACAAAGTTATTTATTGTTCAGAAATCTCATGTCATGTTTGTTCTTCTGCTTTGACCTTTTATATGGAATTTTTTTTTAAGAGATGGAGGACAATGAGTTGCGTTTTGAGGCCTGGATGGCCCGCGGTGGCTCCTTCTCTCTGCGGCCCAACTATCTTATCTCAAGGCCGACAAACAGGGCAGCTTGGTGGTCTGCTCAACTCTAAAACAGGGCCCGTTTCGAAGGCCGAAAATGAGGGTGGATTACAGGCCGAAGAAGAAGGTGCGTTCCACACTTGTACTCAAACATTCTCTCATGGGTGTACATGGGCTCTTCAGAACATCTTTTCGTTTATTCGTGGCAACAAAATGATCTCTTTTCTCTTTGAAGTAGTTTGGGTTTTTTTGTGCCGGGCTGCTGGGTCGAATCGAACACTACTACGAGGATGGATTGCACCGTCCCATTGCTGCTGGCTGGCTGGCTGCTGCTGAAATCGACCGAGACGCAAGTGCATTCGGGTTGCCAGGCCGCGGCGGACGCGGGCGGCCAACAATTTCCGAGAAGAATCACGCTCGCGCGCGATGCACCGCACCACGCCACGGCTCGCCCCACCGGACCAGCCCTCCTCACGCCCGACTCCCCTCGCACCAGCACCACGCGCTATACCTCGTGCTCTCCGCCCCCCCCCCCCCCCCCCCCCCCCCCCCCCCCCGAACTTCCTCGCTTCCTCCGCCCCCGGACCCTCCCCATCTACATCACTCACGCGCCGACGAGCAGATCTCATCAGAATCCCTAGCGCCGCAACATCATGGTGTCTAACGAGCAGCCGGCGCCGCAGCCCGGGGCGATCGCCGCCTCGCGCGCGGGGCTTGGGGCGCGCCGTGGATCGACGCCGTCCTCGCTCGCGAAGCGGCTCCGGAACGCGGGGATGGCAGAGCTATCGGTGCAGGTAGCTGTGGGAGACGACGGCGCGACCGGGGGTTCGGTAAGCTCCGTGCTCTGGTTTATGAATCCTGCGTGTTCCCTTATCTGGTTCTAGCGGTAATTTAGGTATCTGTGTTACGACTTACGATTCCGTTCCGCCATATCTGGGGATAGTAGCTGTGCTTATCGCTATACGTTGTTAACGGATTAGATCGGTCGATTTTTCACTGGTTCGATCGGTTCCTGCCTTCCTGGAGCAGTTGGGTTTACCGTTTACATACGAATCACCTTCAGATCACATCAATTTTCTGAGGCTTAGTAACCAAATCTCAATCCTGTATCTGTGGGCCTGCTTAATTCTTAATCTGGTGTTAGTTCAGATCAAGTATGTTTCCATGATTGGATGTATGCAGGTTCGATCAGTTCATTGAGGTTTAGGGTTTAGGGTTTAGGAACACCTTGAGATCACATGTACTATTTGGATCGATGCATGCGGTAAGTATGATCCATGCTATTTTAGAGGGAGGGGGGGGGGGGGGGGGGGGGTCGGTAATATAAAATTGATGAGTCTTTGCTTATATAGAGGTATACAACGTTGATGCATGGCAATGTGATGGTTGATCCCAATGCAACAGCAGCTTGTAAAAATCAAGGATGAACTGAACGTCATAGAGCTTCTGCAAGGGCGACTGCCTCATCACTGTATTGGCACGGTACAACCTGTAGTGAAGTCATCCCTGCCTAAATAGCTATCAAATAAACTTAGATCGGTTGCTTATGTATGCACCCCAAAGCTGATGCGCACTGCAATTTCATTACAAGGTGTTATCCATAGTTGCTGCATATGCTTGGTATTGTGATATTTATCGTCAAGCAATGCTAAGCATTAGGTTGCCTTTTATTAGATCCCAACGTAGGGAGCACCAACCATGAGTTCCATATTGGAGAGCGGCATGTAAATACCTGGATGAAAACTATGATACAACTTGTGTAATTTGTATTGATATTATCCTTTTGGTTGACAGTATATGCTGTGCATTGTTATGCAAAGGTTTCTTGTTTCATGGTGAAGTTCTTATATTTTAAAACATCGATCCATTTCAACAGATCACATCTCTGGTTGTATGAAACATAACATACTAATCTGACAATGCACATAAATTGATGAGTCTTTGCTTATATAGAGGTATACCACGTTGATGCACATGCATGGCAATGTTATGGTTGATCCCAATGCAACAGCAGCTTGTAAAAATATAGGATGAACTGAACGTGATAGAGCTTCTGCAAGGGCGAGTGCCTCATCATTGTATTGACACAGTACAACCTGTAGTGAACTCATCCTGCCTAAATAGCCATCGAATAAACTTAGATCACTTGCTTATGTATGCACCCCAAAGCTGATGCGCACTGCAATTTCATTACAAGGTGTTATCCATAGTTGCTGCATATGCTTGGTATTGTGATATTTACCGTCAAGCAATGCAAAGCTTTAGGTTGCCTTTTATTAGATCCCAACGTAGGGAGTTCCATATTGGAGAGCGGCATGTAAATACCTAGATGAAAACTATGATACAGCTTGTGTAATTTGTATTGATCTTATCCTTTTGGTTAACAGTATATGATGTGCATTGTTATGCGAATGTTTCTTCTTTCATGGTGAAGTTGTTATATTTTAAAACATCGATCCATTTCAACAGATCACATCTCTGGTTGTATGAAACATAACATACTAACCTGACAATATTATTTGTGCTGTCATGTTCACTTGCATTCCATTGTCTTTTAAAACAATTTGTCCTTAAAACATCATGGAATATGGTAATACCTATGCTTCCTTTTGCATAATAGCAGGAGGTGTTGCCACTAATGCACAAACATCAAATCAAATGGTGAATTGTTGTCAGAAAACTGTTGTATCTTGGTACACAATTTTTATGTTGTAATTGTTTCACTCATCTTTCAGGAAGAAAAGAATGATGATGACAAACCCATTCACTTATCGCCACGACGCAAATCAGGCGATGATCTTACCTACTAGGGACAATGAGTCTTATAGAACCTCTTTCACTTGTTGTGAAGATATTTGTGGTACATATTTGTAGATTCATTCGAACTCCATTTTCACTGTGTGTAATACTGCGAAGATATTTGTGGTACATATTTGCTGATTCATTGTGACCCTGTTTACACTTTGTGTAATATTAAGAAGATATTTGTGGTACATATACGTTGATCCATTGTGGTACATATTTGTTGATTCATTCAGACCCCATTTTCACTGTGTGTAATATTTTTTTTGACCAGACTGTGTGTAATATATTGGCCATGTCATTATTTCTATTTCCATTATGGAGTTGTTTTCACTATTTGATCATCGTTTGTATCTTTATTACAATTTTTTTGCAGATTTGAACTTTAAAATAGATCCGAGCGATGGCCGATGGGGTGAGCCATTGACGGGCTTCTCGGTGCTGCCACATGTGCGTTTACTTGTGCAACGTTTACCGGGATGGATTTGCAACTTACTAATATGAATTCCTAATCACACTGTATAGTAATCATACATTACTTACACTACAAAGTTGTCTATCCTGGCAATGGTGCTAGATTTACAAGAATGGGTGTAAATAATTCATGATCGGTATTATTCGGATCAATTATAATGAACTAATACAGTAGATGCTACATACACTTGTTAATCTTGCGTCTACGTGCTCTCAATGTAAGTGCCAAAATTAATGGGTGTATACACCCATTTCCTATGGTGGCTTCGCCCATGTATCCCGAACTGTAAGAAGAAGAGGAGAAGAACCTGTTGAGGACGAATATCAAGGGCCCTGCAAGCGCAAGTGAGGGAGAAGCTCCGCAAATTAAGTCACTGACCTATAGAAGAGGAGACGAACCTATGGGGTGAACCTTTAGATTGTAAGAGGGAAGTGATCTCACTCTCTCTGAATGGAGAGGAAGGAAGATAATTCCAATTCTCTAGGTATCAGAATCGTCCGCAACAAAACAGGGATGTTAAAAATGAGGATCTACCCTATACTTCAGGATGCCAGAGCATGAATTAATAAGAAGTCTCATAGAATATGAACAATGGATAATTAATTTTATGCCCCTAGTTGTGTCCCACTCGGTTGTTTTACCCCTAATTTTCAAAAGCCATCAATTCTGTACAAGTCACTTTGCTCCGCTTATGCTTTTGCCCTTTGATCGTTTGATCGACACTTTGAAAACTTCATAAAAAAATCATACTAAATCAGAAAAATGCAAATAAGGTACCAAAATCTGAAAAAAAATCAAAAAAATTCAGAAAACTCAAACAAAAATTGGTGGCAAAGAATGACAAATGTTTTAAGTGCTTGCCAAGTTTCATCAGGGAATGCCATTCGTGGAAGTCATGGCAAAAAAAATCAACACTCCAAAATAGATTGTTTTTTGCCACGACTTTCATGAATCTCATTCCTTGATTAATCTTGTGAAGCACTTAAAATATTTGTCATTCTTTGCCTCCTTTTCTAAATTTCTTTAGATTTTACTGTTCACGGTGGTATCATAAGAACTAAAAGTCGTATGGGCACTTTCCAACAATTTTGTAATGAATGCAAATGACAACGACATATAGGTGATGTTTTGTTGAACATTTTGGTATCTTATTTGCATTTTTTTTGATTTAGTATGATTTTTTATGAAGTTTTCAGAGTGATGGTCAAATGGTCAAAGGCAAAAGCATAAGAGGAGCGAAGTGGCTTGGACAGAACTGATGGATTTTGGACATTAGGGGTCAAACAGCTGAGTGGGACACAACCAGGGGCATACAACTAATTATCCCTATGAACAATGCCCCGAGGATTCTGGAAAAATGAAGATCGATCAACATCTTAATGAAGCACCTCCTTTGGACCCCTAGTTGAATGAAACTTATGAGGTACCTGAAAAGAATGGAGATAACGAAGTCTCACATCCGGAACTTCAAGCATCACTAGAATAATTAAGGTACTAGTTTTTACATAAAACAAATAGAAATCATGTTATTATAAATTATATGCTTTCAGATCAAGAGAAGGGTAAGCTGATAAAAACCATGCAAAATCACCATAAGGCATTTGGTTGTTCCATAGATGGTCTAAAAGGAATTATCCACTCTATATGCACCCATAATGGCCAGAATTAGAGATTTGGATGATGCACTCACATAGTTTATTGGATTGAGCTAAAATTGGGCATGGCCCAATGATTTGAAGACATGAAGATGCCCAAAAAGATTTAGGCCATTTGGATGAACCAAACTAGCACTTGCTTCACAATGCTTTGCTCTGGACAGAATTTTGGAAAAATTGCACAGGGCAAATGGAGTAATGGATGGAGCCAAAACATGGTGGTGAGAGTTTATATGGATAGGAGAATGTCCTGGATTTTTTTTAGCTTAAATGAAGCAACATGAAATATGGTTGCTTCACAAACTGAAAATCTGACCAGAAACTAAGATTTGGAGTTGGGCTTACATAAATGAGTTACATGATCTCAATTTGGTGGAGAGTGATTATTTGATCATATGAAGGACCTTGCAAAATTTCAACTCATTTGTAAATGCCCAGCTAGCACTTCTTTCACAATGACTTCCCTCAGACATGAACTTTGAAAATTTGCTCAGGAATAGTAAATAGGCAAATTGAGTTGAATTTTGGCATGGTGCAATGATATGGACATGAAAAGATGTCCAAAAAGTTTGAGCTCAATTAAGCAAAGATAAATGACACTTCCTTCTCAAACCACCACTTAGGGCAGAATTAGAAAACAAATATTTGTGAATTATCTTTGATGATGCCAAGGAAGGATTTTGAAATATTTGAGGAACATATGACCCAAAATTTTTATGAGAATTATTTGGGAATTTTGGGAGTGACAGAAATCTAGGTTGCTTCACAACCTAGGGTTTAAAGGGTTATTCCTTAAATAGAAAAGAAATATTCCCAACAAAAGAATATTGGATTAGGTCAAGGATGAAAATGACATGATCTTGGGTTGATGATGAAGATGAAAAGCCACTATAAAACCTAGGAAGACATGATCTTCCCAAGTTTCAGAACCACATAGCCACAGAAAAGCAAATCAAATCAAGAAATCCAAGAAAATCATCAGAAAAAGAAAAGGGCAAAATCCAGGCTGTTACGCTACGAATACCTTTTATATCTTTAGGAAATGGCATTTTCTCAATTGCATCAACCTTAGCTTTGTCCACTTCAATACCTCTTTCAAAAAATTTATGACCCAAGACAATGCCTTCATTAACCATAAAGTGGCACTTCTCCCAATTCAAGACAAGATTTGTTTGTTTACATCTCTGCCAAACTCAATCAAGATTGCTTAAACAATCATCAAACGACTTCCCATAAACAGAGAAATCGTCCATGAAAACCTCGACAATATTTTCACAAAAGTCAGAGAATATAGCAGTCATACATCTTTGAAAGGCAGCTGGTACATTACATAAACCGAAAGGCATACGTCTATAAGCATAGGTTCCAAAGGGACAAGTAAAAGTGGTCTTTTCTTGATCAGGTTGAGAAACAGGTATTTGTGAAAAAACAGAATATCCATCAAGGAAGCAAAAATGTGTGTGCTTAGATAATCTTTCGAGCATTTGATCAATAAAAGGAAGAGGGTAATGATCTTTTCTAGTTGCTTTGTTTAACTTTCTAAAATCAATTACCATTCTATAGCCTGTAACAATTCTTTGTGGAATAAGTTCATTCTTATCATTAGGAACAACAGTTATACCTCCTTTCTTAGGGACACAATGAGCAGGACTCACCCATCTACTATCAGCTATAGGATAGATTATACCTGCTTCCAGAAGTTTTAATATTTCCGTTCTTACCACTTCTTTCATCTTCGGGTTTAACCGACATTGGTGATCAACAACAGGTTTAGCATCAGGTTCCATATTAATTTTATGCTGACATAGAGTGGGACTAATGCCCTTTAAATCATCAAGAGTATATCCAATAGCAGCTCGGTGCTTCCTTAGAACTTTCAATGATCTTTCTTCTTCATGTTCTGAAAGGTTAGCACTGATAATAACATGATATATCTTCTTTTCATCAAGATACGCATATTTCAAAGTGTCTGGCAATTGTTTTAATTCAAACATAGGATCACCTTTAGGTGGAGGAGGACCTCCTAAAGTTTCAATAGGCAAATTGTGTTTAAGCAGAGGATGTTGTTCAAAGAAAATCTTATCTATTTTATTTCTTTCATGCATATGAAAATAATTTTCATGGTCTAGAAAATATTGTTCTAAAGGATCAGTAGGTGGTAGAGCAATAGAAGCAAGACCAGTTAATTCATCCTTACTAGGCAATTCTTTTTCATGAAGCTTTCTACTAAACTTGGAAAAATTAAACTCATGAGACTCATCACCAAAACTAACACCAACAGTTTGTTTCTCATAGTCTATTCTAGCATTAACGGTGTTCAAGAAAGGTCTACCAAAAATAATGGGACAGAAGTCATCTTGTGGGGAACCAAGAACAAGAAAATCAGTAGGGTATTTTATTTTCCCACACAAGACTTCAACATCTCTAACAATACCAGTTGGTGATATAGTCTCTCAATTAGCAAGTTTAATAGTAACATCTATGTCTTCTATCTCTGCGGGTGCTATGTCATTCATAATTTCTTGATATAAGGAATAAGGAATAACACTCACACTAGAACCTATGTCACATAAAACCATGATAGCAATGATTTCCTATTTTAACTGAGATAACGGGCATGCCAACAACAGGTCTATGTTTATCTTATTTTTATCAGGTTTGCCAATTCTAGCATCTTCTTCACGGAAGTAAATAACATGCCTGTCGTGTCAAAACCGGCGGATCTCGGGTAGGGGGTCCCGAACAGTGCGTCTAGGCGGATGGTAACAGGAGACAAGGGACATGATGTTTTTACCCAGGTTCGGGCCCTCTCGATGGAGGTAAAACCCTACTCCTGCTTGATTAATATTGATGATATGGGTAGTACAAGAGTAGATGTACCACGAGATCAGAGAGGCTAAACCCTAGAAGCTAGCCTATGGTATGATTATTGTTCGTCCTACGGACTAAAACCCTCCAGTTTATATAGACACCGAAGAGGGTTAGGGTTACACAGAGTCTGTTACAATGGTAGGAGATCTACATATCCGTATCGCCAAGCTTGCCTTCCACGCCAAGGAAAGTCCCATCCAGACACGGGACGAAGTCTTCAATCTTGTATCTTCATAGTCCAGGAGTCCGGCCAAAGGTGATAGTTTGGCTATCCGGACACCCCCTAGTCCAGGACTCCCTCAGTAGCCCCTGAACCAGGCTTCAATGACGACGAGTTCGGCGCGCATATTGTCTTCGGCATTGCAAGGCGGGTTCCTCCTCCGAATTCTTCATAGAAGATTTTGAACACAAGGATAGTGTCCGGCTCTGCAAAACAAGTTCCACATACCACCGTAGAGAGAATAATCTTTACGCAGATCTGCTGACGTATTCCGCGGCGTGACATCACACCACGGCCAGGCCTTTATTCGAATCGTTTTTTACTGTCCCACCTCAGCGCATTTAGCGAGGCGGTTTCTTTGGCACGTCTTATCAAAGCAGAGATTGTGCCCCCCTTATTCCGGGATTCTCATCAATACGGGCGTGGGTAACCCAGTCGTGCCCGTTGGCACGCCTCCTCTATCGAAGGCGAGTCCCAAACGGTTACGGGGAGGGCTCTTGGTATTCAACCTCTTTATAACGAGACCAAGGCCCGCTCCTTTCTTTCAATCTCAATCGAATTCGCCCCTAGCCTTGAGTTCCAACACCCAAAGCTCCAGATTCAGGCGCTTCGGACCTTCAACGATGTCCGGCTCCGACCTGCACGGCCGGTGGATGCCTTCCTCCGTCACGGAAGAAGACGTGCTAAAGCTGAGAGACGCCAGGTATCTAACCGGCGAAATTTCGCACAGGCTGCCTGCCCAAGGGCAGGTTATTCCCACTCCCGAGCCTGGTGAGAGCATGGTGTTCGTGTCTCACTTCCTTCGGGGTTTAAGCTTCCCGACGGACACCTTCGTGAGGGGGCTCATGTTTTATTATGGGCTGGAATTCCATGACATGAATCTGGAGTCCATCCTCCACATCTCATCGTTCATTGTCGTATGCGAAGCCTTCCTCCGCATTACCCCCCACTTCGGATTGTGACTCAAGACCTTCAAAGTGGAGCCAAAGATGATCAAGGGGCAGCATGCAGAGTGCGGAGGGGCTGCTATAAGCAAGAGCGCTGATGCTCCATGGCCCGAGGGCTCTTTTCAAGAAGAGCTCGGTTTATGGCAACAAGAGTGGTTTTATATCACCGCTCCCAAGGGCACCAAATGGGTGGCGCCACCTGCCTTCCGCTCGGGTCCTCCACAGCGGCTGGCGTCATGGGTCAACAAAGGGCTTGACTGGGGGCCGTCCAAGGATGTACCTCTGTTGCAGGGCTGTATTCAAGACCTCCGAGAGAGAGAGATCAATCTGGTCGTAGTGGCGCAGGTCATGCTGATTCGGCACCTTCTGCCCTGCAAACGTCGCCCCCTCCGCCTGTGGGAATTTAATCCGGAGGGACCACGAGCTCTCCAACATTTTATGGGCGCGGCGCCCGTGGAGATGTATAAACTGTTCTTCGGATCACAAGAGATGTGTCCGAACTTGACCGAGGACGCACGTCTGAGCTGCAATCGCCCGAATACTCAAGTAAGTAGTCCTGTACCCGGACACGCTATCCGTACAGTTATCATAAACTTGCCCTTTAAAGAGTTGTCCCTTGAACATGAGTGGATAGCGAAAGCAAAACTGATAAGGTGTTCGTCCCCCCTCCTTGAGACCACGCCGGATCCTGTGTTAACCACGATGCTGGAGGCGGCGCCTTTGGAAGAGGGCGAAGGGGGGAACGAGGAAGCTACTGCCTTCGCGAAGGAGGCTATCAATAAAGGGGGGATCGAGAATCCCTCCCTCCAAGGGGAGAAGAGGACCGCTTCTGAAGATCCGGAGGCCAAGGCCTCAAAGCGGGGTAAGAAATCTTTGCCAGAGGGTCCGGCGCCGGGAGACATCCCAGTCGCACTATTTCCCCAAGGGGATCAGCCCTCCAGCGAGCCATAAGTAGAGAGGGGAGTTTTGTAATAAGGGACATCCCTGTTTTTATTTCTGAAGATAACCGAGATTTTACCTTGTAGTTCGGATCTCGGCCCTTCTCAGCAGAGTTCGTCTTCGGGGGATCTTCGTCCAGAGATGATGGAGAGCGAAATGCCTCCACCTGCCGCACCGTCATGCGAGGCGGACGAACCTGAGGTGTCGTCGCGGAGGGTTTCCCCGAGTCCGGCGGGGCCGAAAAGTCTAGCGCCAACTGGTGTACGGTCGGAGGAGCTGAAGGATCTGCTCGGGCGAGCGTCTATCTCAAAAGATCACCGCGCGTTAATGGGTACGGTGATTGAAAGGATTTCATCTGCTTAGAGCGGATTGCATGAAGCCGTCAGAAGTTTACTGACGGGATTTGAGGTACGCAAAAATAATGTACCTTCTGACAGTTTTGTATATAGAATGCGCCCTGTATAGATAGTAGCCCCTGAGACTCGGTACGTTGTCAAAAGTGACAGTGCGCGGAGGATCATAATCTCAGTTATAAGATGTCGCCTTTCCTACATAGGTGGCGAAGCGTCCGGTGGCCAGCCGGACTGATGAGTTTGCCGAACTAAAGCAGTAACTTGGCGTGGCGGATGCGAACATCGCGCTTGTTAATAAGCGGCTTGACGAGTCACAAGGTATGCAACTTCTCCGCGGACACCTGGTAAGGGAGCTTGACGCCCATGCCTTACAATAAGTATGCTTAATGCAGATGGTGCCGCTGCTATGGAGGGCCTTCGGGCGGAGCTCGCCCGAGCCAAGGAGCAAGCCAGAAAAAGTAATGCGGCTGCCTTCAAGGCAGCCGAAGTGCTAAAAGCCGAACAAGCTGCTCACTGCCGAAGCAGGAAGGAAATGGCCGAGATGGCCGTAAAGTTGAAGAATGCTACCGACCGCTGCGAGTTTCTTGAAAAAGAAGGTCGAGCAGAGCAAGAGGGCCTGAAAAAGGCCACCACCGAGGCCAAGGATGCTCGCTCCGCGATGAGAGCTATAAAGGAGGAGCTACGTCAAGCCAGGGATATCGCGGCTGGAAAGCCCTTTCTGTTGCGGAGGAAGTTCACGGATCCGAAATATGCTCAGTTGGACCGGCTATGGGGTGCGGAGGATGCTTATATGGACTTAGCGGCGAGTGCCATGGACGCGGTCGAGCACTTCCGAGGTCAAAAGGATCATAGAATGGAGGAGCTATTTTGGTCGCAGTTCCGTAATCCAGAGCGTCCACTTCCATTAACCGATCGGTTAGCCGAATGGGCTGAGCTGAATAGGTTGTCCGGACTTGACATGAAGGATGTCGTGACTCATTTGTGTCCTAAAAGGCCCGAGCCGAAGAGTTATTTTGGCTTGGTGCAGCAGTTTCTTGGTGCGGTGCCGCATATCGATGCAATGAAGCGGTCGGCCTGCATAGAGGGTGAGCGGATGGCTCTTGCCCATGTCAAGACATACTGGGCGGAGATGAAGGCCACCGATGTTGCATCCCGGATTCGTACGGGAGCCGAGTGCCAGTCGAGCGCTATTTTGAGGAAGTCCTGCAGGGCGCTCATTTAATAGAGACGCAGTGCTCGAAGGATATTATGTTCTAATGACATGTATGATTTGTGAAACAATGTTTCAATAGAATATAAGAGCTTTTTATACTTGTGCGTTCAAGTAGTAAAATACCTCCTATGCGGCCGTTAATGTATATGTGTATATAACCTGAAAGATGGCTGTCTTCGGCTTTAGCCCCCACGCACATAGTGCGGGGGTGTTTGCAAAAAGGTGCATTTTCACACTTAATCCAACGTCTTGGTCCTATAAAGGAGGTGATAGCGTAGCAGACTAGGCAACCGGACTATAATGCTTTATCACATTCACTTAGCCATAGGAGTTCAATGGTGGGGCTACTATATAGCCCCTGGGGGCACCGCGCTCTCCGAATTCGGGGCGCGTATGTGCCTGATCGGAAAACGGTCCTTCGTTAATGCGGAGGAATTCTAAACATTCCGTTGGGTCGTCGAGTGGTTGACCAGTCTCTCGCTATATCATGACAGTCAATTTTCGGCTTTCTCTACTGAGGTGCTCACCTGGCCGAACCGGGGCACAATCGCAGTAGTTCTCCTGGTGCCGCGTTAGCCGATAAAACGGAACGTAAGGCAGCAAAACACAGGAGCTGGGCAAACCCAACATTTGACCAAAGACATGATTTGGAGTTGATGCATATAAGGCCTAAATCGAGACACCGAACACTCCCTAGGGTATTCGGTCTTTATGAAAGCAGGCCGAACAACGCCCTTGGTAACAAGACCCTGGTGTCCAGGTACGTGCAAAATTCTGACGCGGCCGATGCCAAAACACCAGCCTCCTCCTCGGTTATAACAAGAAACCGGGGGATGTGTAACAACAAGAGACAGTAAAAAAAGGTTTACGCAGGGTCTTAATCTGAAAAGAATCCTTGCAACGGGTCCCTGCTGCACGTCTGCGCCTGTGTCTCCGTTGTGCCGTATCCTGGACGGGTATAGCATGGCGTTCATCTGTAAAAGAGAGAAATTTAGTTGAAAAAGATCGTGCGAAAAATGTACTTTAAAATAAACAGAGTATGATTCAAAAAATGAATAAAATTGAGCTTTATTGTCTCTTGATGTACATGCGTGGAGCCCCTTGTAAGGGGGTACGTGGCTAGTAAGCCCCTTGTTTATTTATACCGGACTCGCCTAACCGTGTCCGGGGTCTGAATCACCTGTTTAGGTGCTTTGATCAGCAAAGCCGGATTAGTGTGTGGTTGTCAAGGAAGTCTCACATTCTTCCGTGTTCGAGGAACACTCGAAGTTTTCCTTTAATGAGATGATGCCGCGTGGACCGGGCATTTTAAGTGTAAGAGATGCATAATGCAGTATTGCGTTAAAGCGGGCGAAAGCTTCGCGTCCCAATAGTGCTTGATAGCTACTTTTAAATGGGGCGACGTGGAAGACTAACTTTTCGTGACGAAAGTTGTCGGATGAGCCGAACACAACTTCTAGCAGTAGAGAGCCCGTACAATGGGCATATAGGCCTGGCATTACTCCTTGAAAGGAAGTGTTGCTATGGCGAATTTTGGTTGGGTCTATCCCCATTCTGCGGATTGTGTCCTGATATAGCAGGTTTAGATCACTGCCGCCGTCCATTAGGACTTGTGTAAATTGGAGTCCGTCGATTATAGGATCTAATATCAAGGCAGTCCATCCTGCGTTTCGGATACTTCCGGAGTAATCCTGATGGTCGAAGGTGATTGGTTTTGACAACCAGTGTCGGGACTCCGCTGGGGTAGACCGTGCGGCGCGTACTTCAATGGGCGCCGCTCTGTTTTTCCCTTTTGTCACTTGAAGTGAGTTTACTATTATGACCTCTTGTGGGAAATTCTTTTGTTTTCCGGTGCTCTGCTTGTGGGGTTCGTCATCGTCCTCACTTGGTGTGTCGAGCCTCTTGTGTTCGGCGTTGAGTCTGCCGGACTGCTTGAAGACCCAACAATCTCTGTGGGTATGGTTTGCAGGCTTCCCGGGGGTACTGTGGATTTGGCATATCTTGTCCAAGATTTTGTTTAAGTTGGATAGCTCGTCGCTGTTATCCTTAAGGGGCAGTTTTTTATTATTCTGCCGAGAGCTTTTGAATCCGGCGTTGACTGCCGTGCTCTTCGGGCTGTTTCCCTTGGTCCGGCGCTAGTCCTTGTTGCGTCGTGGTTTCCCATTTCCATCCCTGACGTCGGATGTACTTGGGTCGCTGGTGCTGCATCTTGCCAGCCAGCTATCCTCTCCCGCGCAAAAGCGGGTCATGAGGCTTGTTAATGCGGCCATTGTTCTCGGCTTTTCTTGGCCAAGGTGTCTGGTGAGCCATTCGTCTCGGACGTTGTGTTTGAAAGCTGCTAAGGCTTCGGCGTCCGGATAGTCGACTATTTGGTTCTTTTTGGTGAGGAACCTGTTCCAGAATTTGCGGGCTGACTCTCCGGGTTGTTGAGTTATGTGACTTAAATCGTCTGCATCCGGAGGGCGGACATAAGTCCCCTGAAAATTTGCCCGAAACGCATCCTCGAGCTCTTCCCAACTTCCAATGATATTTTCGGGGAGGCTTTTGAGCCAATGCCGGGCTGGCCCTTTGAGCTTGAGGGGTAAGTATTTTATGGCGTGGAGGTCATCTCCTCTAGCCATGTGCATGTGTAGGATGTAATCCTCAATCCAGACTCCAGGGTTTGTTGTTCCGTCGTATGCCTCTATGTTTACGGGCTTGAATCCCGCTGGAAATTTATAATTCAGCACCTCATCGGTGAAACATAGGGGGTGTGCGGCGCCCCTGTATTTGGGTGTGTCGTGATGTTCGAATACTCGACGTGTTGCACTGCTTTCTGGAGCTTGTTTTCTTGGCCCATAGATAGACCTGACTGGGCCATCCCTTTGGTGCAAATCCTTATGCGGATCGCGTGCCGGCTTGTGTGCGGCGCCGCTTGCCGCTCTATGTTTGCCATGTGGTCGTTTATCCGACCGGGCGGTCTCTTTGTTCTTTGATTGTGGGGGCTTTACGGCCTCCTCATCGAATTCGGGCAGTAGTTTGCGCTTCGGGTAGCTCTTTGTTTGGCGACTGTCGCCGTATTTGTCTGCGGTGTTGAGTACTTTGCTCCATCTGATTCTGAGTGCATCTTCCGCTGTTTTGAGCTTCCGCTTCTGCTTTTTCAGGCTACGTGCAGTGGCGACGAGCCCTTTGTGGAGGTTCTTCTGCTCCAACAATGTGTTCGGCGTGAGATCGTCCAGACTGTTATCTTCTTCGGGGACGGTTTGTTTATCCAAATTATCCTATTCGGATAGTTGCTCGATGGCATGTTCATCGTCCACCGGTTCGCCCTGATCTATGGCTGGGTCTATATGGATGATGTCTTTGTCGAGGCGGGACTTTGAGCGGCGCTTACATCACCGTTTTGACTGCTTTTCGAGGGAATTATCCTTCGTAGCGTCCCGTTGTTCCTCGTCGTCGCTTCCTTTAGGTGTATCCACCATATATACATCGTGAGTTGAGGTGGCTGTCCGGTACCCTGTAGGTGCTGGTTCGTAATTATCTCCTGCATCGTTGTCCATACCGTCGATGTCTTCGGAGTCGAAATCGAGCACGTCGTTTAAAATTTCGACAGTGGCTATAAAGTGGGTGGTGGGTGGGCGTCGAATTTCTTCGTCGTCCGCATCCCAACCTTGCTGACCATAGTCCGGCCAGGGTTCTCCTAATAAAGAGAGAGATTTTAGTGAATTCAGGACGTCGCCAAAGGGCGAGTACTGAAAGATGTCCGCGGCAGTGAACTCCATAACCGGCGCCCAATCTGATTCGATTGGCAGGGGCGCGGAAGATTCGGGGTCCGGAGGAGAGTCCGGCGCCTTGGAGTCACGAGCTTCGCAAAGGACAGGGATGGTGTTCGGCTCGATCGCCGTAGAGATCGTAGCCCCCGAGGCGGTGTCCAGCCACTCATCCTCGATCGGCGAAGTCGGCTCTGAGCTAAGGGTCGGAGCGGACTCTGGTGCGGCCTCCATGGCACTGTTCGGCGGCAGAGCTAGATCGTGCCCATCGAGACAGTGCGGCGCGCTTGGCTCTGGCTCGAATCCGTCGAAGATCGAGTCTCCGCGGACATCGGCCATGTAATTCAATCTCCCGAATCTGACCTGATGGTCGGGGGCGTAGCTTTCGATCTGCTCCAGATGGCCTAGTGAATTGGCCCGCAGTGCAAAGCCGCCGAATACGAAGATCTGTCCGGGGAGGAAAGTCTCACCCTAGACCGCGTCGTTGTTGATGATCGAAGGAGCCATCAGGCCTAAAGATGACGACACAGAGGAACTCTCAATGAAAGCACCAATGTCGGTGTCAAAACCGGCAGATCTCGGGTAGGGGGTCCCGAACTGTGCGTCTAGGCGGATGGTAACAGGAGACAAGGGACACGATGTTTTTACCCAGGTTCGGGCCCTCTCGATGGAGGTAAAACCCTACTCCTGCTTGATTAATATTGATGATATGGGTAGTACAAGAGTAGATCTACCACGAGATCAGAGAGGCTAAACCCTAGAAGCTAGCCTATGGTATGATTATTGTTTGTCCTACGGACTAAAACCCTCCGGTTTATATAGACACCGAAGAGGGTTAGGGTTACACAGAGTCTGTTACAATGGTAGGAGATCTACATATCCGTATCGCCAAGCTTGCCTTCCACGCCAAGGAAAGTCTCATCCGGACACGGGACGAAGTCTTCAATCTTGTATCTTCATAGTCCAGGAGTCCGGCCAAAGGTGATAGTTCGGCTATCCGGACACCCCCTAGTCCAGGACTCCCTCAATGCCCATCTATATCTTCTTCTAGGAGATCATTAACCATAGCAATACTAGGTTCTACTTTAATTTGTTCATCAGGTTTAGGTGCTCTAATATTGCTTTTGTTAACATTAGTTGAAACTTTAGCATGTTATCCTAACAGGGAAAGGTGGTTTCTCTATATAAGCAAAAGGAATAACTAGATCAACATTATAAAGTATAGTTTCCTCTTTAACCGTTTCTTTAGTTTCTTCTTTAATAGGTGGGTGATATTTAAACCACTTATCTTTAGGGTGACCAATGTGAGTAGCAAATGATTCACAAAAGGAGGCTACTATCTCAGAGTCAAGTCCATATTTAGTGCTAAACTTTTGAAAAGCATCGGTATCCATAAAGGATTTAACACAGTCATACTTAGGTTTAATACCTGACTCTTTACCTTCGTCGAGTTCCCAATCTTCAGAGTTGCATTTAATTCTTTGCAAAACAACCCACCGGAATTCAATAGTCTTCTTCATTAAAGAACCAACACAAGAAGTATCAAGCATGGTTTGATCATTACGAGAAAGCCGAGCATAAAAGTTCTGGATAATAATTTCTCTTGAGAGCTCATGATTGGGGCATGAATATAACATTGACTTAAGCCTACCCCAAGCTAGAGCGATACTTTATCCTTCACAAGGCCAAAAATTTTATATATAATTCTGATCACGATGAACTAGATGCATAGGATAATTTTTTTGATGGAACTCCAATTTCAAACGATTCCAATTCCAATATCAAATATCATCGCATAGCCTATACCATGCAAATGCTTTTCCCTTCAAAGATATAGGGAAAACCTTATTCATAACTTCATCCCCGGGTAAACCTACAAGCTTGAACAAGCCACAAATTTGTTCTACATATATCAAGTGCATATCAGGATGTTCGGTTCCATCTCCTGCATAAGGATTAGGTAGCAGTTGTTCTATCATACCCGAAGGAATTTCATATTCAATATTTTCAGTAGGTGCACTAGGTTGAGGGGTATCTAATTGTGGTTCCAGTCGAGGTGAAGATACCCCGAACAAACACCCCTCAAATGATAGTTTTCCATAGTAATAAGTGACAATAAATTTCAGCACACTATATAAATGTTTCCTTACCAAATTCCACTTACCAAAGGCGCTTCACTCCCCGGCAACGGCGCTAAAAATAGCCTTGATGACCGACAAGTATAGGGGATCAATTGTAGCTCTTTTTGATAAGTAAGAGTGTCGAACCCAATGAGGAGCAGAAGGAAATAACAAGTGGTTTTCAATAAGGTAATGTCTGCAAGTGCTGAAATTGTAAGTAGCAGAGTAGTTTGATAGCAAGGTAATTTATAACGAGCAAGTAATGATAGTAGTAACAAAAGTGCATAAAGTTAGCCCAATCCCTTTGAGGCAAAGGACAGGCCAAAACGGTCTCTTATGATAAGCAAAGCGTTCTTGAGGGTACACGGGAATTTCATCTAGTCACTTTCATCATGTTGGTTTAATTCGTGTTCGGTACTTTGATAATTTGATATGTGGGTGGACCGGTGCGTAGGTGTTGTTCTTACTTGAACAAACCTCCTACTTATGATTAACACTCCTGCAAGCATCCGCAACTACGAGAAAAGTATTAAGAATAAATTCTAACCATAGCATTAAACTTTGGATCCAATCGGTCCCTTACGGAATAGCGCATAAACTGGGGTTTAAGCTTCTGTCACTCTCGCAACCCATCATCTAATTGGTACTCCACAATGCATTCCCTTAGGCCCAAATATGGTTAAGTGTCATGTAGTCGACGCTCACATGACACCACTAAGGGAATCACAACATACATACTATCAAAATATCGAACACATATCAAGTTCACATGATTACTTGCAACATGATTTCTCCCGTGACCTCAAGAAGAAAAGTAACTACCCACGAATGATAATCACGCTCATTATCAGAGGGGTATTAAATAAAATAATGGATCTGAATATATAATCTTCCAACAAATAAACCATATAGTAATCAACTACAAGATGTAATCAACACTACTAGTCACCCACAAGCACCAATCTATAGTTCCGGTAACAAGATTGAACACAAGAGATGAACTAGGGTTTGAGATGAGATGGTGCTGTTGAAGATGTTGATGGAGATTGACCTCCCCAAGATGGAAGAGTTGTTGGTGATGATGATGACGACGATTTCCCCCTCCGGGAGGGAAGTTCCCCCGGCGGGATCGCTCCGCCGAAGGGCAAAAGTGCTACTGCCCAAGTTCCGTCTTGAGACGGCGGCGCTCCATCCCGAAAGTCCTCCCCTTGTTTTTTCTAGGTCAAAATGACCTATATACCAGAAGATGGGCACCGGAGGTGGGCCTTGGTGAGCACAACCCACCAGGGCGCGCCTGGGTTGCCTGGCGCGCCCAGGTGGGTTGTGCCCACATGGTGGGCCCCCTCTGGTAGTTATTTGCTCCAACATTCCTCAAATATTCCATAAAAATTCTCCGTGAAGTTTCAGCTTGTTTGGAGTTGCGGAGAATAGGTAGCCTGACGTAGCTTTTCCAAGTCCAGATTTCCAGCTGCCGGAATTCTCGTGTGTACCTTGCAAATTATGAGAGAAAGGCATTAGAATTACTCCAAAAAGCATTATTATGGATAAAAACATCATAAATAACAGTAAGAAAACATGATGCAAAATGGATGTATCAGATCACAGTGGTATCATGGATACCGAAGCTAGTTCATGTTTGTGGTGTTATGCGATAATCACGGGTAAGGATCAAGCTCCTTGTGGTCAGGTAATGATTACTACGTTATTGTTAATACTAAGCTTGATTTGATTGTGAGGTGATCGTGTGATGTGCATGATGGTAAGTGGTACATGTGGTGGTTACGAGGTAACCCTGAACAGAGTAAGTTGAATCATGGTAATTTAAACATGTTGCATACTAGTATCATCATGCTCATAAGTTCATGCAATGCTTATAATGTGCTAGTGGTATCATGTTCGTCATTGGTTTAACCTGTAAATGCCATGATGTTGCTTGTCTTGATTGCTTTGGTTGTTGTGAGCTTGCGAGTACATTCAAAGTACTCACCTGGCGTGTCATGCCAGTTTGCAGGTCATGCTATGTTTGCTTGATTGTCGAGGATCCTGAGTTTGCAAGTTAGGATACGCGTTCCAGCCAGAGTCCCTGCGGAGTTGACTCCATCGCTGTCGTCGTTGTTCCGCAGCTAGATGTTATTCCGCTGCTACGAGTTGTTCTGCTGCTAGCATAGAGCAACCATGACAGGCGTAGTGTCGCTGTGCTAATGTAATTCCCTGTTATATAGGAACCCTTGTATTCATATAATTGGTAATAAAGAGATGATTTGTTCTATGCCAAGCAGTGCCGTATTCCAGAAGACTTGATCTCTGGGCTGGAATACGGGGTGTTCCGGTCTCTTTGAGCCGGGGTGCCACAACAAATAAGAAGACAACTTGGGACGGGTCAAACAAATGCCGTTGAGAAAACTGAGAATTGATATTGCAAATGTTGAAATGATCGGATCAACCTGAAGAGAAGCACGTCGGCTGAAAAAGAATTTACATGACAATCTTGATGATCAAGAA
Organism: Triticum timopheevii; assembly: GCA_963921465.1. Classification (NCBI taxonomy): domain Eukaryota; kingdom Viridiplantae; phylum Streptophyta; class Magnoliopsida; order Poales; family Poaceae; genus Triticum; species Triticum timopheevii. The sequence goes on along the minus strand of OY997266.1, from coordinate 3,286,153 downwards.
GGATTAGAATTCCCATAGAAATATGAGAACGCTGCTTAGAAAAGGTATGGATCAACACTTGACTTCTAAGCAACTTGAAGACCACAACCAAAACAAAACAAAGGATTGGGCTCGCAGAATAAGTCGGAAACAAATACATAACCCCTCATGTATTTGTTGGAAGGATAATTCTGGGTAACTACTTGAATTCCCACCTAGTAACTCCTGAAACTTCTTGCTTATGCAATCCGGTCCCACTACTACAGGGAACAAAACTTCACACAATTCCTAACATGGTACTATGCTCCCATGTTCCGACTGCATTCAACACATAACCAAGAAATTAACCTCAAAAACTCGTGTACCTTTGACCTTTGAAAACACAATGATACTAGTCATGGCAGATCATCTGTGCTATGTCTACCCAGTACTGGGGATAAGTCACAACACTATTTTCCACGACAATAAGTATAGAAGCATTTCGATGTCGGCGTCCTTTGATATTCAGGAATTGAAATGATAGCTAATGTGACAGGAACACCATGAAGTTCAACTCCTCAGAACAAGTCTAGGCACACAGGAGGCACCAAGAACAGAATTCTGTCACACTGACATCACAATGATTCCAAAATACACGTGTGATCCTAATTTTTTTTGAAGGGAAGTGTATAGTAGAATCAAAACACCTACATCATAATCTAGGGAGCTTAGTGTTATGGAAGATTTGATCTTCTCATGTATTCCACTAGAGCAATCCTCTGTTTAACAAAATCTTGCAAGTTGATGATGAAAACATCATCTCTTACTTTATTTTTAAAGCCTAAATGATATGAAAGCTATCTTGTAAGTTTTTTTTATCACTTCGCTATATCCTCTGCATATACCAGATGTTGCCACTTCGATTTCTTGAACAGTTCCAAGTTCTATTGAAACCTAGGATTTATGATATTACGCTTTTTGTGTTATACTCCCTCTGTCCCATAATATAAGAGTGTTTTTAACACTAGGTTAGTGTTAAAAACGCTCTTATATTATGGGACGGGAGGAATATGTTTTATATATCAAACAATTAATACAATATGTTGCTATAATCAATTGGATGTGCCAAAAAACATGTCTTGAGGGTTTAAAAAAATAGTCTTTAAATTTTTGAATACTCTCTCTTTAAATCCTTGAACTGCCCCTCTAGTTGAGTCCCAAACTGAAAAATCCATAGACCATAGCCATGAAAAATACAGATACTGACATAATAATTCCCAGAAGAAGCCAAAAAGAAAACCAAAGAGTTAAATACAGAGATGGTCTGGAATCACCCATGTACTCTCAGTGCATGAGCATGTTATCCAACGTGCTTTGGTTTCATCTGAGGGGCCAGCTTATCGATTGGTAGCTCGTTTACTCTCACTGGATAACATATAAATTAATGCGTACCCACACTTGGCACTGACACAGACAAGATTGTTGAATATTTTATGAAAGATTCTTATGCATCACATGCATCTTTATAACATGTACAAGGTTGCACATGCATATGGTCGCTGACACGAAAGGAACAAGCTAGTCAGTTGAAAAAACAAATTAGGGTCCGTCAATTTTCTCAGCCATTGGATGCGAAATGAACAGCACAGATTTCTTCTTCAATCTCCTGGATTCCTTCTCCGTGGCCCAGCACCGTGCTCGCCCCCATCCCTCTAGCCCTGGCACGGCACGGATGGAGATTTTCTCCGGCGAACTTGCACTACCGCCGCCGTTCTTCCTCGCCAACCCTAAGATAGATGGTCCTTCCCTCCGGCGAAGTTAATTGGTAAACATGAGAAAAGTACTTCACCTGTCTGGCTCGGTGTGCAGGACGGTCTTGAAACAAGGAGATGACCTTTATTGAAGACGGGAGATACAATTTAATTACATATGGCTTCAGCCTTCATGAATACAAACAAGATAAAATTGTGCTAGTACGCGTGAGAACTATGGATCATCATCATCTCCCTGCCTGAACATTAGCTAATGCCTGTCCTTGTAAAGCTAACTGATCCTTCTCTTCTTTCATATTTTTCTCACAATACAGTTGGTAGAAGTGTTCTGCCATAAGCCAGAGGATGGTCGTCAACTCACCACCACTGCTGAGCTTCTCGGCATGGGCCTTCCTGCTGCATTTGTTGCTGGCGTAGAAAAGAATGTCCGTCCACACATCAAGGACAAGTTTCACCGAGTCAGCCGTGCCATCTCCCTCCATCGTCAGCAGCTGCTTTGCAAGCTTAGCTACATAGGGGAGACGAGGGGCATCATGGCTGAAACCTTTGCTCTTATACTCATCATACATGATCTTTGCAAGCTCCTCTCTGTCGGCGACCCTGGCACTAGAACCGGGATCATCGTGCAGGCGGAGTAGATTCTTGAGCTTAGCACAGATGCCCATGCTTTGGCGCCTATGGCTAGGAATATTGACTAGGTTTTCGCAGGTCCGTTGATACAGCCTATTCTGTGAGAGCCCTGGTAGCATGTCGGGCTGTTGCACGAGGAGGAACATCATGTAGTTGGAGATCACCTTGATCGCCTCGACGTCGAGTGACGCCTCCTCCTCGGCCGCCCGCTTGCTCTTGACGAGGAAGACGTCGGTTCCGAGGTGCCAGATGATGATGCACTCCTGGAACTCAACACCAAGGGACTGTTTGAGCTTGCAGCAAGCCCTGGCGAAGCAGGGGCTCCTCGCCCCAGCTCGTCCTGAGGATTCCCAGCGAGTTAATCCCTTCCCCATCCATGTACATTTTGCGCATATGTTGGGTGATTCGATCCTTGACATGGCTGGGCATCTCGATGTCCCATGAGTAATGCTCCCACTCGTTGAGTCCCAGCCCCACTATCTTGGACAATCTGCCGAGCAGAGGCCTGGTGAATGCACTACCAGAGCGTGTGCAGAAGTGCAGCATGTTGTACTGCCCCATGGTACGTGACCACCTTCTTGATCTGTACCGGCTTCCTCCTCCAACACTCACGACATGGTGAAGATATGCGACTAGAAGCCTAAATTGGTCCCACCTCTCGTTGCACAGAGCCGTGTACCGAAGCCATCGCCATTTAGTGGTGCTCAGGAAGGCGAACGTCCAGGAGGAGCCTAGCGCGTTCAGCAGCGACATGGTCTCCATGAGCAAGGCGCCACCATACAGGACGTAGGTGATATTCACGTCAGCTCCGCGGTGTGCGTGCTTGGCGACGAGCTTAAACAAGAGGAGCGAGGCGCCAATGGCGAACGGCGAGAAAATACGTACCGAGTAGCCGAACCAGGTGTGGATAACCGGCGCCTTGGTGTACAACATGTCATACATGAGAGACAGCTCGGTTTCCATCAGCCGCCATAGCTTCACCTGGAACAGCATTTTGGTGGTGCGTTCTTCTCCATCCGCCGCGCCATCTTCGATCACTGGATAATCGACTATGGCGCGCTTGCAGATGTGGAACAGCGAGTGAGCTCGTCGCACCAGGGATTCCTCGTCCAGCTCTTCCTTGTTGAACACTGTGTCGCGAGGGTGGAAATGCCGGTGCATGGCGGGTGGCTGCTTCTTGACGGAGCCTCGGATGGTGTCGAGATTGCCGCGCATGAGCGCCCATGTCTTCTCCCCGTACTTGACGGCGCCGACGGTGAACATCAAGGCGGAGGCAAGCCGGAGCAAAGCCCCCTCGTCCGCGACGTGCTCGTAGAGCACGTACACGGCTCCCAAGACCTGAAGGGTGGCGTGCAGCAGGTGGCGCTTCCAGAGCTTGTTGTCCTCCAGAGAGTAGGCGGTGATGTTGTCGGGGCCTCCGAGGTGCAGCAGCAAGAACGGCGCCCAGAAGGCGACGATCGGGTGATCATGCGGCGCGCCCTTGAGGGAGAGGTGGCCGAGTGCGTAGGTGGCGGTGTAGTCGGACAGCTGGTACGCCAGCCAGAGCAGGAACCGGAGCACAGGGTGCGCTCCACGCCGGCGGATCCCGGCGAAGAGGAAGAGGGCCACTTGGAGCACGAGGCTGAGGAGCACCAGGATTTGGATGGACCAATTGTTCCACAGGTCCCGCGGCCAAGCAGCCATTTCGAGACGATCTCGTTGCCCACTCGACTCCCAACTAACATGTACTCCAGTAGTCCAGCTAGATGGGAAATACTAGTATGATAACTCCATGTGCCATATGAGTTTGATTCCGTGTATGATGCATGCAAGTGCAACCATGCACGTTCCCGACCATGTGAGGACATCGCACACCAAACCAATGGGCATGCCCAAAGTACAGAAGGTACCTGTGGGACGTTTACATAGAAGGTGTTATCGCTCAAAAAAAAAACTTAGAAGGTGTTTTTTTTTGGAAAAACTTCGAATGATCATCAATCAATGATAGTACAACGGCTAGAAATGATAGAAATTACATTTGGATCCATAGACCACCTAGCGACAACTACAAGCACTGAAGTGAGCCGAAGGCGCGGTGCCCTTATCGCCTATCCCTCCCTCGATTCGGGCAAAACTTTTTGTAGTTAGAAGGAGTTTGGTAGGTTGCATCATTTTTGGCGTATTTGCATATGTAACTAAGCTTTTTTTAGCGGAAGCATATGCAACTGAGTTGGGCACAAGTAAAAAACCATTTTTCTTCATATAGTTTGTTTTGACTGCATCCCCGCTAGCCTGGTTGAGCAGAAACACACACCTGATGTTTGGTTTCAAGTCTGTTTTTTTTTAGAACGAAGGCTCCAGAGGAGCCCGGCTTTAAATTAACAAAGCCATCAACCGGCCAGGATTACAACTCCAAATAACACCATACACCAACTAAAGAAAAATAAAACAAACAGCAAAGATACAGGGCCGCCAGGGAACAGCTCACAATGCACATACAACAAGCTAGATAGAAAGATTGGCGAAAAGCATATAGCTTGGAGATGCCACTATCCTCTTGCACGCCGAAAACCAAGGCGAAAGCGAAGTCCTGGTCAGGAGAGTGCACCGACGACGATGCAAGGCACGCCGTTGCCCAAACCTGGGCTTGAAGAAAGACACATCCATCCAGATCCATCGTCAAAGAAGGCCCCTGCCTCCTCGCCTGGCTCGAAGGCGCCACACCGTTGAGCGATGGACATCCTCACCCTAGAGCCTAGATGGATGGCCTCAAAGAAACCACCTGTGCGGAACCAGGCATTCCCGACATGCCGACGACGAACTCACCTAGAGCAGAGCAACACCAAATGCCAAAGTTCTGACATGGAAGAGGGCGAGCGGTCAGAATGTACAAATGGGCAACAGCTAGGGCCAAGACCAAATTGGGAGCTTCGGCTCGCTCGACGAGCTGAAGTTCCGCCACCATAGGAGGGGAACCCTATCCCCTCCCGTCCTGGAAGATCCAAGGGCACCGGAGGAATAAACTGCAGCCCGGCGAAGAGCACCATAACACCTTGACCCAGCACCAAGGAAGACACCGCCACCGTTGGACGCACGCTGCCGCAGCCGACACACTCCACCTACACCACAGCGAAGCCGACAACCCATCTTTGTTCCCAAGACAGCGCCTTCAAGAAGGTTACGGCGCCAAGGGCGTCGCCGCTGCCCAACAAGATTGAGGATTTCTCCCGGGAGACAAAGGGGAGGGGGATGGGGAGCAAGACCTGAAACGGCGCCTCCGGGAAGGTGCGCGGCGCCCGCGGGCGTCGCCGCCGTCGCCGCCGGCAAGGCTGGCTGGGGTTTCCCCCGGTCCTGCATCCGGACACCCACTCCCACCCGAGCAGACCGAGGACCCCCGACGAGGCAGGCCGGATCTGGGGAGGGAAGGAGCTTGCTGGAGAGGGAGAGCAGTGGGGACGGCCAGATCTGACGCAGCCGGAGCACACGCAGCCGCCGCGCGCTGGCCCGCATTCTTCGGGGATCTTGCCGTCCACACGGACGAGAAACGCCGACCTGTGCCCGCGCCACCGGATGCCGAAGCCGGCGACGCCTCACCAGTCGGGGCCGCCGCCCCAGATCCAGAAGCCCCCCACGGACGAGGCGAGGCGGCGAGGGCCCCGCTGCCACCTTCATCGTCTGCGCACCAAGCTTGCTTGGCGTCAGCAGTCTCCGGCGGCGGCGAGGGGAGGGCGAGCAAGGGAGGGAGGCGGCGGGGGTAGGGTTTCGCCCCTCGGGTCGCCCGAGCAGGGCGACACGAGGGAGAGGGGGGGCGAAAAAAAGAAAAAAAAAGAAAAAAGAAAAAAAAAGAAAAAAAAGAAAAAAAGAAAAAAAGAAAAAAAAAGGAAAAAGGAAAAAGGAAAAAAAAGAAAAAAAGGCAAGACATGTGGTTTAGTAACCTATTGTTAGAGTGGTGAGGTTACCAGCATACACATAAACACAACATAGGCAACAATAACAGGCATAGCATCAAGCCATAAACCAAATTCGTAAACACATACTCATGGGCAGTTTCGACGGACAGAAACTGAACATCCAACACAAACAGAGATAACTAATGATCCATGGCAAATGCCACCTCGTGCCTCTTGCACTTGGTCAGCACCTCAACGCCCTCAGCGTTGAAGACGGTCACCTTGAAGGTGTCGGGAGTCACCAGCTTGAAGGTGACGAGATACCCGATCTTGATATGGCGAGCTACGACAAAGGGGGGCCCAACCCTTATCAATGGTAAGGTTGTCGTTGATCATCCGGATGGTTAACCCTCCAGGTGCAACTGATGTTCGTCCTCGGCATGAATTCCTCTGGGACGATTGCCAAGTGCTTGATGAACTTTAGGGGCATGGGCAGGCACTCCAACTTGGGTGCAAGGATGATCTCGCAAAACTGGCTTGGGACGGCATCCTCATGGAAATTGTTGTAGTTCTTCGGGCTTTAGGGGCCGCTGCCAAGCTCCATCAGTGTATTGCCATTCCTGTTCGACACCACCTCCTTGCCCTTGGAGGAGTACGCCAAAGTAAAAACTGTCAATCTGCATCGAACATACTAACAGGAGGTCAATGGCGGGGGAAAATGTAATATTTTTTGAAGCTGAAATGGAAGGTGCTCTGCCTTTGCATTATAGATTAGGGATGTACAATGAGAAACAAATTGGAGAAAGAGGATACGAGAAAGGGGCAAAACAAAACAAGGTACAGTCACCTCAGGCGCTGCTTATACATGCTTGATCAGCCAAGGTTCTCTTACATTTGGTCTAATCAGCTGCAAGTCAATGATCAAGCCACCTACAACAGAGGCTAGGCAAGATGTCGTGTTAGTGAAGATTTGTCTGTTCCTCTCATTCCAAATGTGCCATGTGAAGTATGCTCCCGTAACAGCAGTATGTTGTGGCCCGTCGGCGAGATGTTGCCACCATCTGTCACTGGAGTGGAAGGAGTTTATGGTTACATCGCGGGTAGCAGGAATCGATGTGTCGAGCTTGTACCACACTTCAACAGCGAAAGGGCATTGACAGAAGAGGTGAGCCGCTAGATTCTATAATCTGATCATAGAGGGATCATTTTTCATCATGCCGGCTGCCCCAGTCGCGGAGTCTATCGCCAGTTGTTGTCTGTTCTCAATCAGCAGCCAAGTAACGAAGCGTACTTTTTCTTCCATCTTGAGTTTCCATATGGCATTCAGGTAGGGCTTGTTGATTCTTCCAATGTGCTGACAGTTGTAGGCACACTTGGCAGAGTAAGAGCGTGAAGCCGCCCAGTTACATGACATGGAGTCAGGCACTTGGCTGAGCTGAAACCCTTGCATTTTGTTCCAAAGAGAGACGAAGGATTCGATCTCTTCAGGAGAGCTGATGGTCAAGTTCTTTCTTCATACCCACCAGAAAATCTTTGGGGCAAGGTCAATAGGTACTAAACCGAAGAGCCATTTGTTGGTCCAGAAAGTGGCAAGCTTCCCGCCTCCCAAAGTGACAGCGGTGGATGCACGGAACATCCTGTGGGGACCCCGACTCACAAATTGTGATCACCGAATGCACGTGTACAGTGATCCCAGAGAGCAATGCTCACTGAACACATAGAAGCTGAATAACAAGAGTCTTACATCCAAACATACCATCTTACACAAATTATGACCATTATGATCAAGTCTTATGTAGATAGGGCCATGTAGGCCAAACATCAAACACAAACTTGCAGCAGAAATCCTGAGCGATGACGGAGGCCCATTCCATCTGCCTTAAACCTACAGGCATTCTGACTGGGAAGCGTCATAATTTGCATGTTCGTCACCGGGGAATTCTTCACCATAATCCTGCTCTTCCATGCCTGGCCAATTAAATAACCAGTGGCAAGCCAATGAGTACTTTGAATGTACTCACAAGCAACCCATGTTTTGGAACAAGGTACAACAATGCATGATATAGCACTAAGTAGGTAATTTTGCAGAAAGCTAATTTTGAGTGCAATGACATGTCCTAACAACTTGTAAAGCGTGCATCATAAGAATTTTGATATCCATGTGAATAGGTTACAGATATCAACATAAACAGAGTTTGGATCAACTCCAGCTTAATCAACATGTCAAGTCATTCGACTCGACTCAAGTAGCTCTCTCCCACACACACACCAGGTTTTTGTAAACAATGGATGTATCCCAAGAGTGCTCATCCAACTGCCCTTGACTGTGGAGACGGCTATTCAAATAGTTCTACACTATGTTTGGTTGCCCATTTTACCCACAAACTCGGGGAACCTCCGTGTCAATCCACGGCTCGCGGCACATCAAGTACCCGAGGTAGGCACCCGGACATTATCTTTCCCTTGACAATACCAATAAAGAGTCCACTCGTAGCCCATGTCCTCATGATGTATGTCACACGAGACTCGCTCAAGATCGTACCATCCAAGAGGGGACACAACGGTGTGCCCAGTGTTTGTAAAAATAGTCATAGTCACCCTACCAGGCACGACCCTGTATCGAGAGAGTAACTCATACTCTCTCGCCACTAGTAATGCGGGCTCTCTGCTAGCATCGACCCAGGTAATCAACAAAGCCCCATCCCATAAGGGGTACTGTGGTCGTACATGTAAGGTTGGAGTAACGGTCACAACTTAAACACAGGGCCGGGCCGTCACAATTAGAGGCCATGCGCAAAACTCTAAAATAAGGCCTACCTCTTAAAAAAATCTTTATCACTTAACAAACATAGTCTGTAAATAAGACATGCTTAACAAATACAGTGTTTTCTTTGTCAGTACTAATTGAACTTAGTTTAGTTTTATATAAAATAGGCTGCTATAGACTTACCACTCAGAGATACTTCTAAGAAACTACTATTGTGTATCTACGTTTCTTCCAATTGCATGGAATATAATTAAATAGAGATACGGTTGACTAGTGTGCTGTAAAATCGACCAGTACATTAAGCAACAATAAAATTAGATGGGCGTGATGAGCAAAACAAAAATGACGGGCTGTATTTTCTATCGGATAATACTGCTAGAGAATTGGAATTGATTGATTTTGTGACAAATTCATACAGCAATGTACTGCAGTTGAAGAGTTACTCTCATTAGAAGGTGGGCACGGGTAGCTAATCCGCTCTTGCTCCTTTTATTCTTTGCTTTCCTCGTCATCTCTTTCATCCAATGAGCTCACGATTTCATCAATTCCTTCTTCCATAGACTCCTGCAAAACATTAGTCTCCTCTTGGACAGAGGAGATTTTCTCAATAAATGGATCAATATCGGAATTGTATTTATAATTATCATAGCAATATTTAAGGATAGCAAAATTTTCAGGTCTATAAACTGAATCATCAACATCTTCAAACTTCATAAACATAGATTCAATTTCATAAACACCCTTAAAAGCAACAAATTCTTCTATTCGTTCCACATCATAATAATCATATATACCATTGGCATAAGAAGCCAAGGTTTCATTATCAATTAATTTGCAAGAAAAGGGAAGGTGTGGAGCATTCATCCTAGAGAAACAAGTATAATCATATCTCAAGCATAATTGCCTAGCATACCAATGCAACATATGAATTTGATCCCATAAAAGTTTCGCTTTTTGTGTCAAGCGATAATCCCTAAAGTATGAACGTTGATGCAACGTTACTCCCATCATCAAGTTGAATGGGGTTTTCTTAAGATTATCAAAGTAGTGCATTATATATTTCACATAACTAGCATCGAGGGTTTTAGGAGGTTCCCCATCTCCATGAGTAGCAAGTACAACTTAATTTTTGGTGTTTTGTGTTCCATATCCATGACTAAATAGAGAACAACTTAGAACAGGAAATAAAAACTACTTAGTGATAAAGCAAACAAGCACACATGAGAATATTCACCCCTATGCTATTGCTCTCCGGCAACAGCGCCAGAAAAAGGTCTTGATAACCCACAAGTATTGGGGATCGTTCGTAGCCTTCTTCGATAAATAAGAGTGATCGAACCCATCGAGGAGCTAAAGGTAGAACAAATATTCCCTCAAGTTCTATCGACCACCGATATAACTCTACGCACGCTTAACGTTCGCTTTACCTAGAACAAGTATGAAACTAGAAGTACTTTTTAGGCGTAGTAGGAAAGGTTTGCAAGATAATAAAGGATGGGAAAATAAAAGTTAGGTGTTGTTTAAATAAAAGTGCAAAAAGTAAATAAAGCGAGTGTGAAAGAGTGGTGGCGGGATTTGCGGAATTGTCCCTAGGCAATCGATAACAAGTACCGGTAATCATTCTTGCAATTTTATATGAGGGAGAGGCATGAGCTAACATACTTTCTCTACTTGGATCATATGCACTTATGATTGGAACTCTAGCAAGCATCCGCAACTACTAAAGATCATTAAGGCCGTGAAACCTAAATAAAGCATTAAGTATCAAGTCCTCTTTACTCCCATACGCCATAACCCACTTATCAGCGTTTAGGCTGCTGTCACCCCCGCAACACTGACAATAAGCAAACGATGAACATATTGCAACACCCTACAGCGGGGGCCCCTCACGTTTGCGTGAGAACGGAGGGCACCGTAGGACAGCACCAAAATAAAATATACAATCATACCACCAAGATCACGATTAGCCCATAGGACAACAAAAATCTACTCAAGCATCATAGGATGGCAACACATCATTGGATAATAATATGAAGCATAAAGCACCATGTTCAAGTAGAGGGTACAGCGGGTTGCGGGAGAGTGGACCGCTGAATATAGATGGGGGAAGGTGATGGAGGTGTTGACGGTAGCAAGATTCTTGATGTAGATCCCCGTCCCTATCGTTGCCCCCGGCAGCACTCCGGTGCCACCGGAAGCGAGGGGGAGAGAACCCCTCCCCCTCCTTCTTCTTCTTCCTTGGCCTCCCCCCTAGATGGGTGGAGAGTTCCCCCTCTGGTCTCTGGTCTCCATGGCGGCGGAGGGGCGAGAGCCCCTACGAGATTGGATCTCCCTCTCTATTCTCTTCTGTTTCGCGCTCTCCAGATCGGGCCAAAAAACGTTTCTTATATTCCCGGAGATCCGTAACTCCGATTGCGCTGATCTTTTTACACGATGGTTTTCCTGATATAAGCTTCCCTGTGCCCGAAGTACAGCTCCAACCGACATACGAGGTGAGCAGCACCCACCACCATGCGACAAGGGCCTGGGGCGCGCCCTGGTGTATCGTGGTCCGTGTGGTCCTCCGTTTGCGGTGATTCCAACTCCCAAAAATCACACACGTTCCAAATAATTCTCCGTGGAGTTGCATCACGTTTGGACTTTGTTTGATATGGATTTTCTGCCATACAAAAACAGGCAACAAATAGGAACTGGCACTGGGCACTAGATAAGTAAGTTAGTCCAAATAAATCATATAAAAAGTTGCCAGAAGTATGTAAAAGTTCAATAATATTGGCATAAAACAATAAAAAAATATAGATATGACGGAGACATATCAGCGTTGTGGTGCTGGATCGAATCGTCAGTAAACGCGCAGGATTAGGGCATCGAGCTAACAGCAGCACGGACTTGAGGAAGCCGCGAATGCCCATTTCCAATAGTCAAAGCGTGCAAGACAATAGGCCCGCGACCTATCTATGGGTTGTGGTTAAGTGCTACGCAAATTTGGGGCCCCTCGGAGCTGGAGACCCTGTGCGGCCGCACAGGCTGCACGCCCCTGGGCCCGGGCCTGCTTAAACCAACTGTCGGTGTCAAAACCGGCGGATCTCGGATAGGGGGTCCCGAACTATGCGTCTAGGCGGATGGTAACAGGAGACAAGGGACACGATGTTTTTACCCAGGTTCGGGCCCTCTCGATGGAGGTAAAACCCTACTCCTGCTTGATTGATATTGATGATATGGGTAGTACAAGAGTGGATCTACCATGAGATCAAGGAGGCTAAACCCTAGAAGCTAGCCTATGGTATGATTGTTGTAATGGTTGTCTTCGTCCTACGGACTAAAACCCTCCGGTTTATATAGACACCGGAGAGGGCTAGGAAAGTCCCATCCGGACACGGGACGAAGTCTTCAATCTTGTATCTTCATAGTCTTGGAGTCCGGCCGATGATGATAGTCCGGCTATCCGGACACCCCCTAGTCCAGGGCTCCCTCAGTAGCCCCTGAACCAGGCTTCAATGACGATGAGTCCGGCGTGCATATTGTTCGTCATTGCAAGGCGGGTTCCTCCTCCGAATAATTCATAGAAGATTGCGAACACCAGGATAGTGTCCGGCTCTGCAAAATAAATTCCACATTCCACCGTAGAGAGAATAATATGTACACAAGTTCAATCTGCTGACGTATTTAGTGGCATGACGTCATACCACCACCAAGCCTTTACTGGAATTGTTTTTTATTATACCACCTCAGCGCGTAGCGAAGCGGTTTCCTTCGCACGTCTTGTTGAAGCAGAGATCGTGTTCCCCTTATTCCGGGATTCCCATCAATACGGACGTGGGTAACCCAACCGCGCCATTGATGGTGGCGCTTGGGAGATAAGCGAGTTTTACCAGGCCGGTGGGGACGCATAGTCTTCGTCCGCCCATATATAAGGGGATAAGGATCCACCCCTTTTTACCTACACCTTCTTCCTCCTTTGCTTATCCATCTCCGCGCACTCGAGCTCCAGCGCCCAAGTCCGCACATCTCGTCTCAACCTCCTCCAGTCATGTCCGGAGCGGGAGGCAAGTGGTTGGCCTCCTCCGTTACGGAGGAGCACATCGCAAAGCTACGCGGCGCCGGATACCTTTCCAGCGACATCGTGCACCGGCTGCCCGACGAGGGGCAGCTCATCCCCACCCCCAGGCCCCATGAGAGGGTCGTATTCCTTTCCCACTTCCTCCGCGGACTGGGCTTCCCACTTCATCCCTTCGTCCGGGGGCTCATGTTCTACTACGGCCTGGACTTCCACGATCTGGCGCCAAACTTCATCCTCAACATCTCGGCCTTTATCGTCGTGTGCGAGGCCTTTCTCTGCATCCGGCCCCACTTCGGCTTGTGGCTCAAGACCTTCAACGTCAAGCCGAAGGTAGTGAAGGGCGTCCAAGCGGAGTGCGGAGGCGCCATGGTGGGCAAGATGCCCAACGTCCTCTGGCTCGAGGGCGCCTTTGTGGAAACCATCAAAGGGTGGCAATCGGGGTGGTTCTATATCACCGAGCCACGGGACCCTAAATGGGCAGCGGCCCCCGGGTTCAGATCTGGTGCCCCTATGCAGCTCACCTCCTGGAAAAAGAAGGGCTTGCTATGGGGCAGTTCGGACGAGCTGACCGGACTCCAGTCCTGTCTCCAGACCTTGGTGAACAAGAAGCTCAAGCTTGTCAACGTGATCCAGGTCTTGCTCATCCGACGGATTCTCCCCTGCCAACAACGGGCCTTCAATTTGTGGGAGTTCGATCCGGCACAGCAACAGGTCTTGAGCGGGCTCTTCGACACGATGTACGAAGCTGCCTGGAGGGTGCTGTTCAAGGGAGGAGAAGCCCCCGCATCCGCGACGGAAGACCGCGGATTCAGCACCAAGCGCCCGGCCAGCGAGGTAAGCTTTGTTATCCTCTATGGGACATTTATTTTCTTTCATAGTTTAATTCTATGCGGGATTTGAAACTCCCAATGCCTTTGACAGGACTGGCAGAGGACGTCCGGACAGGTAGACTATCCGGCTCCCCTTCCCGAAGACCCAGCGGACGCCCGTTTAACGGGGCTGCTGGTCCCGGCACTCTATGTGGTGCCGGAGAAGAAGGCCAAGAAGAGGTCCATGGGAACTCGAAGAAGTTCCCGGTGCCAGGTGATATCGGACTCATCGTCCGATGGCTCCGAGGCGAACTCCTCCCCCGAAGACGAGGAGGAGAAAGAGGACTCTCTCCCAGAGGAGGGAGAGAGGAAGAGGAAGGCTTCCCCAACAAGGGAGGCCGAAGGGTCCAAGAGGGGAAGGACTATTCCCCCGGACAGCTCCGCCAACGCCAACGTTGGCGACGAAGAGTGGCCCTCAAGGGCCAGGCCTCCGGCAAGATCGTAAGTCTCCGGATTCCTGAATGATTTATAATTTCTCTTTTGTGTCACATAGTGTCCTTCTAATGCCGCACACTACCTGTAGTCCGGCCGATGATGATCTCCCCGCTTCATCGAGCGGGTCGTTGGCTCCGTCGGATGTAGATTCCATCCCGACTGCCTCCACCCCTCGCGACGCTGAGGACGCCGAGGTGGGATCCCAGGAAGGGACCCATCAGGAGGAGGCTCCGGAGCTTCCACAAGGCAGCCTCCCGGACTTTATGCCGGACTCCATGCCGGAACCCGCAGTGGCTCCGGAGTCCGGCAGGCGGCCCCTTCGCAAGAATGGCAAGACCGTGACGCCGGCGGCCTCCGTCCAACTGGAGGCGCCGGACAACTTGTTGGAGGCGCTCAACGGCGCTTCCATCGAGGAAGAACACCGCACTATCATGAGTGCGGTGATTCAGAAGGTTCGGCTCGCCAAGAGCGGGCTGACCGAAGCCTGCAGTAGCCTTCTAACAGGCTTTGAGGTAAGAAGTTTTAAAATATGTAATGTAGTACCACATAGACAGTAGCCCCTGATGCTCGGTTCAGTGTTCGAAAAGAAAAACCGGATTGAGGATCTAAAAAAGATAAACGCAGGAGTGCTAAAAATTATGTCAATATGGGTTTGCAGGCTGCGCTGCTGACCTCTGTCGCACTGACTGCGGAGGTTGGTGCTTTGAAGCAGGACCTCGAGCGGTCCGAGCAAGAGCTCGGCCTTGCCAAGAAGCAGCTCGAGGATAAAGAAGGTGAGTAACACCACTTTTAAATTTATACCTTATAGAAAAGGATTTTGGTTGCAATAGAAATAACAAGGATAACGTGGGTACTGCAGGGGCCACGAATGAGGTGGCAACCCTGAAGGAGGCCGTGTCCGCGGCCGAACGCAATGCTGCCGCAGAACGGACGGAGCGAGAGAAGCAGGAGGCGCGGGTGGCGGAGGTGCGGCAAGAGCTCCAGGCTCTCATGGAAAAGCATGAGAGTTTGGAGCGTGACTCGAAGACTCGAGAGTCCGAGCTTGCCTCGGCTCTTGAAAGTGCCAAAGCCGCTAAGGTCGAGGCCCATAAGGCCCTCCAGGAGATTGAGGCGGTGAAGAAAATAGCGGCGGGTAAGGCATTTTTCATGCAAAGCAAGCATGTTAATGTAAATTACCTGTTACTTACCCGAATTCGGAGCTCTCCAGCGGCGTTTGCAGATCTGCCTCGCAGTGTGTCTGATGCCGCCGCATTCTACCGAGCCGAGGAGGGGAGCTCAACGGAGAAGGTTTTTGGTCTCAGTACACTGAGGCCAGACATCCGGTGCCCCCTAGCGACCAGCTAAAGCAGCTGGTCGAACTCCACAAGGTAGCTGAGCAGGCCATGAAGGGCCTCATAGTCTGGCTGTGGCCTGGAGAGGCCATGCCTGGGAGCTACTTCGGCCTCGTGCGGTGGCTGGTGGATGCGTGCCCCTGGGTGGAAGTCATCAAGCGCTCCGCCTGTATTGAAGGTGCCCGTCGGGCCCTTGCCCGCGCAAAGGTGCATTGGGGCAGGCTGGATGCGGAGAGGCTTATCACTGACGCGCCGCCAGCGGGCAAGGAGTATCGTACGCCCGAGATGTACTATAAGACTGTCCTGAAGGGTGCCCGCAAGATTGCGGATGAGTGCCCCAGAGATGTAATTATTGAGTAAACTCGCAATGTGTTATCCTGTGCGCTGAAAACTTTGTTCATATGCGGTAAGCAACGCTTATTGATTTAAAATATTACCTTCTGTGCGGCCGTTTATTAAATCTGAGAGATGGCAAGTCGTCGGCTTCAGCCCCCATGCCATGAGTGCTGGGGTGTTCGGGATAAACTTGAGCACTCTTGTTCCCATTTTTGGGTCCATCTAGGGAGGCGCTCAACACAACGAACAAGGCAACCGGACTTATAATGCTTGAACACTCTAACTTAGCCATAGAATTCTATAATTTTAAATTTCGGCGAAGCCCCTAGTATTCGGAAGACCGAGTTCGGGGCGCTATCCACGCCTTGGCCGGACATTATCCGGTTCTTCGCTCGAAGTGGCATAAGTCTTTAGGGACTCGAAAAGACCTCTCGAACAGCGACCAATCTCTCGTCTTATCATGACAGTCAGTTTTAGCTTTCTCCACTAAGGCGCTTGCCCAGCTCAACCGGGGTGCAATCGCAGTGGTTCTCCCAGTGCTACCTTAGCCGACAGAATGGAACGTAAGGTACCAAAACATGGGAGCCGGGCAAACCCAACTATTGACCCAAGACATGATTCGGAGCCGATGCATATAATGCTACAAGTTCGGGGTGCCGCACTTGTGAAAGTGTTCGGACTTATCACACCATAATGCGGGGAACATAAGCCCCTGGTGTATTCGGCCGTACCAAAATATACGGGAGCAAGATGTCATTAATGAACATATATGTAAAAAAGGTAATGCAATTATAGGCAAAAAGTAATGCATTGTTTATCCAAGAAATTCTGCTATGAGTGCAGAGCGATACAAATAGTGCGGTAAGCAAGGGATTGGACTAATTAAGCATGTCCCCCTCCAGGGGTGGGCTGCGGACTGATGTATTTAACAAATGTAATGCTCGTAATGGAGACCACCTCAGTGTTCGCCGCAGCCTTTGTCCCTCCCTGGCTGTTGCATCGTGAGTTCGGCAGGTTCGCCGCCGGACAGGGCCTCTGGTGAACGGAGTCCTGTGTATAAAAAGAAGAAAAAATAAAAATAAAAAGAGCGACACACTTGGGAGCCCCTGGTGTGGTTGAGCCGCACTCTGGGCCTGTCGTGGTCGTGCCCCTCCCCCTATGCCCATGGTATCTCCAGGGTGTAATGATGTACGCGGAGAGCTGGTCTTGCAATCATGCAAGGGCTGGGGTTGGGGCCGCATTGCTACGCGTGCTCGGAACGTGCCAGATGGTCTTGATTGATGTTGCTCCGGGCGCGTTTGGCCGTGTCCGGTCGTTTAACGGCCGGACTCGAAAATTGCCTTAAAAGGCTACTCTGAAATTCTGCCGCGAGAGACGCTGTGTGTTCCTCCGTTCGGAGGGAGCGTTCCGTATTTCCGTTGACCGTGATGACTCCACGAGGGCCTGGCATCTTGAGCTTAAGGTATGCATAATGCGGCACCGCGTTGAACTTTGCAAACACGGTTCATCCGAGCAGAGCGTGATAGCCGCTGCGGAACGGGACTATGTCGAAGATTAACTCCTCGCTTCGGAAATTATCCGGGGATCCGAAGACCACTTTCAGGGTGACTGAGCCTGTACAATTGGCCTCAACGCCTGGTATGACGCCTTTGAAGGTCGTCTTTGTAGGTTTGATCCTTGAGGGGTCTATGCCCATCTTGCGCACTGTATCCTGATAAAGCATGTTCAGGCTGCTGCCGCCATCCATCAGGACTCTAGTGAGGTGAAATCCATCGACGATTGGGTCTAAAACCAATGCGGCGAATCCGCCATGGCGGATACTGGTCGGGTGGTCTCTTCGATCGAAAGTGATCGGGCAAGAGGACCATGGATTGAACTTCGAGGCGACTGGCTCCATCGCATATACGTCCCTAAGTGCACGCTTCCGCTCCCTCTTGGGTATATGGGTTGCGTATATCATGTTTACCGTCCGCACTTCTGGGGGGAAACCCTTCTGTCCTCTGCTGTTCGGTGGCCGGGTCTCTTCCTCGTCGTCGCTGTGCAGCCCCTTGTCATTGTTTTTGGCAATTAACTTGCCTGCCTGCTTGAATACCCAACAATCCCTGTTGGTGTGGTTAGCTAGCTTTTCGGGGGTGCCATGTATCTGGCAAGAGCGGTCGAGTATTTGGTCCAAATTGGATGGACCCGGAGTGGTTCTTTTGAATGGCTTCTTTCGCTGACCGGGTTTAGAGCCTCGAAATCCGGCGTTGACTGCCGTATCCTCATTGTTATCGCCGTTAAAGCGGCGTTTGTTTTTGTTTTGACGCGACCTGCCATTGTGGTCCTTAGTATCCGGGCTACCAGCATTTTTGCTAAGGTTGTTGCTGCGGGCTAGCCAGCTGTCTTCTCCCGCACAGAAGCGGGTCATTAGTGATGTGAGGGCTGCCATGGATTTCGGCTTTTCCTGTCCTAGGTGCCGGGCCAGCCACTCGTCGCGGATGTTATGTTTGAAGGCTGCGAGGACCTCTGCATCCGGACAGTCAACGATTTGATTTTTCTTTATTAAGAACTGTGTCCAGAACTGTCTGGCCGATTCGTCTGGCTGCTGAATTATGTGGCTTAGGTCATCGGCGTCTGGTGGCCGCACATATGTGCCCTGGAAGTTGTCGAGGAATGCGGCTTCCAGGTCCTCCCAACACCCAATTGACTCTGCGGGCAGGCTGTTAAGCCAATGCCGAGCTGGTCCTTTAAGCTTGAGTGGGAGATATTTGATGGCGTGGAGATCGTCACCGCGGGCCATATAGATATGAAGGAGATAATCCTCGATCCAAACCGCGGGGTCTGTTGTGCCATCGTAGGATTCAATGTTGACGGGTTTAAACCCTTCAGGGATTTGATGATCCATTACTTCGTCTGTGAAGCATAGTGGGTGTGCAGCGCCTCTATATTGAGCAATATCACGACGTAGCTCAAGAGAGCGTTGTCTGCTGTGTTCGGCCCGGCCGGAGTTGCTGTATCCGGCACGACGGTATTCGTCGTGGGTCGTGGGGCGCCCACTTGATCCGTAGATAGATCTGGATTGTCTTGCCTTGTCCTCCAATATATCCCGCAAGTCCGGCGCGTTCCCCCGTGGCTTCGTACTTTTCGGGCGGTTCCGGGGTACGGTCCTGGTGGAGGGCCTAGATGCCTCTCTATCACGGCCACGAGGTGGTCGGTCTGCCGTATTGTGCGCTGGTGATGAAGGTTCGTATGCTTCCTCCTCTAGTCGGGGGAGCAACTTGCATTTTGGATAGCTTTTGGAGGGGCGTTCGAGTTCATACTCTTTGGCCGCGAGGACCTCGGTCCATCTGTCGGCCAGCAGGTCTTGATCAGCTTGAAGCTGTTGCTGCTTTTTCTTTAGGCTATTTGTCGTGGCCATTAGCCTGCGTTTGAAACGCTCTTGTTCGACGGGATCCTCAGGCACAACAAATTCGTCGTCGTCGAGGCTTGCCTCGTCTCCGGAGGGAGGTATGTAATTATCATCCTCGACCTCTTCGTCTGCCGCTCTCTCGTGAGGGCTGGCTTCTGCATCCTCCTGCACTGAATCTTGCTGGAGGGGGTTGTCTTCGGCACTTTCTGGGGTGTTATTATCTCCTGTGCCGGAATCTCCATTCTTGCTGTGGCGGGATTTAGAGCGGCACCGCTGACGTCGGCGCTTGGGCTGTTTCTTTAAGGAATCTGCCTCCGTTGCTTCTTCGCCGTCCCCATCCTTTGGGGTGTCCATCATGTATATGTCGTATGACGAGGTGGTCTTACAGTGCCCTGTATGTGCTGGTTCTTGATCGTCTCCGGCATCGTCGTCCATACCGTCGATGTCTTCAGAGTCGTAGTCTAGCATGTCGGTTAGATCGTCGATAGTGGCTACAAAGTGGGTGGTGGATGGGCTTTGAATTTCTTCGTCGTCCGCATCCCAACCATCTTGGCCGTAGTCCGGCCAGGGCTCTCCAGATAGCGAGAGATTTAGCGAATTTAGGATGTCGCCAAAGGGTGAGTGTTGAAAGATGTCCGCGGTAGTGAACTCCATGATCGGCGCCCAATCGGATTCGATTGGCAGGGGCGCAGGAGGCTCGGAGTCCGGCAGGGAGTCCGGCACCTCGGAGTCACGAGCTTTATAAGCGACGAGGTCAGTGTACGGCTCCATCGCCGTGGAAGTTGCAGCTCCCGAGGCGGTGTCCAGCCACCTGTCCTCGATCTGCGTGGTCGACTCCGGACAATGGGTCGGAGCGGACTCGTGTGTGGCCTCCAAGGTACTGTCCGGCGGTAGAGTTAGATCATGCCCATCGTGACAGTGCGTCACGCTCGGCTGTGGCTCGAATCCATTGAAGATCAAGTCTCCGCGGATGTCAGCCGTGAAGTTTAGGCTTCCGAATCTGACCTGATGGCCAGGGGCGTAGCTCTCGATCTGCTCCAGATGGCCAAGTGAATTGGCCCGTAGTGCGAAGCCACCGAATACGAAGATCTGTCCGGGGAGAAAAGTCTCACCCTGGACTGCGTTGTTGTTGATTGAAGAAGCCATCAAGCCTATCGGTGACGGCACAGAGGAACTCTCAATGAAAGCACCAATGTCGGTTTCAAAACCGGCGGATCTCGGGTAGGGGGTCCCGAACTGTGCGTCTAGGCGGATGGTAACAGGAGACAAGGGACACGATGTTTTAACCCAGGTTCGGGCCCTCTCGATGGAGGTAAAACCCTACTCCTGCTTGATTGATATTGATGATATGGGTAGTACAAGAGTGGATCTACCACAAGATCAAGGAGGCTAAACCCTAGAAGCTAGCCTATGGTATGATTGTTGTAATAGTTGTCTTCGTCCTACGGACTAAAACCCTCCGGTTTATATAGACACCGGAGAGGGCTAGGGTTACACAGAGTCGGTTACAATGGTAGGAGATCTACATATCCGTATCGCCAAGCTTGCCTTCCACACCAAGGAAAGTCCCATCCGGACACGGGACGAAGTCTTCAATCTTGTATCTTCATAGTCTTGGAGTTCGGCCGATGATGATAGTCCGGCTATCCGGACACCCCCTAGTCTAGGACTCCCTCACCAACCGTTCTCGAAAACAACATATTCACTTGCCTCGGTACACCACTTCTTTATCAGGTAGTTACCTAACTCAACAACTCCCTCAGGAATTAGTGGCACCCGACGGGGTTTTTGAGAAGTCTTTAAAAATATATTTTTCTCCATTACCATGCATATACCCATCTCATTTGCGTAGCAACTACTTTATCCTATCTACTCACGCCCGCAGAACTCTCAAGGAAGGTAGGGTCATGCACAATGCAAGTATCAACAAGGAAGTAATGGAGGCAACCCACAAAAGTGGTTACCATCTAATCATGATTCCGTTGCAACAATAATAAGATGATATGTGACATGCATAAAAAGAGTTTCATTGACATGGTCAAGAGGTTGCTTGCCTGGCTCAACAAAGTCCTCGGGGTCTGTGTGGGCCTCCGTTTGCGGTGATTCCAGCTCCCAAAAATCATAAATATTCCAAAATAATTCTCTGTGGAGTTGCATCACGTTTGGACTTCGTTTGATATGGATTTTCTACGATACAAAAAAAGGCAACAAACAGGAACTGGCACTAGGCACTAGATAAGTAAGTTAGTCCAAATAAATCATATAAAAAGTTGGTAAAAGTATATAAAAGTTAAATAATATTGGCATGAAACAATCAAAAATTATAGATACGGCGGGGACGTATCAGCATCCCCAAGCTTAATTCCTGCTCGTCCTCGACTAGGTAAATGATAAAAAAGATAATTTTGATGTGGAATGCTACCTAACATTAACTTGATCATATGTCTAGTCATGGCATGAATATTAAGACATAAGTGATTCAAAGCAATAGTCTATATTTGACATAAAGACATCAATACTCAGGCATCCCAACAAACAATCATGTCTTTCAGAATATCAAATGCTAAAAAACATTATCCCTATAAAATCATATAGTCTTGTCATGCTCTGTCTTCTTAAGACAAAGTATAAATCATGTACAACCCCGATGACAAGCCGAGCAATTGGTTCATACTTTTTAACGCGCTTCAGCTTTTTCAACCCTCACGCAATACATGAGCGCAAGCCATGGACTAGCACTATGGGTGGAATAGAGTATGATGATAGGGGTAAATATAAAGAAGACAAAAAAGTAAGAAAGTCTCACATCAACGTGGCTAATGAACGGGCTATGAAGATGCCCATCAATCGATATCAATGCGAGGAGTAGGGATTGCCATGCAACGAATGCACTAAGAGCTATAAGTGTATGAAAGCTCCAAATGAAAACTAAGTGGGTGTGCATCTAATCCTATAATGAAATATTCCCACTAGTATAAGAAAGTGACAACATATGAGACTCTCCATATGAAAACCTGGTGCTACTTTGAAGCACAAGTGTGGTAAAGGATACTAACAATGCCCCTTCTCTCTTTGTTTATTTTTTTCATTTTTCTTTCTTTTTTTCTTCCTTTTTTTTATCTTTTTTCTTTTATTTTTTTCTTTTTTCTTTTTTTCTCTCTCCTTGTCCGGAGTCTCATCCCGACTTGTGGGGGAATCATAGTCTCCATCATCCTTTCCTCACTGGGGCACTGCTCTAAAAACGATGATCATCACACTTCTATTTACTTATAACTCAAAAGGAATAAAAATTACAACTCGATACCTATATATAACAAAATATGACTCTATATGAATGCCTCTGGTAGTGTACCAGGATGTGCAATGATCTAGCATAACATGTATGAAAAATGATGAACGGTGGCTGAGCCACAACTACTACGCCAGCTATATGATCATGCAAAGCAATATGACAATGAATGATCAAGTCATCAAACGGAAGCGGTGGAAGTTGCATGGCAATATTTCTTAGAATGGCCATGGAAAAGACATAATAGGTAGGTATGGTGGCTGTTTTGAGGAAGATATAATAAGGCTTATGTGTGATAGAGCGTATCATATCACGGGGTTTGGATGCAACGGCGAAGTTTGCACCACGTCTCGAGGTGAGAAAGGGCAATGCACGGTACCGTAGAGGCTAGCAAATTGCGGAAAGGTAAGAGTGTGTATAATCCATGGACTCACATTAGTCATAAAGAACTCATATACTTATTGCAAAAGTTTATTAGCCCACGAAGAAAAGTACTACTACGCATGCTCCTAGGGGGATAGATTGGTAGGAAAAGACCATCACTCGTCCCCGACCGTCACTCATAAGGAATACAATCAAGGATAAATTGTGCTCCAACTTTCATAGCATAACGAGAGACTATATGTGCATGCTTTGGGAGTCACAAACCTTAACACCAATATTCTTACTAACCACAACCATTTATTAGTACCTCCCACATATTCCATCTCTATATCGCAAAACTATTGCAAGGAATCAAACATATCATATTCGGTGATCCATAAGTTTTATGTAGGATTTCATGACTAACCATGCAATAGACCAATTCTTGATGACTCTCTAAATAGATATAAGTGAAGCATGAGAGTTTAATTCTTTCTACAAAAGAACATGCTCTAAAAATACAATTGAAGCATAAGATCATTCTACGAACATCGGTTTTCTATGTGAAGAGAAACTGGCAATCCAAACTTCAAATGATATAAGTGAAGCACATGAAGCATCCTATAAAGCCATACTCAAAAGATATAAGTGAAGTGCAATGAGCATTCTATAATCAACCATGGACTATCTCATACCAACATGGTGCATAAAAGAAAAGTTAAAAATAAACACAAAAGACTCTCCAAGATTTGCACATATCACATGAACGAAACGAATCCAAAAACATACCGATACTTATTGAAGAAAGATGGGATGCCTTCCGGGGCATCCCCAAGCTTAGATGCTTGAGTCTCCATGAATATTTACCTGGAGTGTGTTGGGCATCCCCAAGCTTGAGCTCTTGCCTCTCCTCCTCCTCATATCGAGACCTCCTCAATCTTCGAACACGTCATCCACACAAAACTTAAACAAACTTTTAGTGGCGGGGTTAGTGAAAATGGCAATGAAATCCCATCATGTACTGCTGTAACATTATTGTATAATTATAAACAAACATTACCCACTGTATTGTATCACAATTCTATGGCGCCAAGTCAAGGAGGCTTCAACAAGAATTCAAACATATGCAAATAATGAAGCTATAACAGCAATCTGTGAAAACAGGACAGTCTGTAAAGATTTGAACATCCACCATACTTCTGTAACTCTAAAAATTCTGAAACAATTAGGAAATAATAAATATTTTGTATAGAAAGATAGTGCAAAAAGTTTCAGAACCGTTTGACGTTCCAGTAAAAATGTAAAATCGAGCACTACAGCCAAAGTTTCTGTTTTGCACCGCACAAACCAACAAGCAATCTACTCATCCTAAAGGCAAATCTTGGCACATTATTTTTATAATGCAATGGAATTGTACAAGGGGATAATTATTTTTGTTGAAAAGTTTCTGTAATTAAGATTCACAAAGTTTCCGTGAGCATGAACAAAGTTCAGGGAGCTCCCCCACTTCAACGATGCTTGTCTCTCTCACTTTCACTTTCCTTTTTGAAAAGTTTTGTGTTCCCCTCTATAACTTTTTGTTTTTAAACTTTATAAAAGCACTCAACAGAGCTAAATGACTCTCTAAAACTTCCGTATTGTCCTCCTGGCTGCGCTTTCTTTAAAGCCATTAAGCTAGGCATAAAGTGCTCAAGTAATGGATCCACCCGGATCGCAAGGTATATCAAAGCCAATTTTAATTAACAATGATTTGGCATTTAGTAGTGAGCACAAAGCAACATATATCGAGCAATGACAAAGTCTAACTCTCTTCCTATGCATCGGCATGTCATACAAGAACAATTCATGCACATCAAGTGAAGGCCAATACATAGCATAAGTAGTTTCTTGCAATTTTATCGTGTTGGAAACATAGAGAGGTGGAGATGTAGTTCCTCTCTCATAATAATTGCAAGTAGTAGCAGCAAGCACATGCATATTATATTCATCAAAATCATCACGTGCAACGGTAAAAGGCAACCCATCAATATAATCCTTAATAAGAACAAACTTCTCCGATATAGTGTAGTTTGGAGAATTCAAAAAGACAATAGGACTATCATGTGTGGGTGCAATAGCAACAATTTCATGTTGCACATAAGGAACAATATCAAGTTCATCTCCAATAGCATAATTCATATTGGCGTCATGGCCACAATCATCAAGTTCATCAAAAAGGGATATTTCAAACGAATCAACGGATCATAGAAATTATCATAGCATTCATCCTTCGATAAGAACGAAGGGACATTAAACAATGTATGAGTTGAAGAGTTACTCTCATTAGAAGGTGGGCACGGGTAGCTAATCTGCTCTTCCTACTTTTGTTCTTCGATCTCCTCGTCATCTCTTTCATCCAATGAGCTTCATCAATTCCTTCTTCCATAGACTCCTGCAAAACATTAGTCTCCTCTTGGACAGCGGGGATTTTCTCAATAAATGGATCAATATCGGAATTGTATTTATAATTATCATAGCAATATTTAAGGATAGCAAAATTTTCAGGTCCATAAACTGAATCATCAAAATCTTCAAACTTTATAAACATAGATTCAATTTCATAAACACCCTTAAAAGCAACAAATTCTTCTATTCGTTCCACATCATAATAATCATATATACCATTGGCATAAGAAGCCAAGGTTTCATTATCATTAAATTTGCAAGAAAAGGGAAGGTGTGGAGCATTCATCCTAGAGCAACAAGTACAATCATATCTCAAGCATAATTGCCTAGCATACCAATGCAACATATGAATTTGATCTCATAAAAGTTTTGCTTTTTGTGTCAAGCGATAATCCCTAAAGTATGAACGTTGATGCAACGTTACTCCCATCATCAAGTTGAATGGGGTTTTCTTAAGATTATCAAAGTAGTGCATTATATTTTTCACATAATGAGCATCGAGGGTTTTATGATGTTCCCCATCTCCATGAGTAGCAAGTACAACTTAATTTTTGGTGTTTCGCGTTCCATATCGATGACTAAATATAGAGAACAACTTAGAACGGGAAATAAAAACTACTTAGTGATAAAGCAAACAAGCACACACGAGAATATTCACCCCATGCTATTGCTACCCGGCAACGGCGCGAGAAAAAGGTCTTGATAACCCACAAGTATTGGGGATCGTTTGTAGCCTTCTTTGATAAATAAGAGTGTCGAACCCATCGAGGAGCTAAAGGTATAACAAATATTCCGTCAAGTTCTATCGACCACCGATACGACTCTACGCACGCTTAACATTCGCTTTACCTAGAACAAGTATGAAACTAGAAGTACTTTGTAGGCGTAGTAGGAAAGGTTTGCAAGATAATAAAGGATGGGAAAATAAAAGTTAGGTGTTGTTTAAATAAAAGTGCAAAAAGTAAATAAAGCGAGTATGGAAGAGTGGTGGTAGGATTTGCGGAGTTGTCCCTAGGCAATCGATAACAAGTACCGGTAATCATTCTTGCAATTTTATATGAGGGAGAGGCATGAGCTAATGTACTTTCTCTACTTGGTTCATATGCACTTATGATTGGAACTCTAGCAAGCATCCACAACTACTAAAGATCATTAAGGTCGTGAAACCTAACCATAGCATTAAGTATCAAGTCCTCTTTACTCCCATACGCCATAACCCACTTATCCGCGTTTAGGCTGTTGTCACCCCCACAACACTGACAATAAGCAAACGATGAACATATTGCAACACCCTATAGCGGGGGGGCCCTCACGTTTGCGCGAGAACGGGGGGCACAATAGGACAGCACCAAAATAAAATATACAATCATACCACCAAGATCACGATTAGCCCATAGGACAACAAAAATCTACTCAAGCATCATAGGATGGCAACACATCATTGGATAATAATATGAAGCATAAAGCACCATGTTCAAGTAGAGGGTACAGCGGGTTACGGGAGAGTGGACCGCTGAATATAGATGGGGGAAGGTGATGGAGGTGTTGACGGTATCAAGATTGTTGATGTAGATCGCCGTCCCGATCGTTGCCCCCGGCGGCACTCCCGCGCCACCGGA
This sequence comes from Triticum timopheevii, assembly GCA_963921465.1. Taxonomy (NCBI): domain Eukaryota; kingdom Viridiplantae; phylum Streptophyta; class Magnoliopsida; order Poales; family Poaceae; genus Triticum; species Triticum timopheevii. The sequence goes on along the minus strand of OY997266.1, from coordinate 3,259,022 downwards.
AGAGAGGGGGAGAGAACCCCCCCCCCCCCCCCGCCCCTCCTTCTTCTTCTTTCTTGGCCTCCCCTAGATGGGAGGAGAGTTCCCCCTCTGATCTCTGGTCTCCATGGCGGCGGAGGGGCGAGAGCCCCTACGAGATTGGATCTCCCTCTCTGTTCTCTTCTGTTTCGCGCTCTCCAGATCTGGCCGAAAACCGTTTCTTATATTCCCGGAGATCCGTAACTCCGATTGCGCTGATCTTTCTACATGATTGTTTTCCTGATATAAGCTTCCTTGTGCCCGAAGTACAGCTCCAACCGACATACGAGGTGAGCAGCACCCACCACCATGCGCCAGGGGCCTGGGGCACGCCCTGGTGTATTGTGTTCTGTGTGGGCCTCTCTTTGCGGTGATTCCAACTCCCAAAAATCACAAATATTCCAAAATAATTCTCCGTGGAGTTGCATCACGTTTGGACTTTGTTTGATATGGATTTTCTGCGATACAAACATAGGCAACAAACAGGAACTGGCACTGGGCACTAGATAAGTAAGTTAGTCCAAATAAATCATACAAAAAGTTGCCAAAAGTATGTAGAAGTTGAATAATATTGGCATAAAACAACAAAAAATTATAGATACGACAGAGACGTATCAGCGTTGTGGCGCTGGATCGAATCGTCAGTAAATGCGCAGGATTAGGGATAGGAGCTAACAGCAGCACGGACTTGAGGAAGCCCTGAATGCCCATTTCCAGTAGTCAAGGCGTGCAAGACAATAGGCCTGCGACCTATCTATGGGTTGTGGTTTAGTGCTACGAAAATTTGGGGCCCCTCAGATCTGGAGACCTTGTGCGGCCTCACAGGCTGCACGCCCCTGGGCCCGGGCCTACTTAAACCAATCCGTTCTCAAAAACAACATATTCACTTGCCTCGGTACACCACTTCTTTATCAGGTGGTTACCTAGCTCAACAACTCCCTTGGGCATTAGTGGCACCCGATGGGGTTCTCGAGAACTCTTTAGAAATACTTTTGTCTCCGTTACCATGCATATACCCATCTGATTTGCGTAGCAACTACTTTATCCTATCTACTCACACCCACAAAACTCTCAAGGAGGGTAGGGTCATGCGCAATGCAAGTATCAACAAGGAAGTAATGGAGGCAACCCACAAAAGTGGTTACCATCTAATCATGATTCCGTTGCAACAATAATAAGGTGCTATGTGACATGCATAAAAAGGGTTTCATTGACATGGTCAAGGGGTTGCTTGCCTGGCTCAACAAAGTCCTCGGGGTCTGTGTGGGCCTCCGTTTGCGGTGATTCCAACTCCCAAAAATCATATTGCTCCAAATGTTTTCTCATTTTATCTATCCATGTGATCTCATCATCAAATATTTGTTTCTGGTCAGATTTTCAGTTTGAAGCAACTATATTTTATATTGCTTCATTATTGATGACAATTTACTAGGACATGCTCCTACCCAAATAAACCCTCTCCACAAAATTTGGGCTCATTTCATCTTGCCAATTTCCCTCAAGAATTTTGTCAATATTCTGTCCAGAGAAGACCACTGTGAAGGAAGTACCATTTTAGCATGTCCAAATTGCATGAAATTTATACATTGTCTTCTTCACTAAGCAACCGCAAAAGCTTCCAGCATAAGGTATCGAGTCTTCCCTAGCAAGCCATTAAGGGGGGAGCTTCTGAAGTACAGTACCCAATCTTCTTCAAAGTTGGCTGACGAAATATTCGAGCACAAGCTATTAGTCTTACCAAACGCGATGGCTTCCAACACAAGTTGTCCAATCTTCCTCAGTACGGCTCTGGTGCAAGACATTACACCGTGAGTTGGCCATATATGGCGGTGCATCCTAAGAATCAGATCCGCCACAGTCTAGTCAAAAGCAAGAATTAGTTAGAACACAAGTCTGCCTCGGGAATCCATATATATATATATGTGAGCATGCTGCCAAGTTCTTGCAAGTCACTGGTACAATGGTGAAGTCAAGGTAAGAATCTGAAAACCTCACAAGTTATGCAAGAGAAAGAAAGCCAGTTGGTGATGCAAGAACCGATAAGCTTTAAAGAAAGACAACATTGAGCCAACAATTTTTGGGAGTGCTTATCAAGGTCAGCTTCCTCACACCCGACAAAGCAATATCATTAACCTTTGTCATTGTCTTGTATGATTGACAACAACAATGAGCTCCGTGCAAACACGCGTGAAGCTGGCATATATCCTAAGACACGAGATCTGAACGAGGATAAAGTATGAGTGCCAGAATATGGCACATGACAGTACCTATGGTCACGCAAAGAAGTAATATGGACACGCTCTTTTGGCAAAAGGATCCTGACAAAGAAAACAATAATGGAGGAGCAAGACCGACAATACAGGTATGATGATGGTTGCGTGAACAACATGGTACAGATACCCAAGACAGTCGGATTCCGTATCAATTACTAGGAACATACGCCCAAGGGGTGTACTCTTTTGTGGTAAGGACCTCATATCAAGGCAACCCACTCAACCAACTGTGATGCGCAGAATTGTCAGTATTAAATATCCAAGTCTATCATGTCAGACCAAAGGCAAGCTCAACAGATTGATCCCAGAGATTGTGTTAAACATCACACGGCCTAATATCCACATGGATATACCGACAGAATGAGTAAGCAGAATGTTGAACAACAGTCTCGAAGCATGTTCCCTCACATAGGGCAATCAGCTAAAGGATAGCCTGTCATGAACAAGGTTCTTCTGTCAGAACGACCATCAGTCAAGTATGTGGATACTATCGTTACAAGGTCGTACACTTTTATGTTGGTCACGACAGGCAATAGTCAAATCTTTGGTATGGATTTGATATTCAAGACAGTGAAGCTAGCCAATATGATCCGAGAATCCCTGCGAGAAGGCATACTCAGCCTGAGCACATAGCAGCCAGATGGCGGATTTTGCAGAGCGTGTACCCGTCAAAGGTTCGGCCATGTTCCATGTTGCAGACGAGCCAATCCTACAGCCGAAACCGCTGGAGGCCATATCAGGGGTCTCAGGAGACTGCACGACCAAGTGTTGTCGACTGAGATAAGCCTACTAGCCTCGAAGGTGATACGCCTCCATCGTATCTACTTTTCCAAACACTTTGGCCCTTGTTTTGGACTCTAACTTGTATGATTTGAATGGAACTAACCCGGACTGACGCTGGTTTCAGCAGAACTGCCATGGTGTTATTTTTGTGCATAAATAGAAGTTCTCGGAATGACCTGAAAATCCACGGAGCAACTTTTTGGAATTAATTAAAAATACTTGTGAAAGAATCAGCACCAGGGGGCCCACACCCTGTCCACTAGGGTGGGGGCACCCCCCCCCTCCTAGGGCGCGCCCCCCTGCCTCGTGGGCCCCCTGAAGCTCCACCGACCTCAACTCCAACTCCATATATTCACGTTCAGGGAGAACAAAAATCAAAGAGAAAGATTCATCATGTTTTATGATACGGAGCCACCGCCAAGCCCTAAACTCTCTCGGGAGGGTTGATCTGGAGTCCGTTCGGGGCTCCGGAGAGGGGAATCCGTCATCGTCGTCATCATCAACCATCCTCCATCACCAATTTCATGATGCTCACCGCCGTGCGTGAGTAATTTCATCGTAGGCTTGCTGGACGGTGATGGGTTGGATGAGATTTAACATGTAATCGAGTTAGTTTTGTTAGGGTTTGATCCCTAGTATCCATTATGTTCTGAGATTGATGTTGCTATGACTTTGCTATGCTTAATGCTTTTCACTAGGGCCCGAGTGTCATGATTTCATATCTGAACCTATTATGTTTTCATGAATATATGTGAGTTCTTGATCCTATCTTGCAAGTCTATAGTCACCTATTATGTGTTATGATCCATTAACCCCGAAGTGACAATAATCGGGATACTTACTGACGATGACAATAGTTTGAGGAGTTCATGTATTCATTAAGTGTTAATGCTTTGGTCCGGTACTCTATTAAAAGGAGGCCTTAATATCCCTTAGTTTCCAATAGGACCCCGCTGCCACGGGAGGGTAGGACAAAAGATGTCATGCAAGTTCCTTTCCATAAGCACGTATGACTATATTCGGAATACATGCCTACATTACATTGATGAACTGGAGCTAGTTCTGTGTCACCCTATGTTATAACTATTGCATGAGGAATCGCATCCGACATAATTATCCATCACTGATCCAATGCCTACGAGCTTTTCACATATTGCTCTTTGCTTAGTTACTTTACCGTTGCCACTATTACAATTACTACAAAACTACTACTGTTACTTTTGTCACTTTTACCGTTACTTCCATACTACTTTGCTACCAAATACTTTGCTGTAGATACTAAGTTATCCGGGTGTGGTTGAATTGATAACTCAACTGCTAATACTTGAGAAAATTCTTTGGCTCCCCTTGTGTCAAATCAATAAATTTGGGTTGAATACTCTACCCTCGAAAACTGTTGCGATCCCCTATACTTGTGGGTTATCAGAAGGATCCAGGATATCCGACATACGCGGTTCGTGTTCCTGAGGGAAAGTGCTACGTCGACACATGGCCCGCCGAGGTGTTCTTCCTGTGGTTTGACCATATCTTCGAGATGTTTCAGACAAGGATGCTCGATTTTATAATCGTCTGCCTTTTGCGCTACATATGAACTCCGTCATGAAGAGAGAACAAGTCTCACCATCCATACTACATGCACGAGTCCTTCTTGAGTCTCGGTGACTTTGAGTGTAAAACTGCTAGGGATACCTTGAAAACTTCATGATAAGGAATAAGGACCAGGAAATTTTCCTCCTGCCTTATCATCCAAAGTAAGTCAGTGTCGGACAACCCTTTCATACATTTCAATCATTCCTTCTCGCTCGTATGGAGAATAATTTGAGGTGTTTTTTTTCACGGCAACGGGCGCGCCATCCTTATTATTCTTTACCCGCGAGTCTCCCACGCCATGTAATTCGACCCTACTAGAAACTACAAAAAGAAGGACTACACCCACGTAATGAATATTCTAGAGGATGCTCTCCACGGCTTCAGCTTGAGGGGTAGCCACCTGCATATCAGGAAACAAAGGAACCGCAAGTCGGGTTTCTCGCATCAAACTATGTTCTGCGGCATTCATCAACCGAAAGCAAGCAGGAACGATGGATTCTACCTCCTCCATCTTGTGATGGAGTTTAGAAGGGACCACCAACAGCTTCGCATGACAACCAGATGCGATGATCATATCCGTAGTTGCATAGAATCCCAAGGAGAAGCGGATTATAAACTTAGAGATGGCTTCTTTCACATCTAGAGGGACATTGCGACGATCATCATGAAAGAAGTCGTGGAAGAGAAGGGGATGTTCCACCACGGCCCTATATTGCTAGCTGACGTCGTCCGAACTCGCATAGGCATGCAACGTCAGGACCTCACCCCATTCAAGAAGCTAGTGTCCATCCTCGATGATATGGATGGATGGAACTTCTAGTGATTTACGATGCCGATGATGGTGATATGTGTTGGTTGAACTTGTATACTTGTTGTAGCGATGAAACTTTGTGATGGCCACGTCCCTGCCGAACTTGCGTAATGCTACTCTGTTAGTTTGGGGACGATGACCTGCGTACCTCTAGTTAATTAGTTTGCGTACGATGAAACTGCGTTGATTATTTATGTTTACTATATGTTGCATCTATTTGCTAACCCGTTCTTTTCGTGTCGCTGAAGTATATTTTGTTGCATATGATTGTACATTCTCTTGATGAAGATGCATCTCTAACAAGTACCTAGATCCTTCATGGCGGAGAAGCAGTGCTACGTCGTGTACATAGGGAAGGTTCCGGGAATGTACGACGACTGGCCCGAGTGTCAGGCGCAAGTGGAGTGGTTCTCGGGAGCCAGCCATAAAGGGTTCAGAAGCAGAGAAGAAGCAGAAGCAAGTTACTTGAGGTTCACGCTAGCGCGAGAGAGGAATCATAACTGCCGCCTCATGTACTGCATAGTTCCACTCTCACACATAGTGATAGCTCTTCTAGTCTATATCATTATTTAGATGGATGACGATGTAGTTGCAAGTATTTGAGACTTGTATCGCTATTTCGAGATCATAAATAGAGACATCACTTTGTGTTGAATGATGATTATAATGATGACATGATTTGATGAGACTATTTGTATGTGTATGATATGCTAGAGATTATTGTATAAAACCTATACAAATACAAAAGAGATATGCAGGAGAAAAAAATTTAGAAACTAATTAAATCCATTAAGCTACGCGTGAAGGGAAGCCAACCAGCTATGCCACGTGGCGCAAGCTGGTTGGCCGTGGTGAGAAATCTTTTGGATTTTTTTAGATGAATTAAACTCATTAAGCTACGCGTGAAGGGCGGCCAACCAGCTATGCCGCGTGGCGCAAGCTGGTTGGCCGCGGTGAGAAATCTTTTGCAATTTTTTTTAGATGAAGGTGTGGATTATTTTTTAAATATATTTTTTTAGATGGAGGTGAGGACCTCTGGTATTTTTAGTTGGAGGATTAGGCAAAGTGGCACTCGCTTGTAGGCTGCGGTGGTATTTTTTTCTTTTTTCTTTTTTTACTTTTTTTAATTGAAGGTGAGGAATTTATTTCTGACATGTTTTTTTAGACGGAGGCGAGGACACAGGATAGCGCCCCAAGCACTAGTAAGAATAACAGTAGCGAGGGGTATGTACTTACCAGTAGCGTTGTTTAAAGGAATGGTTTTGTCCAGAACTCAGTCGACTTAGGAGTCTAAGTCGCATGACGTCATCGTATAAAAATCGATTGCATGTGACTCGGTTCGATGTTCTACTACAGACCACATGGGCTTCTGTTTCGCGGGAGACTACATGGGCTTTTGTTCGGTTGTGTTGTACTCATCCATCGTTGTGTGTTGTTTTTTCTTTTTTATTTAGCCACCTAATACATGTATTGATACACAATGTAACGGAGCTCCGATTTTGTCGGTAGCTTCGCTCATGTTCTGTTCTTTGCCTTCCTGTCATCTTGTTACACCTTCCCTTTTATTATATAAAAAATCATTTTATCTTTTAAAAAGAAAATATTTTTAAATGTAACAAAGAAATAAAAAACAAAAATAAAGAAGAAGACAATTAATTAGTTGGGTGCAACCAAAGGATATACAACTATGTGCCGTCAACTAGCGTGCAAATGGATATCAATATTATTTTGGAAGGGAAAAGATAAGTTAGCCAGTTGTTGTTGCATTAGGCACCATGTAATTGCAGTCAGATTGCAACAGTTGTAGTTGCATGTCTACCGGTGGGCATGCAATTGGATGACAACCCCCCTACCAACCCAGTTGCAGCCGCGTTGTACATCATGCAGTTGCAGTTGGCTTTCAACACTTGCAATTGCAACTATTGATGGACATGCAACTAACCGACAACCCGTATCAACCCACTTAAAGTCGGATTGCAACACATGCAGTTGCATGTCAACTAGCTGACGAAGCACCATACCAGCATAGTTGCAGCCACGTTGGGCGCTATGAAGTTACAGTCAGGTTACGACACTTGCAGTTGCATGTCTAGCGAAGGACATGCAACTAGCTGATAACCCCATAAAAGCACAGTTGCATCCGCATTGGGTGCGATGCAGCTGCAGCCAGCCGGGTTGCAACACTTGCAGTTGCATGTCTAACAAAGAACATGCAACTAGTCGACAACACCATAAAGCACAGTTGCATCTGCGTTGGGGGCCATGCAGTTGCAGCCGGGTTGCAACACTTGCAGTTGCATGTCTACCAGTGGACATGCTAGCCAACAAGCCCCTACAAACCCAATTGCAGCCGTGTTGGGGGCCATGCAGTTGCAGACGGGTTGTCACACTTGCAGTTGTATGCCTAGTGGTGGACATCAAACTAGCCGACAACCCCCTCACTGGTGCGCGTCGGTGTTATACAAACCGTTTTAAACCCCTTTCCACGACGGCATTTGGAACCGTCACCAAGTGAGTGTGGGCGATAGGGGGGCCCTTCCCACACGATCTTGAAACCGTCAGGGATATGCCCTCCTGGCACACACGCTCGGCAAAATGAGGTCGTGTGCGACTGGCGAGCGAGCAAATACGGTTATACATATAGTAGTGCTCAAAAAAACAATTATACAGGTGAAATCATTTCCGGTCGTAAGTACATCCCACACAGTTAGCCCCCGCTAAATGTTTCCATTCTTATGTACATTCCACAGAGTCCATCCAAGGAATACGTTTCCGTTAGTATGTACAACCCACACAGTTAATCCAAGAAGTACCAAACGTTTGCGATGCGCACAACATCACAAACAGTCAATAATTTCGAAGCGTGTGTGGTAAGGTGACTATCGCAAACATTTAATAAGAAAGAACTGTGTGCGATGTTGTTGTTAATCGCACATGTTTTTTCTTGGCTGATCGTGTGTGCAGTGGAGATTGACGCACACGTTTTTTCCTGGCTGATCGTGTGTGCGGTGGAGATTGATTGCACACGTAGTGGATCCTAAAAACGTGTCTGATCTCCACGTCTATCACAGACGTTTCGCTTTTGCAAAGCATGTGCAGTGTAATCCTAAATTAATCCCTAATTAATCCATACTTAATCCCTAATTAAAAAATCACCTTTTTTGAATTTGAAAGTAGGCAATCACTTATTTCATATCCAAACAGGTTTATTACAAATATAGGTTCAACCATGAATGCATAATTTGATGCACAGGTACATATACTGAAGAACTATAGAAGCACCAAGTAAAGAATGATGGACCACAGTTGTACTAAAGACTGTAAAGAGAGAGGCGAAAGACATTCTGGTTGCTGGAGAAGGTGAAGCAGAATGCCCATATTGTTCCCTCCTCCATGCGTAATGCATGCACGACTCTAGGGAAACCCTTTATGATGGCTGCCCGTCCATCCTTCATTGTCTTCATTACGACTTCTCGATGCTCATTGTAGTCTGGATGAAATACTTTAACCTTCATTGCGTGTCTACCAATCATGTACTTTGCGAGGTAATCTTGAGTGAACTACTTCGGGAACCACTGCGAACGAAAAAGATTCAGACATTGTTGTCTAACAACTCATTATGGGCAGTAAAAAGAGAAGGCTGCAGAGTTTGTAGTTAGCATCCTACAGCTCACTGTTGTGTTGGATGGAGTATAAACAAATAATTTTCTTGCCACAATTCGTACCTTTTTGCTAATAATCCTTATCAGTTTCCTCACTTGATGCTTGTTCATGAATATCTCGTTGCCCCATATGCAAAAAGGGTCGATGCGTGGATCCTTGCCAAGGGCATATCTACCTACAAGCAACAAGTCAATATTAGAAGCTAACAAGTGTCCAGGCCTGAATCTATATGCACTACATTATGGAATGACAAGGGAGTACAAGCCGAGGGATGAAGCTAACCTCGGCGGAAAATGGTGGCCACTCCCGTTGTTGTCCTGCATAAGTAGTGGAAAGGCATGATAAGTACGGCAACCTTAACATCAAACAAATATAGCGAAGGTAAACAATATCATCTCCAAATGATAGCTTGAGTGTGTTGGTTTCAGCATGCTATTAAAGCATATATAAAATGGAAGGCAATGTTATCGACAGCAGGCTTAACAGCCATCAAATATTGCAATTCAAACTAGTATTGTTGAAAATGAATAGAACGTAGGTAATGCTTAAACATCACTAGATAAATGTGTAAAACTGAAATAATGGGCATGTGTTAATTGTTAACTACACCAGGCATAACTGGAACCAAATATAGCCATTCAAACTGGTATTGATGCAGTCGAGCGGCACAGTTCCGACTTGCACATAATGAACAACACATTGTGAATGACTGAACTAAATATGGCATAAATGATCAGTATAACAACCAAATATAGTCATTGAAAACTGGACAGAGTCTCACTGGAACCTAACAAGCAAATATAGATAAACAGGGCATATGCTTGAAAACTGGACAAATGCTCACTACAACCAACCTAACAAGCAAATACAGATAAACAAGGCATCTGCTTGAAAACTGGACAAATGCTAAAAAAAGCAACCTAACAACCAAACTACAGATAAACAAGGCATATGCTTGATAACTGGACAAATGCTCACTGCAACCAAACTAAGACAAAATACATATAAACAAGGCATCGGCTCGATAACTAGAAAAATGCTCACTGCAACCAACCTAACAACCTAACACAGATAAACAAGGCATCTACTCACTATAAACAACCAAATATAGCCATTCGTGAAACTGAAGTGGACAATTCATACTTAAACATCACATAGCCCTATTGAATAATACATTTTTGCATAATTGAAATAATTAAACAGGGCACAGTTATAGCACCGTACGACAAATGCTACTACAGCAATGGGTACGGGTTGGCAAGCTAGAAAATGTAAGATTTGCTAAGGATGTTGACTCACATTTCATGGTCCGGATCCTTCCAGTTGGAAGAGCACAGACCCATGGTGGAAGAACCTTTGTGGCTGCCCTCCTTGTGGTCGTGGTCGATGAGATCTGACTTGGCAATTGAGGATTCCAAGCCACCGGCGAAGAACGTGTCTTTCAGAAATGACAAAATGGGCTCGATGGCGTATAAGGATCGCAAATCCTTGACCGCTTGGTGGAGGAGATCAGCGGCAGGGTCGTCGAAGAGATCGACGGCGGTTGAACCAGAGGGGTTGGGGATGGACCACGTAACCTGTGACATGGCCCGCGTGAATCCGTCGCTGTCGGCGAGCTTGATGTCGTAGCCAGCTTTCCCAAGATACAGTAATACGCAAGCCTGTTGACATGAAGCCTTCGACATGGCAACGTAGCCAACGTCTTTGCCGGCTTCCGCGGTGACGTGCTGCTCCGGGATCGACAGGTTGGGGCGAACGGCGGCCACCTCGCCAACGTCCGCCGGAGAGGCCATGATAAACCTCTTCTTGGCCGAACGCTCGTGGGGCTCCCTAGGATATGTGGTCGAGCCTAGGCTACGACATTCTTGAAGGAAATATGCCTCAGAGGCAATAATGAAGTTATTATTTATTTCCTTATTTCATGATAAATATTTATTTTTCATGCTAGAATTGTATTAACCGGAAACTTGATACATGTGTGAATACATAGACAAACGGAGTGTCACTAGTATGCCTCTACTTGACTAGCTCGTTGAATCAAAGATGGTTAAGTTTCCTAGCCATAGACATGAGTTATCATTTGATTAACGGGATCACATCATTAGGAGAATGATGTGATTGACTTTACCCATTCCGTTAGCTTAGCACTTGATCGTTTAGTATGTTAGCATTGCTTTCTTCATGACTTATACATGTTCCTATGACTATGAGATTATGCAACTCCCGTTTACCGGAGGAACACTTTGTGTGCTACCAAATGTCACAACGTAACTGGGTGATTATAAAGGAGCTCTACAGGTGTCTCTGAAGGTACTTATTGAGTTGGCGTATTTCGAGATTAGGATTTGTCACTCCGATTGTCGGAGAGGTATCTCTGGCCCTCTCGGTAATTCACATCACTATAAGCCTTGCAAGCAATGTGATTAATGAGTTAGTTGCGGGATGATGCATTACATAACGAGTAAAGAGACTTGCCAGTAACGAGATTGAACTAGGTATTGAGATACCGACGATCGAATCTCGGGCAAGTAACATACCGATGACAAAGGGAACAACGTATGTTGTTATGCGATTTGACCAATAAAGATCTTCGTAGAATATGTAGGAGCCAATATGAGCATCCAGGTTCTACTATTGGTTATTGACCGGAGACATGTCTCGGTCATGTCTACATAGTTCTCGAACCCGTAGGGTCCGCACGCTTAACATTCGGTGACGATTTATATTATGAGTTTATGTGTTTTGATGTACCGAAGGTAGTTCGGAGTCCCGGATGAGATCGGGGACATGACGAGGAGTCTCGAAATGGTCGAGACGTAAAAATCGATATATTGGATGACTATATTCGGACATTGGAAAGGTTCCGAGTGATTCGGATATTTTTCGGAGTACCGGTGGAGTTACGGGAATACGGGAGTACATATGGGCCTTAGTGGGCTTTAAGGGAAAAAGAGGAGAAGCCACGGGGGCTGGCTGCGCGCCCCCCATGGGCCTAGTACGAATTGGACTAGGGAAGGGGTTGCGCCCCCTCTTTCCTTCTCCTGCCCCCCTCCTTCCTTCCCCCTCCTAGTGGGACTAGGAAAGGAGGAGTCCTACTCCCACTAGGAGGAGGAGGACTCCTCCTGGCGCTCCCTACAGGGCCGGCCGGCCTCCCCCCCCCCCCCCCCTTGCTCCTTTATATACGGGGGCAGGGTGCACCTCTAGACACAACAATTAATCCTTGATCTCTTAGCCGTGTGCGGTGCACCCTCCACCATATTCCACCTCGGTAATATCGTAGCGGTGCTTAGGCGAAGCCCTGCGTTGGTAGCATCATCAACACCGTCATCACGCCGCCGTGCTGACGGAACTCTCCCGCAAAGCTCTGCTGGATCGGAGTTCGTGGGACGTCATCGAGCTGAACGTGTGCTGAACTCAGAGGTGCCGTACGTTCGGTACTTAATCGGTCGGATCATGAAGACTTACGACTACATCAACCGCATTGTGCTAACGCTTCCGCTTTCGGTCTACGAGGGTACGTGGACAACACTCTCCCCTCTCGTTGCTATGCATCACCATGATCTTGTGTGTTCGTAGGAATTTTTTTGAAATTACTACGTTCCTCAACAGTGACATCCGAGCCTAGTTTTATGCGTAGATGTTATATGCACGAGTAGAACACAAGTGAGTTGTGGGCGATACAAGTCATACTGCTTACCAGCATGTCATACTTTGGTTCGGCGGTATTGTTGGATGAAGCGGCCCGGACAAACATTACGCGTACGCTTACGCGAGACTGGTTCTACCGACGTGCTTTGCACATAGGTGGCTGGCGGGTGTCGGTTTCTCCTACTTTAGTTGAACTGAGTATGGCTACGCCCGGTCCTTGAGAAGGTTAAAACAGCACTAACTTGACGAACTATCGTTGTGGTTTTGATGCGTAGGTAAGAACGGTTCTTGCTCAGCCGTAGCAGTCACGTAAAACTTGCAACAACAAAGTAGAGGACGTCTAACTTGTTTTTGCAGGGCATGTTGTGATGTGATATGGTCAAGACATGATGCTAAATTTTATTGTATGAGATGATCATGTTTTGTAACAAAGTTATCGGCAACTGGCAGTAGCTATATGGTTGTCGCTTTATTGTATGCAATGCAATCGCCCTATAATTGCTTTACTTTATCACTAAGCGGTAGCGATAGTCATAGAAGCAATAGGTGGCAAAACGACAACGATGCTACGATGAAGATCAAGGTGTCACACCGGTGACGATGGTGATCATGATGGTGCTTCGGAGATGGTGATCACAAGCACAAGATGATGATGATGGCCATATCATATCACTTATATTGATGGCATGTGATGTTTATCCTTTATGCATCTTATTTTCTTTGATTGACGGTAGCATTATAAGATGATCTCTCACTAAATTTCAAGGTATAAGTGTTCTCCCTGAGTATGCACCGTTGCAAAAGTTCTTCGTGCTGAGACACCACGTGATGATTGGGTGGGATAGGCTCTACGTTCAAATACAACGGGTGCAAAACAGTTGCACACGCGGAATACTCAGGTTAAACTTGACGAGCCTAGCATATACAGATATGGCCTCGAAACACTGAGACCAAAAGGTCGAGCGTGAATCATATAGTAGATATGATCAACATAGTGATGTTCACCATTGAAAATTACTCCATCTCACGTGATGATCGGACATGGTTTAGTTGATTTTGATCACGTGATCTCTTAGATGATTAGAGGGATGTCTATCTAAGTGGGAATTCTTAAGTAATATGATTAATTGAACTTTAATTTATCATGAACTTAGTCCTGATAGTATTTTGCAAATTATGTTCGCGTTGTTGCTTCCCTATGTTTATTTTGATATGTTCCTAGAGAAAAACAATGTTGAAAATGATAGTAGCAATGATGCGGACTGGGTCCGTGATCTGAGGTTTATCCTCATTGCTGCACAGAAGAATTATGTCCTTGATGCACCGCTAGGTGACAGACTTATTGCAGGAGCAGATGCAGACGTTATGAACGTTTGGCTAGCGATGACTACTTGATAGTTTAGTGCACCATGCTTAACGGCTTAGAATCGGGACTTCAAAGACGTTTTGAACGTCATGGACCATATGAGATGTTCCAGGAGTTGAAACTAATATTTCAAGCAAATACCCGAGTTGAGAGATATGAAGTCTCCAACAAGTTCTATAGCTAAAAGATGGAGGAGAATTGCTCAACTAGTGAGCATGTGCTCAGATTGTCTGGGTTCTACAATCACTTGAATCAAGTGGGAGTTAATCTTCCAGATAAGATAGTGATTGTCAGAGTTCTCTAGTCACCATCACCAAGTTACTAGAACTTCGTGATGAACTATAGTATGCAAGGGATGACGAAAACGATTCCCGAACTCTTCGTGATGTTGACATCGACGAAGGTAGAAATCAAGAAAGAGCATCAAGTGTTGATGACTGACAAGACCACTAGTTTCAAGAAAAGGGCAAAGGAAAAGAAAGGGAACTTCATGTAGAATGGCAAGCAAGTTGTCATTCCCGCGAAGAAGCCCAAAGATGGACCAAAGCCTGAAACTGAGCGCTTCTACTGCAAAGGAAATGGTCACTGGAAGTGGAAATGCCCTGAATATTTGGTGGATAAGAAGGATGGCAAAGTGAACAAGGGTATATGTGATATACAGGTTATTGATGTGTACCTTACTAGTGTTTATAGTAGCCCCTAGGTATTTGGTACTTGTTCGGTTGCTAATATTAGTAACTCGAAACAGGAGTTACAGAATAAACAGAGGCTAGTTGAGGGTGAAGTGACGATGTGTGTTGGAAGTGGTTCCAAGATTGATATGATCATCATCGCACACTCCCTATACTTTCGGGATTAGTGTTAAACCTAAATAAATGTTATTTGGCGTTTGCATTGAGCATGAATATGATTTGATCGTGTTTATTGCAATACGGTTATTCATTTAAAGTCAGAGAATAATTGTTTTTCTGTTTACATGAATAAAACCTTCGATGGTCTAACCAATGAAAATAGTTTTGTTGGATCTCGATCGTAGTGATACAAAAATTCATAATATTGATGCCAAAACATGAAAGTTGATAATGATAGTGCAACTTTTTTGTGGCACTGTCGTTTGGGTCATATCGGTGTAAAGTGCATGAAGAAACTTCATAAAGATGGATTTTTGGAATCACTTGGTTATGAATCATTTGATGCTTGCAAACCGTGCCTTTTTGTGCCAGATGACTAAAACTCCGTTCTCCAGAACAATGGAACGAGCTACTGACTTGTTGGAAATAATATATACCGATGTATGCGGTCCAATGAGTGTTGATGCTTGTGGCGGGTATCGTTATTTTCTGACCTTCATAGATGATTCGAGCAGATATGAGTATATCTACTTGATGAAACATAATTCTGAAATATTTGAAGAAGTTCAAAGAATTTCAGAGTGAAGTGGAAAATCATCATAAGAAGAAAATAAAGTTTTCTGCGATTTGATCGCGGAGACGAATATTTGAGTTACGAGTTTGGTCTTCAATTAAAACAATGTGGAATAGTTTCACAAACTCATGCCACCTAGAACACCACAGCTTAATGGTGTGTCTGAACGTCATAACCGTACTTTATTGGATATAGTGCAATCTATGATGTCTCTTACCAATTTACCACTATCGTTTTGGGGTTATGCATTAGAGACAGATGCATTCACGTTAAATAGGGCACCATCTAAATCCGTTGAGATGACACCATATGAACTGTGGTTTGGCAAGAAACCAAAGTTGTCATTTCTTAAAGTTTGGGGCTGCGATGCTTATGTGAAAAAGCTTCAACCTGATAAGCTCGAACCCAAATCAGAGAAGTGCGTCTTCATAGAATACCCAAAGGAAACTGTTGGGTACACCTTCTATCACAGATCTGAAGGCAAGATATTCGTTGCTAAGATGGATCCTTTCTACAGAAGGAGTTTCTCCTGAAAGACGTTAGTGGGAGGAAAGTAGAGCTTGATAAGGTAATTGTACCTTCTCCCGAATTCGAAAGTAGTTCATCACAGAAATCTGTTCCAGTGATTCCTACACCAATTAGTGAGGAAGCTAATGATGATGATCATGAAACTTCAAATTAAGTTACAACAAAACCTCGTAGATCTTCCAAAGTACAGTTCGCACCAGAGTGGTACGGTAATCCTGTTCTGGAAGTCATGTTACTAGACCATGATGAACCTACGAACTATGAGGAAGCGATGATGAGCCCAGATTCCGCGAAATGGCTTGAAGGCCATGAAATCTGAGATGGGATCCATGTATGAGAACAAAGTGTGGATTTTGGTGGACTTGCCCGATGATCGGCAAGCCATAGAAAATAAATGGATCTTCAAGAGGAAGACGGACACTAATAGTAGTGTTACTATTTACAAAGCTAGACTTGTCGAAAAAGGTTTTTGACAAAGTTCAAGGTGTTGAATACGATGAGATTTTCTCACTCGTAGCGATGCGTAAGTCTGTCCGAATCATGTTAGCAATTGCCGCATTTTATGATTATGAAATTTGGCAAATGAATGTCAAAACAGCATTCCTGAATGGATTTCTGGAAGAAGAGTTGTATATGATGCAACCAGAAGGTTTTGTCGATCCGAAAGGTGCTAACAAAGTGTGCAAGCTCTAGCGATCCATTAATGGACTGGTGCAAGCCTCTCGGAGTTGGAATAAACACTTTGATAGTGTGATCAAAGCATATGGTTTTATACAGACTTTTGGAGAAGCCTGTATTTACAAGAAAGTGAGTGGGAGCTCTGGAGCATTTCTGATATTATATGTGGACAACATATTGTTGATTGGAAATGATATAGAATTTCTGGATAGCATAAAAGGATACTTGAATAAAAGTTTTTCAATGAAAGACCTCAGTGAAGCTGCTTAGATATTGAGCATCAAGATCTATATAGATAGATCAAGACGCTTGATAAGTTTTTTCAATGAGTACATACCTTGACAAGATTTTGAAGTAGTTCAAAATAAAATAGTCAAAGAAAGAGTTCTTACCTGTGTTACAAGGTGTGAAATTGAGTAAGACTCAAAGCCCGACCACGGTAGAAGATAGAAATGAAATTCATTCCCTACGCCTCAGTCATAGGTTCTATGAAGTATGCTATGTTGTGTACCAGATCTATTGTATACCTTGCTCTGAGTTTGGCAAGGGAGTACAACTTTGATCTAGGAGTAGATCACTAGACAGTGGTCAAGAATATCCTTAGTGAGGACTAAGGAAATATTTCTCGATTATGGAGGTGATAAAAGAGTTCGCCGTAAAGAGTTACATCAGTACAAGCTTTTACACTGATCCAGATGACTCTAAGTCTCAATCTGGATACATATTGAAAGTGGGAGCAATTAGCTAGAGTAGCTCCCTGCAGAGCATTGTAGACATATAATATTTGCAAAATACATATGGCTCTGAATGTGGCAGACCCGTTAACTGAACTTCTCTCACGAGCAAAACATGATCACACCTTAGTACTCTTTGGGTGTTAATCACATATCGATGTGAACTAGATTATTGACTCTAGTAAACCCTTTGGGTGTTGGTCACATGACGATGAGAACTATGGGTGTTAATCATGTACAGATGTGAATATTGGAGTTAAATCACATGGTGATGTGAACTAGATTATTGACTCTAGTGCAAGTGGGAGACTGAAGAAAATATGCCCTAGAGGCAATAATAAAGTTATTATTTATTTCCTTATTTCATGATAAATGTTTATTTTTCATGCTAGAATTGTATTAACCAGAAACTTGATACATGTGTGAATACATAGACAAACAGAGTGTCACTAGTATGCCTCCACTTGACTAGCTCGTTGAATAAAAGATGGTTAAGTTTCCTAGCCATAGCCATGAGTTATCATTTGATTAACGGGATCACATCATTAGGAGAATGATGTGATTTACTTGACCCATTCTGTTAGCTTAGCACTTGATCGTTTAGTATGTTGTTATTGCTTTCTTCAAGACTTATACATGTTCCTATGACTATGAGATTATGCAACTCCTGTTTACCGGAGGAACACTTTGTGTGCTACCAAACATCACAACGTAACTGGGTGATTATAAAGGAGCTCTACAGGTGTCTCCGAAGGTACTTGTTGAGTTGGCGTATTTCGAGATTGGGATTTGTCACTCCGATTGTCGGAGAGGTATCTCTGGGCCCTCTCGGTAATGCACATCACTATAAGCCTTGCAAGCAATGTGACTAATGAGTTAGTTGCGGGATGATGCATTACATAACGAGTAAAGAGACTTGCCGGTAACGAGATTGAACTAGGTATTGAGATACTGACGATCGAATCTCGGGCAAGTAACATACCGATGACAAAGGGAACAACGTATATTGTTATGCGGTTTGACCGATAAAGATCTTCGTAGAATATGAAGGAGTCAATATGAGCATCCAGGTTCCGCTATTGGTTATTGACTGGAGACGTGTCTCGGTCATGTCTACATAGTTCTCGAACCCGTAGGGTCTGCACGCTTAACGTTCGGTGATGATTTATATTATGAGTTTATGTGTTTTGATGTACCGAAGGTAGTTCGGAGTACCGGATGAGATCTGGGACATGACGAGGGAGTCTCGAAATGGTCGAGACATAAAGATCGATATATTGGACGACTATATTCGGACATCGGAAAGGTTCCGAGTGATTCGGATATTTTTCGGAGTACCGGTGGAGTTACGGGAATACGGGAGTACATATGGGCCTTAGTGGGCTTTAAGGGAAAAAGAGGAGAAGCCACGAGGGCTGGCCACGCGCCCCCCATGGGCCTAGTCCGAATTGGACTAGAGGAGGGGCTGCGCCCCCTCTTTCCTTCTCCTCCCCCTCTCCTTCCTTCCCCCTCCTAGTGGGACTAGGAAAGGAGGAGTCCTACTCCCACTAGGAGGAGGACTCCTCCTCCTGGCGCTCCCTACAGGGCCGGACGGCCTCCCCCCTTGCTTCTTTATATACGGGGGCAGTGGGCATCTCTAGACACAACAATTGATCATTGATCTCTTAGCCGTGTGCGGTGCCCCCCTCCATCATATTCCACCTTGGTAATATCGTAGCGGTGCTTAGGCGAAGCCCTGCGTCGGTAGCATCATCAACACCGTCATCACGCCGTCGTGCTGACGAAACTCTCCCGCAAAGCTCTGCTGGATCGAAGTTTGTGGGACGTCATCAAGCTGAACGTGTGCTGAACTCGGAGGTGTCTTACGTTCGGTACTTGATCGGTCGGATCGTGAAGACATACAACTACATCAACCGCGTTGTGCTAACGCTTTCGCTTTCGGTCTACGAGGGTACGTGGACAACACTCTCCCCTCTCTTTGCTATGCATCACCATGATCTTATGTGTGCGTAGGAAATTTTTTGAAATTACTACGTTCCCCAACAATTCTGGAGCAGGGCATGTGGATCTGGCGGCGTGGGACATTGCAAGCCTCATCTAAAAACTCAAGGGAGTGGGGCGACGGTATGGGAATCACTGGGTAACCTGAAGTTTATTATCTAAGCTAGGAGGAACGGGCAGACCAGCATGGGTTGGCGGCGGCGCCGGCGGCGGCCGCGAGATAGGGTTCCAGGGGGAAGGGGTGGGTGGGGGACTGTGGGGGGGGGGGGTTGCGGTGTTTGAGGATACGCCGCGGGTACTGGAATTGTTAGTAATGGTGGGCAGAGATGGTGGTGGACGAGGAAGGGCGACGGTTCAAATGCCTCGGCTACTACAATTTTACTATAAGGTCAGTGCTGGAGGAGTGTGGGCGACGGTTGAAGTACGGCGGCTACTAAAATTTGGGTAAAGGAATTGATGCGGGGTGGGAGTGGCCAAGATCGCGCAGTCATGGTGATTTCATAGCGCACTTGCATTGCACACAGTTAAGCCAGTACGTGCACCATTTTGCTCGCGCTTGCGCAGTTGTGCTGATTTCGCAGAGCACTTTCAACACACACGGTTAAACCAGTACCTCTACCATTTGCTCGCGCTTGCGCAGTTGTGCTGATTTTACAGCGCACTTGCATCGCACACGGTTAAGCCAGTACCTGCACCATTTTGCTCACGCTGGTCACCCTATGGGACCTACTCCCTCCTATCAAGCACATTTGTTCTTTTAGAAACTGTGTGTGATGGCTGGTGTGTCACCGCCTAGCCTTCAATGAGCACTGACACTTGTAGCGGGAAACCGATGGGAGAAGAGGCGGGAAACCGATGAGAGGAGTGGCGGGAAATGGTAGCTTGTTTAGAAAACTTACAAGATAAGGAAGCATGAGCTAGACGACGCATGCGCATAGTGCTTACCCATATACTGCATGTGTTGTCGAAAAGGCTGAGGGTTGTCGTTCGATCTGGGAGCATCCAATGGTGCAGACATATGATCCGTGGGGTTTGGGTTCGGGCCAATCAGAACGCGACTCAGATCGCGGGCGGCATCGGCCACGGTTTGGTAGGCACACGGCTTTCGTTTGGCCTTTTTATATACTAATTGAGTTTCCTAGGAATTTAATGTCCATAATTCAAATCTGAACTTCAAATACATGCTCCAGTTCATCAAAATGGCTAGAAAAATTATACATGAAAGTTGGCATGGTGTCACGTCATGAAACTTGGCATGGTGTCACGTCATGGCACATATATGTCATGGTAAAAACATTGTCCAATTTGGGTCAAGCTGTATTACAAACCTCAAATAAACTCTGAAAAGGTTGAAAGTTGGCACGGTATCATCATTTCACCCACATAGCATGTTCTAAAAAGATGAGTGTTACGACAAAAACTGGATGCACTTCGTGTGCAGAATAAACAATCTCTTTCGAAGTATCAGGGTTTCGAATGAGAAGTCATCTATTACAAAGGGATTTCACTTTTTTGAACTTATTTGAACTCTAGACTTTTTGTGTGTTCAAAATGCACCATTCAAAGCCACATCATCAATTTTCAACCCTTCCTGACTTCATTTGGTATTTTTCATGTATTTACTGATTTTTTTTAGCTAAATGACCCTGAAATTGAAAAGCACTTCAAATGAACTCTGAAATTGTTAAAAGTTGGCATGCTATATATCATCATTTCACCCGCATAGCATGTTCTGAAAAGTTGAGAGGGTTAAGGCAAAAGCTGGATGCACTTCGTGTGCAAAATGGACAATCTCTTTCGAAGGCATGGTGTCACGTCATGGCACATATATGTCGTCGTAAAAACATTGTCCAATTTGGGCCAAGATTTATTATGAATCTCTTACAAATCGGAGCTTCTCTCAACAAGAAGCCTTGTGGTTCCGATAGGGAAACGTGTTCCCCTTGTTGTCGAAACGTAATCACGGCCTCTTTTCGCCTTGTATTTTCTTCTACGGGCAACATGGAACTACATGATATCCATGCTGAAATTTAAACGTATTCATGGTTCGTTTGGCCTTTTTATACACTAATTGAGTTTCCTAGACATTTAATGCCCATAATTCAAATCTGAACTACAAATACATGCTCAAGTTCACCAAAATGGCTAGAAAAATTGTACATGCATGTGTCCTTGGGTGCATGTTTAATTAGGTCCCATGCCAGGAATGGGAACGAATAAAAAGCATATTGGCGTCCTGGCTCGTCCTCAAACATTTGGAATCTCGGGTTTTAAATCCCCATAAAATCCAAAACTCACCAGAAAGTCATCAAAGGTGGCATGGTGTCACGTCATGGCACATATATCTCATGGTAAAAACATTGTCAATTTGGGCCAAACTTTATTACAAACCTCTTACAAACCAGAGCTTTCTCTCAACAAGAAGCCTTGTGGTTTCGACAGGGAAACATGTTCCCCTTGTTGTCGAAACATAATCACGGCCTCTTTTCGCCTTGTATTTCCTTCTACGGGCAACATGGAACTACATGATATCCATGCTGAAATTTAAACTCATTCAGGGTTTGTTTGGCCTTTTTATACATACACGAATTGAGTTTCCTAGGCATTTAATGTCCATAATTTAAATCTAAACTACAAATACATGCTCAAGTTCACCAAAATGGCTAGAAAAATTGTACATTCATGTGTCCCTAGGTGCATGTTTAATTAGGTCCTATGCCAGAAATGGGAACGAATTACAACCGTACCGGCGTCCTGGCTCGTCCTCAAACATTTGGAATCTCGGGTTTTAAATCCCCATAAAATCCAAAACTCACCAGGAAGTCATCAAAGGTGGCATGGTGTCACGTCATAGCACATGTATGTCGTGGTAAAAACATTGCCAATTTGGGTCAAACTTTATTACAAACCTCTTATAAACCGGAGCTTCTCTCAAGGAAGCCTGATGGTTCCGATAGGGAAACGTGTTCCCCTTGTGGCGAAACGTAGTCGCTCCCTCTTTTCGCCTTGTATTGTCTTCTATGGGCAACATGGAACGACATGATATCCATGCTGAAATTTAAACTTATTTAGAGTTCATTTGGACTTTTTATACACTAATGGAGTTTTCTAGGCATTTAATGTCCATAATTCAAATCTGAAGTACAAATAAATGCTCCAGTTCACCCAAATGGCTTGAAAATTATACATGCATGTGTCCTTGGGTGCATGTTTAGGTCCCATGCAAGGAATGGGAACGAATTGCAACCTGACCGGCGTCTTGGCTCGCCCTCAAACATTTGGAATCTTGGTTTTAAATCACCATAAATCCAAAACTCACCAGAAAGTCATTAAAGCTGGCATGGTGTCACATCATGGCACATATATGCCGTGGTAAAAACATTGCCAATTTGGGCGAAGCTTCATTACAAACCTCTTACAAACCGGAGCCTGTCGCAAGAACCCTCGTGGTTTCGATAGGAAAATATGTCCCCTTGTGGGCCAAACGATAATCGCTCCCTCTTCTAGCCTCGTATTTTTTTCTACACGCAACACGTACGGAACAACGGGAGATTTGCGCTGAACTTTGAAATTATTCACGGTTCGTTTGACCCTTTTTATTCATTAATTGAGTTTTCTAGGCATTTAATGTCCATAATTCAAATCTGAACTACAAATACGTGCTCCAGTGCACCAAAATGGCTAGAAAAAACGTACATGTGTCCCTGGGGTGCATGTTTAGGGTTCGTATGGCCATTGTATATATTACTAATTACTAGTTGAATGCCCGTACGTTGTCACGGGACAACATAACAATGACACTCTGGGTGTACTTTGTTAAGGTGTTATATTGAATTCATGGTCCATTAAGTTTATCTAAAAATCTGGTCAAAAGAAAAAATTTATCTAAAAGTTTGAACTGATAGAAAATGTGGGCTATATGTTTCAACATGTTTGTCCCACTTCATCACATTTTCCACATGTTCTACTTTCTCGATCCACTCCTTTGCTCAAGGTTTGTTGTCGTCGCTCTACTTCCTACCTAATTGAATGTCCATGCATTACACGGTATACAAAACCACACAGACCCAAATAATTGTATTAATTTTCTATGTTTATCAAACAACCTGACGCCATGACAGCTCTAATGGTGGTTACGGTTTCATCATTCGGGATTCACGAGGTCAAGCGATTGCTGCTGGATCAGGTAATATACCTTATATTATCAGCCCACTGCACACTGAAACTATTGCCTGTTTAAAGAGCATACAAGCCGCTCAACAGCTGGGTATGACTTCTTTGATTGTGGAGACGGACTCCACCAATCTCATGCATGCAATAAAAGGAAGGGACCAAGACCGGTTTGTACTTGGTGTCATTTTCAAGGAGATTAAAATCTTTGCTAGGTTAAATTTTTCTCGTTTTGAGATTGTTTTTTGCCCAAGGGGTTGTAATAAAGTAGCTGACACTTTAGCTGCTCATGGTGTGTGTATGACCCATGCATCCTCAGCCTTGTGGCCTGATGGGGCGCCAGACTTTGTTCATGCGATGATTGCCAGCGATTTGGCTGGTTGTTTTGGTTAATTGAATAGAGAGTATTCCGACTCAAAAAAAAAACCGACGCCATGTTGTTTTCAAGCCAACACTTTTTATGGATCTGTGGGAGTAACAAATATCATGCACTTATTTCCTTTTATCAGTCATATGAGTCCTTAACCACACTTTTCTTGGAAGAAGACAAAACGACATCTTTCTCCCGGCGCATGTTTCTCCTCCAGATCCACTCTCGCTTTAACATCATTAAAGACATTTCTCAACTTTAGCAAATCTGACATGCTACAAGACATGATGACCGCCATCAACCTTAGCAAATCTCACTTACTACAGGAGACAAATTATGTCAAATACCCAATTAACTATAATGTCACATTTTTAAATTTCTCCCATTTTATCACACTGCATATTGCCATGATGACTTGTCACGTACAAATTTAACTGTAACACGTGGTTGGTACGAACCCAAAATCATTGTCTTCACTAGGCATCTCACACACTACTTCTCTAAAATCAAATCTTATCGGCGAGGTCTTCCATGTCTACGGAGATGACGGGCACACACGTTCAATGCCGTTCTCTCTCCTTCCTTTGTTGCCCTGCATCACCCATGAAGTTCACTAAAACACCTTGGCACTGCAAAAAAAATGAACTCATTTACATGACAAGTGTTCTTCTAAGTGCCATATATTTTCACCTGCAATATTTCTTTCACCTGAGATATTTCAACATTTTTCTTGTGTGCTTGAAATTAATGCATAACTCGTTTGCATGCAATTTGGTAGCTCATTCCTCAGAATGATTGTCCTTTCAGAAGATGTTGCTCTGAGAGGAGATTCTATAATTGTATTTGGCAAACCAGCATAAGTTGACAAAATTGATCTAAAGAATGTTGGGAGCCTTGTGCAATATATCTTGGGGTTAAAAGGAAGTCAACATAAGGGAACAATGCATACATGCTGAAGAGTTGAGAAACAAACTTGCTGAAGAGCTTGTGTACTTGCAAGAAGTCAGTGTCTATTACTCCCTCCATTCCGAATTACTTGTCTTGTATTTGTCTAGATACAGATGTATCTAGACTCATTTTAGTGTTAGATACATCCGTATCTGGATAAATCTAAGACAAGTAATTCAGAACGGAGGGAGTAGTATACACAGTATAAGTCCCACATGCCTCCTCTCAACATCATATATAATTGTAATAGCATATAAATTCTAGCCAAACTTGTACTGCTTAGCTAACAAACTACAGAGATCAGACAAATGCCAACAAAATATTAGCAATAGTACATCTAAACAAAGCAAACAAAAAGCAACTATTAGTTTCATGAAAAATAGGGTGATTAGGACAATGTTGAAAAACATATTGAGCTAAAGATTAGGGAGTGTATTGTCATAGCCCATATTGCTGGTGGAATGTTAACAACATAAAAACACCATGGTATAACAATTCTCATTAGGTCCATATGATAAAACTAATGTACAACCCCATGTTTTTTAGCCGCGAGTCATCATATTTTCGAGTGTAACTATCCAAAAGAATTTACAGTATTTTCAAGTTTTAGATTATTTATAGTTGATTGATCCCAAAAGGTTGATAAAATTCTCATCATTAGACTAACATAGTTCCAAGGCGACTAAACTTACCCCTCTTTTCAGCACCTTCTACATAATTCTGGCCACTTAATTATCCTTCCCACCATGTTGAACGGCACTTGAAGGTGCTAATCATCTACAGAACTCCTCTACAACAGAAGTTACGTTATCATCTGATCTGAAGGACCCCTGAGAAAAACCTAAGCCTGGCCAATACCATTAATTATGAGTATATCACAAGATTGCTTGATTAAGAAAAAATATAGACCGCACACATCTAGTCTAGATAGGTCAGAACTCCCAGGCCATATTTTAAGATGCACACAGATCATGCTTTTCAGCTCCCCGGACATTCTCCCTATCAAGTCGAGATAGGCCATACCATAATTTCTTTTACAACACACCAAACCCAGAATTATTTTTGGCTATCTGTTATATTGACTGCTCTTTCTTTGTAACAAGTAGCTACATATCAGTCTGAAATTAAATTTCTCAAAAATGTGCATGATACCTGAGTAGTTACTCCTAGTAATATCAATTGGAAAAATTGGCATTATACAACCATATCCTTGGAGCAGTCTGCAGGTAGCGTGACCTTGGGATCGCGATGGCTGTTGTCGACCTTGTACCTGGCACAGGAGCCGGCACTCCTGTCCTTGCGGTGGCACACAGTCTGCTTCTCATCCTTGCTGACGCAATCGTCCAGTTCCAGCTCCCGGCATCTACACGGCTTCACACAGAAATTGCAATATGGACAAACAACTTGTCCCCGCTTTTTGGAGAGAAAAAATAGGAAGCATTCAGTACTTTACTAACATGCTCTTGATTGGCTGGACAACCCCTCATGCTCTGTATTAAATGTGACGCTTTTTTCGTAGTATGCAAAGTCATGCCCAGCTCCCGTTGCAATTAGAAAGCCA
The DNA here is from genome assembly GCA_963921465.1 of Triticum timopheevii. NCBI lineage: Eukaryota > Viridiplantae > Streptophyta > Magnoliopsida > Poales > Poaceae > Triticum > Triticum timopheevii. Next base: position 3,232,458 of record OY997266.1, on the reverse strand, counting down.
TGACAAGCCAAATCACAAATGAATGGAGGGTCAGGCCACGTTCAAACATTACTAAACCTATCAGCCTTCCAAAACGAAGTGCACACATCAGCTAGTCAAAAGCATGAATTGAACAGAAGATGTAACAAGGAAATTATGTTTGGTTTTGTGAAATGTGACAAACCTGCATCTCTATCGGACAGAAAGGTTTTTCTTAATTGGTTGGCCTCGTATAGAACCTGAAAGAAATATATTTACCAAGGGTCCATTGTGCTGCAACCACATAGCATATACATAACAAAAAAAGTACTCTATTTACTTTATGACTCAGCATAGTAGTTCTGTAGGAAATCAGTTTGAGGTATGATGCGAGAACTTCGTGTTTGCTTTGTATTTTACGCTTCATGTTTACTTCTCATACCTTGTAATGCTACTACCCTTGAGCAACCAAGTATCACTAAAGCAAACTGATATTTAACATACACCAAGTAAAGCTCTGCGATAAATAATGTAATTAAGCAATGTGCAGTTTAGTGAGCGGATTAAGCAGCTGATCGAGTGGTAAAATGTGCAAATTTTCACATAAATAAATTTCACATAAGTCATTAGCAGGATAACACAATGGGAAGTAAGTCTCATCGTAATAAGTTATACAATGAAAACCCAAGAATCTAAGCATCTCTGACATATATTGAGCGATAAAAGTCTTGCTATGAGTACATATTGTATTCAAATCAGGCATGCAGATCAGTGAATTTTATGATCTAGCTATCACCTTTGCTATACAAAAATGTTATCTATGGATACTAAGGTACAGGGTAATTATTTAACACTAAGATGGCAAGAAAAGAAACAATACCTTGTCCATTTTTTCTCTAATCTATGCAACCATCAGAATGTCGCGGATTATGGGCCAAGTAAAGTTCTCAAGTAGCAACATCAGCATCATCAGATCTCTTATCCAAGCGGCAGATCAAGAACATTTATCTTCAGTATTATTAGATAGATATTGCCAGCCAAAAATCTACCACCGATACATCTCTCCTTTGTTTAACAATCTCTCAAGAAAGAAGGGAAAGTTCACCTCTTACTTTCCAATCTACTTTCTGTGCATCATGATTATCCAGAAGAACCAAATATCAAGTATATAATGCAGAAACTATTGGGTTTACAACATAATCATTCATGTTAAAAAACAAAAAAATTGCATAGGAAGATCAATTATGCTCACATGGAAAATTCTGAGGTCCCATTTTTAACATATGAGACCCGAAGGGGGTCTGTAGTGTGGGGCATTACATGTTGTAGCTCTGAAATTACCTCTAAATAAGTCAAACTTGTAACCTTTACGAGTTCATATTTTCTCATTCTTCCATCTCATATCCGAGAATTAAACACTACCACAGCTACAGAATCAAATCAAACTGAACCAAATCAAACCAGTCGAAGTTCTTGTTGCCAAGGCAAGAATGTACAAAAGGCATAAAACAACCAGCTGGATGACGTCTCCACAAGTGGACTCTGCTCGTCGGCCGCTACTATCTGACCTGGAGCTCGTCACCGGCGAGTGTGGCACCTCCACAGCGTCTCAGAGAACCATCCTTTGATCAGTGATGGCCGACATCCAAACAACAGTCAGTGCATAAGGTCAACTATATCTTTCTTCTCACCATATGAGAATCTGCAAAGAAGTCAATTTTATTCAAGAATCAGCAGCTATTCATAGAAGAACAGCAGGTCACTTCAGACAAGGATGTACAATATAAAAGAACAAGAAAGATAGAGAGGGGGGTGAGAACCTTGCTGCTGGAGGGATGGTTCCGGTCAAGGTCAACGGAGCTTGCTAGCGTCGTCGTCAGATACATAAGGTTCCTTACCCAAGTAGTTTGTGTGTCGCTTGGTTTGGTTCATTGAGAATGGAGTGGGAGGATAGGGTTTTTGTTACCGGACGGGACAGGACGAGAGGTGACGTCGGTGTTCGTTCTTCCCTTCGTTGAAGAACAGGCAGAGTGCCGCGTGGGCGCCGGCATCACGGCGTCGACCAAAAAACTCAAACGAGCTAGCGATGAGCACACGCTGTTCTTGTCCAATGCGGCGTCGACACTGATACCGTACTCGCCGGAGATGAGACGGATGGTGGAGATCGAGTAACCGACCCCATCCGGACGGGCGAAGCCATCGAGGCAGGCGAGGGCGAGGGTTGGGTCAAGGGACTCCTCGACCTCGTTGACGCGGCTGAAGCCATCGTCTATCTGTGGGCGGCGCTTGAGCGGTAGGAAGGAGGTGAGAGTTGCAGATCCATGGACGCCCGCGTGAGCGCCTTCGCCGGCGCGGTGAGCGAAGAGGAGGATGAGTCGGGCCATGGCCGTGGAGGCAGCAGGCGCGTGGAGGAGGGCTGAGGTGATCTACAAGGGAGGCGGCCGTCGGCTAATAGCACAATGGAGATCGGCTGCTTGGGGGATTTTTCTCGGGAGGGATGGGATGGGAGGAGCGACGGGTAGTTTGGTGAGGAGAGTTGGGGACGTGGTTTTTTTTGAGGTTTTTTTCCTTTTTCTTTTTATCGGGAAAGTGGGAATCCAGGGGGGCCTGGTCGAACGAAGGAAGGTGGGGAGGCGGGGAAGGAGGTTAAACCATCACGACATTCGATCCCCCTTTAATATCACAAACGGTTGTACCGTATGAACCGTGTCAATATTTAACCATACTCAGTAGCGTGCGTGCAGCTGTTTGATATATTAGACGGGATGAGCGCGAGAAGTCCGGTGTGCAGGCTCGACGGGACGCGTGCGAGCAGTCCACCTCGCAGGCTCGACGGGACACGTGCGAGCAGCAAGGCCGCCCATGCTCACCGGAAAGCGAGCTCTTTGACCCCCATGCACCAGCCGCAGCCCGCCTCGCTCAAAACTTCGGCATTAATGGGTTAATTAAAACGCATGGACGGAGGGTTTTTTTAGGGGTGGCTGAAGGGTGTTTGGTTGTGATCCGATCGCAGCATTTGCTTTTTTCGTGTTTTCAACTCGTATTCCGGCCTAATTTAAATTGCCACGTAGGGCATCGGATAATACGACGACAAATAAAATGGCAACGGATAGTACGACGACAAATTTACAATGGCGCAGATAATAATTGTCTTACATATTTCGGATAATTTTAAATGCCACATGCGGCAAAGTTCGGAAGACACGGGGGGAAGAGAAGAAGGAAATCGTAGACAACGATCTAGATCGCTACTGTATCTACTCTTCGATGGATCGTCGGGCGATGACATCCTCTAGCTCCATCCTCAATTCCTCACGGATTTTCTTGAAAGCAGCCACGGATTCCTCCACCTCCAGCTCGCGCTCGATCCGGATCTTCCTTAAGTCACCCATTAGTTCCTCGACGACGACTGTCAGCGTCATCCCCGAGGCACTGCTCTGCTCATGCAGCATCTTCTAGCCGGCATCCTCCTCCTCCTTGGTGAGCGCCTTGAGGAGCTTCGTATTCTCACCCATAAGTTGCTCGACGAGGCCGGTCGCATTGTCAACCGAGGCATCGCTGATCTCGAGCAGCTTCATCAAGCCGTCGACCAGCTCCTTCTGCTTAATGAGGCAGCGAGAATGTCATCATCGCCGGCCAAGGACTTCAGCAATGCCAGCTCGTCGCGATCGCCGACGCGGAGAGTGCGCTTGTGAGAGCCCTCGCGTGCCCGTGAGAGCTCGTTCGAGGGCTCCGCGGCGCGCCGGGACATCTCTGCTGTGGCTGCGGCTGCCGCTTCGCGGCGGGACCTCTCTAGTGCTTCAGTGGCCTTGGTCTTTGCTGCCTAGTTATATGCCCACCCGAAACTCCTCCTACTGGTCATGGCGGAACAACTTGACAGGAAAGACCAGTTCTGTAGGTGATGAGGAGAGGAAATGTGAAATAATTTTCGAGTGGGTAGCTTTTATAGCCCGGTGCTAAGTGTGAACACATATAAGTTTTGTCTGTGTGAACAGATTTGCAATTACTTATTGCGTTGTAATCTGCAATGTGAGGGAAACAAAGTCAAAATTTATTAATTGTTCTGGCCCACAAAGCCCTGTTTTTGTTGTTCTGTCTCATCGCAAACAGTTTTTTTGGATCAAGCGTATGCCACGCATCGGAAGCCCAGAACATGGGCCCTTATTCTCGGATGTACGTGTACGTGTCTGTCCACTATCATACACGAACTTACTATAGTAACTGTCTGTGTTATAATTTCTCATCCCAAACAGTTCATCCGAGTGGGTTGTTTGTTACGTATCACACACGTCTGGTTTACACGAATCGTTTGTGTTCTTTGGGCTGATCACAAACGCCGCATATATATCACACACATCTTGTTAAGATGAACCATTTTCGTTCTCCTGCCTAATCAAAAATAGTTTGCCCGAGTGAGCCGTATACCGTATATCACACACACCTTCATCTAGCTGACCGTTTCTGTTGCATTCCCTGATAGCGCACAGTTCATCAGAGGGAACTGTATGCCGTATATTGCACACACATTGATATGGCTGCCCGTTCCTGTTGTTCTTCCTCATCACAAACAGTTCTGCTGAACCAACTGTATGCCCTGCATCGCACACGTAACTAAAATCTAAACCGTGTTTGATGCATCGATCGTCGCAAACGTTTTGGACATTTTTCACGGTTCTCTGACACCACCGTTTGCGATTATTGTATCGCACACAGTTTCTCGAAGGCTCTCTGATCGTAGTGTCACGTTAGCAGCATCCTGCAGTAGTGCCTACAAATCCAGTTGCATTTACGTTGGTGGCCATGCAGTTGCAGTCTGATTTTAACACTTGAAGTTGCATGTCGAGTGATGGACATCAAACTAGGCGACAGTCTCCTACAAGCCCAGTTGCAGTCTCATTGGGGACCATCCAGTTCAAAAAAAAAACAGGCAACAACGTACTAGGCCATCAACAGAACACACATGTCAACCACACACAAAACTTGATGTCCAAAATCCATAGCTACCAAAATGAATGAGATCTAACTAATTCTCTATTGATAGAGAAAACAACAAATAAAAATAGCCAAAGAAAAAAAAACTATCCGAAAGAAGAAAACAAAAGAATGAAATTTGAAGAAAAGAAAAAATAAAAACAATAAACAAAATAAAAATAAAAATAAAAAAGAAAGAATTAAAAAAAGAAGGGAAAACAAACACCTGATGACTTAAAATCCCTCATAAAAAGAAGGATAGAGCGGACAAAAGGCTGCAGTGCAAAAATAACCGGGATGCAACATAAGAAGCCTACAACCCTATCCCACCCGTGTTAAAAAAGAGAGAAGACAACTTGTGATGTGCACCGCTCGCCCGACGAAACTAAGTGTCACGTGAACAAATCCATGAATCGCAACGTATTTTGGTCAGACGATGAAGAGCGTGAATGGGACATAAATATTTTTTTGAAAATTAGAATAGTATGCAACAGAAAAACTAAAAAATAAATAAAGAAACAAGGAAAAAAATTTACGAGCAAAGATGAAGAAAAAAACTATAAAAGAAAAACGGCCAAACATATGAATTGGGGAAAAATGCAACATAAAAATGCAAAATAACTAGGCAAAACAAACTAACAAAAAATGGAGACAAGTACAAATAATAAAATAAATAAATTGGATTGCTTGGTTTCGAAACATATGGAGATTTAGCCATGTGAAGGAGACACACTGGGTTAGGGATGTGGCCAGCTGCCAAGCCCACCATGCATACCTGCACCCAGAAAAACTTATTGGACGCATACTCCGTCAAAGTGTCGACGAATCGCACAGTGATGCGACTAGCGAGCGATTTTGGGCCAGCCCATCTGTAGCGTCCATACTAGTTCCGGTTTTGCAAACCTTCTAGAGCATTCCAGCCGGTTCTTACTGATTTTGGGCTAGGAGGTTCCTGAACTGGTTTTCTATTTTTCCTTTCTTCTCTTTTTTTACTCTTTTTGTTTTTTTCCTTTTTCTGGTTATTTTTTCTTTTCTTTTCGTTACTTTTTTGTTTTCTTTCTTTTTTCCTTTTCAAGTTAATTTCTCTTTTCAACACATTTTCTTTCTTTGGTTTTTCTTTCCATATCTGTCCTTATCTCTTTTTTTCAAAACATTCAAAAAATGTGTTTCCAGAAAATGTTCAGTTTTCAAAAAAATAAATCTTATTACACAAAAAATTTCAAAACTTTCGAAATGCAGAAAAAGTACCAGAATTCAACTTTTTGTTCATGTATTCAAAAAGAATTCATGCTACCTAATTTGTTCAGGATTTTCAAAATTGTTCTTCGTTTCAAAATTTCTTTTCGAGATTCAAAAGATGTTCGTGCTTTAAAAAATTGTTCACGCTTCAAAATTTGTTCTCCATTTCAAAATTTGTTCTTGACATTCAAAAAATGTTCATGCTTTAAAAAACTGTTCTTTCAAAAAAAATGGAAATCCAAAATTTGTTTGTTTTCAAAATTTTGTTTACGTTTGTGAAAAAAATCATACCTAAAAAATTACTCAAAATTTTTGTTTTAAAAAACTTAAAAAATTACTCAATGTTTGTGTATTCGAAATAATGTTCATGTTTCAGAAATTGTTTGATGTTTCAAAAATTGTTCGGGTTTAACAAAAATGTTCGTGTTTTGCAAAAAATGTTCGGAGCTATAGAAAAATGCCTTCATTTTTATTATTTTTGTTCACGTATACTGAAAAAATAACATTCAGAAAAATGCCTTCATTTTTGTTCCTGTTTTAAAAAAAGATCACCAATTAAAAAATATCACATTCTCAGAAAATGTTCTGGATTTCAAAATTTGTTCATAAATTCAAGAAATGCTCCTGTTTTTAACTTTTCTTCGCAATTTAAAAAATGTTCAGGGAATTCGAAAAATGTTCATATTTATTAACATTTGTTCACCAATTCAAAAAATGGTTTTTTCCAAAAAATGTTCCCTCTTTCCAAATTTGTTCACACCATCAAAATGGTCATGTTTTTCAAAATCTGACCCCAAGTTACAAAAACGCTCTGGGGAATTCTAAAAATTGTTCATGTCTTGAAAATTTTGTTCGTAATTTTGGAAAATGCTCGCGCTTTCAGTTTTTTGTTCCTGTTTTTCCTGAAAATGTTTTGCATTTTCGAGAATTTCTTCTTGATTTCAGGAAAAAATGTCGTTTTCATGTTGTTCCTTTATTTTTTTATATTTTGTTTTCGAGATTCCCAAAAATGTTTCAAGTTTTATTTTTTCTCTCTCTATGAAATATGAAAATGTTTGCACCTTAGGTTCGTATAAGGCGGTCACGGCGTGCTGCAAACATTTTGTCGTAATGGCTATCACGGCGTGCCATTGACCACGAGGTCCCAGGATAGGGGCCTATTTGACAAGAAATAAACATCATGCAACTGGTTGATCTAACGACAGGGGAGGGTCGACTGAGACTTTGTAAAAAATCAGTCGACTGATTTTTAGCACAACTGTTAAAGGAAAGCCCTACAGCTATTAGCAGTAGCGCTTTTTAGTGGAGCACGCTACTGCTAACCATACCTAGCAACGGAACGGACTGCGTCGCCAGCTCGTCAAACAAGAATGACGCCCCTGCAAGTGCACTGTGATTGTCCTGTGACCTTTTTGTCACACGCATCCAAGTTTAAAAGATCTAACGCAGCACATTTAAAGTTTATTCGCCAAAGCGCAGCATGCACCCCAAGTTTGTGACCAGCACACAATATGACTCTTGTTTATTGTACATTCAGGCTTGCAAATGATTGACAGTCAGCAACGAGGAAAAAATATACAAGGTCTTGTTCGGTTAATCCTCTCCCATAGGGGATTGGTGAGGATTGGGAGGTATTTTGACTTACAAGGGTCAATCCTCTGGAATCCACGGTCACCGAACAAGGCCTAACAGAAATAGACTAATGGCATGAGCAATATATTACAGAGTGCAAAAGGGGTCCGAATAAATCAACAAACATGTATCACAAATATCTTCACAGTGAATGAAAAAAGTTCAAAGCATCCACCATGAGTAACTTTACAAATATCAACTATACCCCGACCGCACAAAAGACGTACATACTTCTATAAGATTCAACCCCAATTGAATGCCTTGCCGTCTGATATGTAGCGTGGCGATGAGACGTCAACGTCATCGGTCTTGGGGATGTCATCATCATTCCCTTCCACCTGAATGAAACAATTACAACATCAAAATTGTGTACCAAGTTACAACAGTTTGCTTACGGCAATTGAACATTTGATTTGATGTCTGTGCACTAGTAGCATCATATCCTGGTATATAAATAAGTACTCAAAAGTAGTATATTCCAGGATGTTTTTAAGTACCAAATAGTTCTACTTCAGAAAATGAAATTCAAGTGAACAAGACAGCACAAATAGTTAGATTAGTATGTAAAGTTTCATGTGCAACTCCAACCATATAACATCTGTATTTGTGTGCCTTGAGAAAATTCTATTGTGCTGCTGACTGGTTGTTTTGGGAGCAAGCAGAGTCTATATACAGAGCTGATAGAACTGCTACTTAATAAGTATAAAAATTGCATTACACATAAATTTTGGGTACATAATCAAAGGAACATAAAATTGTGCGCATTTTACTAAATTTTACCCTACCAACTGCCCCTTACGCTCCATATTCAGCCCAAACTGGGGATGGAGAGATACAAGAACACCATAAGGAAACACGTTGACACAGGCATGTTGTGTCTTTCTGTTCTTTCTCCATTGTTATTCTGAACAAACCCCAAACTCCTCTCTCTGTATTGAGGGGGATATTCCTCTCCAATCCCTTTAGGCCTCGTTTGGTAGAATAATATTGAAGGGATTTTCGAAGGATTATCCCCGGGCCCGTAACCCCTCGAAATGCTTGGCGAGCTGTTTGGTAGAGTTTTGCCTCAGCCCAACCCTTCAATTCCCTCGGAACCCGCACCAACCCACGCGGCTCAGAAGTCTGGAGGAGGACCTCGCGGAACTGAACCTTCTTGACACACCACCACACCTCCGCCGCTCACAGCCTCCTCCACGCCGGGCGGAAACTGTACTTATCTCCGGTAACATACCTTCGCACCGCCCCCTCCCATTCCCTCCGCTCGTCATAGCCTAGGGTTTTTTGGAGTCGAGGATGAGGCACCTCATGCCGGCGGCCCCTCAAGACGGCAACCGGATCGGAGGCGCTGTGCCCGGTCAAGCGGTCATAGTGCTCATGTACTAGATCAGGGACGCTTCAGATCCAGTGACGCCGACCGGAACTAAGGTGAGGCACTCGCTAGAGTGTCTAGAACGAGGTGCTCTTTTTGTAGTTCAATGTCTGGTCACCCACACAGAAAATCTGTGGTTGTGTGTGTGTGTCATTGGCTTAGCTTTTTCTTCATTTTGTTGGAATAAAGGAGTAGAGATAGGGGAAATAGCTTCTCTTGCTCTAAATCTGTGGAATGTTTAAATGCTGTTGAATTAAAACCTGTGAAATGATTAAATGCTGTTGAATTAGTGATGTTCCCAAGAATGCAAATGCTAGCCTGGAAGGTTTGTTACTTGGCAAAAACACGCGCTCCATAGCTGAGTTCCTCACGAACAGTTGTCTAGTATAGCAGAGAAGCTAGATAGCAGGCGGAGTTACTTTGATAGCTGCAGGGGCCATGGCGTGTATAGCAGAGAAGCTAGACAGCAGGCAGCCTAGTTAAAATATGTGAACCCAAACATCTCTATTATGTATTTGGTCCCCCGAAAGGATCTTAGCAAGCTCCGCCACTGTGTGGTCCTATTGTTAGTACCATACTTTATGGTCAAGTATCGGAGGATGAAAAATCAGTGTTGTTAGGTATGGGCCTAGTATATCTGTTATAACCTTTTTGGCATCCTAGTTCATTCACTAACGATCTTCATCTCAGTTACAGTACCAGCTAGCTCCTACAGCAAATGCAAATAAGTATTCCAACCATCTTATCCATTCCTTCCATTCAAAGGAACTTCTGATTAGCAAAACAAAAAACCAATTGTGAGAGTTGTATTTTCTCAACCTTTTTTTTTATGAAGTACATACATGATCCAGATTAGACATGGGAGACTCAAACTAAGATAGCACAAAGCAAGTACAACCTTTAGTCCATGATTGTAACTAGGACATGCACTAGAGCATATTATAAAGAAAGAAATCCTAAAGCAGATGGATTGGGTATTCAAGCGGATCTGGGGGGATTGAGTGGAAAAAAGGATTCATCAAATCCTCTGAAATCCCCACCCCTTGGGGGCTAAATCCCCCCTCTACCAAGCAAGGCCTTAGGAAGGGGGCAAAATCAGTACACAGATCACAGATCACAGATCTGGCGACTATCGCACAACCAGGGAAGGAAAAAGCGTACCTGCGCGGAGAGACGGAAGCATGCATCGGCAGTCTCCATGCTGTGGTTGGCCTCTGGGCGAGATCGGAGGCGACGGCGGAGCAAGGCGGAGCAAACAAGGCGAGGAAGAGACGGAGGCGACAGTCTGAGGCTTTGGATTGGACGGAGAAAGAGGCGCCTTGTTTGTATCGCCTTACTGCTGCACACGCGTTTTTTTTTTATGTTTTTGCTTAGTGGCTTTTACTGTTTTCCAGCGGATTTTTTTTTTCGACTTCGTTGCGCTTTTTTCTTTCTTACATTCTCATTGGTTTTCTTATTTTTAAACATATGTCTAAGATTTTCATACAAATTTTACATTTGTTATTTACATTACAAGCAATTTTTTATACACGTTTAGCATTTTCAAGTACATGATTAACAATTTTTTAAAATAGTATGTTGATGTTTGAATTTTTCTTATACATCTTACATTTTCTGTATACATGTAACATATTTTATATATATGTCTAAAATTTCGAAATACATGATTTACATTATTTCAGATACTTTTGTAAATTTATTGAATACGAGTTAAAGATTTTTCAAATACACGTTGAATCTTTTTCTGTATTATACCGACAAAAAATTCTTTCATTATTTGAAACATTTTTTATACATCGGATAAACCTTTTTTAATGTCACAAAACATTTGTTTGAAAAAAAATGACATTTAAAAAACATTTAACGTAGATATTTTTTTAATAGTGTGAATCTTTCTTAAGAATTAAGTGATCTTTTTTTGCTATGTATAGCATTTCCATAAACGGTGCCACATTTTAGATGTCACATGCATTTTGTTTTAATGGTACAAAATTCTTCTTAAAGTTGAGTGCCACTTTATGTTCAATGCCTAAAGTTCGTTTTAGTTGTGTGTTGAACGCTTCAAAACATTAAAATTTTGCATTTTCACGGTGTATATATATAGTATTTAAAAAAATATAACAAATAAAAAATACACGCATGACATCAATGTGCCAAACCATATTACTCGCAAAAAAGTGTCAAACCACATGGTAACTAGGTCGGCCCACAAGCGCCTTCCTGCAAGCGATGCATTCTTAGATAAAATTACGGAAGTGGTTGGGGGGGGGGGGGGGGGGGGGCCTTCCAAATGAGCTTGGGTTAGCCCTTGCTACCACCTATGAGGCCAATGTCACCTCGATGTCATATTTGATCCAAGACGACGTAGGTTACCTTCATTAAAAAAATGGAAAGAAAATGAGATGGCTTTTCTAATGCTATTGTAATCCAACTTTTTTTAGAACCTGGTTTTTTTGTCAACTACAGAAAGAAGGGTGGATAGCAGGGAGAGCTCAAAAAAATTTGGTGCATAACATGCTGGAAAGGCACCATGAGCGCACTCACCTACTGTTGTGGATCGTTGCAGAAATTAATGTTTTTACGCATCACCAAGATCAATCTATGGAGTAACTAGCAACGAGAGAGAGGGGAGTGCATCTTCATACCCTTGAAGATCGCGCGTCGGAAGCGTTACAGGAACGCAGATGAAGGAGTCGTACTCGTAGCGATTCAGATCGCGGTGGATTCCGATCTAAGCGCCGAACAACGACACCTCCGCGTTCAACACGCGTGCAGCCCGGTGACATCTCCCGCACATTGATCTAGCAAGGAGGAGGGAGAGGTTGAGGAAGATGGCTCCAGCAGCAGCACGACGGCATGGTGGTGATGGAGTGGCAGTTCTCCGGCAGGGCTTCGCCAAGCACACGCGGAGGAGGAGCGGTGTTGGGGAGGGGAGGGGTTGCGCCTTGGATGTGGTGCTGCAGCCCTCCCTCAACCCCTCTATTTCCAGGGAGAAGGGGAAGGGGGCCAGCCCCTCTAGATGAGATCTAGAGGGGGGCGGCGGCCAAGGGGGAGGGGGCTTGCCCCCCAAGCAAGGGGTGCGCCCCCTTTAGGGTTCCCCCCAACCCTAGGCGCATGGGCCCTAGTGGGGATGGCGCCCAGCCCACTCAGGGGCTGGTTCCCTTCCACCTACAGCCCATAAGGCCCTCCGGTGCTGGTGGACCCTCTCGGTGGACCCCCGGAACCCCTCCGGTGGTCCCGGTACAATACCGGTATGCCCCTGAATATTTACGGTGACCATGCGCCTAGGGTTGGGGGGGAAACCCTAAGGGGGGCGCCCCCTTGCTTGGGGGGCAAGTCCCCCCTCCCTGGCCGCCGCCCCCCCTCTAGATCCCATCTAGAGGGGTCGGCCCCCCTTGCCCCTTCCCCTATAAATAGAGGGGTGAGGGGAGGGCTGCTGTACACATCCCAAGGCGCAGCCCCTCCCCTCCCCAACACATCTCCTCCTCCGTTACGTGCTTGCGAAGCCCTGTCGGAGTACTGCTGCACCAACACCACCACGCCGTCGTGCTGCCGTTGGAGAAATCTTCCTCAACCTCTCCTTCCTCCTTGCTGGATCAAGACGGAGGAGACTTCGTCCGTCCCGTACGTGTGTTGAACGCGGAGGTGCTGTCCGTTCAGCACTTGGTCATCGGTGATCCGAATCACGGCGAGTACGACTCCATCATCACCCTTCCCTTGAACGCTTCCGCACCCGATCTACAAGTGGTATGTAGATGCAAACTCACTCCCTTGACTCGTTGCTTAGATGAACTCATAGATGCATCTTGGTGAAACCGTAGGAAAAATTTTAATTTTCTGCAACGTTCCCCAATAGTGGCATCATGAGCTAGGTCTATGCATAGTTCTCTAATGCACGAGTAGAACACAATTTTGTTGTGGACGTGGATCTTGTCAACTTGCTTGCCACTACTAGTCTTTTCTTGCTTCAGCGGTATTGTGGGATGAAGCGGCCCGGACCAACCTTACACGTACGCTTACGTGAGACCGGTTCCACCGACTGACATGCACTAGTTGCATAAGGTGGCTGGCGGGTGTCTGTCTCTCCCACTTTAGTTGGAGCGGATTCGATGAAACGGGTCCTTATGAAGGGTAAATAGAAGTTGAAAAAATCACGTTGTGGTTATTCGTAGGTAAGAAAACGTTCTTGCTAGAACCCAATTGCAGCCACGTAAAAGATTCAACAACAATTAGAGGACGTCTAACTTGTTTTTGCAGCGATTGTTCATGTGATGTGATATGGCCAGAAGTTGTGATGAATGATGATTGATATATTGTGATGTATGAGATCATGTTCTTGTAATAGGATTCACGACTTGCATGTCGATGAGTATGACAACCAGCAGGAGCCATAGGAGTTGTCTTTATTTTTTGTATGACCTGCGTGTCATTGAAGAACGCCATGTAAATTACTTTACTTTATTGCTAAACGCGTTAGCCATAGAAGTAGAAGTAGTCGTTGGCGTGACAACTTCATGAAGACACGATGATGGAGATCATGATGATGGAGATCACGGTGTCATGCCGGTGACAAGATGATCATGGAGCCCCGAAGATGGAGATCAATGGAGCTATATGATATTGGCCATATCATGTCATTACTATATAATTGCATGTGATGTTTATTATGTTTATGCATCTTGTTTACTTAGAACGACGGTAGTAAATAAGATGATCCCTTACAACAATTTCAAGAAGTGTTCTCCCCTAACTATGCACCGTTGCTACAGTTCGTCGTTTCGAAGCACCACGTGATGATCGGGTGTGATAGATCCTTACGTTCACATACAACGGGTGTAAGACAGTTTTACACATGCAAAACACTTAGGGTTAACTTGACGAGCCTAGCATGTACAGACATGGCCTCGGAACACGGAGACCGAAAGGTCAAACACGAGTCGTATGGAAGATACGATCAACATGAAGATGTTCACCGATGATGACTAGTCTGTCTCACGTGATGATCGGACACGGCCTAGTCGACTCGGATCGTGTAACACTTAGATGACTAGAGGGATGTCTAATCTGAGTGGGAGTTCATTGTAATAATTTGATTAGATGAACTTAATTATCATGAACTTAGTCTAAAAACCTTTGCAAATATGTCTTGTAGATCAAATGGCCAACGCTCATGTCAACATGAACTTCAACGCGTTCCTAGAGAAAATCAAGCTGAAAGATGATGGCAGCAACTATACGGACTGGGTCCGGAACCTGAGGATCATCCTCATAGCTGCCAGGAAACAATATGTCCTAGAAGGACCGCTAGGTGACGCTCCCGTCCCAGAGAACCAAGACGTTATGAATGCTTGGCAGTCTCGTGCTGATGATTACTCCCTCGTTCAGTGCGGCATGCTTTAAAGCTTAGAACCGGGGCTCCAAAAGCGTTTTGAGCATCACGGAGCATATGAGATGTTCGAAGAGCTGAAACTAGTTTTCCAAGCTCATGCCCAGGTCGAGAGATATGATGTCTCCGACAAGTTCTATAGTTGTAAGATGGAGGAAAATAGTTCTGTCAGTGAGCACATACTCAAAATGTCTGGGTTGCACAACCGCCTGACTCAGCTGAACATTAACCTCCCTGATGAGGCGGTCATTGACAGAATCATCCAGTCGCTCCCACCAAGCTACAAGAGCTTTGTGATGAACTACAACATGCAGGGGATGGTGAAGACCATTCCTAAAGTGTTCTCAATGCTGAAGTCAGCAGAGGCTGAAATCAAGAAAGAACATCAAGTGTTGATGGTCAATAAGACCACTAAATTCAAGAAGGGCAAGGGCAAGAAGAACTTCAAGAAGGACGGCAAGGATGTTGCCGCGCTCGATAAGCCAGTTACCGGGAAGAAGTCAAAGAATGGACCCAAGCCTGAGACTGAGTGCTTTTATTGCAAGGGGAAGGGTCACTGGAAGCGGAACTGCCCCAAATACTTAGCGGATAAGAAGGCTGGCAACACCAAAGGTATATTTGATATACATGTAATTGATGTGTACCTTACCAGTACTCGTAGTAACTCCTGGGTATTTCATACCGGTGCCGTTGCTCATATTTGTAACTCACAGCAGGAGCTGCGGAATAAACGGAGACTGGCGAAGGACGAGGTGACGATGCACGTCGGGAATGGTTCCAGAGTCGATGTGATCGCCGTCGGCATGCTGCCTCTACATTTACCTACGGGATTAGTTTTGAACCTTAATAATTGTTATTTAGTGCCAAGTTTGAGCATGAACATTGTATCAGGATCTCGTTTAATACGAGATGGCTACTCATTTAAATCCGAGAATAATGGTTGTTCTATTTATATGAGAGATATGTTTTATGGTCATGCTCCGATGGTCAATGGTTTATTCTTAATGAATCTCGAGCGTAATATTACACATATTCATAGTGTGAATGCCAAAAGATGTAAAGTTGATAACGATAGTCTCACATACTTGTGGCACTGCCGCCTTGGTCACATTGGTGTCAAGCGCATGAAGAAGCTCCATGCTGATGGACTTTTAGAGTCTCTTGATTATGAATCATTTGACACATGCGAACCGTGCCTCATGGGCAAAATGACCAAGATTCCGTTCTCCAGAACAATGGAGCGAGCAACCAACTTGTTGGAAATCATACATACCGATGTGTGCGGTCCAATGAGCGTTGAGGCTCGCGGAGGATATCGTTATGTTCTCACTCTCACTGATGACTTGAGTAGATATGGGTATGTCTACTTAATGAAACACAAGTCTGAGACCTTTGAAAAGTTCAAGGAATTTCAGAATGAAGTAGAGAATCAACGTGACCGAAAAATAAAGTTCCTACGATCAGATCGTGGAGGAGAATATTTAAGTCACGAATTTGGCACACACTTAAGGAAATGTGGAATCGTTTCACAACTCACGCCTCCTGGAACACCTCAGCGTAACGGTGTGTCCGAACGTCGTAATCGCACTCTATTGGATATGGTGCGGTCTATGATGTCTCTTACTGATTTGCCGCTATCATTTTGGGGATACGCTCTAGAGACAGCTACATTCACTTTAAATAGGGCACCGTCTAAATCCGTTGAGACGACACCGTATGAATTATGGTTTGGGAAGAAACCTAAGCTGTCGTTTCTAAAAGTTTGGGGATGCGATGCTTATGTCAAGAAACTTCAACCTGAAAAGCTCGAACCCAAGTCGGAAAAATGCGTCTTCATAGGATACCCTAAGGAAACCGTTGGGTATACCTTCTACTTAAGATCCGAGGGCAAGATCTTTGTTGCCAAGAACGGATGCTTTCTGGAAAAAGAGTTTCTCTCGAAAGAAGTAAGTGGGAGGAAAGTAGAACTCGATGAAGTACTACCTCTCGAACGGGAAAGTGGTGCAGCTCAGGAAAATGTTCCTGTGATGCCTACGCCAACTGAAGAGGAAAATAATGATGATGATCAAGGTACTTCGGATCAAGTAGCTACGGAACTTCGTAGGTCCACAAGGACATGTTCCGCACCAGAGTGGTACGGCAACCCTGTCCTGGAAATCATGTTGTTAGACAACGGTGAACCTTCGAACTATGAAGAAGCGATGGCGGGCCCAGATTCCAACAAATGGCTTGAAGCCATGAAATCCGAGATAGAATCCATGTATGAAAACAAAGTATGGACTTTGACAGACTTGCCCGATGATCGGCGAGCGATAGAAAACAAATGGATTTTTAAGAAGAAGACGGACGCGGATGGTAATGTTACCATTTATAAAGCTCGACTTGTCGCTAAGGGTTATCGACAAGTTCAAGGGATTGACTACGACGAGACATTCTCTCCCGTAGCGAAGCTGAAGTCCGTCCGAATCATGTTAGCAATTGCCGCATACTATGATTATGAGATATGGCAGATGGACGTCAAAACGGCATTCCTTAACGGACATCTTAAGGAAGAGCTGTATATGATACAGCCGGAAGGTTTTGTCGATCCTAAGAACGCTTACAAAGTATGCAAGCTCCAGCGATCCATTTATGGGCTGGTGCAAGCATCTCGGAGTTGGAACATTCGCTTTGATGAGATGATCAAAGCGTTTGGGTTTATGCAGACTTATGGAGAAGCCTGCGTTTACAAGAAAGTGAGTGGGAGCTCTGTAGCATTTCTCATATTATATGTAGATGACATACTCTTGATGGGAAATGATATAGAACTTCTGGACAGCATTAAGGCCTACTTGAATAAGTGTTTTTCAATGAAGGACCTTGGAGAAGCTGCTTATATATTAGGCATCAAGATCTATAGAGATAGATCGAGGCGCCTCATAGGTCTTTCACAAAGCACATACCTTGATAAGATTTTGAAGAAGTTCAAAATGGATCAGTCCAAGAAGGGGTTCTTGCCTATGTTAGAAGGTGTGAGATTGAGCTCGGCTCAGTCCCCGACCACGGCAAAAGATAAAGAAGAGATGAGTGCTATTATGTATGCCATGCTGTGTACCAGACCTGATGTAAACCTTGCCGTAAGTTTGGTAGCAAGGTACCAAAGTAATCCCGGCAAGGAACACTAGACAGCGGTCAAGAATATCCTGAAGTACCTGAAAAGGACAAAGGACATGTTTCTCGTTTATGGAGGTGACGAAGAGCTCGTCGTACAGGGTTACGTCGACGCTATCTTCGACACAGATCTGGATGACTCTAAGTCACAAACCGGATACGTGTATATGTTGAATGGTGGAGCAGTAAGCTGGTGCAGCTGCAAGCAGAGCGTCGTGGCGGGATCTACATGTGAAGCGGAATACATGGCAGCCTCGGAGGCAGCGCATGAAGCAATTTGGGTGAAGGAGTTCATCACCAACCTAGGAGTCATACCCAATGCGTCGGGGCCGATCAAACTCTTCTGTGACAACACTGGAGCTATTGCCCTTGCCAAGGAGCCCAGGTTTCACAAGAAGACCAGGCACATCAAGCGTCGCTTCAACTCCATCCGTGAAAATGTTCAAGATGGAGACATAGATATTTGCAAAGTACATACGGATCTGAATGTCGCAGATCCGTTGACTAAACCTCTCTCGCGAGCAAAACATGATCAAAACCAGAACTCTATGGGTGTTCGATTCATCACAATGTAACTAGATTATCGACTCTAGTGCAAGTGGGAGACTGTTGGAAATATGCCCTAGAGGCAATAATAAAAGTATTATTATATTTCCTTGTTCATGATAATTGTCTTTTATTCATGTTATAACTGTATTATCCGGAAATCATAATACACATGTGAATACATAGACCACAACATGTCCCTAGTGAGCCTCTAGTTGACTAGCTCGTTGTGATCAACAGATAGTCATGGTTTCCTGGCTATGGACATTGGATGTCGTTGATAACGGGATCACATCATTAGGAGAATGATGTGATGGACAAGACCCAATCCTAAGCATAGCACAAGATCGTGTAGTTCGTTTGCTAGAGCATTTCAATGTCAAGTATCTCTTCCTTAGACCATGAGATCGTGTAACTCCCGGATACCGTAGGAGTGCTTTGGGTGTAGCAAATGTCACAACGTAACTGGGTGACTATAAATGTGCACTACAGGTATCTCCGAAAGTGTCTGTTGGGTTGACACGGATCGAGACTGGGATTTGTCACTCCGTATGACGGAGAGGTATCTCTGGGCCCACTCGGTAATGCATCATCATAATGAGCTCAAAGTGACCAAGTGGTTGGTCACGGGATCATGCATTACGGTACGAGTAAAGTGACTTGCCGGTAACGAGACTGAACAAGGTATTGGGATACCGACGATCGAGTCTCGGGCAAGTAACGTACTGATTGACAAAGGGAATTGTATACGGGGTTTGATCGAATCCTCGACATCGTGGTTCAACCAATGAAATCATCGTGGAACATGTGGGAGCCAACATGGGTATCCAGATCCCGCTGTTGGTTATTGACTGGAGAGTGGTCTCGGTCATGTCTGCATGTCTCCCGAACCCGTAGGGTCTACACACTTAAGGTTCGGTGACGCTAGGGTTGTTAGGAAGACTTGTATGTGATTACCGAATGTTGTTCGGAGTCCCGGATGAGATCCCGGACGTCACGAGGAGTTCCGGAATGGTCTGGAGGTGAAGTTTTATATATGGGAAGTTGTCATGCGGACACCAGAAAGTTTCGGGGGCTTATCGGTATTGTACCAGGACCACCGGAGAGGTTCCGGGGGTCCACCGGGAGGGGCCACCCCTCCCGGAGGGCCACATGGGCCGCAAAGGGGAGGGAGCCAGCCCCTGGAGGGCTGGGCGCGCCCCCCACCTTGGGCCCATGCGCCTAGGGTTGGGGGGAAACCCTAAGGGGGGCGCCCCCCTTGCTTGGGGGGCAAGTCCCCCCTCCCTGGCCGCCGCCCCCCTCTAGATCCCATCTAGAGGGGTCGGCCCCCCTTGCCCCTTCCCCTATAAATAGAGGGGTGAGGGGAGGCCTGCTGTACACATCCCAAGGCGCAGCCCCTCCCCTCCCCAACACATCTCCTCCTCTGTTACGTGCTTGCGAAACCCTGTCGGAGTACTGCTGCACCAACACCACCACGCCGTCGTGCTGCCGTTGGAGCAATCTTCCTCAACCACTCCTTCCTCCTTGCTGGATCAAGACGGAGGAGACGTCGTCCGTCCCGTACGTGTGTTGAACACGGAGGTGCTGTCCGTTCAGCACTTGGTCATCGGTGATCCGAATCACGGCGAGTACGACTCCATCATCACCCTTCCCTTGAACGCTTCCGCACCCGATCTACAAGTGGTATGTAGATGCAAACTCACTCCCTTGACTCGTTGCTTAGATGAACTCATAGATGGATCTTGGTGAAACCGTAGGAAATTTTTTAATTTTCTGCAATGTTCCCCAACATTCCCATATATAAATCTTCACCTCCGGACCATTACGGAACTCCTCGTGACGTCCGGGATCTCATCCGGGACTCCGAACAACATTCGGTAATCACATACAAATCTTCCTTATAACCCTAGCGTCATCGAACCTTAAGTGTTTAGACCCTACGGGTTCGGGAATCATGCAGACATGACCGAGACAGCTCTCTAGCCAATAACCAACAGCGGGATCTGGATACCCATGTTGGCTCCCACATGTTCCACGATGATCTCATTGGATGAACCACGATGTCGAGGATTTAAGCAATCCCATATACAATTCCCTTTGTCAATCGGTACGTTACTTGCCCGAGATTCGATCGTCGGTATCCCAATACCTCGTTCAATCTTGTTACCGGCAAGTCACTTTACTCATTCCGTAATGCATGATCCCGTGACCAACTACTTAGTCACATTGAGCTCATTATGATGATGCATTACCAAGTGGGCCCAGAGATACCTTTCCGCCATACGGAGTGACAAATCCCAGTCTCGATTCGTACCAACCCAATAGACACTTTCGGAGATACCTGTAGTGTACCTTTATAGGCACCCAGTTACGTTGTGACGTTTGGTACACCCAAAGCATTCCTATGGTATCCGGGAGTTGCACAATCTCATGGTCTAAGGAAATGATACTTGACATTAGAAAAGCTTTAGCAAACGAATTACATGATCTTGTGCTATGCTTAGGATTGGGTCTTGTCCATCACATCATTCTCCTAATGATGTGATCCCGTTATCAATGACATACAATGTCCATAGTCAGGAAACCATGACCATTTGTTGATCAACGAGCTAGTCAACTAGATGCTCACTAGGGACTTGTTGTGGTCTATGTATTCACACATGTATTACGGTTTCCGGTCAATACAATTATAGCATGAACAACAGACAATTATCATGAATAAGGAAATATAATAATAACCAGTTTATTATTGCCCCTAGGGCATATTTCCAATAGTCTCCCACTTGCACTAGAGTCAATAATCTAGTTACATTGTGATGAATCGAACACCCATAGAGTTCTGGTGTTGATCATGTTTCGCTCGTGGAAGAGGTTTAGTCAACGGATCTGCGACATTCAGATCCGTATGCACTTTACAAATATCTATGTCTCTATCTTGAACATTTTCACGAATGGAGTTGAAGCGACACTTGATGTGCCTGGTCTTCTTGTGAAACCTGGGCTCCTTGGCAAGGGCAATAGCTCCAGTGTTGTCACAGAAGAGAGTCATCGGCCCCGACGCATTGGGAATAACTCCTAGGTCGGTAATTAACTCCTTCATCTAGATTGCTTCATGTGCTGCCCCCGAGGCTGCCATGTACTCCGCTTCACATGTAGATCCCGCCACGATGCTTTGCTTGCAACTGCACCAGCTTACTGCCCCACCATTCAAAATATACATGTATCCGGCTTGTGACTTGGAGTCATCCAGATCTGTGTCGAAGCTAGCATCGACGTAACCCTTTACGACGAGCTCTTCGCCACCTCCATAAACAAGAAACATATCCTTAGTCCTTTTCAGGTACTTCAGGATATTCTTGACCGCTGTCCAGTGTTTCATGCCGGGATTACTTTGGTACCTTCCTACCAGACTTACGACAATGTTTACATCAGGTCTGGTACACAACATGGCATACATAATAGACCCTATGGCTGAGGCATACGGGATGACACTCATCTTTTCTCTATCTTCCTCCGTGGTCGGGCTTTGAGCCAAGCTCAATTTCACACCTTGCAATACAGGCAAGAACCCCTTCTTGGACTGATCCATATTGAACTTCTTCAATATCTTATCAAGGTATGTGCTTTGTGAAAGACCTATGAGGCGTCTCGATCTATCTCTATAGATCTTGATGCCTAATATGTAAGCAGCTTCTCCAAGGTCCTTCGTTGAAAAACACTTGTTCAAGTAGGCCTTTATGCTTTCCAAAAGTTCTATATCATTTCCATCAATAGTATGTAATCCACATATAGTATGAGAAATGCTACAGGGCTCCCACTCACTTTCTTGTAAACGCAGGCTTCTCCATAAGTCTGCATAAACCCAAACGCCTTGATCATTTCATCAAAGCGAATGTTCCAACTCCGAGATGCTTGCACCAGCCCATAGATGGAGCGCTAGAGCTTGCATACCTTGTTAGCATTCTTAGGATCGACAAAACCTTCCGGCTGCATCATATACAATTCTTCCTTAAGGAAGTCGTTAAGGAATGTCGTTTTGACGTCCATTTGCCATATCTCATAATCATCGGCAATTGCTAACATGATTCAGGCGGACTTCAGTTTCGCTACGGGTGAGAAGGTCTCATCGTAGTCAACCCCTTGAACTTGTCGATAACCCTTAGCGACAAGCCGAGCCTTATGGATGGTAACATTACTGAGGGAGTCCTGGACTAGGGGGTGTCCGGACAGCCGGACTATCATCGTCCGCCGGACTCCAAGACTACGAAGATACAAGATTGAAGACTCCATCCCGTGTCCGGATGGGACTTTCCTTGGCGTGGAGGGCAAGCTTGGTGATACGGATATGTAGATCTCCTACCATTGTAACCGACTCTGTGTAACCCTAGCCCTCTCCGGTGTCTATATAAACCGGAGGGCTTTAGTCCGTAGGACATAACCTCCATTACAACAATCATACCATAGGCTAGCTTCTAGGGTTTAGCATCCTTGATCTCGTGGTAGATCCACTCTTGTACTACCCATATCATCAATATTAATCAAGCAGGACGTAGGGTTTTACCTCCATCAAGAGGGCCCGAACCTGGGTAAAACATCGTGTCCCTCGTCTCCTGTTACCATCCGCCTAGACGCACAGTTCGGGACCCCCTACCCGAGATCCGCCGGTTTTGACACCGACATTGGTGCTTTCATTGAGAGTTCCTCTGTGTCGTCACCAATAGGCTCGATGGATTCTTCAGTCAACAACGCTGTCCAGGGTGAGACTTTTTTCCTCGGACAGATCTTCGTATTCGGCGGCTTCGCACTGCGGGCTAATTCACTTGGCCATCTGGAGTAGATCGAAAGCTACGCCCCTGGCTGTCAGGTCAGGTTCGGAAGCCTAAACTTCACGGCCGACATCCGCGGGAACTCGATCCTCGACGGGCTCGAGCCACAGCCGAGCGTGCCGCACTGTCACGATGGGCATGATCTAGCTCTGCCGCCGGACAGTGCCTTGGTGGCCGCACACGAATCCGCTCCGGCCCTTAGTCCGGAGCCTATCGCCCAGATCGAGGACCGGTGGCTGGACACAGCCTCAGGGGCTGCAACTTCTGCGGTGTTGGAGCCGAACACTAACCTTGTCCCTTTTAAAGATCGTGACTCCGAGGTGCCGGACTCCCTACCGGACTCCGAACCTCCCGCACCCCTTCCAATCAAATCTGATTGGGCGCCGGTCATGGAGTTCACCGCCGCGGACATCTTCCAACACTCGCCCTTTAGCGACATCCTAAATTCGCTAAAACATCTCTCGCTATCCGGAGAGACCTGGCCGGATCATGGCCAGGATGGTTGGGATGCAAACGACGAAGAAATTCAAAGCCCACCCACCACCCACTTTGTAGCCACTGTCGACGATCTAACAGACATGCTAGACTATGACTCCGAAGACATCGACGGTATGGACGACGATGCCGGAGACGATCAAGAACCAGCGCCTACATGGCACTGGAAGACCACCCCAACA
This sequence comes from Triticum timopheevii, assembly GCA_963921465.1. Classification (NCBI taxonomy): domain Eukaryota; kingdom Viridiplantae; phylum Streptophyta; class Magnoliopsida; order Poales; family Poaceae; genus Triticum; species Triticum timopheevii. The sequence goes on along the minus strand of OY997266.1, from coordinate 3,208,704 downwards.
CATGACGTATACATGGTGGATACCCCAAAAGGAAGCGATAACGAGGGCCAACGGGACGCGGCAAAGGATAATCCCGCTGATAAACAACCAAAACGGCGACGTAGACGCCGCCCTAAGTCCCGCCTCGACAACAACAGCGCTCCTCATGACCAAGCAATAGAGCAGGGCAAAACAGTGGACGACGAACATGCGGACAAGCAACCGTCCGAACAGGACGAATCGGATAATCAATCCATGCCCGGCGAAACCAATAGTCCAGTCGACCTCACGCCGGACACACCGCCGGAGAATAAAAACCTTCGGAAAAGACTCGTCACCACAGCAAGAAGTTTGAAGAAGGAAAAACGGAAGCTCAAAACAGCGGAAGATATACTCAGAATGAGGTGGAGCAAAGTGCTCAAAACCGCAGACAAATATGGCAATGGCCATCAATCAAAGAGCTACCCGAAGCGCAAGCTACTGCCAGAATTTGACGAGGAGGCCATAGAGCCCCCACAGTCAAAAAACAAAGAGGCCGCCTGGTCGGATAGACGACTAGATGATAAGCCAAAATCTAAAAGCGGCGCCGCACACAGGCCGACTAATGACCCTGGAAAAACAGATGGCCCAGCCAGGTCCATTTACGGGCCAAAGAAGAGGGCCCCAGGAAGGAACACAACACACCAAGTGTCTGAAGACAGCGGTACACCCAAATACAGGGGCGCCGCACACCCACTATGTTTCACCAATGAGGTGCTGGATCATGAATTCCCAGCAGGGTTTAAACCCATAAACATAGAGGCCTACGACGGAACAACAGACCCTGGAGTCTGGATAGAGGATTATATACTACACATACACATGGCTAGAGGAGACGATCTCCACGCCATAAAATATTTACCCCTCAAGCTCAAAGGGCCAGCCCGTCATTGGCTCAAAAGCCTCCTAGAAAACACTGTTGGAAGTTGGGAAGAGCTTGAGGACGCGTTTAGAGCAAATTTTCAAGGGACTTATGTCCGCCCTCCGGATGCAGATGATTTAAGTCATATAACTCAACAGCCCGGAGAGTCAGCGCGCAAATTCTAGAACCGGTTCCTTACTAAAAAGAACCAAATAGTCGACTGTCCGGACGCCGAGGCCTTAGCAGCTTTTAAACACAACGTCCGAGATGAATGGCTCGCCAGGCACCTCGGCCAAGAGAACCCGAGGACAATGTCCGCGCCAACAAGCCTCATGACCCGCTTTTGTGCGAGGGAAGATAGCTGGCTGGCAAGATGCAGCACCAGCGATCCAAGTACATCCGAGATCAGAGATGGAAATGGAAAATCACGGCGCAAAAAAGATCAGCGCCGGAATAAAGAGAAAAGCCCAAAGAACACGGCGGTCAACGCCGGATTCAAAAGCTCGCGGCCAAACAACAAAACACTGCCTCTTACGGACAACAGTGATGAGCTATCCAACTTAAACAAAATCTTGGATCAGATATGTCAAATCATAGTACCCCCGGAAGGCCTGCAAACCACACCCACCGAGATTGTTGGGTTTTCAAACAGTCCGGTCGATTAAACACCGAACACAAGGGGCTCGACGCATCAAGCGAGGATGATGATAAACCCCACCAGCAGAGCACCGGAAAACAAAAGACTTTCCCACAAGAAGTCAAAGCAGTAAACTCACTTCATGTGATAATACGGAAAAATGCGGCACCCGCTAAGACGGGTCCCGCACGGTCCACCCCAGCGGAACGTCGAGATTGGATGTCAAAACCAATAACTTTTGACCACATGGATTATTCCAGAAGTGTCCGGAATGCAGGATGGACTGCTCTGATATTGGATCCTATAATCGACGGACTACAATGTACACAAGTCCTGATGGACAGAGGCAGCGATCTAAACCTGCTATATCCAAACACAATCCGCAAGTTGGGGATAGACCGTACTAAAATTTGACATAGCCACACTTCCTTTAAAGGAGTGACGCCAGGCCCTTACGCCAAATGCGCAGGCTCCTTATTACTAGAAGTTGTGTTCGGATCACCGAACAACTTCCGACGTGAAAAATTAATCTTTCATGTCGCCCCGTTCAAAAGTAGCTATCAAGCACTATTGGGACGTGAAGCTTTTGTCCGCTTCAACGCCATACCACATTACACGTCTCTTACACTTAAAATGCCCGGTCCACGTGGCATCATTTCATTGCAAGGGTCATTTAAAGACCCCGGACACGGCTAGACAAGTCCGACATAAATAAGCTAGGGGCTCCCTAGCCGCACACCCTTTCACAAGGGGTTGTGCATTTAAGCAACAACGAGCTCATATAGACTCCGCTTTACTTATTTATTAATATTTTTCATATACCTTTTTTTTCGCACGATTTCCTTTCAAACTAAGTTCCTCTCTTTTTATAGATGAACAACGTGCACACCCGTCCAGGATAACGTCACAATGGAGACACAGGCGCAGACGTGCAGTAGGGACCCGTCGCAAGGATTCTTTTCAGATTAAGACCCTGCGTAAACCTTTTTTACTGTCTCTTGTTGTTATAATCCCCTGGTTTCTCATTATAACCAGAGTGGAGCCTGACGTTTTGGCATCGGCCGCGTCAGAGGACCTTGCCCGTACCTGGACACTAGGGGCTTAGGGTATTGTTCTGCCCATCATTATAAAGACCGAACACCTTAGGGAGTGTTCGGCGTCTCGAGTTAGGCCTTATATGCATCAGCTCCGAATCATGTCTTTGGTCAAATGTTGGGTTTGCCCGGCTCCTGTGTTTTGCTGCCTTACGTTCCGTATCATCGGCTAACGCGGCACCAGGAGAACTACTGCGATTGTGTCCCAGTTCGGCTGGGCGAAGCACCTCAGTAGAGAAAGCCGAAAACTGACTGTCATGATACAGCGAGAGACTGGTCAACCACTCGATCGACTACCGGAATGTTTAGAATTCCCCCGCTTTGACGAAGGACCGTTTCCCGGTCAGGCACACACGCGCCTCGAATTCGGAGAGCGTGGTGCCCCCAGGGGCTATATCGTAGCCCCACCCTCGAACTCCAATGGCTAAGTGAAAGTGATAAAGCATTATAGTCCGGTTGCCTTGTTTGCTACGCTACCACCTCCTCAACAGGACCGAGACGTCGGATTAAGAGTGACAATGCGCTATTTTTGCGAACACCCCCGCACCTTGTGTGTGGGGGCTGAAGCCAAAGACTGCCATCTTTCAGGTTATACACACGTATACATAAACGGACGCATAGGAGATATTTCAATACTTGGAACGCACAAGTATAAAAAGTGATTACATCATAACCATTGTTTTACAAAATACAACGTTCATTTGAACGTGACATTTTTCGAGCACTGCGACTCTATTACACGAGCACCACGCATAACTTCCCCAAAATAGTGCTCAGCGGGTAACCGGCTTTCGTCCGAACCCTGGGTTGCAACAGCGGTGGCATCCATATCCGTCCAGTGTGTCTTCACACGGGCAAGGGCCATCCGCGCACCTTCTATGCAGGCCGACCGCTTCATCTCCTTGATATGCGGCACCACCCCAAGAAATTGCTGCAATAAGCCAAAATAGCTCGTCGCCTTGGGCCTCTCTGGCCAGACATGAGTCACGATATCCGTCATGGCAAGTCCGGATAACCTGTTCAGCTCAGCCCATTCGGCCAACCGATCGGTCAGCGGAAGTGAACGATCCGGACTATGGAATTGAGACCAAAATAGCTCTTCCGTCTTGTGATCCTTCTAACTCCGGAAGTCCACAACGGCATCCGCCGCACTTGCCGCTAAGTCCATATATGGATCCTCCGGACCCCACAGCTGGCCAAGCTGGGCATAATTTGGATCCGTAAACCGGCGACGCAACAGAAAAGGCTTGCCAGCTACAATATCTCCAGCTTGACGCAGTTCCTCCTTCATAGCCCGCATTGCAGAACGGGCATCCTTGGCCTCGGCGGTGGCCTTCCCCAGGTCTTCCCGCTCTGATAGGCGCTCCTTTTCAAGGGCCTCATTGCGGTCGGTAGCATCCTTCAATTTTACGGCCAATTCGGCCATCTCTTTCCTGCTTCGGCAGTGTGCAGCCCTTTCGGTTTCTAACTCTTCGGCCGCCCTCAAGGCAGCCGCATCACTCCTTCTGGCTTGCTCCTTGGCTTGAGTAAGTTCTGCCCGAAGGATCTCCACAGCAGCAGCACCATCTGCGTCAAGCATAAATATTGTAAGAGGTGGGCTTTGACTCGCTTAAACAGGTGACTGCGGAGAGACAACTTACCTTGCGATTCGTCAAGTCGCTTGTTGACTAGCGTGATGTCCGCATCCGCCACATCGAGCTGCCGCATTAATTCGGCAACTCCATCAGTCCGGCTAGCCCCCGGACTATCCGCCACCTGCATAGGAAAGGCGACACTCAATACCTGCGATTTTGATCCTCGGCACGCTGTCGCCTTCGACAACCTACCGAGTCTCAGGGGCTACTATCTATACAGGGCGCACTTTCATGTGCAAAACTGTCAAAAAGGCGCGTCGTTTTTACGTACCTCAAACCCCGCCAGCAAACTTCTGATGGCATTATGCAATCCGCTTTCGGCGGACGAAATCCTTCCTATCACCATGCTCATCAATGCACGGTGATCTTCTGAGACGGACGCCCTCTCAAGCAGATCCTTCAGCTCCCCCGGCCGAACACTAGTCGGCGCCGAACTCTTTGGCTCTGCCGGGCTCGGGGACACCCTTCGTGACGACACTTCAGGCTCGTCCGCCCTATCCGACGGCGCAGCAGACGGAGGCGTCTCACTCTCCATCATCTCCGGACGAAGATCCCCCGAAGACGAGCTCATCTGAGAAGGTCACAGATCCGAACTACAAGGTAAAATTTTGGTTATCCTCAGAAACACAAATAAGGATGTTTCTTATTAATAAACTCCCCTTTTTCTACTCACGGCTCGCTGGAGGGCTGAAAAGATTGTGCGATCGGGGCCTCCCCGGACGCAGGACCCTCCGGTGAAGATTTCTTCCCCCGCTTAGGGGCTTGGGCCTCCGGGTCTTCGGAGACGGTCCTCTTCTCCCCCTGGAGGAAGGGATTCTCGATCCCCCCTTCTTCAAGCGCCCCCTTGGGCGAGGTGATAGCTCCTCTATTCTCCCCTTCGCCTTCTTCTGAAGGCGCGATCTCCAACATTCTGACCAGCACGGGCTCCGGTGCGGTCTCTGGGAGGGGAGCCGGACACCTTATCAGCTTTGCTTGCGCTACCCACTCCTGATGAAGGATAACGGGTTAAGAGGCGAATTATAGAAAAGCAAACAAACGGTACGTCCGGACACTGAGCTGCTTACCTGAGTATCCGGGCGATTGCAGCTTAGGCCTGCATCCTCGGTCAATTCCGGACACGCCACCTGTGTTCCGAAGAACAACTTGTACATCTCCACGGGTGTCGTACCCATGAAGTGTTGGAGAATCCGTGGTCCCTCCGTATTGAACTCCCATAACCGGAGAGGATGGCGTTTGCAGGGCAGAAGACGCCTGATTAGCATGACCTGCATGCATCATCACGACCAGATCGATCTCCCTCGCCTGGAGGTCTCGAATCCGGCCCTGCAATAGGGGCACGTCTTTTGACGGCCCCCAATTGAGCCCTTGGTTGACCCACGACATTAACCGCCGTGGAGGTCCCGGGCGGAATGAAGGCGGCGGCTTTTGCCTGCTGCCCTTCGGAGCGGTGATATAGAACCACTCCTGCTACCACAAGCCGAGCTCCTCTTGGAAGGAGCCCTCGGGCCATGGGGCATCGGTCCTCCTGCTTATGACCGCCCCGCCGCACTCTGCTTGACGCCCCCCAATCATCTTCGGCTCTACATTGAAGGTCTTCCGCCACAGGCCGAAGTGGGGGGCAACGTGGAGGAAGGCTTCGCAGACGATAATAAATGCCGAAATATGGAGGATGGACTCCGGACCCAAGTCATGAAAATCCAGCCCGTAGTAGAACATGAGCCCTCTCACGAAGGGATCCATCGAGAAGCCTAAACCCCGACGGAGGTGGGATACAAAGACGACATACTCACCGGGCTCGGGAGTGGGTATGGCCTGCCCTTGGGCGGGCAACCTGTGCGAAATCTCGTAAGACAGGTACTTGGCCTCACGCAGCTTTAGCACGTCCTCCTCCGTGAAGGAGGAGGGCATCCACCGGCCCTGAAGGTCGAAGCCGGACATTGTTGAAGGTCCGAAGCACTCGAATCTGGGGCTCTGGGTGTTGGAACTTGGAGCAAGGAGAGGATTCGATGGAAGATTGAAGAAAAGAAACGAGCCTTGGTCCTGTTATAAAGAGGGGGAATACCAAGAGCCGTCTCCGTGACTGTTCGGGATTCGCCTTTGATAGAGGAGGCGTGGCGACGGGCGCGGTTGGGTTACCCACGCCCGTATTGATGAGAATCCCGAGATAAGGGGAACACGATCTCTGCTTCGACAAGACGTGCCAAGGAAACCGCTTCGCTAAACGTGCTGAGGCGGTATAATAAAAAATGATTCAAGTAAAGGCTTGGTAGTGGTGTGACGTCATGCCGCAAAATACGTCAGCAGATTGAACTTGTGTACATTTTATTCTCTCTACGGTGGAATGTGGAATTTATTTTGCAAAGCCGGACACTATCCTGGTGTTCGCAATCTTCTTTGGATTATTCGGAGGAGGAACCCGCCTTGCAATGCCGAACATTATGCGCACCGGACTCATCGTCATTGAAGCCAGGTTCAGGGGCTACTGAGGGAGTCCTGGACTAGGGGGTGTCCGGACAGCCGGACTATCATCGTCCGCCGGACTCCAAGACTACGAAGATACAAGATTGAAGACTCCGTCCCGTGTCCGGATGGGACTTTCCTTGGCGTGGAGGGCAAGCTTGGCGATACAGATATGTAGTTCTCCTACCATTGTAACCGACTCTGTGTAACCCTAGCCCTCTCCGGTGTCTATATAAACCGGAGGGCTTTAGTCCGTAGGACATAACCTCCATTACAACAATCATACCATAGGCTAGCTTCTAGGGTTTAGCCTACTTGATCTCGTGGTAGATCCACTCTTGTACTACCCATATCATCAATATTAATCAAGCAGGACGTAGGGTTTTACCTCCATCAAGAGGGCCTGAACCTGGGTAAAACATCGTGTCCCTCGTCTCCTGTTACCATCCGCCTAGACGCACAGTTCGGGACCCCCTACCCGAGATCCGCCGGTTTTGACACCGACAATTACCATCCGCGTTCGTCTTCTTCTTAAGGATCCATTTATTTTCTATCGCTTGCCGATCATCAGGCAAGTCTGTCAAAGTCCATACTTTGTTTTCATACATGGATCCTATCTCGGATTGCATGGCTTCAAGCCATTTGTTGGAATCTGGGCCCGCCATCGCTTCTTCATAGTTCGAAGGTTCACCATTGTCTAACAACATGATTTCCAGGACAGGGTTGCCATACCATTTTGGTGTGGAACGTGTCCTTGTGGAACTACTAAGTTCAGTAGCAACTTGATACGAAGTACCTTGATCATCATCATTAATTTCCTCTCTAGTCGGTGCATGCACCACAGAAACATCTTCCTGAGCTGTGCTACTTTCCGCTTCAAGAGGCAGTACTTCATCAAGTTCTACTTTCCTCCCACTTACTTCTTTCGAGAGAAACTCTTTCTCCAGAAAGGACCCGTTCTTGGCAACAAAGATCTTGCCTTCGGATCTAAGGTAGAAGGTATACCCAATGGTTTCCTTAGGGTATCCTATGAAGACGCATTTTTTCGACTTGGGTTCGAACTTTTCAGGTTGAAGTTTGTTGACATAAGCATCGCATCCCCAAACTTTTAGAAATGACAGCTTAGGTTTCTTCCCAAACCATAATTCATACGGTGTCGTCTCAACGGATTTAGGCGGAGCCCTATTTAAAGTGAATGTAGCTGTCTGTAGAGCGTATCCCCAAAATGATAGCGGTAAATTGATAACAAACATCATAGGTCGCACCATATCCAACAGAGTGCGATTACGACGTTCGGACACACCGTTACGCCGTGACGCCCTCGATTCAATCATACACTACTCATACACGCAAATGTGTACGATCAAGATCAAGGACTCACGGGAAGATATCACAACACAACTCTAGACACAAATTAAAATAATACAACCTTTATATGACAAGCCATGGGCCTCGAGGGCTCGAATACAAAAGCTCGATACACAAGAGTCAGCGGAAGCAACAATATCTGAGTACAAACATAAGTTAAACAAGGATGCCTTAAGAAGGCTAGCACAAAAGCAACAACGATCGAAGAGGCAAGGCCTCCTGCGTGGGACCTCCTAACTACTCCTGGTTGTCGGCGGTCATCACGTAGCAGCATCCATCGGCGGTGGCATCTGGCTCCAGGGATCCACCATCTGGTTGCATCAACCGGAAAGAAGAAAGAAGGGGGAAAAGGGGTAGGCTAGCAACCGTGAGTACTCATCCAAAGTACTCGCAAGCATCAGATCTATACTAAGTATGCACTGGTATCAAATGGAAGGTTTGTATATGTGGACTGAACTGCAGAATGCCAGAATAGGGGGAGACCTAGCCTATCGAAGACTAGCAACTTCACGCAGCTCCGAGCATCTTGCAACATGTAGAAGAGTAAAGAATAGCAGTTTATAATTAACAAGCATGTTGTAACATTAATGCCCAGAGATCCTTCCTCGACTCCCTGCGAGAAAGCAATCCCGGAGCCACATATTCAAGTATCCATTTGTAGTTGTATAAGATCAGGATATAAGTCTGAACGTCCGTTGCCGTGAACACGACTATTAATAGATAATCTTCCCTGCAGGGGTGCACCACGTTACCCAACACGCTCGATCACTCTGGCCGGACACACCTTTCTGGGGTCAATGCCCGCCCTCGGAAGATCAACACGTCGCAGCCCTACCTAGGCTCAGCAGAGAGGTCCCCGCTGGTCTACATCCTAAGAACTCCGGGGTCTGGGCCCATCGCCCGTCGCACTCCGGATCGTTGTGCGCAAGGGGATACCAGCACCACCCGTGAAGTGGATGGCACGATCTGGCCCGGCCACAATGCTGAACTGGACGTCTGACAAAGCTTCGGCTGATACTGCGATCGAGGCCCATAACTATTCTCGCGTGGTGGTTAGTGCGTAAAGGCCAAAGGCCAACTCAGAACAAATACCCAAACCATAGTGTATTATTAGCTTGCGGAGACGAGCAGAGACTCACGATCGAAAGTGACCCCGTCGCCCCGTCTCGTGGACTTATGACAAGGGCCTAGAATGCCCGGCCGTGCCATGTCATTATCTTGCGGGTGCTCTCCGGGCCCGCAAGTAAAGTCATTGTAACCGTGTGTCCAAAAATCAAGGGGGAAACCCGAGGAATCACCCACGGAGGATTCCACTCATGTAATCATCAAGGTGAACGTAAGAGGGACCACCCTCAAGGTTCACACTTGAGGTGTTGAACGACAGAGCCGTATCGGGAATGGTGAAAGAGGAATCATCATCGATGACCACGACCGAATAGCTACACTACAGAATTATTACCAGGAGTGCGTTATGAGGGATCACCCTCGGCACTCGATAGTAGCTCTGCAGAGTCGAGCAACTAAAGGGGCGTGATGTGATGTGAGGTGTCGGGCTCTGGTCGTCGATCACGTCGATCGAGGCATCAATGATGAAGCAGGGGCAACAAGGACAAGTGGGGGTCACTGGTGGATTGTAGGAGATATGCCCTAGAGGCAATAATAAATGATATTATTTATCTCCGAGTTCATTATTATGTTTATGTTCCATGCTATAACTGCAATGATTCTCGAGTCTACAATATCCACGAGGCTCGGAGGAAGACTCATATGCACGTGTGGAATAATAAACGGTAAGAAGTATTCCTAGTTTGGCCTCTAAGACTAGCTCAAGTGTTGCATGATGGTTCCGTTTTCCTGATCATGGGCATGTCTATGCCAGCAACTTTGAGGGCACAACGTTAAGAAAACATTTGTGTTGAATCGACCCGGTTTGATGTTATGCTATGAGATTCATTCGTCACAAGTTAATGGTAAATAACACAGAGATGGTTAACGTTTGCATGATTCCTTAGACCATGAGAGTATCAAGTTTCTTCATGCTTGCTTCATGAACTTTGGGGTTTGTTAAACGTCATCCGTAAATGGGTGGCTATTACGGCGGCTTACGGGTTCATGGAAAAGTGTGTCAAGTAACTTGATAGCTCAAGATTGGGATTTGCTCCTCCGACGATGGAGAGATATTCTCGGGCCCTCTCGGTGTTACGGTATCCATCATCATCTGGCCAGACACAGTGTGATTTGATCACAGGGATGCCGGAACACAGAAACGAGAAAAGAGAACAAAACTAGTAACGAGGTAACTAGCATAGTGGACAAGTTGTTGATCCACGGGGATGCAAGTAAATCTCACCTCAGGTCTTTGTAACATATCGCGAAGCAACAGGAATAGCACACGGCAACTAGAGGTTCACTCGAATATTCATTCGTGTGGGTATAGGGGTCAATATGGGTGTCCACGGCTCCGATGTTGATCATTGATCGGAAGGGGTTCCGGGTCATGTCTATACTTCACCGAACCGATAGGGTCACACGCTTAAGGGTCATCTATCTGCTGAATACTAGACAGGGAGTCTGAGAGAAAATCACCGAAAAAAGTTTCGGACACCGGAATGGTTTCGGACAGCGGAATCGTACCGCAGAGAGAGGTCATCGGATAAGTTTCAATGATACCGAAAAGTTGTTTCGGGATATACCATTAAGTCAAATTGGTTTCGGCACATGCCTGATAATTCTTGGAGGGTACCAGAATCATTCTGGAAGCTTTTTGGAATTTTCTGAGATAAAAACCGGAAATGTTCCGGAGCTGCCGGAGCCGCTTCAGATGCGTTTCGCAGATGAAAATCACTAAAATGGAATTATTCTAGAACGCGTTGAAAATTATTATGGTGGGTATTGGAAATGTTCTAAGCCCACATAAATATTTTCAGTTCGAACGGACGCTGAAAAATGTCGTCGTGAATAGTGAAAGTGCTTTTTTGGGATATTTATGGAAAGCCACCTTTTGGGGCTTTTCCCAAAAGGCTTCTAGATGAACTTGGGGACTAAGGAACCCCTTTTGGGGGGCCCCCATGAGGGGTGGCCGGCCACACATGTGGAGCTCCATGGAGCTCCACTTGCCTTCCCATTTTACCCTTATGAAGGATCCATGTGATGGTTTTTTTGGCTATTTGTCCCATAGGCTTTTCCTATAAATAGAGGTGGAGGGGTGCTCTCCACTCACATACCTTCTCACATACAAGTGCCATGCAATGATCTGGCTTCTTCTCTCCCTCCCACGAAAAGAGTTTCGTAGAGCCGTAAGGTTGTCTGGGTTCCGGCAGGAACTAGTTCTGTAAGGCGAAGCCCTGCCGGATAGATGACACCGTATGTGTGCAACTCTGTAGAGAGATCGTAGTTTTGTTCTTAGTTCGTGAGTGCCTCCCGAAGGGCTGTCCATGTGACCGTTCGAGTTTCGAAGGTCCTCCTGAAGGGCTGTCCATGACACCCTCCGGGGGGCCGTTCAACCGCCTCCCAGAGGATTGTCTGAGGAGCAGATGAGGGGATACATCCTCGCGGTTGGGAGGTTGTAAATCCTAGTTGTGGGGATCTGCACCGCCGTTCGTCACCGACTCTACTTCTTGCTGCGCTACGAGTCGGTAACGAAAAAGATCAAACCATGTATGCAGTCTCCATAGTGGTCCTGGGCTGGTGCGTAGGTCGGAAAATTTTTGTTTTCTGCTGCGTTCCCCTACATGGATCACTAGCCAACGTATACTAAGCAGTTTAGGATAAGCAGGTAAGGTACAACAGCAGGTTACAAAAGTAGGCTATGCTTCAGAATAGGAGCAATCAATAACAGTAGCAAAATCTAATGCAAGCATGAGAGTATAGAATGGGCGATATCGGCATGATCAAAGGGGGGGCTTGCCTGGTTGCTCAGGCAAGAAGGAGGGTCGTCGTCGACGTAGTCGATCACAGGGGCATCAGCAGTGGTCTCGGGGTCTACCGGAGAGAAGAGGGGGAAGAAACAGTAAATACACGCAAACATATGTATAACAAGACAACAAGCGTGGCTAGAGGTGTTCGAACGCGGTGCTAGGTGATACTGGCGAAGGGGGAAAACATCCGGGAAAGTTTTCCCGGTTTCGGACGTCTGTCAGACAGATGAACCAGAGGGGAAAGGTTCAACGTTTGCTATGCTAGGGACGTGTGGCGGATGAATGGACCGCTTATTCGGAATCGTCTCATCGTTCTGAGCAACTTTCATGTAGAAAACCATTTCATCCGAGCTACGGATTAGTTTCTATTAATTATTAAAGTTTTAACAATATTCTGAAATTATTATTAAATCTAAAATGGGGTTATTGCATCAGCATGACGTCATCATGACAACAGCAGGGTCAGCAGGTTGACTGAGTCAAACTGGACAGTGGGGCCCAATTGTCATTGTCTGCTTAATTAATTAATAGTTAATTAGCTAACTAATCAGACTAATTAGGTTAGGTTAATTAATAGGATTAGTTAAATTGATTAATTACTAATTAATTAATTAAGTAATTACTATTTTGTTGGGGTTGGGCCCCACGTGTAAGTGGCCCATAGGGCCAACCGGGTGTGCGGGCGTGCGGTTATCGGGCGTGGAAGCCTGACGGGCGCAGCGTCGCCCGAACGGGTGCGCCGGCGAGGCGCGGCTGCAGCCGGCGGGGAGGCGCGGCCAAGGGCGATGCAGGGCCCCTGGGGCGCGCGTCGGAGGCGGGCGACTGCCGGAGTGGGCGCGCACGGCTGCGGTGGCCGTGGCGGGCAGCGGGGCCAGCGAGGCCGGTCGGGACTAGGTGCGGGCGACAAGGTCGGGGTGCGAGCGGCGTGGGGGTGCAACGACGACATGACGAGTAGAGGCAGGGCGCAATCCGGTGCGGCGGGCGCTCGGTCAGGCGGCGACGGCCACGGAACCGGCGATGGGAGAGAGAGAGGACGGCGGACGGGGCTCACAGCGGAGCGCAGGGAGGCGGCAGTGGGCTCGGGAAGGCGCCGAAGCTTGGGGCGGCAATGGTCGACGACGGCGCAGTGACGAGCGACGGGCGCGGCATCGGCTGACGAGGAAGAGGCGACGGGGGCGCGAGGGAGGAGCTGCGAGGCGTCCGGCGAGGTGGGGATCTCCGAGCGGCGGATGGCGGGTCGGGTGCGGCGTCGGGACTCCTAGATCGGGAGAGAGGGAGGCGAGGAGGACGGCGGCGGGGCGGCGCCGGGGTGGGCGCCGGCGGCGGGACACGAGGGGCCGGGCCTCTGAGCACGGGCAGGTGCCCAGATCGAGCGGGGAGGGGCGGGGCGCTGCCCCGATCCAGATCGGGGGAAGGGGAGAGAGGCGTGGGGGAAGCGAGTGGGGGGAGTGGGGATCGGTTAGGGTTTCGGGTGGCAAGGGGGCCATATAGGCCAGGGAGGTGCGGGGTGGGCCGGCCTGATTGGTCCAAGGCCAGCTGGGCCGAGGCCCACGGGGAGAGGGGGCCTCTCTCCTTTTTCTTTATTTATTTTTATTATATATTTTTTGTTAAATGTAGCACTTTGCACAAAAATAGATAGGAACAACGTGAAGTTGCATAAAAAGTTTGGGGTCACACTTTGAACATTTTAGTTTTCATGTTTGGCAATTTGACTTTTGGACTTTGATTTGAATTTGAAATTTGAACCGGTTCCGAACCAACGTGAGTTTAACAACAGTAATCATGATGATGTGGCATCATTAGGAGGGAATTACTGTATCTTAATTATCCGGGCGTCACATACGCTGAGGTGTTCCAGGCGGCATGAGTTGTGAAACAATTCCACATTTCCTTAAGTGTGTACCAAATTCGTGACTCAAATATCCCCCCCCCCCCCCCCCCCGTGATCTGATCGTAAGAACTTTATTTTTCTGTCACGTTGATTCTCTACCTCATTCTGAAATTTCTTGAACTTTTCAAAGGTCTCAGACTTGTGTTTCATCAAGTAGACATACCCATACCTACTTAAGTCATCAGTGAGGGTGAGAACATAACGATAGCCTCCGCGAGCCTCAACACTCATTGGACCGCACACATCAGTATGTATGATTTCCAATAAGTTTGTTGCTCGCTCCGTTGTTCCGGAGAACGGAGTCTTGGTCATTTTGCCCATGAGGCATGGTTCGCACGTGTCAAATGATTCGTAATCAAGAGACTCCAAAAGTCCATCTACATGGAGCTTCTTCATGCGTTTGACACCAATGTGACCAAGGCGGCAGTGCCACAAGTATGTGGGACTATCATTATCAACCTTACATCTTTTGGTATTCACACTATGAATATGTATAACATCACGTTCGAGATTCATTAAGAATAAACCATTGACCAGCGGGGCATGACCATAAAACATATCTCTCATATAAATAGAACAACCATTATTCTCGGATTTAAATGAGTACCATCTCGTATTAAATGAGATCCAGATACAATGTTCATGCTCAAAGCTGGCACTAAATAACAATTATTGAGGTTTAAAACTAATCCCGTAGGTAAATTTAGAGGTAGAGTGCCGACGGCGATCACATCAACCTTGGAACCATTCCCGACGTGCATCGTCACCTCGTCCTTCGCCAGTCTCCGCTTATTCCACAGCTCCTGTTTTGAGTTACAAATATGAGCAACCGCACTGGTATCAAATACCCAGGAACTACTACGAGTACTGGTAAGGTACACATCAATAACATGTATCACATATACCTTTGGTGTTGCCGGCCTTCTTGTCCGCCTAAGTACTTGGGGCGGTTCCGCTTCCAGTGTCCGTTTCCCTTGCAATAAAAGCACTCAGTCTCGGGTTTGGGTCCATGCTTTGGCTTCTTCCCGGCAACTGGCTTATCGGGCGCGGCAAATCCCATGGCGTCCTTCTTGAAGTTCTTCTTACCCTTGCCTTTCTTGAAACTAGTGGTTTTATTGACCATCAACACTTGATGTTCCTTTTTGATCTCCACCTCCGCTGATTTTAGCATTGAATATACCTCAGGAATAGTTTTCACCATCCCCTGCATATTGAAATTCATCCCAAAGCTCTTGTAGCTAGGTGGGAGCGACTGGAGGATTCTGTCGACGACCGCGTCATTCGGGAGATTAACTCCCAGCTGAGATAAGCGGTTGTGCAACCCAGACATTTTGAGTATGTGCTCGCTGACAGAACCATTCGCCTCCATCTTACAACTGTAGAACTTGCCGGAAACTTCATATCTCTCGACCCGGGCATGAGCTTGGAAAACCATTTTCAGCTCTTGGAACATCTCATATGCTCTGTGCTGCTCAAAACGCTTTTGAAGCCCTGGTTCTAAGTTGTAAAGCATGTCGCACTGAACCAGGGAGTAATCATCACTATGCGACTGCCAAGCATTCATAACGTCTTGAGTTGCTGGGAAAACGGGTGCTTCACCTAGCGGTGCATCTAGGACATATGCTTTCTTGGCAGCTATGAGGATGATTCTCAAGTTCTGGACCCAGTCCGTATAGTTGCTGTCATCGTCTTTCAGCTTGGTTTTCTCTAGGAATGCGTTGAAGTTGAGGGCAACATTAGCGTGGGCCATTTGATCTACAAGACATATTGCAAAGATTTTAGACTAAGTTCATGATAATTAAGTTCATCTAATCAAATTATTTAATGAACTCCCACTCAGATAGACATCCCTCTAGTCATCTAAGTGATACATTATCCGAGTCAACTAGGCCGTGTTCGATCATCACGTGAGACAGACTAGTCATCATCGGTGAACATCTTCATGTTGATCGTATCTGCTATACGACTCATGTTCGACCTTTCGGTATCTTGTGTTCCGAGGCCATGTCTGTACTACTAGGCTCGTCAAGTCAACCTAAGTGTTTTGCATGTGTAAATCTGGCTTACACCCGTTGTATGAGAACGTTAGAATCTATCACACCCGATCATCACATGGTGCTTCGAAACAACGAACCTTCGCAACGGTGCACAGTTAGGGGGAACACTTTCTTGAAATTTTATGAGGGATCATCTTATTTATGCTACCGTCGTTCTAAGCAAATAAGATGTAAAACATGATAAACATCACATGCAATCAAATAGTGACATGATATGGCCAATATCATTTTGCTCCTTTTGATCTCCATCTTCGGGGCACCATGATCATCATCGTCACCGACATGACACCATGATCTCCATCATCATGATCTCCATCATCGTGTCTTCATGAAGTTATCTCGCCAACTATTACTTCTACTACTATGGCTAACGGTTTAGCAATAAAGTAAAGTAATTACATGGCGTTATTCATTGACACCCAGGTCATACAATAAATTAAGACAACTCCTATGGCTCCTGCCGGTTGTCATACTCATCGACATGCAAGTCGTGATTCCTATTACAAGAACATGATCAATCTCATACATCACATATATATATATATATATATATCATTCATCACATCCTTTTGGCCATATCACATCACACGGCATATGCTGCAAGAACAAGTTAGACGTCCTCTAATTGTTGTTGCATGTTTTTATGTGGCTGCTATAGGTTTCTAGCAAGAACGTTTCTTACCTACACCAAAAACCACAACATGATATGCCAATTGCTATTTACCCTTCATAAGGACCCTTTTCATCGAATCCGATCCGACTAAAGTGGGAGAGACAGACACCTGCTAGCCACCATATGCAACTAGTGCATGTCAGTCGGTGGAACCTGTCTCACGTAAGCGTACGTGTAAGGTCGGTCTGGGCCGCTTCATCCCACGATGCCGCCGAATCAAGATAAGACTAGTAGTGGCAAGTAAATTGACAAAATCGACACCCACAACAACTTGTGTTCTACTCGTGCATAGAAACTACGCATAGACCTAGCTCATGATGCCACTGTTGGGAATCGTTGCAGAAATTAAATTTTTTTTAAGCATCACCAAGATCAATCTATGGAGTAACTAGCAACGAGAGAAAGGGGAGTGCATCTTTATACCCTTGAAGATCGCGCGGCGGAAGCGTTACAAGAACGCGGATGAAGGAGTCGTACTCGCAGCGATTCACATCGTGGTGGATTCCGACCTAAGCGCCGAACAGCGGCACCTCCGCGTTCAACACACGTGCAGCCCCATGACGTCTCCCGCACCTTGATCCAGCGTTTTTTTGACTTCGTTGCGCTTTTTTCTTTCTTACTTTCTCATTGGTTTTCTTATTTTTAAACATATGTCTAAGATTTTCATACAAAATTTACATTTGTTATTTACATTACAAGCAATTTTTTATACACATTTAGCATTTTCAAATACATGATTAACAATTTTAAAAAATATTATGTTGATGTTTGAATTTTGCATATACATCTTACATTTTCTGCATACATGTAACATATTATATATATATGTCTAACATTTTGAAATACATGATTACATTATTTCAGATAATTTTTAAAATTTATTGAATATGAGTTAAAGATTTTTAAAATACACGTTCAATTTTTTTGTATTATACAAAAAAATTTCTTTCACTATTTGAAACATTTTTTTACATTGGATACATTTTTTAAATGTCACAAAAATTTGTATGAAAATGTGACATTTAAAAACAACATTTAACGTAGATATTATTGAATAGTATGAATCTTTCTTAAGAATTAAGTCATCATTTTTTGCTCTGTATAGCATTTCCATAAATGTTGCCACATTTTTTTCACAGGCGTGAACCATTTTAAATGTCACATGCATTTGTTTTAATGGTACAAAATTCTTCTTAAAGTTGAGTGGCACTTTATGTACAATGCCTAAATTTCTTATAGTTGTGTGTTGAACACTTCAAAACATTAAAAATTTGCTTTTGCACATGGTAACTGGGCCGGCCCAAAACTGGCTTCCTACAAGTGATGTGTTCTTCTTTCATGCATAAGCGAGACATAGGACCGCCCGAGATAAACGGCAATGGCGCTACCAAATGAGCTTGGGTTATTGTCTAAAAAAAAATGAGCTTGGGTTAGGCCTGGCTACCATCTATGAGGCCAGTGGCACCTCGATGTCATATTTGATCCAGGACGACGTAGGTTAGCTTCATTCAAAAAAATGAAAAGAAAAGGAGATGGCTTTTCTAATGCTATTGTAATCCAACGTTTTTGAGAACCTGGTTTTTCTGTCAGCTACAGAAAGAAGGGTGGATAGCAGGGAGAGCTCAAAAATATTTGGCGCATAACATGCTGGCAAGGTATCATGAGCGCACCCACCTCCCCCGCGAGCCCATTTGGGCCGACACATGTGCGGCTGCCGGACAACCCATGTACGGGGGCAGTTCAGTCCCGTGTGTTTGTTGGTTGATCTTTTTCTTATTATTCTTTACTGTTTAATTTTTTCAAATAACTCAGGATATCATAAAAAGTCCCAAAATTCAAAAAAAAACAAGTAATTTTGAAAAACAAATGTCTGAAAGTCATAATTTTTTTCCAAAGTCACAAAATATTCATAATATCAAAAATATTTTTTGGGAAATCATAAATTTTCATGAAGTAAATTTTTTTTTGCATATTCAGAATATGTTCGTGATTTTGGAAAAAGTATTTGGGAAAATAAAAATATCCATGATTGTGAAAAATGTTTGTGAATTTTAACAAATGTTCACAAAATTCAAAAAAAAATTTGCCACTTCGAGGATTCAAAACTCTAATTTTAGTATGGAATTGAAATGAATTTGACTAGGCTTGGGCAGATGTTTAGGGGATGCGGTTGGATGACCGGCTCCTACATTCGAGTTTGCGTAGTGGTCCGGATCAATCTGCTGACAAATAATGTGTCCGTGTTTTAGGGAACAACGTCGGAGATGCCCTTAATTGACAACAACTGATGGAATGGTAGATATACCTTAAGCAATCGACATAACAAAGACTTATGTGGCATGCTACCAACTCAACTAAATTTCCTGGCAAATCGCCCATTAACAACGGAGACGCAAACAAATACTTCTGCCGGAGCAGAGGCATAGCCTACTTCATCACTTCATCGCAGTTCTTGCAGAAGAAAATTGCATATTTGTTTTTGCTTACTAGTAAGATGCCTGTGCATTGCACGGAACACCAAGATCAGGGGTGGACAGTGCCTGCAACGGCCATCACACCAGATTGTTCCATGGCCTTCGTGATATGGTGGGGAAGAGATAAGGCTGATTGTGAGAGACAAGGAATTGTTTGTAAATATGGAGACAAGTGCGACTATTTTTTTTTCCAAAACTGCAGCAATTTGCTTTGTATGCGTTAAATCTAGATCCAACGGCTATTGGTGAAAGATAGCAAACACACTATCATCACCAACTCATGTTTTTATAGGAGTAGAGATACAAATTGACCCGAAACTTCTCTATAACTGTCGAAGAACACTTTCAGTTTTACAGCATGGCCAATGTTGGTCAAAACTTGGCGCTAAGAATTTTTCCATTAGAACCTAATCTCACCAAGTCTAGAGGCGTCTTTGAACCTTATTTGGGTCCACCACATAGCCAAAATACAAACGGAGTAGATTCCACCTGGGAAGAGTTTTTGTGCCGTGGTATGTTTATCTGAGCAGAAGAGAACGTTACCAACGGAGCCACCGCAACTCCATGTCAAAGAAAGAAACATAAGCATAAATGTTAAGGCAATTTACAAGGGGATACAACTAAGCGTCGCATGCTCTGTCACTGTTCCACAAATTTACCGGACTGCGACAACCAAAATTAACCGATAAGACAATACAACAGCAGCAGCAAAATAAACTACATTCTTGGGAATTTAGTTCCCCACGGCGCCTTCTGCTGCTGCTGCTGCAACGGCCGGTCCTTTGCTCTGCCAGTACTGATAAGCATAGTAGACGGAGGACACTGCTAGGGCTCCGAGGACGATGTAGGTGATGATCCTCACCAGGCCGATCTGAGTAGGGCCCTTCTTCTGTTTGCTCTGTGCCAGCAATGCCTTTGGCTTGATCTTCGCCATGGTTCACCTCTGGTAATGCCAAGAGAAGAATCAGCATAGAGAAGTTTTAAAAGGTATATAAAGCTTTGCAATGATTTTTTTTGCTGAACATAACGTTTTTGCTTGGCGAGTAATAAACTGCACAGTATGCTTACGAACAGCTGGGTTTCCTATATCAGTCAGGAATTACTACAAGCAATAGGTTGCGCAGAAATGTTCTGACAGTTATATTGCGTCGTCCATGTGGCAGATGAACAAACCAAATGCTGGTACGTCATGTATGAATCCAAAGGTTTGCCTTGAAAGAGATACTAGTAATGTATGAGTCCAAAGAATATAGAGATGTACAACACATAGACAGCAGAGGCACACCCAGTGCCATAACATAGATATGATGGCAGACAAGAGGAGACGATATGATGGAATTCAGATTGCAGGTGGTGTTTGCGGCTTCGAATAATAAAAATGAGGTCTCATAGATTTGATACTGAATTCCATGTTGATTGACTTGACTAGTTAACGTTTAAGACATAGGACGATGGCATTCACGAATCATGGTCTCTAAGATACAAACCGTAAACCAGTAGTAAGATAATAAAGTTGTATAGCACATAGGTAGCAGAGGCATACCCATTGTCATAGCAGAAATATAATGACAGACTAGAGAAGATGGAATGTTCAGAATTCAGGTTGCAGGTGGTGTATGTGGCTACAAATCATAACATAAATGATGCTTTGTAGGTTTGATGCTGAATTCTATGTTGATTGACTTAATTAGTTAACTCACGTGACATGATGGCCTTTACAAATATTATGATTTTTAAGAAAGAAAACAGTAAACCAGTAGTAAGAGTGATTGGGTTAAAGCTGGTCATTACTTAGGGTGCTGGAAGTCAGGTCCTGCGCACAACCAAACGATGTGACTCACAGTTCTGGTATATATTTTCTGTCCTTTAACACTCTCTGAAATGAAGAGCTAACAGAATTGGTGCTTGCACAACAGGAATCAGCATGCTGAATCTGACAGTATAAAGCAGAATTCAGATAACACTATTCGTTTATAGCACTTGGCACAGGGACAGCTCTCATATTGGACTCACAGAAGTGAGGAGGTCCATTATCCTTCTATCAGGCTTCATTGTCTGGACTCCCCTACCTAACAAGATAGGTAACACCACAGATGACAGTCACCAGTAAGCAAACTGCACCCTCAGGCCTGAGCTTGAGATTGGAAGTCCATGCCCTACTGGCTTACTTTTCTGGTGGACAAGATCCAACAATTCAGAAAGAAATTTGTTGAAGTGGGTAACTACAATACTAAGCAACTCTCACAGACCACAGAATAGCTAATTGAAATTTGACCAACGTACGATATGATAATTCAATAGAGAAGTGTAGATGATGTATCAGCATAACAAATATAAGTTCAGACATAAGACAGAGTTAAGAACATGCGGTCGTCAGGCTCGGGCCGACTCTAGCTCGACTGGGCATGCATACGGAGAACTAACTCATTTCGTTATGTCACAGACAAATCTATGGTCCTAGCTAGCGTAAATCGATTTGATCTACTCGCACTCAATTGCCCCTTCCATACGTGGTCATGTCTCGCGGATAACCGTACATCATAGAAAAATTTACCAGTGCCATTCTGCACATCCCTGCCTGCATCTTCAGTCTAGGATATACAAGGAGCGCACTCCAATTATTCAGACGTACTCCTACTAGTGAATTGTGAGCGGGCACCGGCGTACAGTAGTGACTTGGCCGACTGACCACCAGGGAAGCAAAGAAAAAGCAGCTCGAGGACGCACGCGCAGTATGCCCAGATGCGCAACCTGACCCGCGATTTGCCCGTGCGATCTGGGCTCTCGGCGGGGCCAGATCGGGGGCCGCACGGCACGAAACCAGGCGGGACAGACGCCTAAGCCACGTCAGGGAGGCGCTGGGATCGGCCGGGGGAGAAGGAGGAGGAGGCCTTGACCCGGGATTGGAACCAGCCCCGACGAAAACCATAATACTCCACGATTTCACCCCGATTCCGCAGGGGTTTCCGGGCGCGGCGAGCCGGATCTAGCGACGACGGGCGCGAATCGAACTTGGATCGTGCGATTAGGGCCACGTACCTTGGGTTGGCGGCGGAGATGGACCGGCGGAGGAGGCCGGGGTTGGTCCACGGGGAGGGGAAGGAGCGCGCGGGGAAGAAGAGGAAGACGAAGACCAAGAGCGGGGGACGGGCGTGGGAGCCTACTACACGGGCTGTAGTGGGCGAGTGTGCCACGCTGTGCGGCTTGCGTGGCATGTGCCGTGGGGTGGCCGCGGGTCCAGGACGGCCGAACTGGCTGCCACGTTGGCCAGCGAACATTTTTTTTTTTTGAGCTTTTAAACTAATGAAAGGATAACTAATTTAGAAGTTTTTTTTTTGAAGTTTCGATAAATTTTGGAGGCGGTTTATTTTTTAAACCGGGGTGAGGCAGCTTATTTTTTAAGCTGCTCAAAAGAACTGGCCCAACGTATCATCAGAGCCTTAAATTGCCATTCACTGTTTTTCAATGTATATTGTATTCTGCTGATTTATCTAGTTTTTACCGTGAACCTGGTTGGTGCTAGTGCTTACAAAGGTGTCTTACACTTACTCCATTAAACACCAACAAAAATGGTAAACGGGCTTACGAGCCACCTTGCTTTAACCAGTCCTACAAACGCATAGGACAATTACAGTGCCCCAATCATTTGAAAAAACTAATTACATTCTCTGTATGAACAAAGTCTAGTTGATAAAATCGACCATTCATGCACACACTAAAAAATAGTCAACTATGCCCAGCTCCATGGTCACAAAAGGTAAACATTTCAAATGCGGGCAAGCCAATGAGGATAAGAAATAAAACTCAATGAATCACAATATTGTTCACCACAAAACAATTTCACATATATAATGAGGATACGAAGAATCACAATCCTATCATAGCAAAGAAGCATAATGCTAGCTACTGTATTAGTACCTGTTTTCTTACTGACCATACACAATTTCACATAGCTGCTCACCTTCTTCCCTTCAGCAGTGTACTGTGATGATTTTAGGTCCAAAGGCTCGAAAGAAAATGCGTCGGGGCCATCTTCAATTGAGGGAGGTTCAAGCCTAGCATTATTGTTGTTACTGGTATCACCAAGCATGAGTAACTTCCCCATGGTTGGCGAGGCCTGGCCCTCAAGCATAGCATGATAAAAATTTCAGGTGCTAGTTTGGTGATGCCCTACTGATGGTCCCCGGTGCCAGCAGTGCAAACTCTACAGCTGTGGCCGGATCAAGGCTGATGGGGTGTCAGCTAAGGCTTTTGCCTCTGTAGGGATTGCCGGCTTCTGAAGATGCCGCTCGATGGGAAGCCTCCACTGTTGGGCAGGCAAAACATGTGGAGGAATTCTCCCGCGGATTGAATCAAGATGGCATCTAGCTCAGGGTTGCGCCCGGAGCTTGAAAACAGAGCTTGACTTGCAGCTGTGTGCTCATGTGCTATGTTTGCACGAGCGCTCTTGTAAGGACATGGAATGTTTGGTTTCATTTTAGTGAAATGGAGCCGAGGCTGGGTGCCCTTCTATATCTATATCTATATATACCTATACTTTACTAATAAAGCAAGGTGCGTTTCGCCAATTTCTCATTCTTTCACTGCCGATTCTTTTTCCTATCTGAGGTGGTACTAAATCCTTATGCGTTTATTCGCTACAAAAACAATTTTCGTACATGGGCCGCGCGCTGTGGCCCAGCGAAGCCAGCCCACTTATTTTTCTTTCCACGCAGCAAGGAAAATTTTATTTTCCGCACTGACCGACAAATAGGAGTTTCGCACAGGACAACCAATAATGGGCTGGCCCAGTTTTCTTTTTTTTCTATGTTTTACTTCTATTTTTATTCTCATTTCCCTATCTCTTTCTTCCCTTCCAAGTTTATTTTTTTAGACTTATTTCGTAAACTAAAAATTGTCAAAAAACGTTCAGAATAAAAAAAAATGGAAAATGTTCAGAACTACAATTTCTTTTACTATTTTGAACAATATTCGGAACATGCAAAAAAGTTTCCTAATTTTTCAAAAAAGTTATTTTTTTTTCAAAATTGTTCAAGATTTCTAAAAAGAAAATGACAATTCAAAAAAAGCTCTAAATTCTAAAAGTACTCTTGTTTTATTGATTTTTTTCAAAATTAAAAATAATGTTTGTGTAGAAAACTGACACATTTTCTAAAAATCTTATGAATTTTCAACACATCTTCCCGCTTTAAAAAAAGTTCACAAATTCAAATAATGTGCACGTTTTGATATAAAAGGTTTGCGTTTTCAGAAAATGTTCGTGAAGTTTAAAAGATGTTCCCTTTCATATTTTGTTCGCGTTTTTTCAAAGTACATAAGTTTTAAAAAACTGTTCAGGATTTAAAAAATTGTTCATGTTTCCTAGAATTTTAGGAACTTCATAACTTAAAATCTCCTGCATTGAAAGGAAGAGTAGATTGAGTAACTCATGAGCCTTCTCTTGCATATGATGACGTAAACAACTCTTAAATGCCCTTGATCATCTGCAATACGCGGATGATACAATGCTGTTATTCCAACCTGATGAACACATCATTGCTACTATCAAGCTGCTCCTCCTAGCATTTGAAATGCTATCGGGGCTCAAGATTAATTTCCTCAAACGTGAGGTTATTATAATGGGAATGGACCAGCACGAGCGTGTCAGGATAGCTAACCTCCTTAATTGTAAACTAGGGAGTTTTCCAATTAAGTACCTCGGGTTACCGATCTCGCATAAAAAACTTGCCATCTCCGAATGGGAACCGCTGTATGGTAAAGTCGCCAATAGGGTTAGTCCATGGCGGAGACGTTTTATGTCTTTGGCGGCTCGCTTGATTCTCACCAATTCAAGTCTGTCATCCCTTCCTCTTTTTACGATGGGGATGTTCTTGTTGGCTGACGGGGTACATGGGAAGTTAGATACGCCGCGCTCCAAATTCTTTTGGGAGGAAGTGGGTCTCAAAAAGAAATACCATATGTTAAAATGGGCGGCGGTTTGCCGTCCTAAGAAGTATGGTGGGTTAGGGATCACTAATTCCAAACTTATGAATGTGGCGTTGCTTTCCAAATGGTGGTGGAAGCTAGCTGCTAAGGAAGGGGGTCTATGGGCGGACCTCCTGCGGGCAAAATACTTCCCGGATGGTGATGTATTTACCGCCAAGGCTTCGGGCTCGCCGTTTTGGAATGGGCTCCAGGCGGTTAGGCCAGCCTTCTCGTTAGAGGCGAGATTTGAGGTGAATAGCGGCAAATCGACTAGGTTCTGGTTGGATCGTTGGTTGGGCGACAGACCGCTATGGCAAGAGTTTTCGCAATTATACCAGGTGACGGCGAACCCGCTAATCCTGGTGGGAGAGGCTTTTCGCTCGACGCCGCCTGTGATTAACTTTCTGAGACAATTGAACGCGCGGAATTAGCAAGTTGGGACTTGCTTCAGGCGCGGCTGGAACACATTACGGTGAATCTAGATGAGGATATGGTTTCTTGGGACCTGTCGGCGTCTCGTAAATTCACAGTGAAGTCCCTTTACAATAAGCTGACGGAGGGCACTTCGTTAGATATTGCCAGGAACCTTTGGAAGGCTATGGTGCCGCTAAAGATTAAGATTTTTCTGTGGCAGTTATTCCGCAATAGGCTCCCGACGGCTGAGAACGTGGCTAAACGCAATGGGCCCTCGGACGGGACGTGTGTGGTATGTGAGTCGTTAGAGGACGCGAACCACGCCATGTTCCAATGCGCACTGGCTCGCTTTGCCTGGAGCGCGGTGCGACAGGTTTTCCAACAGAATTGGAATCCTAGTACTGGGACCGAGTTGTTGGCTATTTTACAGGCGCAGAGGGGTGCCAAGGCCAGGATTTTGTGGATCTGAGGAGCATTACTTTGGTCCCTTTGGACTGTGCGTAATAAAATGACTATGGAACACAAGTTTCCGTCCAATCCAACTGATGTTATTTTCAAATGTCATTTATTTTTACAGAGCTGGGTACCGCTGGGGAAGCAATGTGATGCCGACCTTATGAAGAGCACTATGGAGAAGATCGCCACATGTATCCCATGGCTGCGGCAAGCGAATTGAAGCGTATCTTGTTTCCTTCTGGGTCTAGTTTGTGAGCTAGAGTGGGTCGGTCCCTACTAAGACTGTTTTATTCGATGTGACATGCGTGGCTGGTGTAGCCTCTTGAGACTGTTATGCTATGTGTGGTCTGTGATGTGCAAATCTTGGATGCTGCCTATGTGGCTTTATTAATTTAAAGCCGGACGCGTCTAGTGTCTACGTTCCAAAAAAAATGCCCTTGATCAATGAATGGAAAAATAGCGAATTGATTCCTTCGCACGCGGTGAAACCGACAAGCTAAATGTTCATTTTTCATGTGCACACAGGATTTTGCTTGCACATATAACTCTCACTAACTTTAAATCCAAACTATTTTATCTTCCGTTGCAAACGCATGGGCATATGTGCTATCTCTATCTAATCAAAAGATCCCAAGTAGGACACTCCGTGAATCCCGGCGAAACATAGCCGGGGCTGGGTGCCCTTTTCCTCTAAAATAAACAGCTTGTTCATTATCAATAAAAAGTTCTGACTTCATCGCCAAAAGAACGTTCTGACTCAAAAATTCGAAATTACAGCCCCAAAAAGGGAACAGATCAGGAACGCCCTAAAAACGCGGGGGGGGGGGGGGGGGGGGGGGGGGGGGTCGCGGGAGATGCCGACACAAAGGTGTGGCGTAAGCAGCGGCGATGGTCGACGGAGTCGAGGCAGCGGGAAGGATCACCTACGGTGGTGGAGATGATTCTGGAAGGCGGCTGCGTTTTGGCGTGAAGCCACCGGTCGACACTGACTTGAGGGACGGAGGAGGAGCATAGGCGGGCGTGGGAACCGCTGGTCGCCGCTGACTGAAAGGACAATAGAGGTAGCCTAACGAGGGGTGCTTAGTGAGGGCATCAACTGATTTAGCCCGCACTGGACGCTCATGGGTCCGGTCCAGTTGGCTCCACTTGGCTGCTCGTGATTTGGCAGGACCAAATGTGGACATCTCTGACAAGTTTTAGGACCTAAGGCTGGTCATAGTGGGAAGTAACTTAGACTAGTAACATGCTTTTCTTACTAATTTATGTTACTACCTTCATAATGGGTAGTAACATATGGATGATAACATACAAGTCTTCATTAATTGAGACATAGACTCATTTTACCTCGGGGTGTGTTATGTTACAGTAACATATTATGTTACCACAAGCATCTCTCCCCTCATTAACTCCATGCCACATAAGCAAATTTGTATTGGGATGTGTCATGTTACTACCTAAGTTACTTCCACTATGACTAGCCTAATAGTTGCCTTTTGCAAGTTTTATGACCAAATCATCACATCCTGTACAAGTTCTAGGACTTGCGGTGCTATTACCTCTTTTTTTGCCAAACAAGGTACAAATGCATAAGCTCGCATCCTATGTATTCTTAAAATGTCCATTCCAATTCTCTCGACATGCAAAGTGTCCACCTCAATATCCCCACTAAGACATGCATTTGAGTCTTCCCTCTCAGTAAGTCATGCGTTTAAGTCTGGCACATAAGCAAGCCATGCATTTAACATATAAATTACAATTATTTTTGCATTAGTCTATGGATGTAACGTTGCCACATCATACATGCATATTAGTCATCCTTCACAATTTTTTTCGAAATGACATAACTGTCATTCAGTTTTTTTGTATTTTTAGACACTTTCTATTGGTTTTCAAGCTTATATTTTATTTTCATTAGATTTGCACTCACCGCCATAACGCACATTATGACCATATAAACAGCTCCGAGAGACTAAGCCGATGTGTCTTGAAATTGATGAAGTCATCACACGTGCATCACCATCATGGTAGGGGATTCCTCCTCTCGCTCTGTCTCTTGCACCATGATATCCGTGCCGGATTGGCGAATCCTGACCTATTGGGGCGTCAAATTTTTTGTATTACATTGCTCACATTGAAGCTTTTGACAAATCCTCATGTTGTTTGATTTTATACGCAGATTGTCATGGTTCAATGTTATATTCTTGCTTATTTAATATTGTAACGCACACTATTATTGGACAATTCAATGTTATATTCTTGCTCATTTACTGTTGTAATGCACAATATTGTTTTACGAGTGAATGTTACATTGTTGCTCATTTCACTTTTGGTTAATGATTACACCTCAAAATGGCAACCAAACATGACATGAAACTCATTTTAGTTGATAAAATCTCATTGGTAGCCAGCCATGGAATTTGAAAATTGGAATCTTCAACAAAAGAAATCATTACAGAAATTTCATATCATTTCTTCAAATGAAATATGGGAAGCCAAACAAGACATACCTATTTTCTAGGTGAGGAGACCATGAGCTTGGCGAAGCTTCGATCGAGTCAAAGTCGTCGATGATGTGATGGATGATGATACAACTGAAGGAGAGCACCTCCTCGATGCAATGAGTGTCCAATTGCGGAGCTTGTGAAGCAACACGACATCAAGTCAACGACAGAGGTGGGATGCCAAGGGATGGTGTCGGTGTCAAAACCGGCGGATCTCGGGTAGGGGGTCCCGAACTGTGCGTCTAGGCGGATGGTAACAGGAGACAAGGGACACGATGTTTTACCCAGGTTCGGGCCCTCTCGATGGAGGTAAAACCCTACGTCCTGCTTGATTAATATTGATGATATGGGTAGTACAAGAGTAGATCTACCACGAGATCAAGGAGGCTAAACCCTAAAGCTAGCCTATGGTATGATTGTTGTAATGTATATTGTGTCCTACGGACTAAAGCCCTTCGGTTTATATAGACACCGGAGGAGGCTAGGGTTACACAGAGTCGGTTACAATGGTAGGAGATCTACATATCCGTATCGCCAAGCTTGCCTTCCACGCCAAGGAAAGTCCCATCCGGACATGGGACGGAGTCTTCAATCTTGTATCTTCGTAGTCTTGGAGTCCGGCGGACGATGATAGTCCGGCTGTCCGGACACCCCCTAGTCCAGGACTCCCTCAGTAGCCCCTGAACCAGGCTTCAATGACGATAAATCCGGCGCGCATAATGTTCGGCATTGCAAGGCGGGTTCCTTCCTTGAATAATCCAGAGAAGATCATGAACACCAGGATAGTGTCCGGCTCTGCAAAATAAATTCCACATTCCACCATAGAGAGAATAAAATGTACACCAGTCCAATCTGCTGACGTATTATGCGGCGCGACATCGCACCGCTACCAAGCCTTTGTTTGAATCGTTTTTTACTATACCACCTCAGCACGTTTAGTGAAGCGGTTTCCTTGGCACGTCTTGTCGAAGCAGAGATCGTGTTCCCCTTATTTCGGGATTCTCATCAATACGTGTGTGGGTAACCCAACCGTGCCCGTCGCCACGCCTCCTCCATCGAAGGTGAATCCCGAATGGTCACGGAGACGACCCTTGGTATTTTTCCCCTTTATAAGAGGACCAAGGACCGTTTCTTTTCTTCAATCTCGCATCGAATCTCTTCCTCGCTCCTAGTTCCAGCACCCAGAGCCCCAGATTCAAACGCTTCGGATTCTCAATCATGTCCGGCTCCGACCTCCATGGTTAGTGGATGCCCTCCTCCGTCACGGAGGACGACATATTGAAGTTACGTGAGGCCAAGTACCTGGCCTACGAGATTTCGCACAGGTTGCCTGCCCAAGGGCAGGCCGTGCCCGCCCCCGAGCCCGGCGAATACGTTGTCTTCGTATCCCACCTCCGTCGGGGTTTAGGCTTCCCGACGGACCCCTTCGTGAGAGGGCTCATGTTCTACTACGGGCTCGATTTTCACGATTTGGCTCCGGAGTCCATCCTCCATATCTCCGCATTCATTATCGTCTGCGAAGCCTTCCTCCGCGTCACTCCCCACTTCGGCATGTGGCTGAAGACCTTCAATGTGGAGCCGAAGATGATCGGGGGGCGTCAAGCGGAGTGCCTTCCAAGAGGAACTCGGACTGTGGCAGCAGGAGTGGTTCTATATCACCGCTCCGAAGGGCAGCAGGCAAAAGCCGCCGCCTTCATTCCGCCCGGGACCTCCACGTCGACTGATGTCGTGGGTCAACCAAGGGCTCAATTGGGGGCCGTCCGAAGACGTGCCCTCACTACAGGGCCGGATTCGAGACCTCCAAGCGAGGGAGATCAATCTGGTTGTGGTGATGTAGGTTATGCTAATCAGGCATCTTCTGCCCTGCAAACGCCGTCCTCTCCATCTATGGGAGTTCAACCCGGAGGGACCTCGGATTCTCCAACACTTCATGGGTGCGACACCCGTGGAGATGTACAAGTTGTTCTTCGGACCGTAGGTGGCGTGTCCGGAACTAGCCGA
The DNA here is from genome assembly GCA_963921465.1 of Triticum timopheevii. Taxonomy (NCBI): domain Eukaryota; kingdom Viridiplantae; phylum Streptophyta; class Magnoliopsida; order Poales; family Poaceae; genus Triticum; species Triticum timopheevii. The sequence continues at coordinate 3,178,283 of OY997266.1, read as the reverse complement.
GGACGCAGGCCTAAGCCGCAATCGCCCGGATACTCAGGTAAATAGCTCAGAGTCCGGACGTTCTGTTTATCTGCCTTTCTAGAGTTCGTCTCCTGACCCATTACTCACAGTAGTGGGTGGCGCGATCAAGGCTGATAAGGTGTCCGGCCCCCCTCCCAGAGACTGTTGGAAATATGCCCTAGAGGCAATAATAAAAGCATTATTATTATATTTCTTTGTTCATGATAATGGTCTTTATTCATGCTATAATTGTATTATCCGGAAATCGTAATACATGTGTGAATAACAGACACCAACATGTCCCTAGTGAGCCTCTAGTTGACTAGCTCGTTGATCAATAGATAGTCATGGTTTCCTGGCTATGGACTTTGGATGTCATTGATAACGGGATCACATCATTAGGATAATGATGTGATGGACAAGACCCAATCCTAAGCATAGCGTGAGATCGTGTAGTTCGTTTGCTAGAGCTTTTCTAATGTCAAGTATCTTTTCCTTTGACCATGAGATCGTGTAACTCCCGGATACCGTAGGAGTGCTTTGGGTGTATCAAACGTCACAACGTAACTGGGTGACTATAAAGGTGCATTACAGGTATCTCCGAAAGTGTCTGTTGGGTTGACACGGATCGAGACTGGGATTTGTCACTCCGTATGACGGAGAGATATCACTGGGCCCACTCGGTAATGCATCATCATAATGAGCTCAAAGTGACCAAGTGTCTAGTCACGGGATCATGCATTACGGTACGAGTAAAGTGACTTGCTGGTAACGAGATTGAACGAGGTATTGGGATACCGACGATCGAGTCTCGGGCAAGTAACATATCGATTGACAAAGGGAATTGCATACGGGGTTGATTAAATCCTCGACATCGTGGTTCATCCGATGAGATCATCGTGGAGCATGTGGGAGCCAACATGGGTATCCAGATCCCGCTGTTGGTTATTGATCGGAGAGCGATCTCGGTCATGTCTACATGTCTCCCGAACCCGTAGGGTCTACACACTTAAGGTTCGGTTACGCTAGGGTTGTAGGGATATGTATATGCAGTAACCCGAATGTTGTTCGGAGTCCCGAATGAGATCCCGGACGTCACGAGGAGTTCCGGAATGGTCCGAAGGTAAAGATTTATATATGGGAAGTCCTGTTTCGGGCATCGGGACAAGTTTCGGGGTTATCGGTATTGTACCAGGACCACCGGAAGGGTCTCGGGGGTCCACCGGGTGGGTCCACCCATCCCCGGGGGCCACATGGGCTGTAGGGGGTGCGCCTTGGCCTACATGGGCCAAGGGCACCAGCCCCACTAGGCCCATGCGCCTAGGGTTTCCAAAGGGGAGGAGTCCTACTAGTGGAAGCCACCTCCTAGGTGCCTTGGGGGGGAGGGAAACCTCCCCTTGGCCGCACCCCCCCCCCAGGAGATTGGATCTCCTAGGGCTGGCCACCCCCCCTTGGCCCTCCTATATATAGTGGGGGAGAGGAGGGACTTCATACCTTGAGTCCTTGGCCTTTGGTTGCCTCCTTCTCCCTCTCCAACACCTCCTCCTCCTCCATAGTGCTTAGCGAAGCTCTGTCGGAGTACTGCAGCTCCATCAACACCACGCCGTCGTGCTACTGCTGGTGCCATCTCCCTCAACCTCTCCTCCCTCCCTTGCTGGATCAAGAAGGAGGATACGTGGCTGTTCCGTACGTGTGTAGAACGCGGAGGTGCCGTCCGTTCGGTGCTAGGATCTCCGGTGATTCGAATCACATCGTGTTCGACTACATCATCCCCGTTCTTTGAATGCTTCCGCTCGCGATCTACAAGGTACGTAGATGCATCTAATGACTCGTTGCTAGATGAACTCATAGATGGATCTTGGTGAAACCGTAGGAAAAATTTTTGTTTTCTGCAACATTCCCCAACAGTGGCATCATGAGCTAGGTCTATGCGTAGTTCCTCTTGCACGAGTAGAACACAATTTGTTGTGGGTGTAGATTTGTCAACTTTCTTGCCGCTACTAGTCTTATCTTGCTTCAGCGGTATTGTGGGATGAAGCGGCCCGGACCAACCTTACACGTATGCTTACATGAGACCGGTTCCACCGACTAACATGCACAAGTTGCATAAGGTGGCTGGCGGGTGTCTATCTCTCCTACTTCAGTTGAAGCGGATTCGATGAAAAGGGTCCTTATGAAGGGTAAATAGAAGTTGACAAATCACGTTGTGGTTTCACGTAGGTAAGAAAACGTTCTTGCTAGAACCCTACTTCAGCCACGTAAAACATGCAACAACAATTAGAGGACGTCTAACTTGTTTTTGCAGCAAGTGCTTTGTGATATGATATGGCCAAAGTTGTGATGAATGATGAATGATCTATATGTCATGTATGAGATGTTCATGCTATTGTAATAGGAATCACGACTTGCATGTCGATGAGTATGACAACCGGCAGGAGCCATAGGAGTTGTCTTTATTTTTTGTATGACCTGCGTGTCATTGAAGAATGCCATGTGAACTACTTTACTTTATTACTAAACGCGTTAGTCATAGAAGTAGAAGTAGTCGTTGGCGTGACAACTTCATGAAGACACGATGATGGAGATCATGGTGTCATGCCGGTGACAAGATGATCATGGAGCCCCGAAGATGAAGATCAAAGGAGCTATATGATATTGGCCATATCATGTCACTACTTTATATAATTGCATGTGATGTTTATTATGTTTTATGCATCTTGTTTACTTAGGATGACGGTAGTAAATAAGATGATCCCTTACAAAATTTCAAGAAGTGTTCTCCCCTAACTGTGCACCGTTGCTACAGTTCGTCGTTTTGAAGCACCACGTGATGATCGGGTGTGATAGATTCTTACGTTCACATACAACGGGTGTAAGACAGTTTTACACAGCGAAAACACTTAGGGTTAACTTGACAAGCCTAGCATGTACAGACATGGCCTCGGAACACGGAGACCGAAAGGTCGAACACGAGTCGTATGGAAGATACGATCAACATGAGAATGTTCACCGACGATGACTAGTCCGCCTCACGTGATGATCGGACACGGCCTAGTCGACTCGGATCGTGTAACACTTAGATGACCAAAGGGATGTCAAATCTGAGTGGGAGTTCATTATAATTTGATTAGATGAACTTAATTATCATGAACTTAGTCTAATTTTTTTTACAATATGTCTTGTAGATCAAATGGCCAACGTAGTCCTCAACTTTAACGCGTTCCTAGAGAAAACCAAGCTGAAAGACGATGGCAGCAACTATACGGACTGGGTCCGGAACCTGAGGATCATCCTCATAGCCGCCAAGAAAGATTATGTCCTACAAGCACCGCTAGGTGATGCACCTATTCTCCCTGCAGAACAAGACGTTATGAACGCTTGGCAGGCACGTTCCGATGACTACTCCCTCGTTCAGTGCGGCATGCTTTACAGCCTAGAGCCGGGGCTCCAAAAGCGTTTTGAGAGACATGGAGCATATGAGATGTTCGAAGAGCTGAAAATGGTTTTCCAAGCTCATGCCCGGGTCGAGAGATATGAAGTCTCCGACAAATTCTTCAGCTGTAAGATGGAGGAAATAGTTCTGTTAGTGAGCACATACTCACTATGTCTGGGTTACATAACCGCTTGACTCAGCTGGGAGTTAATCTCCCGGATGATGCGGTCATTGACAGAATCCTCCAGTCGCTTCCACCAAGCTACAAGAGCTTTGTGATGAACTTCAATATGCAGGGGATGGAAAAGACCATTCCTGAAGTATTTGCTATGCTGAAATCAGCAGAGGTAGAAGTCAAGAAGGAACATCAAGTGTTGATGGTCAATAAAACCACTAAGTTCAAGAAGGGCAAGGGTAAAAAGAACTTCAAGAAGGACGGCAAGGTAGTTGCCGCGCCCAGCAAGCAAGCTGCCGGGAAGAAGCCAAAGAATGGACCCAAGCCCGAGACTAAGTGCTTTTATTGCAAGGGAAGCGGTCACTGGAAGCGGAACTGCCCTAAATACTTAGCAGACAAGAAGGCCGACAAAACCAAAGGTATATTTGATATACATGTAATTGATGTGTACCTTACCAGTAATCGTAGTAACTCCTGGGTATTTGATACCGGTGCCGTTGCTCATATTTGTAACACACAGCAGGAGCTGCGGGATAAACGGAGACTGGCGAAGGACGAGGTGACGATGCGCATCGGGAATGGTTCCAAGGTCGATGTGATCGCCGTCGGCACGCTACCTCTACATTTACCTACGGGATTAGTTTTGAACCTCAATAATTGTTATTTTGTGCCAAGTTTGAGCATGAACATTTTATCAGGATCTCGTTTAATTCGAGATGGCTACTCATTTAAATCCGAGAATAATGGTTGTTCTATTTATATGAGAGATATGTTTTATGGTCATGCTCCGATGGTGAATGGTTTATTCTTTTTGAATCTCGAGCGTAATGCTACACATATTCATAGTGTAAGTACCAAAAGATGTAAGATTGATAGTGATAGTCCCACATACTTGTGGCACTGCCGCCTTGGTCACATAGGTGTCAAACGCATGAAGAAGCTCCAATGGACTTTTAAAGTCTCTTGATTACGAATCATTTGACACATGCGAACCATGCCTCATGGGTAAAATGACCAAGACTCCATTCTCAGGAACAATGGAGCGAGCAACCAACTTATTGGAAATCATACATACTGATGTGTGCGGTCCAATGAGTGTTGAGGCTCGCGGTGGCTATCGTTATGTTCTCACCCTCACTGATGACTTGAGTAGATATGGGTATGTCTACTTAATGAAACACAAGTCTGAGACCTTTGAAAAGTTCAAGGAATTTCAGAGTGAAGTTGAGAATCAACGTGACAGGAAAATCAAGTTTCTACGATCAGATCGTGGAGGAGAATACTTGAGTCACGAGTTTGGTACACACTTAAGAAAATGTGGAATAGTTTCACAACTCACGCCACCTGGAACACCTCAGCGTAATGGTGTGTCCGAACGTCGTAATCGCACTCTATTAGATATGGTGCGATCTATGATGTCTCTTGCCGATTTACCACTATCTTTTTGGGGCTATGCTTTAGAGACTGCCGCATTCACTTTAAATAGGGCACCGTCGAAATCGTTGAGACGACACCGTATGAATTATGGTTTGGGAAGAAACCTAAACTGTCGTTTCTAAAAGTTTGGTGATGCGATGCTTATGTCAGGAAACTTCAACCTGAAAAGCTCGAACCCAAATCGGAAAAATGCGTCTTCATAGGATACCCTAAAGAAACTATTGGGTATATCTTCTACCTCAGATCCGAAGGCAAGATCTTTGTTGCCAAGAATGGGTCCTTTCTGGAGAAAGAGTTTCTCTCGAAAGAAGTAAGTGGGAGGAAAGTAGAGCTTGATGAAGTATTACCTCTTGAACCGGAAAATGGCGCAACTCAAGAAAATGTTCCTGAGGTGCCTGCACCGACTAGAGAGGAAGTTAATGATGATGATCAAGATACTTCTGATCAAGCTCCTACTGAAATTCGAAGGTCCACAAGGACACGTTCCGCACCAGAGTGGTACGGCAACCCTGTCTTGGAAATCATGTTGTTAGACAACAGTGAACCTTCGAATTATGAAGAAGCGATGGTGGGCCCGGATTCCGACAAATGGCTAGAAGCCATGAAATCCGAGATAGGATCCATGTATGAAAACGAAGTATGGACTTTGACTGACTTGCCCGTAGAACGGCGAGCCATAGAAAATAAATGGATCTTTAAGAAGAAGACAGACGCGGATAGTAATGTGACCATCTATAAAGCTTGGCTTGTCGCTAAGGGTTATCGACAAGTTCAAGGGGTTGACTACGATGAGACTTTCTCACCGGTAGCGAAGCTAAAGTCCGTTCGAATCATGTTAGCAATTGCCGCATTTTATGATTATGAAATTTGGCAAATGGACGTCAAAACGACATTCCTTAATGGTTTCCTTAAGGAAGAATTGTATATGATGCAGCCGAAAGGTTTTGTCGATCCTAAGAATGCTGACAAGGTGTGCAAGCTCCAACGCTCGATTTATGGGCTGGTGCAAGCATCTCGGAGTTGGAACATTCGTTTTGATGAGATGATCAAAGCGTTTGGGTTCTCACAGACTTATGGAGAAGCCTGTGTTTACAAGAAAGTGAGTGGGAGCTCTATAGCATTTCTCATACTATATGTAGATGACATATGGGAAATGATATAGAACTTTTGGACAACATTAAGGCCTACTTGAATAAGAGTTTTTCAATGAAGGACCTTGGAGAAGCTGCTTATATATTATGCATCAAGATCTATAGGGATAGATCGAGACGCCTCATAGGTCTTTCACAAAGCACATATCTTGATAAGATTTTGAAGAAGTTCAAAATGGATCAGTCCAAGAAAGGGTTCTTGCGTGTTTTGCAAGGTGTGAAATTGAGCTCAGCTCAATGTCCGACCACGGCAGAAGATATAGAAGAGATGAGTGTCATCCCCTATGCCTCAACCATAGGTTCTATTATGTATGCCATGCTGTGTACCAGACCTGATGTAAACCTTGCCATAAGTTTGGTAGGAAGGTACCAAAGTAATCCCGGCAAGGAACACTGGACAGCGGTCAAGAATATCCTGAAGTACCTGAAAAGGACTAAGGAAATGTTTCTCGTTTATGGAGGTGACGAAGAGCTCGTCGTAAAGGGTTACGTCGACGCTAGCTTCGACACAGATCTGGATGACTCTAAGTCACAAACCGGATACGTGTATATTTTGAATGGTGGGGCAGTAAGCTGGTGCAGTTGCAAGCAGAGCATCGTGGCGGGATCTACATGTGAAGCGGAGTACATGGCAGCCTCGGAGGCAGCACATGAAGCAATATGGGTGAAGGAGTTCATCACCGACCTAGGAGTCATACCCAATGCGTCGGGGCCGATCAAGCTCTTCTGTGACAACACTGGAGCTATTGCACTTGCCAAGGAGCCCAGGTTTCACAAGAAGACAAGGCACATCAAGCGTCGCTTCAACTCCATTCGTGAAAATGTTCAAGATGGAGCCATAGAGATTTGTAAAATACATACGGACCTGAATGTAGCGGATCCGTTGACTAAACCTCTCCCTAGAGCAAAACATGATCAACACTAGAATTCCATGGGTGTTCGATTCATCACAATGTAACTAGATTATTGACTCTAGTGCAAGTGGGAGACTGTTGATAATATGCCCTAGAGGCAATAATAAAAGCATTATTATTATATTTCTTTGTTCATGATAATTGTCTTTATTCATGCTATAATTGTATTATCCGGAAATCGTAATACATGTGTGAATAACAGACACCAACATGTCCCTAGTGAGCCTCTAGTTGACTAGCTCGTTGATCAATAGATAGTCATGGTTTCCTGGCTATGGACTTTGGATGTCATTGATAACGGGATCACATCATTAGGATAATGATGTGATGGACAAGACCCAATCCTAAGCATAGCGTGAGATCGTGTAGTTCGTTTGCTAGAGCTTTTCTAATGTCAAGTATCTTTTCCTTTGACCATGAGATCATGTAACTCCCGGATACCGTAGGAGTGCTTTGGGTGTATCAAACGTCACAACGTAACTGGGTGACTATAAAGGTGCATTACAGGTATCTCCGAAAGTGTCTGTTGGGTTGACACGGATCGAGACTGGGATTTGTCACTCCGTATGACGGAGAGATATCACTGGGCCCACTCGGTAATGCATCATCATAATGAGCTCAAAGTGACCAAGTGTCTGGTCACGGGATCATGCATTACGGTACGAGTAAAGTGACTTGCCAGTAACGAGATTGAACGAGGTATTGGGATACCGACGATCGAGTCTCGGGCAAGTAACATATCGATTGACAAAGGGAATTGCATACGGGGTTGATTAAATCCTCGACATCGTGGTTCATCCGATGAGATCATCGTGGAGCATGTGGGAGCCAACATGGGTATCCAGATCCCGCTGTTGGTTATTGACCGGAGAGCGATCTCGGTCATGTCTACATGTCTCCCGAACCCGTAGGGTCTACACACTTAAGGTTCGGTTACGCTAGGGTTGTAGGGATATGTATATGCAGTAACCCGAATGTTGCTCGGAGTCCCGAATGAGATCCCGGACGTCACGAGGAGTTCCGGAATGGTCCGGAGGTAAAGATTTATATATGGGAAGTCCTGTTTCGGGCATCGGGACAAGTTTCGGGGTTATCGGTATTGTACCGGGACCACCGGAAGGGTCCCGGGGGTCCACCGGGTGGGTCCACCCATCCCCGGGGGCCACATGGGCTGTAGGGGGTGCGCCTTGGCCTACATGGGCCAAGGGCACCAGCCCCACTAGGCCCATGCGCCTAGGGTTTCCAAAGGGGAGGAGTCCTACTAGTGGAAGGCACCTCCTAGGTGCCTTGGGGGGGAGGGAAACCTCCCCTTGGCCGCACCCCCCCTAGGAGATTGGATCTCCTAGGGCCGGCCACCCCACCTTGGCCCTCCTATATATAGTGGGGGAGAGGAGGGACTTCATACCTTGAGTCCTTGGCCTTTGGTTGCCTCCTCCCTCTCCAACACCTCCACCTCCTCCATAGTGCTTAGCGAAGCTCTGTCGGAGTACTGCAGCTCCATCAACACCACGCCGTTGTGCTGCTGCTGGTGCCATCTCCCTCAACCTCTCCTCACTCCCTTGCTGGATCAAGAAGGAGGAGACGTGGCTGTTCCGTACGTGTGTTGAACGCGGAGGTGCCGTCCGTTCGGTGCTAGGATCTCCGGTGATTCGAATCACGTCGTGTTCGACTACATCATCCCCGTTCTTTGAACGCTTCCGCTCGCGATCTACAAGGTACGTAGATGCATCTAATGACTCGTTGCTAGATGAACTCATAGATGGATCTTGGTGAAACCGTAGGAAATTTTTTTGTTTTCTGCAACGTTCCCCAACAGAGACCGCACTGGAGCCCGTGCTGGTCAGAATGTTGGAGGTCGCGCCCACAGAAGGGAGCGAATGGGGAAAATAGAGGAGCTAATATTTCGCCCAAAGGGGCGTCTGAAGAGGGGGGGATCAAGAACCCCTCCTCCCAGGGGGAGAAGAGGACCGCCTCCGAAAACCCGGAGGCCAAAGCCCCTAAACGGGGGAAGAGATCTTCACCGGGGGGTCCGGCGTCCGGGGAGAATCCGGACGCACAATCATCGCCGAAGAATCAGCCCTCCAGCGAGCCGTGAGTATGAAAAGGGGATTTCATTAGTAAGAAAATACCTCCATTTGTGCTTCTGTGGGTGACCGAAATTTTTATCTTGCAGTTCGGATTTGCAGCCTTCGCAGATGAGCTCGTCTTCGGGGGACCTTCTTCCGGAGATGATGGAGAGCGAAACGCCCCCGTCTGCTGCGCCATCAGATAAGGCAGACGAGCTTGAAGTATCGTCACGGAGGGTATCCCCGAGTCCGGAGGGGCCGAAAAGTTCGGCGCCCGATAGTATCCGGCCGGGAGAACTGAAGAATCTGCTTGAGAGGGCGTCCATCTCAGAAGATCATCGTGCGTTGATGCACATGGTGATTGGAAGGATTTCGTCCGCCGAGAGCGGATTGCGTAACGCCGCTATGAGTTTGCTGGCGGGATTTGAGGTACGCGAAAATGACGCACCTTCTATTTTTGACAGTTTTGCACATAAAAGTGTGCCCTGTATAGATAGTAGCCCCTGAGACTCGGTAGGTTGTCGAAGACGACAGCGTGCCGAGGATCGAAATCGCAAGTAATGAATGTCGCCGTTCCTATGCAGGTGGCGGATAGTCCGAGGGCTAGCCGGACTAGTGGGGTTGCCGAGTTAATGCGGCAACTTGACGCGGCGGATGCAGACATCGCACTTGTCAACCGGCGACTTGACGAGTCGCAAGGTAAATGAGTTCTCCACAATCGCTTTATTAATAGAGTCAAAGCCCTCCTCTGATAAATTATATGTTGTTATACAGACGGTGCTGCTGCTGTGAAGAGCCTTCGGGCCGAACTTGCTCAAGCCAAGGAGCAAGCCCGAAGGAGTGACGCGGCTGCCTCGAGGGCGGCCGAGGAGTTGGCCGAATTGGCCGTGAAAGTAAAAGATGCTGCCGACCGCAATGAGTCTCTTGAAAAGGAGCGCTTATCGGAGCAGGAAGACCTGAAGAAGGCCACCGCCGAGGCCAAGGATGCCCGCTCTGCCATGCGGGCCATGAGGGAGGAGCTGCGCCAGGCCGGAGATATCGTGGCTGGCAAGCCTTATCTGCTGCGTCGCTGGTTTATAGATCAAAAGTATGCTCAATTTGATCGGCTGTGGAGTCCGGAGGATCTGTATATGGACTTAGCGGAAAGTGCGGCTGGTGCCGTTGAGCACTTCCGGAGCCAGAAGGATCACAAGACGGAAGAGCTATTTTGGTCTCAATTCCATAGTCCGGATCGCTCACTTCCGTTGACCGACCGGTTGGCCGAATGGGCCGAGCTAAATAGATTGTCCGGACTTGCCATGACTGACATCGTGGCTCATGTCTGGCCAGAGAGGCCCAAGGCCACGAGCTACTTCGGCTTACTGCAGCAATTCCTTGGAGCGGTGCCGCATATCAAGGAGATGAAGCGGTCGGCCTGCATCGAAGGCGCGCGGATGGCACTTGCCCGCGTAAAGGCGCATTGGACAGAGATGGATGCCACCGCTGTTGCCGCCCAGGGTTCGGATGAAAGCCGGCTCCCCGCCGAGCACTATTTCGGGGAAGTTATGCGTGGTGCTCTTGTAATAGAGTCGCAGTGCTCAAAAAATGTCACGTTCAAATGAACGTTTTAGCTTGTAAAACAATGATTATGCAATAACTGCCTTTTATACTTGTGCGTCCCAAGTGGTAAAACTGCTCCTGAGCGGCCGTTTTCGTATATATTTGTATAACCTGAAAGATTGCAGTCTTCGGCTTCAGCCCCCACGCACAAGGTGCGGGGGTGTTCGCAAAAATAGCGCGTGTTCACACTTAATCCGACGTCTCGGTCCTGTTTAGGAGGTGGTAGCGTAGCGAACGAGGCAATCCGGACTATAATGCTTTATCACTTTCACTTAGCCAGTGGAGTTCAAGGGTGGGGCTACGATATAGCCCCTGGGGGCACCGCACTTCTCCGATTGCGGGGCGCGTGTGTGCCTGACCGGGAAACGGTCCTTCGTCAAAGCGGGGAATTCTAAACATTCCGGTAGTCGATCGAGTGGTTGACCAGTCTCTCGCTATATCATGACAGTCAGTTTTCGGCTTTCTCTACTGAGGTGCTCGCCCAGCCGAACTGGGGCACAATCGCAGTAGTTCTCCTGGTGCCGCGTTAGCCGATGATACGGAACGTAAGGCAGCAAAACACAGGAGCCGGGCAAACCCAACATTTGACCAAAGACATGATTTGGAGCTGATGCATATAATGCCTAACTCGAGACGCTGAACACTCCCTAAGGTGTTCGGTCTTTATGATAATGGGCAGAATAATGCCCTAAGCCCCTAGTGTCTAGGTACGGGCATGGTCTTCTGACGCGGCCAATGCCAAAACGTCAGGCTCCGCTGTGGTTATAGGAAGAAACCAAGGGAGAATAACAACAAGAGACAGTAAAAAAGGTTTACGCAGGGTCTTAATCTGAAAAGAATCCTCGTAACGGGTCCCTACTGCACGTCTGCGCCTGTGTCTCCGTTGTGCCGTTATCCTGGACGGGTATGCACGTTGTTCATCTGTAAAAAGAGAGGAACGCTTAGTTTGGAAACAATTCGTGCGAAAAAAGGAGAAGAAGAAACTTAAATAAGTAAAGCGGGATTCGTATGAACTCGCGATTCTTTGTGCGCGCAACCCCTTGTCAAGGGTTGTGCGGCTAGGGAGCCCCTAGCCAACCAATGCCGGACTCGTCTATCCGTGTCCGGGGTCTTCAAGTGACCCTCGCACTGAAATGATGCCTCGAGGACCGGGCATCTTGAGTGTAAGAGACGCGTAATGTGGTATGGCGTTGAAACGGACAAAAGCCTTTCGTCCCAAGAGTGCTTGATATCCACTTTTAAATGGGACGATGTGAAAAATTAGTTTTTCGCGCCGAAAATTGTTCGGTGATCCGAACACGACTTCTAGTAATAGGGAGCCTGTGCACTTGGCGTAAGGGCCTGGCGTCACTCCTTTGAAGGAAGTGCGGCTGTGTCGAATTTTGGTAGGGTCTATCCTCATCTTGCGAATTGTGTTTGAGTACAGCAGGTTTAAGTCGCTGCCTCCGTCCATTAGGACTTTAGTAAATTGTAATCCGTCGATTATGGGATTCAATATCAGGGCAGTCCGTCCCGCGTTTCGAACGCTTCTGGAATAGTCCAGGTGGTCGAAAGTGATTGGTTTTGATATCCAATCTCTATGGTCTTCTTGTTTGGACCATGCGAGGCTCTTTTTAGGAAGTGCCGCACTATTTTTCCGTATTATCACATGAAGTGAGTTTACTGCCTTGACCTCTTGTGGGAAAGTCTTTTGTTTTCCGGTGCTCTGCTGGTGGGGTTTATCGTCTTCGCTTGACGCGTCGAGCCCCTTGTGTTCGGTGTTTAGTCGGCCGGACTGTTTGAAAACCCAGCAATCCCTGTGGGTGTGGTTTGCAGGCCTTCCGGGGGTACTGTGGATTTGACATATCCGACCCAAAATCTTGTTTAAGTTGGACAACTCATCGCTGTCATCCTTAAGAGGCGGTGTTTTGTTGTTCGGCCGCGAGCTTTTGAATCCGGCGTTGACTGCCGTGCTCTTTGGGCTTTTCTCTTTATTCCGGCGCTGCTCTTTTCTGCGCCGTGATTTTCCGTTTCCATCTCTTATCTCGGATGTACTTGGGTCGCTGGTGCTGCATCTTGCTAGCCAGCTATCCTCTTCCGCACAGAAGCGGGTCATGAGGCTTGTTAGTGCGGACATTGTCCTCGGCTTCTCTTGGCCGAGGTGCCTGGCAAGCCATTCGTCTCGGACATTGTGTTTAAAAGCTGCTAAGGCTTCGGCGTCCGGACAGTCGACTATGTGGTTCTTTTTGGTGAGAAAGCTGTTCCAGAATTTCCGCGCTGACTCTCCAGGCTGTTGAGTTATATGACTTAGATCATCTGCGTCCGGAGGGCGAACATAAGTCCCTTGAAAATTTGCTCTAAACGCGTCCTCGAGCTCTTCCCAACTTCCAACAGTGTTTTCTGGGAGGCTTTTAAGCCAGTGACGGGCTGGCCCTTTGAGCTTGAGGGGTAGGTATTTTATGGCGTGGAGATCGTCTCCTCTGACCATGTGTATATGTAGTATATAATCTTCTATCCAAACTCCAGGGTCTGTTGTTCCATCGTAGGCCTCTATGTTTATGGTCCAGCACCTCATCGGTGAAACATAGTGGGTGTGCGGCGCCCCTGTATTTGGGTGTGCCGCTATCTTCGGACACTTGACGTGTTGCCTTGCTTCTTGGGGCCTTCTTCTTTGGCCCGTAGATGGACTTGGCTGGGCCATCTGTCCTTCCAAGTTCGTTGGTTGGTTTATGTGTGGCGCCGCTTTCAGAATTTGGCATGTCATCCGGCCGTCTATCCAACCGGGCTGCCTCTTTATTTTTTGACTATGGGGGCTCTATAGCCTCGTCGTCGAATTCTGGTAGCAGCTTGCGCTTCGGGTAGCTCTTTGATTGGTGGACATTGCCATATTTATCCGCCGTTTCGAGTACTTTGCTCCACCTCATTCTAAGTGTGTCTTCCGCTGTTTTGAGCTTCCGTTTTTCTTTCTTCAAGCTTCTTGCAGTGTTGACGAGTCTTTTCCGAAGGTTTTTGCCTTCCGGCGGCGTGTCCGGCGTGAGATCGTCCGAACCGTCGTTTTCGCCGGGCCTGGACTGATTATCTGACTCGTCCTGTTCGGACGGTTGCTTATCTACATGCTCGTCGTCCACTTTTGTGCCCTGCTGTAATGCGGGGTCCTTAGCAGCGTTGTTGTTGTCGAGGCGGGGCTTAGGGCGGCGTCTGCGCCGCTGTTTTGGTTGTTTATCGGCGGGGTTATCCTCTGCCGCGGCCCGTTGGTCCTCGTTATCGCTCTCTTTTGGGGTATCCACCATGTATATGTCATATGACGAGGTGGTCCTCGCGTGCCCTATAGGTGCTGTTTCTTGATCGTCTCCGGCGTTGTCGTCTATAGCGTCGATGTCTTCGGAGTCGTAGTCTAGCATGTCGGTTAAGTCGTCGACAGTGGCTACAAAGTGGGTGGTGGGTGGGCTCTGAATTTCTTCATCGCCCGTATCCCAACCATCCTGGCCATAGTCCGGCCAGGGCTCTCCTGATAACGAGAGATGCTTTAGTGAATTCAGGATGTCGCCAAAAGGCGAGTATTGGAAGATGTCCGCGGCGGTGAATTCCATAACCGGCGCCCAATCCGATTTGGTTGGTAGGGGCGCGGGAGGTTCGGAGTCCGGCAAGGAGTCCGGCACCTCGGAATCACGAGTTTTGCGAGGGACAAGACTAGTGTTTGGCTCCATCGCCGTGGTAGTTGAAGCCCCCGAGGCGGTGTCCATCCACTGATCCTCTATCTGGGCAATCGTCTCCGGTCTAATAGCCGGAGCGGATTCGCGTGCGGCCACCAAGGCACTGTTCGGCGGCAGAGTTACATCATACCCATCGCAACAGTGCGGCGCGCTCGGCTGTGGCTCGGGTCCGTCGAAGATCAAGTCTCCGTGGACATCGGCCGTGAAGTTTAGGCTTCCGAATCTGACCTGACGGCCAGGGGCGTAGCTTTGGATCTGCTCCAGATGGCCAAACGAATTAGCCCGCAGTGCGAAACCGCCGAATACAAAGATCTGTCCGGGGAGAAAAGTCTCACCCAGGACAGCGTCGTTGGTTGAAGATGCCATCGGGCCTATCGGTGATGACACAGAGGAACTCTCAATGAAAGCACCAATGTCGGTGTCAAAACCGGCGGATCTCGGGTAGGGGGTCCCGAACTGTGCGTCTAGGCGGATGGTAACAGGAGACAAGGGACACGATGTTTTACCCAGGTTCGGGCCCTCTCGATGGAGGTAAAACCCTACGTCCTGCTTGATTAATATTGATGATATGGGTAATACAAGAGTAGATCTACCACGAGATCAAGGAGGCTAAACCCTAAAGCTAGCCTATGGTATGATTGTTGTAATGTATACTGTGTCCTACAGACTAAAGCCCTCCGGTTTATATAGACACCGGAGGAGGCTAGGGTTACACAGAGTCGGTTACAATGGTAGGAGATCTACATATCCGTATCGCCAAGCTTGCCTTCCACGCCAAGGAAAGTCCCATCCGGACACGGGACGGAGTCTTCAATCTTGTATCTCCGTAGTCTTGGAGTCCGGCGGACGATGATAGTCCGGCTGTCTGGACACCCCTAGTACAGGACTCCCTCAGATGGGATGGCAATGACGAGGTTAGGGCCAGAGGGATCGTGATGGTAGAGTTAGAGATGAGGGTGTTGGCACTGAATAAGAACCATGACCTGGACCAACGGAGGAAGGCAGTGGAAGGTGGAGCTCTGAAGCACTAGAGTCGAGGAAATCTGGCTGAGATGAACGTATGTTTTACCTAGTTTTGGCTTAATACACCCTCGAGGAAAATCAACGATGAGCACCTTTTGACCACCGTCGCCTTGTGGGCACGCACACTCCTTATTGATTGGACAAGGTGGAGTGGTCAAACCATCAAATTCAGTCATAACGATGGGGGGTTCGGACCATGGTTAAGACAACATATAACGAGGCAGCCACCAAATTCTTTTTCTGCCACGCCATATCTAACATCTGGGATTTGGAAGCATGAAGCACATATTTTAGGTGAATTATAATTGTCTTCCCAAAGAGTCACTGTTACACGAAAAAGAATCGCAATGTTGCCGCATTTTTTTCTCTAACATTTGTCTCAATACTTATGATTCTGGAGGAGTTGACTTAGAATGTTGGTCGTGGTTTAGACCCAAGACAAGAGATGAAAAATGTTTCAGCTTTCGTCATCTAGTCATGTTAAAGCAGGGACGTTTATTCAAGGTCACTCAAGGAAAATATTTAGGGTATGGATGTGGGTGGAAATTTTTTCTTTATTTGTAATATTGTGTCATTCTATAATTTTTCTCATATCATTTTTTCATTATAGATAGATTGATAGGCTAGATACAGTTATATAGTCCTTGCATCACATCATATAAAACGTTATTACATCCACTATACCCAGGGAGTACATGACCTCGGGTTGGAAAACAACTCAGATGCGTTAGGACATTTCCAAATTATGGCAAATTCCCTCAATTATTATCAAATTGTGCTCGTTTTAAGGGTCGGATGCCTTAGGAGTATTTGTACAAGTTTTAAGGGTCAAATGGGTGATATTTTTTAACTTAGAACTTATTTTCCTTTTAACTAAAACATCAACCCACCCGCAAAAAAAAAACTAAAACATCAACCAAGGGATAATATGGCTTAGTACGCCGTCATTTGGTCGTGCAAGTGATAGATCCCCAAATTTCCACCAAAGCGCGTGATGACCCACAAGTATAGGAGATAGCAATAGTCTTTGAGGATAGTATTTCATCCAAATTTATTGATTCGACACAAGGGGAGCCAAAAAATATATTTATAAGCCTTAGCAGTTGAGTTGTCAATTCAACCGCACCTGAAAAGTTATTTTTCTACAACAAAGTGTTTAGTAGTACAGTAACAACACTAGTAATAACTTAGCAAACACAATATGAGAAAAGCGTAAGCATTGGATCAACGATGGACATTTGCATGGAGATTCAACATATAACAGTCACAACCTAGAGCAATACGCAATACCTCCAATACATCAATTCAATGTAGGGATGTATTCCGTATATCATACGTGCTTATAATAAGAACTTGCATCGCATCTTTTGTTCTACCACCCCTTGGCAGCGAGGTCCTTAAGGAAATCTAATGGTAATTAAGCTCTCCTTTTAATAGAGAATCAAATGAAAGCATTAACACATCGTGAATACATGAACTCCTCGAATTACAATCATCCCCGGAGAGTATCCCAATTATTGTCACTTTGGGGTCTACTGTTCAGAACAATAACAAGTGTATAAAACTAGCAGATAGGATTAGGAACTCGCATGTATTGATGAAAACATAAAGGATTTAGATTTGAAATCATGGCACTCGGGGCCTAGTGAGAAGCATTAAGCATAAAAAAGTCACAACAACATAAATCTGAGAATATAGTGGATACTAGGGATCAAGCCCTAACAAATAAACTCGATTACATGATAAATCTCATTCATCTCCATCACCGTCCAGCAAGCCCTACAAAGGAATTACTCACTCCCGGTAGTGAGCATCATGAAATTGTTGATGGAGAAGAGTTGTTAATGAAGATGCTGACAAATCTCCCTCTCGGGAGCCCTGAACGGACTCCAGATCAGCCCTTCGGACGAAGAACAAGAGGCCGCGGCAGCTCCATATCGTAAAACGCGATGAAACGTCTTTAATTTTTTTTCTCAGGAATATGGTACTTATGGAAGTGAATTAGGTCAAACGGCTGCCTATGGACCCCACAAGACACCAAGGCACACCTAGGGGGTAGGCGCGCCCTGCTGCCTTGTGAGCAACTAGTGGCCCCCTCCAGTGGATATTTGCACCAATATTTTTATTTATTCAATAAAAAAATCTCCGCCAAGTTTTGACCAATTCCGAGAATTTTATTTCTGCACAAAACAACATCATGGTAGTTCTGATGAAAACAACGTCAATCCTGATTAGTTTCATTCAGGTCATGTACGTTAGAGTCCAAAACAAAAGAAAACGTGTTTGGAAAAAGTAGATATGTTGGAGACGTATCAACTCTCCCAAGCTTAACTCATTTCTTTTACTCAAGCAGTTCAGTTAATAATTGAAAGTGATAAAGAAAACCTTTTACAAGCGCTTTTATTTTTGATTATGTATGTAAGCTTAACTAGAAACCAAGTTTTCAACAAAGATCCTTTAATTCCATTTGTAATAGAGTTGATTTCATTTTTTTACCCTGTGATTCATAATTTTGATAGAATTGACCCAATCTTGAGAAAACCTCAATGTATACCCTTATTGATTGACTTTGTGCCAAAATTTACCCCTAGCCCTCCAATTTTGTGTTGACTGGGCATGCAACATAGTCTTTTTTTTGTTTTTTGTCTTGTTTTCTTTATTGCAAAAAACTGAGCAAAAAACTAAAGCCACGATGAATTGGACCCAGCCGACCGCACCCACCTAGTCGAGCTGCATAGCCTCCGTGCTCGGTCGCACCCGCCAGAGCCAGTTGTGTACATGTTGACACCAAATTTTGGCACAGTCAAAAACTTAATTAAGATTGTCTCAAATGGAGAAGTGATCTACATGAAAAAGTTCCGTATTGTCGACATGAACATCTTTGAAGTTCGGGCCGTCCCCATCCGATCTCATCTCGAGGGCCGAAGTTGTGCTCGAAGTACTATGATTCTGTATGCAGAATACTATGATTTTTCTTAATAAAGTTTGGAACAAAGCACCCTCTGTGCTTTAAAACACGCCATGCAAGCCATATACATCTACTTTGGCGCAAAGAGTATTTCAACCAGTTAGTTGATACTTGATATTATAAGCTTAACTTGACCCTCGCAAAAATAAAGAAGCTTAACTTGCCGATACACATTTTATTATAAAATCGTGAGAACAATTACCATTTTATAAATCTTTAACTAACTTGTTGCTCCAATCTAAAAGTCTTTCCGGTTCATTCATGGTCTGAGGGCTGCGTACAAGTGAACACTCCCTTGACTAATTTACACACGAGTGTGGTTTTTGTGCACCCATGGACCTTGCACCCCCCGGTGCACCCACGATATAAAACGTAGCAAAACATTCCAGAAAAAAAACTGAAACTTTGTGGATGTGATTTTGACAAAATGTTTTAGGTACTTGTACAGAAAAAACTAAGTTTGTGCTGAAACATGATGTTTTTTTGGCTGCCAAACTATGCAAACAGTTGAAGCATTTCCTCATAATCACATGCACGAAGTTTCGGAATTTTTTTCTATTTTTCGAATTTACTTCGGTGTGTTGGTGCACCGAAGTTGGGTGCAGCCACTACTTTCCCTTTACACACAGATCCTGATAGTTCTCAGCCATGAAATGGTGCCATTTCCTTTTTCCTCCTTTTTGTATGTGTCGATGAAAGGGTTTCCATTGTTACAGAACATAGTATCAGTAGGTCAAAAAAGAAAAACATAGCATCACCATTGCATCTACAACATGTTGAACATTATTTACATATACGCCGTCGAGTAGCAAATAAACTTAACAAGCACGGTGAGGTGCCCACACCAAGAACTTAGTAAATATGGATATTATTCTAATTTTTGTTTGCAAACGGCAAACTGGCGGTGCTGCTATTTTGGAAAATGGCGTCTTTTTTGGAGGGTTCAGATGGTGACGTATTTATCGACAGCCATGTCAGCTGTTCAACGAGAAGAAAGCAAATGACCCCCCCCCCCCCCCCCCCCCTCTCAACAAGTGAACATCATGTGCTGTGTACCAATATTTTCCTCAGAGTGAAAATACATTAGTTGGCACATTTGCGGCAAAGTAATCTCTATTGCTATCTCCTCCTGTTAGTCTGGCTAAAAAGACAGAAATCTTAACTTTAAGCTAAGTGACGTTGTTTCCGAAGAATATAAGAGCAAATAGATGACCCGTGCATTATATGGTATTAGGCACTAGGCATAACTGCACAAGCCATGGAAACACCTAAATCCGCCAGTGCCACTATGTATCCAAGATCATTATTGTCGAGTCCAGGACTACCTCGCCGCCTTCCCCGTCATCTGTTATGTCAGCGGTTTTGCAGAACTTCCTCTTAACGTGAGAGTAACAGGCCTCCGAAGAAACTTCTGGGGTTTTGGCATGTATGTATATTTTTTACCTGTAATTGTGATTCTACCCTAACCCAATACAGGCAAATCTAAGATGTTGGCGAGCAAACTAATCGCGCACTCCAAATCGAAGATAGGTACATATATACACTTAAATTTTGATGAAAGTGCTTCAATGCTCAGTCCTAAGTCCCAAGAAGTGAAACTCCAGAAGTTTTATTGCATATTCAGAACTCACCCGCGTAACCACCTGGCCCGTGGTACTTCAGTACTATATAAGGACACGGACTGACATTCATGCAAACATCAACAGTCTCTTCCGACAATTTTCTAACATTGTCATCATATAATGGTTTAAACATGAAATGGATAGACGAGTAAAGTAGATAGTGAAATTACTTCCCATATACTCACATCGATAAACTTGAAATGGATAGACGTTTTCTACCTAGAGCCCTTGAAGAAAACGTGGCAGCTTCACACGCTTGCCATCTTTCCTCTCAAAGAACACATGCCTGACTAGGCTTTCTTTGAAACAGAGACCAAGAATCTTTGGATCACTAATTTCTCAATCAGCTTGCCCTTGCTATCACAGTGAAACAGTGACTGGGAGGAATGATTGTCACTGATTACCAGCATATCTCCCTTCTTAGACACAACCTTGCCGTATAGGCACTCAATATAGCTATCATCTTCCCATCATCTCCTCCTCCGGCAATTCATTCTCGTACTTTGCTGACCATACCTCCGCCTCGTAGTCCTGCAGCACCCATGCTTTCGCGGTCATGGTAGCCACATCTATGCGGCCGATGCCGAGCGTGCCATCCATCTGAAGCAAATGCGCTGAGCTGTTGGCTGTGGGAGATTGGATCCACCTGAATGACTCTGCCAGGGTATCGAAAATAACGATCTTGCCGCCAAAGGCGTTGACAGTGTACCAGTGCAGGCAGTCATGTAGCATCACCGGCGGGTGGTCGCAGGCATGAAGAAGCCAGGGTGACATGTCGTCGTTTCCCATGAACGGCGAGGCCACCGGCACCCCGATACACCTCTGCTTTTGTCCCACCGTGAGGACGTAGTAGTAGACATCATTGTCGTCACTGTTGTTTGGGCGCTTCCAATAGAGGATGCGGTACTCGCAAGATGAGTGGTGATGGTACATGGCGGTGACATTGCCGCCGGTCAGATCTGGGAGCGCGCACCACTGGCGCGTGGTCGGGTTGCAGAGGTAGAAGCGGTGGCTGGAGAGGGAAAAGGAGGAGGAAGCCGTCGCAGGAGGCGTGGAAGGTGAAGTTACGGCGAGAGTAATTGTAGTCCGAAAAGGTGTGACGGAACCCGGGTGCCCCGACACCCGGTTATCCAGTCCGTCCGCAGCGCTCAAGATTCGTGCGGGCGATTTCTGCAGTGCAGGCGGTTGCACAGTAACTGGGGTGATTAGCAGGCTTTCTCCAGGGAGACAGATAGCGACAGGAGGAGAGAGGCATGGCAGGAATAGGCTTGAAAAGGTGTTCCAGTCTACGGGCCTGTTCACTGAAACGACAGCACATGCATGGCCCAGCGGCATGAGACGATATTATATCGATAGCAACTTGCATGGCTGCTGTTCATTTGCGCGGTCAGCCTATTTCAGTTTAGCGTTTGTTATTATTTTTATTTCTTGAATATGGACCTTTAAGTTTGTGAGCTGAACAAAAATGAGTCTTTTTTTATTTCTTTTGGCAAATGCTGCTTGCCCCCTCCTTCGATGTAACTCTGCTTGTTGACTGGTTGGGTTTCTTCCAGTGGAATGGAACCGGGGGTTCGCCGGATGTAGTCTTGGAACGCGAGGACGGGCCGGCGCGCGGCGGGGGTTCGCCGGATGTCCAGGGCGTCCACCGTGGCGTGAGCGGTGTACTGGTAGCTCCTGGCCCGGAGGAAGACGAGCGGGAGCGACGGCTGGCGGAGGTGGTGGGCGAGGAGGAACGCGGTATTGGAGGCGAGGCGGCGCCATGAGTGGCAGACCGCGCGGCAGCGGAGGAGCTCCTTCGTCGGCAGGCGGAGGAGGATCTCCCACTGGACGATCTCGTCCGGGAGGGCGGGGACGGCGGCAAGGCCGCGCTTGCGCGGCGTCCGGATCTCCATGGTCTCTGTCTGGTCACCGCGCTCCACACGACCCAGCGCCGCTGCTAGCCGCCTTAGCCATCGCATGCAGGGCCGGGGGTTCGCCGCCGACAGTGGATCGTTGGGTTTGGCCTGATTTTGTGCGGCTGCGGCGCGGTTTGGTCGAGAATTGGGAAATGATGATGGCTTGCACGAGTATTAATTAATTCTCGCTGGAAAACAGCCAGTTATCGGGAAAGTTTAGCCCGTAGTTCTCGCTGGAAAAATCTCGCCGGACGCGTCAACTAATTTCCCGATCTTTCGCTTCCTCATCAACGAGCTATTCATGCATGCAGGAAACTCACGTGCGCGTATTCCCTTCCGTTTTTTCACAAAAATGAACCAGCCAATCGTGCATGCATCAAGCGACACGGGCCATCGGTTTCTCTTTTTTTCCTGAAAACTTCTAATCTATTCATCTTCGACCATGGCAGTACAACGAATACCAAAAATAATAAAAATTACATCCAGAAACATAGACCACCTAGCGAAGACTACAAGCACTGAAGCGAGCCGAAGGCGCGCCATATTCATCGCTCTTCCACACCAGAGTCGGGCACAACTTATTGTAGTACACAGTCGGGAAGGGGTTCATTCACTTTTGACGGGAGACTTCGCTCTGCCTCCCAGGTCGCTCTCCTCGGGCGACTCTGGAGGCCGCCGCCGCCACCTACCCTCCGCCCCTCTCCACCACTCCCTCCCCTCGCCGTCGCCGGAGGAGGCCGCGGGGTGAAGCCTAGCGGCGGACGGCAGCGGCGAGGTACCTCCCGCCTGGACCACCCCCACCTGCTCCTTCAAGATCCAACCCGAAAGCTCCGCTGACATGGCCATGGCGGGCGCCCCGAGCCGGTCTCTCCCTCCCTCTCCTGTGCCGAATCTGGCAAGCCAGCCTCCGGATCCGCCCTCCTCCTGCTCGGGGGGGCTGTCCGTGGCCGGATTCGGACCCGACGCCCTCCCGCTTGGCTGCCTCGACTCCGGCTGGCTCCCTGGATGGCCGTCGTCCCTCTCCATCGTTGGCATCGACCACCTCCGCCTTCCCATGCTGCACTACGAGCTGGCTCCGGCAGCGCCCGAGAGCGGTGGTTTTCCCCTCCGCGTTCGTGCCCTGCCGTGTTGGCTACCATGGCAGGGTCCGATCTGGATGTCTTTGCCCCTGCGCCCCGTCCCGTGCTCTGCCACGGGCCTCCTCCCTCGTCCTCCACCACCGCCTGTTCTGTTGTCGTTGTGCTACTCCGGGCACTCGCCAAAGAAGGTGGCGTCATGGCTCCTGAATCTTGGGAGCCTTCCACCTCCCAGATCCCCCGGTGGGTTGTTGTTGTCTCGTAGCTTCACCTGCAGGGGGCGTCGCACCAGTGGTCCTCACTGGTGTCCTCGGCGTCAAGGGTGCCTGCCGGCGTCGCTGCCGGTGGGATTCGCCTGGATCTGGGGCCGTCCATCCCAGCGCTGCCCGATGCTATTGGTGGCCCTGCGTCACGTCGTGAGGAGGATGTGACCGGGGTTTGGGAGAAATCCATGGTCGGCCAGCTGCCACTAGCCGAGATAGCGGCGACGCTCCCCGTCCTTCCCATCTTGATGGCGCTGTCTTCATCCCCCAGTCTTGTGATGTTTTGGGTGTGCTTTGTGGAGTTCTATGCTTGGCGATGCCTTTCGACTACATCGGTGGCACACAGGTGCTGTGGCGTTGTCTCGGCCCGGTGTGACCGTTCGAATGTACCCCATGACACAGGTGGTGTCACGGCATTGTGCAGTCTTGGTTGCCCGGTGCTTTTTGATTGCGTCGACGGTGCAGTGTTGTGGTTTAGTCTCGGCTCGTCGTTGCAGCTCAAGCGACCGTCGTGCCCCTTGTTGTGATGTTTTGGGCGTGCTCTGTGGTGTTCTATGCTTGGTGAAGCCCTTCGACTACGTCAGTGCCACACATGTGCCATGGTGTCGTCTTGGCCCGGCGTGACCGTTCGAATGTCCCCCATGATACAGGTGGTGTCGCGGCGTTGTGCAGTCTTGGTTGCCCGGTGTTTTCGATTGCGCCGACGGTGCAGTGTCATGGTTTAGTCTCGGCTCGACGCTGCAGTTCGAGCACCTGTAGTTCCCCTTGTTGTGTTGTGTCCCCCCTCGCCATGTGTTGTTTTTGCTTTATTTCTTCCTCTTGTGCCCCCTTGTACTTCTGGTTCACTTGAACCCTATCTTGTATTAGGCTGCAAAGCCTATACTAAAAATACTAGGCCCGTAAGGGATTCTTTTTTCTGGTTTTTTGGATTTTTTTTACAGACTGCTGTAAAGTTGACGCGTGGGCTGGGCTGTTCCTCGTCGTTGTTTTTTACTGGTCAAACTTGTCTAGCCTGTTATTCACGAGGATTTTACACGTGGAAGACGCGTGGTGGGCAGGAAACGTGCGTGTGCGATTTCTGTGGTGACACGGTATCTTCTCTTTTCTTCTTCGTGTGTCCGGTCCTCTCTGGAACCTCCCGCTGCCCACCGCTTTGCTGCTGTACGAGAGTATAAAAGGGTTCGCTTCCTTCTCCGCTTTTCACACATGCATCTCCCGTTACCAATCCCAGCGGCGCCGACGCCCTGTGCTCGCCATAGGTCACCGTTGGTCTCCCATCTTCCCTAGCGCCGGCCCCCATTGGGAGCCACGCGTAGAGGCCATGAACAAGGCGGGCCGGCGACATAATCAGGCCGCGGCGGCGTGGTGTTCCCATCGTGACATGTGCTTCTCCCGGCGGCCGAGCGGCTCCTCGACGTCCATGAGGTCCCCCACCTTGGCCTCCTTCACCAGTGTACATCAGGTGCCTCTCGAAGCTTCGGCATGCCTTCTTCACGTCGGCGTCACCACAGGCGAAGTCAACGCCGCTCAAACTATAAAAATTGGTGGTAATAGGTTTCGTCGGCGATGCGAATACTGCGGCCGAGCCTAGCTGGGCCTGCAGCGCAAGCACCCGCGCGACTGGCATCGTCAACGCGGCTTCCAACTCGGCGAAGAGGGGCGCACGACGCGAGATACCGTGTTGTTCTTCTTGTCAGGAGACGTCAATGCGGTGGCCTTGCTGATCTGAGCCTGGATGTTGAGCAACCGCACGGCCATGGTCGACGCGGTACCGGTCATGTCGAGGGACGGCAATAGCGTGCGCACCGCAGTGCGGCCGCTGTCCGCCGAGGAGCTCTACGGGGGACGGTCTGCGATGTCGCCGCGGTCGACATCGGACCCCATAGACATAGTGGCCATAAGACTGCACGCACAGAGCTCAAGCTGTTGGCGCGGTGGCGGCACCGGCGCTTGCGTCGGAGCAGCTTCGGCTTCGGCGGCTGCCACAGCTGCTGCGCCCTCGGCTAGATCCTGAAGAGCGCGAGCCCGCCGCCGCACTGGTTGCACTCCCTCTGCATGGTCCACGCGCCGAGTTTTCGACCTCGACCACGCCCAACCGTCCGGTGGCAGCCATGGACTGCGACCTCCCCGATCATGCCCCACCATCTCACATTCCCTCCTCGCCTCTAGAGCTCCGCCGTTGCTTCCGTCTCGGCCGTCAGCCGTTGGCATCACCGCCATCGTCTTCACCTTGGTGCAGCCATCTCCTTCTTGGCTTGAACCTACACTGAATATTTCAGGCTTGCATTCAGTATTTGTTATGTTGATCACCTTGCTCTGCTTTTCCTTTGAGAAACACCAATGCGGCTTATATGCCTCAGCACACTATATACCCAAGTTATGACATTATCCAAGCAACGCACTCTGAAGAAAACCCGATCTTTTTCTGATTTCAGTGATCCAGTGATGGACTCAAAATTCTGATACGTACCAACTACTATTTCTTTTCTTTTTCTTGAAAAGGACCAACTACTATTTCTCTGTGTTGGTGGCAACTTTTAAACAGTGTCTTCACACATTAGAGATTTTTACTTGTAAGCACATGCCAATTCAGTTTGCAGAATGAAATCTTATATGACATTGTGATTTGCTTACACTCAACACAGCTATAGCAAAATGACATACGGATTGTAAGTGATTAGTCAGAGTCAGTGACATCTAACCTGATATAATGAGCATCTTTACGTTATTGGTTCCTGACCATTAAGCCCACAAGTGAGAAACTGCTGTTTTGAAGTCAGGACTATCTTTTTTCTCAGTGGGAAGTGCTTTTTCTTGCCCTTTCTATACACCAGCAACTAGATGCACCATCAGAGTGGCTGTGAGGCAGTAACGTTGAATCTGAACTTGGCGAATTTGTGTTCTAGCGCCATTGAATATCAGGTTGGTTAAAGATCGAACATTAGAATTCATGAACATCTTTCCGGCAAATACAAATCAAGTTGTCTATAGATGGGATGCCGCTATGCCTGATTTGATGATTACTAAAGATTTGAGAAAGGGTTATTGTTGTATGGACATTTTCTTCTGTTATCTTTCTTGAGGTGTTATCACAACAACGTTTTTTGGTTAATTATTGTTCTGTGACTTAACAAATATGTGTTGTTAGTGAAGTGCATATTGCTGAAGTAGATGTTGTACATGACCATCATACTGCAATGAAAGGCAGCACCGCTACAATGAATGACAGGTACGATTCCAGGAAAAGCAATATCTGATTTTAACTCTAATAACTTAGAATCAATGATAGGTTTAGACGGGTTCGCTTAGAGCTTTCGCTATTTTTTAATGCTAATATTTGGTTCACATTGAAAAATAATTTGTATTAGTACCTCATATGTGCCGATACATGGATACACTATATTCAAAGGTATGCTGGGAGCTATAATATGTACATGTCAAACACCATTAACATTTAGGCTCGATAATTAATATAAACTTTTCTTGATCCATATATCTGCACTTATTTTATTTTGCATACAAGTTTACACACAGGCGATTTATACTTTTTATGACTGTTTAAGTACTCAGTTTCTGTTCTGGAATAATTTTTAAAACATGTTGCTAATATTTGTAGGAAGTGTGCAAGCTTTTTGATGATGATGTGAGGGTTTAGGTCTATGCCTGTGCTGCTAAGACAACTTTCTGATTTTAGGTCTCGAAACACACTATTAACAACCCCCCCCCCCCCCCCTCCACTGCCCCCCAATAATATCATGGTTCTGGAATGTGCAGGGGTGCACAATTTTGAGAAGTGCTATACACATGACACTCATCGGATGATACACAGACGATAGGTAAATCTGGCCGGACATACATATGATTAAACAAGTCGCCGGCCGCTGGATTGACATGTCGTCCATAAATCGTGCACCTGCATCGTGCATGGAGCAGTTTCGCACAATATTTCCCTGTGATAATTTTCACTGCTGGGACTGTATGGATGGTTGTGGCAGCTCTTCCAGTAAACGCAATAGCTCACAGAGAACCATCCATACAGTTCCAACAGTGAAAATGCCACACAAGAATGGAGCAAGACTAAAGAAGAAGAATTAGAAATACAAAAACAGCAAAAAAAAATGTCTCCAACGAGACAAGTCAACGCGAACAAGGATCCCCAACAAGTTTTGCCTCCAATTTCAAGACATTTTGCCAATCCGTCGAGAACCAAGACGTGCATCCAACAACTTCAACATTGTTTACAGACGACCAAGAACAAGATTAGAAGAGCGAGCTTCGTCTCTCTGTCACTACGTCAGCCAAATCCAGCTGGAGGATCAACATCTTTGGTCTAAGAAGAGAACTAGAGCTTCACAATTATCGTTACGGGTTGTAGACCACCTATGCATATACCAACTAGATGTACCTTTTCCTTGTATAAACTGGTTTGCCACTGACCAAGTCTTTGGACGACTTATCAAATATATAAGAAAAAACTAAATAACTAATTGATCCATGTGGCGCGGCGTGCCGCCGCGCACTACCCGCTAGTAGGCAACAAATGAATATGATTCAGGTGGGGACGATTACTTCTCCCCCCGATGAAAATTAAAAAGAAACAGTCGGGAAGTCGTCGTGCTAAGGCCTCATAGGACCAGCCCCAGGATAGCAACCGTAGCCGATGAAGAATAACGTAGATCGAAAGGATCCACCTCGAAGACACATATAGACGAACAACAACCAGATTCGAGCAAATCCACCGAGGATAGATCTGCCGAGACACACCTCCACACGCCCATCAACGATGCTAGACACATCACTGGAATGGGGGCTAGGCGGGGAGAGCTTCATTCCATCTTCAGGCAGCCGCTACCGTCTCGCCTTTCTAAGCAGGGCATAAATCCTAACAAATCTCAAAGGAACGATTAACAATGGAGCACTATTTTTCCAAACTAATTTGCACTGCCTTACTGGTTGTCCAAGGAAAAGACGTACGAAATTCTGGTATCAACGATCATCTCACCAACATCGCAGAATCAATTAAGAACTAGTGACTTTTATACGCACTGTTGAATAACAATTTACATATTTTTATTCTCACTAATACTAATGATAATATGACATAGGCAAAACATCACTTCATATGCTAGATCACCAAATCAGCTTGCATTTATGTTTATCACTTCATGTCCTAGATCGCCAATAATTTTCAATTTGCAGAACAGACTCTTCAACGTAGACCACTTGTGCCAGCGTCATCCTTGCATCTTCGTCAAAGTTTTGTATTCTCCAAAACCTTACACAGAGAGCTGGCGTATGTACAAGAACTAAAAGAAAATTGAACAAGCATGATGACTGCATGTGCATTATTAATTAATTACCATTTGCATCATATTATGGTTTTAACACGAGACATGAGCTAAAGGGAGATCTGCTCACTGTGCTGCTGTATTGCCTTGATCATAATGAGTTACAGAGTACACTCTTATAGGAGAAAGAGAACCTAACGACTCCCGTACAATGAGGCACGCAGGCCACGAAGGGAGGTCTGTTGGTGATCCTAGAAACTAGGGATAGTACAACAACTATTACAACGGTTAGTCAGAGTACAAGAATGCAGTACACATACAGCACGTTAACACCCCCGGGCAGTCGGAACTCCGCCCGGATGGATGTTCAGACTGGACCGAAAATCAGTGAAGACCGCAGATGGGAGGCCCTTCGTGAAGATGTCGGCATACTGGGATGCAGAAGGCACGTGAAGAACCCTGGCCTCACCCAAAGCAACACGATCCCGAACGAAATGCAGGTCGATCTCCACATGTTTGGTGCGCTGGTGTTGGACGGGATTGGAGGATAGGTACGTGGCACTAATATTGTCACAGTACACCACTGTGGCGCGAGCCGGGGGCTGCTGAAGCTCCTGTAAAAGTTGGCGTAGCCAGGTAGTTTCAGCGACACAGTTGGCCACCGCGCGATATTCGGCCTCTGCACTCGAACGTGAGACCGTAGGCTGCCGTTTCGAGGACCAGGAGACCAAATTGGAACCAAGGAAGACACAAAAACCGGAGGTAGACTTCCGAGTGTCCGAGCAACCGGCCCAATCAGCGTCGGAATAAGCAATAAGCTCATGGGAGGGAGAGTTGTAGAGTTGTAAGCCGAAGTGGGAAGTGCCCTGCAGGTAGCGTAGGATGCGTTTGAGCAACTGAAAGTGGGTGGTGCGGGGGGCATGCATGAAGAGGCAAGCATGCTGGACGGCATAAGATATGTCGGGGCGAGTTAAGGTAAGGTATTGTAGGGCACCTGCGAGGCTTCGGTAGAGAGTGGGGTTGGAAAGAGGAGCACCATCATGGGCAGAAAGTTTGGATTTAGTGTCGATGGGAGTGGAAATGGGGTTGCAGTTGAGCATATTTGCACGCTCCAGAAGTTCAAGCACGTACTGTTGCTGGGAGAGAAACAGGCCGGAGGTGTTGCGGGTGACATTAACGCCAAGGAAATGGTGGAGATCACCAAGATCCGACATGGCGAATTCGGTTTTGAGGGAAGAGATGATAGAATGAAGAGTGGTGGTATTGTTGGCTGTGAGGATAATATCATCTACATAGAGAAGGAGATATGCAACCGAAGAGCCATGGTGAAAGATAAAGAGGGACGGGTCACACTTGGAGGAAACAAACCCCTTGGAAAGAAGATAGGATTGAAAACGAAGAAACCAAGTGCGCGGAGCCTGTTTCAAACCATAGAGGGATTTCTTGAGTAGGCAAACGTGAGTGGGACAAGAGGAATCAATGAATCCCGACGGTTGAGTGCAGTAGACCGTTTCACCAAGATCACCGTGAAGAAACGCGTTTTTGACATCAAGTTGATGAATGGGCCAGGAGTGCGCGGTGGCGATGCTGAGGACGACGCGTATCGTAGCCGGTTTGACAACCGGGCTAAAAGTCTCCATATAGTCAACACCCTCCTGTTGGGTGAATCCACAAAGAACCCAACGCGCCTTGTAGCGAGAGAGCGAACCATCCGGAGTGAACTTGTGGCGGAAGATCCATTTGCCGGTGACCACATTAACACCTGCAGGACGAGGAACCAGCTGCCACGTATCGTTCTTTAGCAAAGCAGTATATTCATCTAGCATAGCATTGTACCAATGGTGATCCTTTAAAGCAGTTTTATATGAGGAAGGAAGGGGTGAAATAGCAGGAGAAGTAGTCAGCGTAAATAAGCGACGTGGTTGGGCGAAGCCTCGTTTGGCGCGGGTTATCATTTTATGTGAGTTGGCGGGAGGCGCGACGGGAACGATAGGACGACGTGGCGGGCTTGGGGTGGATGGCACGGAAGGCGAAGGAGATGTGGTGGGGTCCGGAGCAAAAGAGGCAGTCGAGGAGGACGCGGGATCCGCGACAGATCCGAGGGGGCCAGTGGGGCGCGATCCGATGGAATCAGATGAGGGGGAGGTAGAGGAATCAGTGGCGGGCGAGCGGGGGTGGGCCGCGTGGCGCGCGCTGGGTGGACTGGCAGAGGCGGTCAGCTCGGTGGGGGAGTGGGAGCACGGATTCGACGCAGGATTGGGTGGAACGGTGGGCGAGGTGGATGGCGTGGGGCCGCAGGTGGGGGAGGCGATCCCAGAGCAGATTGCGCGCGGAGGCAGTGGAGCAGGGGCGGGATCTGGTGCGGATGGTGTGGCTGTAGCCGATGGTGAGGGAGGCGTATAAGGAAAGGTGGTTTCATCGAAAATCACATGCCGAGAGATGATGACTCGTCGGGAGATGAGGTCGAAACAGCGATAACCTTTATGTTCTAATGGGTAGCCGAGGAAAACGCAGCGTGTGGAGCGGGGGGCGAGTTTGTGAGGGCTAGTGGCGTAAAGGTTGGGGTAGCATAAGCAGACGAAGACACGGAGATGATCGTAGCGGGGTTGGACGCCGGTGAGGAGAAAGTAAGGGGTGTGTGGCGTGGTACGGGTGGATGGACGACAGTTGAGGAGATGAGTGGCAGTATGTAAGGCCTCGACCCAAAACGGTGGTGGGAGAGATGCATGGAGAAGAAGGGTGCGAATAACATCATTAGTGGTTCGTATCATGCGCTCGGCCTTGCCATTTTGTGGAGAGGTGTGGGGGCAGGAAAGGCGGTAGACTATGCCGTGGTTGGAAAAGAATGTGCGAAGAGCCGTATTGATAAATTCGCCGCCGTTATCACACTGCATACACTTAATAAGAGTGTGGAATTGAGTAAGAATATAGGTAAAGAAACGCTGAAGAGTGGGGGAAGTTTCAGATTTATGTCGCAAGGGAAAAGACCAAGAATAATGGGAAAAGTCGTCAAGCACGATAAGATAATATTTGTAGCCGGAAAAGCTCACAACCGGAGCGGTCCATAGATCACAATGAATAATTTAAAAGGGAGCACTAGTACAATTTTGAGAAGAAGAAAAAGCTAAGCGTGGCTGCCGTCCAAGCTAACACGCAGGACAAGGGGAACTAGCAGCATTATTACAATCTGAAAGGAAATCTTTGGAAATAGAAGCTAAGGACATCTTGCCCGGATGGCCAAGACGTTGGTGCCATAGATCGCCGGAGGTGCTGAAGAATGCGGTGCCGCCTGGAGTGTGCTTGCCATAGAAGGGATAGAGCGGGCCGGGGCTACTAGACGTCAGTAGAGGAGTCCTGGTTGGGAAGGCCTTCACAGAGAAACCGAGCGGGTTAAACTCAACAGAAACATTATTATCACGAGATAATTTACGTACAAAGATGAGATCTTGAACAATAGAGGGACAGACTAGAACGTCGTTGAGGGTGAGGTGGGTGGGGGGAAGAGTGGTGGAGCCGATGCCAGTGATGGGTAAGCGATCACCATTGCCGACAATTATGCTAGAAGAATTGTGCTTGGGAAAAGAACGAAACGAGGAGAGATTACCTGCATTGCCTGTGACGTGTGTGGCAGCACCGGAATCAAGAATCCAGTCTGGGCTCGGATGGGGCAGCCCCTGCTGGCTGTAGGCGTGATGAAGCAGGGCGGCGTGATCCCAGCCAGGAGCGCCGAGCGGGAACGCCGAAGAGCCCGTCGGCGGCGCGCCAGAGTACATCAGGGGGTAAGCCTGAGAGTGGACGCCCGGACGAGGGCCGAGGACGCCAGCAGCGTTGGGAGGGACCCAGCCAGGGCGGGGGCCCGGCAACGCCATGCCGAAGGGGGCGAAGTACCCGGTCCATGGCGACTGCTGCGGGGACGGGTACCCACGACCGCCAGAGTCGGAGCGGCCACGGCCGCGGCCGCCGTTGCGCCCACGACCACGTCCACGATCGCCACCCCCGCTGCCGCGGGCGCCGCCAGAGCCGCGCCCAGAGGGAGGAGCGCGGTCGCCGCGGTCAGAGCGGTCGCCGCGATCGCTGCGATCACCGCGGTCAGGGTTGGTGTTGGGACCGCCGGTGATGGTGAGGGCCGCAGAACCCGCCTCGGCCGCACGCAGATTGAGGTTGTACTCCGCGAGGTCCAACCGAGAGCGCACGACGGTGAAGGGAGGCAGCGGGTTGGTGTCGCCGAGGATCGTGCGGATGGTGTCGAAGCGAGCGGCGAGGCCATGGAGGAGCTGCATCGTCAGATCATGGTCGGTGACGGGGTTGCCGGTGTCCGCGAGACCGTCGGCAAGCGCCTTGAGGCGCCGGGCGTACTCCGAGACCGTGAGGTCACCCTGCTGGAGATTGCGGAACTGGCGGGTGAGATGGAGATACTGGGCACCTTGATTCGCCTGGAAGTAGTCGCGGATGCGAGTCCAGGCAGTGTAGGCGTCGTCTGCGCCCCCCATGATGAGCTCGAGGAGGGGGTCAGCCAAGGTGAAAAGGATCCAGAGAATGAGGCGTTGGTCGACGGCGCGCCAGATGGGATCGGGCTTGGCTGGGGGTGGTTTCAGTACGTGATCTTGGACACGGTGTTGCTGGAGGACACAGTTGAAGAACGTGCGCCATTTGATGTAGTTATTCTCAGAGGGATCAAGCTTGAAGCGGATGTGGTTGGAGATGTGATCTTGATGGAAGTTGAGAAGGTAGGGATCGGTGGGAGAAACAGACGAGGAGGCATGAGTGGTGACAAGGGCAGAGAGAGTAGAGGCACCAGGAGAGGAGGACGGAGGGGCGGTGGCGGCCGCAGCGTCGGCGGCCGGAGAGGGGAGCTCGCCGAAGATATCCTCGAAGGCCATGGAAACTGATACCAAGCTAAAGGGAGATCTGCTCACTGTGCTGCTGTATTGCCTTGATTATAATGAGTTACAGAGTACACTCTTATAGGAGAAAGAGAACCCAACGACTCCCATACAATGAGGCACGCAGGCCACGAAGGGAGGTCTGTTGGTGATCCTAGAAACTAGGGATAGTACAACAACTATTACAACGGTTAGTCAGAGTACAAGAATGCAGTACACATACAGCACGTTAACAACATGTGGATGAGCAAAGTAGGTAGATACTGTGTTCAAGTATCCTACAGAGAACATTCCAGATGCTCACATGATAGTAAGCAAGGAGACCGATCGAGAAGCAGCAGCAGAGGAGGTCTCTAGTACAGCCCTCTGAAACAACGTGGCATCCTCACGCGTCTGCCTTCTTTTCTTTCGAAGAACGCATGCCTGACTAGGCTTTCTTTAAAATAGAGTCCAAGAACTGTTGGTTCGACGTTCTGCAGTATAAATTTCTGAAGCAGCTTGCCCTTGCTGTTACAGTGAAATAGGCAATTGTCACTGGTTACCAACACATCTCCATTCTCAGACACGACCGTGCCCTCCAGAAAATCATCAACGCACTTAACATCCTTCTTCATCTCCTCATATGGTAATTTAACTCGCAACTTTGATGACCAAATCTCCTTCTCTTGGTCCTGCAACACCCAAACCTCCGCTGTCATGGTAGCAAGATCGACATGGGCAATGCCAAGCGTACCGTCCATCTGAAGCACATCCACTGAACTGGTGGCGGTGGGAGGTTGCATCCACCTGAATGACTCTGCCACCGTGTCAAAAATTACAATCTTGCTGCCCAAGATGTCGTCGTGGCTGTTGTACCAGTAAGCACGGTCATGTAGCAGGACAGACCGTTGCCCGCCATGAATACCCCAGCTTGTTGTGTGATTCTTCATGGACGGTGAGGCCACCGGCAGCCCCATGCACCGTCCGTGGGAGGAGCCGACGGTGAGGACGTAGTAGGCATCACTATCATCATTGATGTTGGAGTGCTTCTTCCAATAGAGGATGCGGTACTCGCCGGACGGACGGTGAGGGTATAGGGCAACGAAATCGTGACCGCTGATAAGATCTGGGAGTGTGAGCCACTGGCGCGTGGCCGGATTGCAGAGGTAGAGGCGGAGGTGGTGGGAGAAGGATAGGAGGAGGAGGCCATCGCAGGAAGCCTCGATGATGTAGAAGTAGCCACGGGGATAACTCTTGTGTTTGTCGAACCCAAGGATGGGCCGGCGCACGGCGTTGGGAGACCCCCGGAGATCCATGGCGTCGACCATGTTGTGGGCGATGTTGTTCTCCTCCTCGAACTCGACCAGCGGGAGCAACGGCTGATGTCGTTGGTGGGCAAGGAGGAATGCGGCGTCAGAGGTGACGCGGCACCAGGAGCGGCAGACGGCGCGGCAGCGGAGGAGCTCCTTGGCCGGCAAGCGGACGAGGATCTCCCACAGTACGAGCTCGTCCGGGAGGACGGGGTCGGCGGCACGGTTGCCCATGCGCCTGCGCCTGCGCTTGTGACCGCGCCGTGCCCCGTTCACCATGGTCTCGGCCATGTCAGAGGTAGCGGTCGACGGCGAGTCCTAGGGTTTCGAACTGCGAATTGGGACGGCTGCGGTGCAAAATTATGACCCGCGTTGGAATACCGAGAAGATAGGAGGCCGTTTGATTGACTTTTTCTCCAACGTATGTACGTCGATGTCTTATAAAACTCGCCCGGTTACGTTTTGAGGCCGGTTGAGATATTTCCTTCTACGTGTACGTCTAGTAGTCCTAGGTTCCTAGCTGACTCACTCTGGCCCTCCATTCTTTTAGGAGAATAGGCAAGACGGCAGGAGCAACATAAAGGTGAGCTCATTTTCCTTATTGTAATAAGACTTCTTTTAGTTGGTTGGACGAGCCTCCTGATATTGTTGTCAGCACTCTCGTAGACGATGTAAACCTATTTTGAGTTTAAATAAATAAAACTAGCCATGATGGCTTTCCATCACAAAAAAAACATAAAGGCGAGTTCATGGAATTATTTGACAGCACTTCATTTTTTTAGGGTTTTTATTTGACAGTACTAGATGATAGAATACGTGTCCGTCAACAATCAGCTAGGACCTAATCTAATCCCTTGTAATTTAGGAAAGGTTTACTCTCTCCGTCCTTAAAAGAGTGTATTCTCAACTTTGTTGGAAAGTCAATTTTTTTATGTTTGACCGTATTTATATAATAATAGATCAACATTTATGCCATCAAATTAGTAGCATTAGATTCATGATAAAATATATTTTTATCATATACCTATTTGGTTTCACAAGCGTTAATTGATATATTTTTGTACAAACTCGGTTAAACTTTGAGATAGTTTGACCCTCCAACAAAGTTGAAAGTACACTTTTTCAAGGACGGAGGGAGTATGATTGTATATATGATGTGTATGCCGCACCATGTTGGTGTCGAGCATTGTCTTCTCAACCTATCTCTCAACCCATCTAGGTTTACATTCTATCATACTAGGTTTGATACAATGACATTCACACTCTCCCTCGCCGCCACTCCTCTTTGGCCCTTGCTTCTTCCTCCTTGTCGTTGACTTCCTACGGTGTCACTTCGTCCGGCCCGTTTCACTTCGGGCACCTGATCACTGTCAAGCTCTCACCGAACTCCATGATCTGGCGGGCACAAGTCACCTCCCTCCTGCGCAACCATCTCCTCCATGGCTATGTGGATGGCACTTTCCCGTGCCCCCCCCCCCCCCCCCCGCCACTTTGTCGCAGCGGCCAGTCGGCAAGGAGCCTTCTTCCACAAAATCAAGTCCCTCTCGGATACGCCGATGTCCATCGGCAAGCATCTTCGTCCTAAGGGGTTCACCTTGTTCGTTCTTGAGGGTCTTCTCGAAATAGGCTCTCGCCCCGCATTATAGATAAAGCACCAGCTGAACAAGTACAGGGCCGAACGATACAAGATGGTGAGGTAACCCTCTAACAAAGCCGATCCTGAGATAATCAGCACACGCAGAACGCACGCGACCACTACCAACAAAGAACACCGGGAGAACTAGACACACCCCACACTATGACCTAGCACACCTAAGCTCCACGACAACGACCTCAAAAGGGAAAACGGCGCAGAGCGTTGCCGTTTCCGAGTCCACACCGGACAAAGGTCTTCACCCGGGGCCCTGACATGGAGAGAAGAACCACGACGACGTCTTCAAGAAGAGCACGACACCCACGAGCGCCATCGTAGTCGGCGCCAAGGCACAGAGCTTTCGCTCGGCAACCCCCCGTGTCACCACGAGGTCGCCAGGCGTAACGCGGAAGTGCTAGAGTCCCATATTCGGATCGGGGCGCAGCCACTCCAAGCGAGAGGACACATCCGAGCTACCAGCCGCTGCACCTCCCATTGCCCACACAACCCAGAAGGAGAGCCACCACCATCGCAATGGTGCCCGCCGGAGAGCAATCATGCGAACCGCCATCCGGAGCCAACGCTCCGGCATCCCTGTCGCCAGATAGCATATGCCGCGCACATCACGGCGCACTCAACCACGGTAGGAAGAGCGATGCCAGTTGTCAACTCCTAGCCCGGCATCAGTCCCAGAGTCCGGGTAGGCGCGTCCATCGTAGGAGGCACCCACACCTGCATCCCTAGCCAATCCCAGTTGACACGGAGGAACACGACTCCAAGACTGCCGCCAGCCGCCAATGAGTCAGCTCCAAGCCATGGCGACGGCGGGGGTGGCGACGACGTCGGGGCGGCACGGGCGATGACGGGGCGGCGCGGGATGCGGGCGGCGCTGGGGGCGGCGATGACGTGCGCGGGCGACGATGACGAGGAGCAGGGCGTCGGGGCAGAGCGCGGCGTCTGCGGCGGGGATGAGGAACTGAATGAATTTTTTGCAAAGTGTTGTATATATAGCAAGACCATTGGTCCCGGTTCGTTAAACCAACCGGGACTAATGCCCCCTTTAGTCCCGGTTGGTGCCACCAACCGGGACCAAAGGCCTCTTTTCAGCAGCCCAAAGGGCGGGAAACGAAGACCTTTGGTCCCGGTTGGTGGCTCCAACCGGGACTAAAGAGCGGCATTCGTCCCGGTTGGTGCCATGAACCGGGACCAATGATGGGCATTGGTACCGGTTGGTACCATGAACCGATACCAATGGACCCGTCTAACTACTTTTTTATTTTCTGCAGCTGTTTTTTTGTTGATTCTTCCTGTAGCTGTTTTTTAGTCCCACCTCGCCAAGCGAGAGGCACTCGTAGCTGTTTATAAGCCCTGAGTGCAGAGACGATGACGAAGAGGCTCAATGCTCCTGCACGTTGGTTAGCTTCAAGCCTTGAGGAATACGGTAGACTGCACAGAGCTATGTGCAGTGCAGTTGACACTATTCCGAAAGGCTTGAAGCAAATTAACGAGCATTGCGCCTCTTTTTTACTTTTAACGACTTATTTTGAATAGTTGTGATTAACTGTACTAAAAAAGGAGCATATATGCTTATTTTTAATGACTTATTACAACTCAGAAATAAAAAGAAAAAAATAAATATAGTAGAAAAGAAAAAAACTATATAGAAAACTACTCAGAAATGAATAGAAGCAAAAAATAGTTGTGATTAACTGTACTAAAAAAGGACCATATATGCTTATTTTTTAATGGCTTATTACAACTCAGAAATAAAAAGAAAAAAATAAATATAGCAGAAAAGAAAAAAAACTATATAAAAAACTACTCAGAAATGAATAGAAGAAAAAATAGTTGTGATTAACTGTACTAAAAAAGGAGCATAGATGCTTATTTTTAATGACTTATTACAACTCAGAAATAAAAAGAAAAAAATAGTTGTGATTAACTTTACTAAAAAATGAGCATAGATGCTTATTTTTAATGACTTATTACAATCCAAAAATAAATAGAAGAAAAAATAGTTATGATTAACTTTACTAAAAAATGAGCATAGATGCTTATTTTTAATGACTTATTACAACTCAGAAATAAAAAGGAAAAAATAAATATAGCAGAAAAGAAAAAAAACTATATAAAAAACTACTCAGAAATGAGCATAGATGCGCTTATAGAGAAAATTCAACTTAAATTCATAACAAATTTCAAGAGAAATTCGTATGAATTTAGGCTAAATTCCCTATATAAGGGCATCTATTTTCATTTTCAGAGGAGCTCAACAAGGCAGAGAGGGAGGGGCTTATAAACCGGTCTAATTCCCCTTCGGTTGGCGAGGTGGGACTAAACTCTGGCCGCAACGAGGACCAACCTTTTAGTCCCGGTTGGTGGGACGAACCGGGACCAATGGCCCACGTGGCCGGGGCGGCCCCTGGGGCTCACGAACCGGGTCCAATGCCCCCATTGGTCCCGATTCTGGATTGAACCGTGACTAATGGGCTGGACCGGCCTGGACCATTGGCCCCTTTTCTACTAGTGCCTGCAATCAGAGGAGACAATGAATCGCTGTAGACCGAGATCTTGGGCCAAGGCAATTGCTTCCCTGCATGCTATGGCTTCTAGTGTTGTTGGGTCCCAAACGCCAGCAATAACTAGAGCTGAGCTGCCTAGGTAGGCTCCTTGGGTGTTCCGGCATATAGCTGCTGCCGATCCGCCTTTGTTGGTGCGAACCGCTTCATCGACATGGATCTTTGCATAATTGGCCGGTGGGGCGCTTGGTCTTGGAGCTGCTTGGTGTACCCTTGGTGCAGAATTTGATGTTGGTTTGGTCACCCGTACTTGGTCTAGATCGACGATGAAGCGGTTTATGAATGCATGTGTAGCATGGGGAGTTTGGAAGATCGCCTCACGTATCGCCTTTCTTCTGGACGACCAGATCGCCCAGAGTGTTACCGTCAGGAGGACAAATTTTTCGTGAGAGAGAGTGTCGATTAGATTGAATAACCAACTCTTAGCTCTCATCTCAGTAGTCGCAACCAAAGAACAGGCAAGTTCCTCGTCTACCAGAGCCCACGTGCATCTGGATACAGTACACTCCAGGAGGGAGTGGCGCCATGAATCTGGAGCCCCGCAGAAGCCGCATGTGCTCGAAGTTGACATGTTGCGGTGCGCCCTCACGTCCTCAGTTGGTAGAGATTGCTTGGCCAGTCTCCACAGAAACATACGGACTTTTGAAGGAACCTCAACTTTCCACAATGTTTTCCATGAACCCTCTTCCACGCGAGATGTTAAGGGCCCGGCTGATCCATATAGCCATGCTTCTCTCCTTTGCTTGATTGTTACTAGCATATTATATGCAGACTTAACTGAAAATTGGCCTCGTCTCTCGTGAGCCCAGCTCCAGAAATCTGGGACATTCATAGTACATAAAGGGATACTTGAAATCACCTTTGCATCAAAACTCAAGAACGTGGCATTTAGCTTATTAACATCCCATGAGGCGAAGTGGCGTCCAACAGTTCTGAGACCATCAAAGGGGGATTTGCGGTGATGCAGCCATATGGTCTCATCATTTCTTCTCTGGGCAACCAATTATCCTCCCATATATTCGTGCTTTCCCCATTACCAATACGTTTGATCAGGCCAAGTTTGAGTGTGTCGCGCCCCTCAACTATAGCCCTCCATATCTGACTAGGGTGGCTCCCTAGAGTTGCTTCGAGGATGGTTGATTGTGCATAATAGATGCTCTTCAGCAAACGTGCACATAGGGACTCTGGGTGTTGTAGTAGGCGCCAGGCCTGTCTTGCTAACATTGCCAAATTG
This sequence comes from Triticum timopheevii, assembly GCA_963921465.1. Taxonomy (NCBI): domain Eukaryota; kingdom Viridiplantae; phylum Streptophyta; class Magnoliopsida; order Poales; family Poaceae; genus Triticum; species Triticum timopheevii. The sequence continues at coordinate 3,138,063 of OY997266.1, read as the reverse complement.
AAAAGTTCAAAATCTTTGAACCCCAAACCTCCCATTGTTTTTGGTTTCGTCATATCTTGCCATGAGACCCAATGGGGTTTGCGCTGCCCATTCTTACTGCCCCACCAGAATTTCCTTATTAATTTCTTGAGGTGCTCGCAAAGGCCTCTTGGAAGCTTGAAGCAGGACATGGAGTATACGGCACTGCTTGCGCGACTGATTTGACCAAGACTTCCTTTCCTGCTGTAGACAGGGATTTTTCAATCCATCCTTGAATTTTACTCCAAAGTCTGTCCTTGAGGTATTTAAAAGCCCTGTTCTTCGAACTTCCAATATCAGAGGGCATCCCAAGGTACTTCTCATTTAGGGTTTCATTACGAACATTGAGGAGTCCCTTAATCTGGTTCCGCATGCTGTCAGGAACACCCTTGCTGAAATTTTTTGAGGATTTTGCATAGTTTATTTGCTGACCTGATGCTTGACAATAGGCTTCCAACACCTGGTTCACTTCGGTAGCTCCCATACTATTTGCCTTGAAGAACAGCAGGTTGTCATCGGCGAATAAGAGATAGTTTACCGGAGGTGCCGTAGGCGCCACCTATATCCCACTCAAGTTGGATGAATCACTTTTCGATTTTAAAAGGCACGATAGGCCCTCTGCTGCTAACAAGAACAAGTATGGTGATATCGGGTCCCCTTGGCGGATTCCTCTCGAAGGCTGAAATTCCTCTAGTTTCCTCCCATTGAACATGACTGAAAATTTAACAGATGTTACCATGCTCATAACAATATCTACCCAGTTCTCAGTGAAGCCCAGCTTAAGCATGATGGCCCGGAGGTACGCCCACTCAACCCTATCATATGCCTTCATCATGTCGAGCTTTAGTGCACATGATTGATGCTTCTTTGCCCCGTTTCGCTTCATGAAATGCAGACACTCATAAGCAGTTATGATATTGTCAGTTATCATTCTGCCAGGGACAAAAGCAGATTGCTCATCGGAGATGATATCTGTAATATTTGTTTCAGCCTATTGGCGATGACCTTCGAAGCTATCTTGTATAAAACATTACACAAGCTGATTGGGGGGAACTGTGATAGGAGTGTAGGATTTCTTTACCTTTCGGATCAACACCAGGATTGTGTCATTAATGCATGCGGCTGACTCCGTTCCGGCCACAATCTTAAGGACCACGCTGGTAACCTCCTCCCCACACAAATCCCAATGGCGCTGAAAGAAGTGCGCCGGGAATCCGTCTGGACCTGGTGCCTTAATAGGAAACATATGAAATAGGGCATGCTTGACCTCTTGCTGAGTGTAAGGTGCATTGAGGACCTCATTCATCGCCGGTGTTACTTTTGTTGGCACTGTATCCAGAATCTGATCCATGTCTTGCACTCCCCCCGATGTGTACAGCTCTCTGTAAAAATCTGTGGTTAGAGCCTCCATCTCTAAGCTGTTCTCCGTCATATTCCCGTCTGGCCTTTGCAGCGCCTTAATTTGATTTTTACTGCGCCTGCGACTAGCTCTTAGATGGAAAAAGGAAGTGTTTTTATCATCGTGGACTAGCCAATCCAATCGCGCCCTCTGGCGCCACAACATTTCTTCACGATGGAAAAGTTCGACCAATCGCTCAGTTATCTTAATTTCCTCATTCATCGCTTACAATACGATTTTTTCCCCACGACCGTAAATGGGCTATTGCCTGCAGGGATTTGGGATTTACCATCATCATACTAGTTAGATTGAGGGGGGCCGGGCTGGTATATGGGCTAATGAGTAATTAGCTTCGGCCAGCCGGCCATTAGCGTGTCTGTCTCCGCCCCTGTGCATGGTGAGCTCGTCGGTGTTTTGTTAGGACATGAACAACGGCGCTGCATGGTGCAAGCGGAAATTGGTGCTGCATGTCAGCCAACTGCGGCTCGTCGCATGGGAAGTGAGGATGCGGTGTTGCGCACTTGCACTCGTACACATACGTGATGGCTCGCTAGTCAGCTTGCGTGAGAGAGATGGCGCCTTGGGATGAAAAGCGATGGCGTGGTCCATTAATCGGAATCGCGCAACCAAAATCAACGCTAATCAATGGCTGGCTATGTGGCTAATCTTTTTCTAAGATCAGTTGGCTGATGCCTAGCAGCTGCCTTTTCAAATTATGGTAAATCCCCTCAATTATCATCAAATTATGCTCGTTTTAAGGGTCAGATCAGATGCCTTAGGAGCATCCGTACACGTTTTAAGGGAGAATTGTTTTTTAACTTTAGGACTTATGTTACTTTTTAAAAATTAAAATTTAAACATAAACCAAGGGATAATATGGCTGAGTCCACCGTCAGTTGTGCAATTGATACATCCCCAAATTTCCACCAAAGCACGACGCAGCCGTCGAAACCCTACGACGCAGCCGTCGGCGGCGAACCCCCTGCGATGGCCTAGACGGCTAGCAGCGGCGCTGGATCGGTGGAGCGTGGCGAAGAGACCATGGCGAACGGAAGGCCCAGGAGAGACCGTGCTGCCGTCCCCGTCCTCCCGGATGAGATCGTCCTGTGGGAGATCCTCGTCCGCTTGCCGGCCAAGGAGCTCCTCCGCTGCCGAGCGGCCTGCCGCTCCTGGCGCAACGTCACATCTGACCCCGCGTTCCTCCTCGCCCACCACTGCCTTCAGCCGTCGCTCCCTCTGGTCGATTTTGAGGCCCGCAACCTCTTTCGTAAAACGGTCGATGCCTTGGATCTCCGGCGCCCCCCCGCCGTGCGCCGGCCCGTCCTCGGGTTCAGCGTCGGCCACGGCGGCTATCCCCATGGCTTCCACACCCGCGCCTCCTGCGATGGCCTCCTCCTCCTATCCTTCTCCAGCGACCACCGCTTCCACCTGTGCAATCCGGCCACGAGCCAGTGGCTCACGCTCTGGGATCTGTGCGGCTGCGACGTCACCGCCCTGTACCCACACCGTCCGTCCGGAGAGTACCGCGTCCTCTACTGGAAGAGCTCCAACATCTATGATGGTAGTGGTGTCTACAACATCCTCACCGTCGGCTCCTCCCGGGGACGGTGCATCGGGCTGCCCCTGGCCTCACCGTCCATGAAGAATCACACAAACTGGGGTATTCATGGTGGGCGCGGGTCTGTCCTGCTACATGACTGTGTATACTGGTACAACAGCCGCGGCAACATGTTTGACAGCAAGATTGTAATTTTCGACACAGTGGCAGAGTCATTCAGTTGGATGCAATCTCCCACTATCACCAGTGAAGCACACGTGCTTCAGATGGATGGTACAATTGGCATTGCCAGCGTCGATCTTGATGCTATGACCGCGAAGGTCTGGGTGTTGCAAGACCATGAGAAGGAGATTTGGTCACCAAAGTGCAGAATTAAATTGCCAGATAAGGAGATGAGACAAGGTGTTACATGTGTTAATTTTATAAAGGGTGTGGTCGTGTCTGAGAATGGAGACACACTGTTAATCGGTGAGAATCCCCCGATCACGACCCTGTTTCACTGTGACGGCAAGGGCAACTTGGTGCAGAAATTCCTAGTCAAACCAGAAGTTCTTCCACACCATTTCAAAGAAAGCCTAGTCAGGCATGCGTTCTTCAATAATAGGAAAGAGAATGGCAGACGCGTGACGATGCCAAGTTTTCTCCGAGGGATGTACTAGAGAGCTCCTCCGCTGCTTGTTGATGGTGTCCCTTAATTACGCTTATCTCTGTGAGTATCTGGAATGTTCTATGTAGGAAGCTCGAACATAGTGTCTATTTTACCAGTCTACGCGTTTCATGTTAAAACCATTATATGATTCAAGTGGTAATGCACCTGTGCTCGTCATGATTGTTCAGTTTCTTTTTAATTTCTTGTATGACCTTCTGCTATCTGTAAGATTTTTGGAGAATATGAAACCCCTTGATGAAGATGCAAGGATATATGATGACCTGGTCTAAGATGAATAAGAGTTTCTTCTGCAAACTGAAATTTGTTGTATTACAATGATAAACATACATGCAAGCAGACTTAGCGAGCTGGGATATGAAGTGATGTCTTGCCTATATCATTAGTATTATCCAGAATAAAGTATTTAAATGGTTATTCAATACTCCATAGAAAATTCACTTACTCTTCATAATTGGATCTACCAAGTTGGTGATATGATCATTGACGATGGCATTATGAACAAGCGACACCAAAAATGTGTTTCCTTGGCCAGATGTTGTAAATTATTTTGGAGATAGTCGCAGGACCTTTTATTCAATTAATAAGTAGTGGAAAAAGTGTACAGTAAAATAACGGGCATGGCAAGATCCCCTAATTTGGATGCCGCATCTGAGTCCTGCCATCGGATTCAGGATTCCCCCCTCCCAATGGCCGACGGAGTCCTTGTTGTAAGATGTTCATGGCAGAGAAGGTATGCATTCTGGGGACAACAATTTTTTGTTATTGATTCCGTGCGTGATGGATTGAAAAGGTCAATTTATTTACTCTGAACCTAGGATCGGTCGTTGGAAATATGATATCTGTAAAGAGCTAATCAAGTGTTCTATAGCACCAGTCTCCAATATACTAGCTAGGTGGGGTTTTGCCTAGAGGTGAGAATGTCCAGAACAAATGGCTTGTAGCACAAAATTGTTAGCATCCACAGCACTGTCAAATGCATTGTGTCCAGTCCAAAGCATGAGCAGAAAAACAGGAAAAGCGACAAAGAAATTTGGCAATCATGTCAAAGGATGTTGTCTGTTAGTCCTGTACCCAACAGTGAAAAAATGTGGATTTGTGTGTGTCAAAGTTCAGATTGTTCGTTCGTATATTAGGATGGCACAAGCGAATCTGCATGATATCTCTGAAATGGACAATATGTGAATCAATTGTTACTCATAAATTTAATCTGCACAGGCAATTCCCAACACTGTCTATGAAAAAAATTAGACTATTAATTTATCCATGTATGACTTCAGATTGTACATTCATATAATATGTTTCCACATAATTATGCAAGTATCTATGATATCTTGAAAAGAAATAAGATGTGAAATTCTAGTGATGTTGTATGTTAGTCTCCCTACCCAACAGTGAAAAAAATACAGAAAATTTCTAAATCAAAATGTGGATTTCTGTGTGTAAAGTTTGGAGTGTCTGTTCATATATTAATTGATCGTATTGAATCACAATACACAGAGCCTTAGCTAGATAATTCGTTGTTTTTTATTTGACCCAACACTAACGCTCTTTCAGTCATCTCGCCCCATACTTCAAATCCTCATATCAAAGGACTCCTCATGGCGTTCCCCTTGCTTTAGGATGTATTAGTTAAGATTATTTATTCACCTTGTCCAGTACTAGAGTTTTTAGAGAAAAATCACGATAGAAAGATGTGTCCACATATTGAGCCCTAGCTAGAGAACTTTTATTGACCTCGTGTAGTACTTCAGTTATAAAGATCGAAGGACTTATTGAGTTTGTTCGCATCCATGTTTCTTCTCAACAGCACTAAATAAAAATATAATCAAACCTCACCCTTGGTTCTCCTCTTATCAGAAATGTACTCCAGCTGTTTGTATGCTTGCATACAGAATTCTCAACGATCTTGTGAACGAGTATGTCTTTATGAGTGAGTCCACATGCCATGTGTCCTTTTATAAGTTCTACAAAGTTGTGGTTGCAGCGTTTGGACCGAAGTACCTGAGAGAACCAAATGTTGCGGATATAGCTCGGTTGTTGGCGATCAATGTATCGAGAGACTTTCCGAGAATGCTTAGTACGTAGCATAGACTTTATTCATTGTGATGTGAAACTATGTGACTTATTTGTTTAATCATGTGCAATGTTTTATTTGTATTTGCTTGTTTGATTAATATGCATAGAATTTCAAAATTCAGGATAATTGACGCAAAAAACCAGCGAGGCGGAGCAAATGGGTCGGCCGGTTGGGCGCACTATTTTTTAATAGCTTACATGATGGCAATTTGTGCGGGTTCCTTTTTCCTGACATTGTTTTTTTCATTTTTTGTGTGCAAGGGAATGGTGATCGGGCCAGAGGGCCTAGAAAAGGCCTTGTCTGGCCGTTGGGGGACTCAAAGACGTAGACTAAATAAAGAAGTTCAATCAGCCGGCCTCAAAACGGAGGCCGACACGTTTGATTTACTTCCAACGCAGGTCATACTTTTCCACGCCGCAGCCGTCGAAATTCTCAGGTGAAAACCCTACGATTCCTCGTGGCTGGCGATACCCCTGCGATGGCCAAGAAGGTTCGCAGCGGTGAAGAGACCATGGCGACCGGGGCACGACGTGGTCGCAAGCGCAGGCGCAGGTGCAACCGTTCCGCCGTCCCCGTCCTCCCGGACGAGCTCGTCCTGTGGGAGATCCTCGTCCGCGTGCCATCCAAGGAGCTCCTCCGCTGCCGTGCGGCCTGCCGCTCCTGGCGCCGCGCCACCTCCGACCCAGCGTTCCTCCTCGCCCACCATCGACATCAGCCGTCGCTCCCGCTGGTCGCGTTCCCGCTGATCATGTCTCTGGACGACTTCGCCTATGACAAGGTCGATGCCTTGGATCTCCGGCGGTTCCCCTCCGTGCGCCGGCCCGTCCTCGGATTCAATGGCAGCCACAAAGGCTATCCCGGTGGCTTCACCATCCACGCCTCCTACAACGGCCTCCTGCTCCTGTCCTTCTCCAGCCACCGCCGCCTCTACCTGTGCAACCCGGCCACGCGCCAGTGGCTCGGGCTCGGGGATCTGCCGGAAGACAGCTATGTCGCCGCCCTATACCCTCACCGTCAGGACGGCGAGTACCTCGTCCTCTACTGGCAGATCTCCCACACCCGCGATAGTGCTCTCCACTACGTACTCACCGTCGGCTCCTCCTCCCTGGAGGGACAGCAACATAGGTGCATCGGGCGGCCCGATAATGACCCAACCTACATATCCACCGTGACCCACTCCCATTTTGTCCTGCTACATGACTGCCTACACTGGTACCACACCGGCAAGGTCGTAGTTTTCGACACCGTGGCTGAGTCATTCAGGTTGATGCAACCTCCCACCGCCACCCGTGCAGCTTCACCAGCGAATGTGCCACATCCACGTCTACATGTGCTTCAGATGGATGGTACGCTTGGCATTGGCCTTGTCGATTTTGATACCATGACCGCCAAGGCTTGGGTGTTGCAGGACTATGAGAAGGAGATTTGGTCATCAAAGTTCCGAATTAAATTGCCAATTGATAAGATGAGGAAAGATGCTAAATGTATTGATTCTCTAAATGATGGTGCGGTCGTGTCTGATAATGGAGATGTGCTGTTAACCGGTGGCACGTTTCCGTCCTTCTTCCTGTTCCATTGCGACGGCAAGGGCAAGTTGGTGGAGAAATTCATAAGCGAGGAGGGGATCGAACCAGAAGTTCTTGGACTCTGTTTCAAAGAAAGCCTAGTCAGGCATCCATTCTTCAAGAGGAAAGGGAATGGCAGACGCGTGAGGATGCCACATTACCTCCAAGGGCTGTAAAAGAGAGCATCGCTGCTTGCTGATGGAATCCATGCTTATCCCTGTGAGTATCCATCTATAGAATTTTTTACTCCCTCCATCCTATAATATAAGATCGTTTTGCAAAACATATGAAGCTTGGACTCGGTATCCACTTTGCTCGTCTATGGATGTCTCGTGCCAAAACCATTATGTGATGCGAATGGTAATTTCTTGTACTTCTGCTCTCATTAAGATTTTTGGATAATACAAAACCTTGACAAAGATCGATAAAATAATTGATGGCATGATGACGCTGACACCAAAAATTTCCTATGTCATCCCTGGACAATCGATAACAAATCCTAATTCATTTTAGAGAAGAGGCAGGACCTTTTATTCAATTATTAAGTAATGAAAAAAAAGTGTATGGTAAACCAATGGGCACGACAAGATGAACGAACTGCGAAGGAGTCTACCCGATGAGCTAAAGTGTTGTAGAGAGATTTTTGGTAGCTTATAGTAAAATGAAATTCTTGCAGAACCGGTTTCTACCAGGTAGTGTGATGCTATCCATTTCGTTTGGTGATGTGTGCGTACACATATCAGATACAAAGTATTCCACTCGTTTTCATTATCACATATGATTTCTCTTTTTTTGCCGGGATCCATCCATTGTTTAGGAGCGGTACTTTATTGCTGTCAACATATTTTAGCAGAACACATCCCAAAACGTAATGGACAGCATCACACTACCCAGTAGAAATTGGTTCCGCTAGAAAATCCTCTCTCGCAGCTTATACAAATATTTGCAGCACCCGGGTGTCTAGACACCCTTTTATCTCTACCATCCATTTAGAATATTGCGCATAGAGATCGGTGAAATGCACTGTAATTTGCAGGGCATGTGAAGAGTAACGCATACACTGTTCATCTGGGACATATTCTATTTTCGTGTGGCTGCAGCGGACACTGTTTGTCTTTGAAAGATTCCATTTCCCCTGACAACACTTTTCCTTCCGTGTCGTGTCCAACCTGTGAGAGAAATAGAGTGGGGCAGTATTTTATTTGCTGTGAACTTTTGACTTTTGAGTGAGAGAAGCTGTGTGAGGCTCGAGAGAGGCAAAGAAAATTGGAGAGAGAGAGAGAGAAAAATATGAGAAAGGACTGCTGAGAGGTCACGCACGCACTAGCCTAACGATCCACCAGGAGCTCCCCCGACTAGGTAGCTAGGGTTTCGCCCCTTCCCCTGCCGCTGACGCTAGCCGCCGGCCTCGCGCCCCGCCTCCGTCCCCTTCATCCCTACCCCTTCCCCCGTCCAGATCCACCTCGCGCCGCCTCCCTAGGAGGTGGCCGGGGCGGAGCTCGAGCTCCTTACCAGCGGTCCCCTCCTCCCCCGTCTTCCCCAGCCACCGCCGGCGGTCGCCCCCGACGCTGGCCCGGGTGGTACTGTCGGCGGCGGGCCTTCTCGTTCCCGCGCGCACGTGCTCCCTTCCCGGGGCAGGGAGGCGGCGGCAGTGCAGCCCGGCTTGGCTGCGGTCCGGCGGCCCTGCGGCGGCCGCCGGTGGTAGGCATGGTGTCGGTGCCGCTCCTTGGCCGCGGGGCGACGTGGTGGTGCCGGGTGGCTGACGTCGCGACCCCGGCCCAGATCTGGGCCCGACGGGCCCCATCTAGGTCCTAGCGGGCCGGCCCCCCGGCGTGGACTCGTTGTCTGCGGCGCGGTGAGGAGGAGGAGCAGCTCAGATATGGGGCGTCGGCGCCAACGGCGTCCCGACAGCAGCGCGAGGGCGGGAGCTTTACGGGCCCACGAGGGCTCGACCGGGCCTGTGTGGGCCTGGTGTGCTCCTGCTATTGCGTTCGGACGACTACCGTCGTGGATGGTGGAGGTGGGGCCCTCCCGCGTGCCGACGGTGCTGATGCCCTAATCCCGGCTCTGATTCTTCGCCGCGCTGTCCTCACTTCGCGGTGCCATGGTGAGACGGCGTGGGGGCCTCATGACCGCCTTGGCGCTGGGTGGTGGTTGGTTCGGTGGCTGGATCCGGAGCGCCTGAGGTGCGGGTTGGGATCGGGGAAAACCCCTGTCGGCGTGGCCGACACTGGCGCGGTGGCGCCTGTGGGTGCCATCTGACCTTCCGGGAGGGCGTCGGGGGCTACCCTTCCTTTCGCCTCGTCGTGTACCGGGGGAAACCATTGGCAGGAGCATCGCCATCGTTGCGATCCTTCTTGGAGGTGTTGATAGGTGCCGGCACTTCGGAGTCTTGGAGGCTAGTGGAAGATCCCGGTGGGCGCAGCTTTCGCGAGGCTTCTTCGTTTTTGTTGATCCGCCGTTGTCGGCATTTGTTTCTTTTGCTCTTTTTCTGTCGTTTTTTTATGTGTCTGTGCTGTTTCCGCCCCAGCACCTATTCCTGTATGGTTCGGTTGGTTGCTTTGTATACAAAGCGGGGAAACCCTTTTTGGGTAAATCTGAGAAAGGGAACTTTATTTTCTTTGAGAACTGTGCATAGCAGGCAGCAAGTTCACGTGCTGAGGTCTGTTCCCTTCCCACTGTTTGAGGTCCAACGATGGATTAAGGGGCTGTTTGGATTGAAGCCTGCAGACGCCTAGCCAAAATATTGGCGTTGACTGAAGGCTGGGCATCTATTTGGTTGATGGCCAACTATTTGGCACGCCCATACTGCATGGGCTGCTGCAGTTCATTTTCTTGCCAATTCACGGGCGTGGTCAGGGCGGCCGGATGGTGCGCCAATATTTTGGCGTGCCAACGGATTGGTAAGGCCAGCCGGGGCTCAATCCAAACAGCCCCTAATTTGCAGCGATCAGAGTGCACCCACTGCAAAAGCTGTCCAAGTAATTAGACTCATGTGCGAATCAGAATTGCTCAACGCACTGGACTAGGGGGTGCCCGGGCACCCGGGTGCTATGGCACCTTTTCGAAAAGAACATATTGTTTCCAAAACCTGAATTTGTACTGAAGCAGATCCCTGTCATTTGTATTGAAGGAGCCGGTGGTTTCTCAATATGCACTAAACCTGTGGAGTTCCACTTCTTGAGATTTGGGAGTAATGTGCATTGAACCGCTTTCATAAATTTTCTACTGTTAAAACTGCAATTCCCTGCAGATTTCTTGTTTTGAATCCTTGCATGAGAACAGATATGCCACGGTCTGAACCTTCTAAAAAGGATGCATTTTCTGAAATAGGACCACCAAATTGCACAGTTTGTGAACAAGGATAAGAGTCCTATCTAGTAGGTCCTCACGGTGGCCTCACTGTCAACGAAGAAGGTGTTTGCTACTAGGTCTTCACGGTGGCCTCATGGGCATCCTGGCAACTACTTCTGATCGATCCGACCGATCCTAGCACCGAACGTACGGCACCTCCGTGTTCAGCACACGTTCAGCTCGATGACATCCCTCGTACTCTTGATCTAGTTGAGGCCGAGGGAGAGTTCCGTCAGCACGACGTCGTGGCGACGATGATGATGAAGTTACCGGCGCAGGGCTTCGCCTAAGCACTACGACGATATGACCGAGGTGTTTAACTGTGGAGGGGGCATCACACAAGGCTAAGAGAAACTTTGATGTGCTATTGGGGTGCCCCCGGCCACGTATATAAAGAAGGGGAGGGAAGAGGTGGCCGGCCCAAAGGGGGGGGGGGGGGGGGGCGCCAGGTGTGGGGAATCCTACTAGGACTCCCCAGTCCAAGTAGGATTCCCCTCCTCTTTCCTATTCAGAGTAGGAGAGAAGGAAAGAGAGGGAGAGGGAGAAGGAAAGGGGGACCGCGCCCCCACCCCTTTGTCCAATTCGGTTTGGGCAGGGGGAGGCGCGCGCCACCTCTTGGCCGTTCTCCCCTCTCTCCACTAAGCCCAACAAGGCCCATTACTTCTCCCGGCGAATTCCGTAACTCTCCGGTACTCTGAAAAATACCCGAATCACTCGGAACCATTCCGATGTCCGAATATAGCCTTCCAATATATGAATATTTACCTCTCGACCATGTCAAGACTCCTCGTCATGTCTGTGACCTTGTCCGGGACTCCAAACAAACTTCGGTCATCAAATCACATAATTCATAATACAAATCGTCATCGAACGTTAAGCGTGCGGACCCTACGGGTTCGAGAACTATGTAGACATGACCGAGACACATCTCTGGTAAATAACCAATAGCGGAACCTGGATGCTTATACTGGCTCCTACGTATTCTACGAAGATCTTTATCGGTCAAACCGCATAACAACATATGTTGTTCCCTTTGTCATCGGTATGTTACTTGCCCGAGATTCGATCGTCGGTATCATCATACCTAGTTCAATCTCGTTACCGGCAAGTCTCTTTACTCGTTCAGTAATGCATCATCCCGCAACTAACTCATTAGGCACATTGCGTGCAAGACTTATAGTGATGAGCATTACCGAGAGTTCCCAGAGATACCTCTCCGATACACGAAATGACAAATCCCAATCTTGATCTATTCCAACCCAACAAACACCTTCGGAGACACTTGTAGAGCATCTTTATAATCACCCAGTTACGTTGTGACATTTGATAGCACACAAGGTGTTCCTCCGGTATTCGGGAGTTGCATAATCTCATAGTCATAGGAACATGTATAAGTCATGAAGAAAGCAATAGCAAATACTAAATGATCATTATGCCAAGCTAACGGATGGGTCTTGTCCATCACATCGTTCTCCTAATAATGTGATGCCGTTCATCAAATAACAACACATGTCTATGGTCAGGAAACATAACCATCTTTGATAAACAAGCTAGCCAAATAGAGGCATACTGGGGACACTTTGTTTTGTCTATGTATTCACACATGTACTAAGTTTTCGGTTAATAAAATTCTAGCATGAATAATAAACATTTATCATGATATAAGAAAATAAATAATAACTTTATTATTGCCTTTAGGGCATATTTCCTTCAGTCTCCCACTTGCGCTAGAGTCAATAATCTAGTTCACATCCCCATGTGATTTAACACCAATAGTTCACATCATATGTGACCAACACCCAAAGGGTTTACTAGAGTCAATAATCTAGTTCACATCACCATGTGATTAACACCCAAAGAGTACTTAAGGTGTGATCATGTTTTGCTTGTGAGAGAAGTTTAGTCAACGGGTCTGCCACATTCAGGTCTGTATGTATTTTACAAATTTCTATGTCTACAATGCTCTGCACGAAGCTACTCTAGCTAATGCTCCCACTTTCAATATATATCCAGATTGAGACTTAGAGTCAGCCGGATCAGTGTCAAAACTTGCATCGATGTAACCCTTTACGACGAACTTTTTGTCACCTCCGTAACCGAGAAACATATCCTTATTCCACTAAGGATAACTTTTTGACCAATGTCCAATGATCTACTCCTAGGTCACTATCGTACTCCCTTGCCAAACTCAGGGCAGGTTATACAATAGGTCTGGTACATAGCATGGCATACTTTATAGAACCTATGGTTGAGGCATAGGGAATGACTTCCTTTCTCTCTCTATCTTCTTCCGTGGTCGACCTTTAAGTCTTACTCAACTTCACACCTAACAACACAGGAAAGAACTCCTTCTTTGACTGTTCCATTTTGAACTACTTCAAAATCTTGTCAAGGTATGTACTCATTGGAAAAACTTATCAAGCGTCTTGATCTATCTCTATAGATCTTGATGCTTAATACGTAAGCAGCTTCACCGAGGTCTTTCTTTAAAAAACTCCTTTCAAATACTCCTTTATGCTTTCCAGAAAATTCTACATTTATTTCCGATCAACAATATGTTATTCACATATACTTATCAGAAAGGCTATAGTGCTCCCACTCATTTTTTATAAATACAGGCTTCACCGCAAATCTGTATAAACCTATATTCTTTGATCAACTCATCAAAGCGTATATTCCAACTCCGAGATGCTTGCACTAGTCCCTAGATGGATCGCTGGAGCTTTTCACACTTTGTTAGCACCTTTAGGATCGACAAAACGTTCTGGTTGCATCATATACAACTCTTCTTTAATAAATTCATTAAGGAATGCAGGTTTGACATCCATTTGCCAAATTTCATAAAATGGGGCAATTGCTAACATGATTCGGACAGACTTTTCGAAAACATTTTTGCGACAATTCGAGCTTTGTAGATAGTAACACTAATATCAGCATCCGTCTTCCTCTTGAAGATCCATTTTATTCTCTATGGCTTGCTGATCATTGGGCAAGTTAACCAAAGTTTGTAGGTTCATCATGGTCTAGTAACATGATTTCTAGAACAGGATTTCCGTACCACCCTTGTGCGGAACGTACTCTGGTTGACCTAGAAGGTTTGGCAGTAACTGTTGGGGAACGTAGTAATTTCAAAAAATTTCTTACGCACACGCAAGATCATGGTGATGGCATAGCAACGAGAGGGGAGAGTGTTCGTCCACGTACCCTTGTAGACCGTAAGCGGAAGCGTTAGCACAACACGGTTGATGTAGTCGTACGTCTTCATGATCCGACCGATCCAAGTACCGAACGTACGGCACCTCCGAGTTCAGCACACGTTCAGCTCGATGACGATCTCCGGGCTCCGATCCAGCAAAGCTCCGGAGATCAGTTCCGTCAGCACGACGGCGTGGTGACGATGATGATGTTCTACCGGCGCAGGGCTTCGCCTTAACTCCACGACGATATGACCGAGGTGGAATATGGTGGAGGGGGGCACCGCACACGGCTAAGGAACGATCCGTAGATCAACTTGTGTGTCTATGGGGTGCCCCCCGCCCCCGTATATAATGGAGCCAGGGGGAGGGGTTCGGCCGGCCAGGAGGGGCGCGCCAGGAGGAGTCCTCCTCCCACCGGGAGTAGGACCCCCCCCCCCTTACTTGTTGGAGTAGGAGAGAAGGAAAGAGGGGGAGAGGAGGAAGGAAAAGGGGGCTGCACCCCTTGTCCAATTCGGACCAGAGGGGGGCTGCGCCCCTCCTTCCTTTCGGCCTCTCTCCTCTATTCCCGTATGGCCCAATAAGGCCCATATACTCCCCGGCGAATTCCCGTAACTCTCCGGTACTCCGAAAAATACCCGAATGACTCGGAACCTTTCCGAACTTCGAATATAGTCGTCCAATATATCGATCTTTTCGTCTCGACCATTTCGAGACTCCTCGTCATGTCCCTGATCTCATCCGGGGCTCCGAACTCCTTCGGTACATCAAAACTTATAAACTCATAATAAAACTGTCATCGTAACGTTAAGCGTGCGGACCCTACGGGTTCGAGAACTATGTAGACATGACCCTGAGACTCGGTAGGTTGTCGAAGACGACAGCGTGCCGAGGATCGAAATCGCAAGTAATGAATGTCGCCGTTCCTATGCAGGTGGCAGATAGTCCGAGGGCTAGCCGGACTAGTGGGGTTGCCGAGTTAATGCGGCAACTTGACGCGGCGGATGCAGACATCGCACTTGTCAACCGGCGACTTGACGAGTCGCAAGGTAAATGAGTTCTCCACAATCGCTTTATTAATAGAGTCAAAGCCCTCCTCTGATAAATTATATGTTGTTATACAGACGGTGCTGCTGCTGTGAAGAGCCTTCGGGCCGAACTTGCTCAAGCCAAGGAGCAAGCCCGAAGGAGTGACGCGGCTGCCTCGAGGGCGGCCGAGGAGTTGGCCGAATTGGCCGTGAAAGTAAAAGATGCTGCCGACCGCAATGAGTCTCTTGAAAAGGAGCGCTTATCGGAGCAGGAAGACCTGAAGAAGGCCACCGCCGAGGCCAAGGATGCCCGCTCTGCCATGCGGGCCATGAGGGAGGAGCTGCGCCAGGCCGGAGATATCGTGGCTGGCAAGCCTTATCTGCTGCGTCGCTAGTTTATAGATCAAAAGTATGCTCAATTTGATCGGCTGTGGAGTCCGGAGGATCTGTATATGGACTTAGCGGAAAGTGCGGCTGGTGCCGTTGAGCACTTCCGGAGCCAGAAGGATCACAAGACGGAAGAGCTATTTTGGTCTCAATTCCATAGTCCGGATCGCTCACTTCCGTTGACCGACCGGTTGGCCGAATGGGCCGAGCTAAATAGATTGTCCGGACTTGCCATGACTGACATCGTGGCTCATGTCTGGCCAGAGAGGCCCAAGGCCACGAGCTACTTCGGCTTACTGCAGCAATTCCTTGGAGCGGTGCCGCATATCAAGGAGATGAAGCGGTCGGCCTGCATCGAAGGCGCGCGGATGGCACTTGCCCGCGTAAAGGCGCATTGGACAGAGATGGATGCCACCGCTGTTGCCGCCCAGGGTTCGGATGAAAGCCGGCTCCCCGCCGAGCACTATTTCGGGGAAGTTATGCGTGGTGCTCTTGTAATAGAGTCGCAGTGCTCAAAAAATGTCACGTTCAAATGAACGTTTTAGCTTGTAAAACAATGATTATGCAATAACTGCCTTTTATACTTGTGCGTCCCAAGTGGTAAAACTGCTCCTGAGCGGCCGTTTTCGTATACATTTGTATAACCTGAAAGATTGCAGTCTTCAGCTTCAGCCCCCACGCACAAGGTGCGGGGGTGTTCGCAAAAATAGCGCGTGTTCACACTTAATCCGACGTCTCGGTCCTGTTTAGGAGGTGGTAGCGTAGCGAACGAGGCAATCCGGACTATAATGCTTTATCACTTTCACTTAGCCAGTGGAGTTCAAGGGTGGGGCTACGATATAGCCCCTGGGGGCACCGCACTTCTCCGATTGCGGGGCGCGTGTGTGCCTGACCGGGAAACGGTCCTTCGTCAAAGCGGGGAATTCTAAACATTCCGGTAGTCGATCGAGTGGATGACCAGTTTCTCGCTATATCATGACAGTCAGTTTTCGGCTTTCTCTACTGAGGTGCTCGCCCAGCCGAACTGGGGCACAATCGCAGTAGTTCTCCTGGTGCCGCGTTAGCCGATGATACGGAACGTAAGGCAGCAAAACACAGGAGCCGGGCAAACCCAACATTTGACCAAAGACATGATTTGAAGCTGATGCATATAATGCCTAACTCGAGACGCTGAACACTCCCTAAGGTGTTCGGTCTTTATGATAATGGGCAGAATAATGCCCTAAGCCCCTAGTGTCTAGGTACGGGCATGGTCTTCTGACGCGGCCAATGCCAAAACGTCAGGCTCCGCTGTGGTTATAGGAAGAAACCAAGGGAGAATAACAACAAGAGACAGTAAAAAAGGTTTACGCAGGGTCTTAATCTGAAAAGAATCCTCGTAACGGGTCCCTACTGCACGTCTGCGCCTGTGTCTCCGTTGTGCCGTTATCCTGGACGGGTATGCACGTTGTTCATCTGTAAAAAGAGAGGAACGCTTAGTTTGGAAACAATTCGTGCGAAAAAAGGAGAAGAAGAAACTTAAATAAGTAAAGCGGGATTCGTATGAACTCGCGATTCTTTGTGCGCGCAACCCCTTGTCAAGGGTTGTGCGGCTAGGGAGCCCCTAGCCAACCAATGCCGGACTCGTCTATCCGTGTCCGGGGTCTTCAAGTGACCCTCGCACTGAAATGATGCCTCGAGGACCGGGCATCTTGAGTGTAAGAGACGCGTAATGTGGTATGGCGTTGAAACGGACAAAAGCCTTTCGTCCCAAGAGTGCTTGATATCCACTTTTAAATGGGACGATGTGAAAAATTAGTTTTTCGCGCCGAAAATTGTTCGGTGATCCGAACACGACTTCTAGTAATAGGGAGCCTGTGCACTTGGCGTAAGGGCCTGGCGTCACTCCTTTGAAGGAAGTGCGGCTGTGTCGAATTTTGGTAGGGTCTATCCTCATCTTGCGAATTGTGTTTGAGTACAGCAGGTTTAAGTCGCTGCCTCTGTCCATTAGGACTTTAGTAAATTGTAATCCGTCGATTATGGGATTCAATATTAGGGCAGTCCGTCCCGCGTTTCGAACGCTTCTGGAATAGTCCAGGTGGTCGAAAGTGATTGGTTTTGATATCCAATCTCTATGGTCTGCTTGTTTGGACCATGCGAGGCTCTTTTTAGGAAGTGCCGCACTTTTTTTCCGTATTATCACATGAAGTGAGTTTACTGCCTTGACCTCTTGTGGGAAAGTCTTTTGTTTTCCGGTGCTCTGCTGGTGGGGTTTATCGTCTTCGCTTGACGCGTCGAGCCCCTTGTGTTCGGTGTTTAGTCGGCCGGACTGTTTGAAAACCCAGCAATCCCTGTGGGTGTGGTTTGCAGGCCTTCCGGGGGTACTGTGGATTTGACATATCCGACCCAAAATCTTGTTTAAGTTGGACAACTCATCGCTGTCATCCTTAAGAGGCGGTGTTCTGTTGTTCGGCCGCGAGCTTTTGAATCCGGCGTTGACTGCCGTGCTCTTTGGGCTTTTCTCTTTATTCCGGCACTGCTCTTTTCTGCGCCGTGATTTTCCGTTTCCATCTCTTATCTCGGATGTACTTGGGTCGCTGGTGCTGCATCTTGCTAGCCAGCTATCCTCTTCCGCACAGAAGCGGGTCATGAGGCTTGTTAGTGCGGACATTGTCCTCGGCTTCTCTTGGCCGAGGTGCCTGGCAAGCCATTCGTCTCGGACATTGTGTTTAAAAGCTGCTAAGGCTTCGGCGTCCGGACAGTCGACTATGTGGTTCTTTTTGGTGAGAAACCTGTTCCAGAATTTCCGCGCTGACTCTCCAGGCTGTTGAGTTATATGACTTAGATCATCTGCGTCCGGAGGGCGAACATAAGTCCCTTGAAAATTTGCTCTAAACGCGTCCTCGAGCTCTTCCCAACTTCCAATAGTGTTTTCTGGGAGGCTTTTAAGCCAGTGACGGGCTGGCCCTTTGAGCTTGAGGGGTAGGTATTTTATGGCGTGGAGATCGTCTCCTCTGGCCATGTGTATATGTAGTATATAATCTTCTATCCAGACTCCAGGGTCTGTTGTTCCATCGTAGGCCTCTATGTTTATGGTCCAGCACCTCATCGGTGAAACATAGTGGGTGTGCGGCGCCCCTGTATTTGGGTGTGCCGCTATCTTCGGACACTTGACGTGTTGCCTTGCTTCTTGGGGCCTTCTTCTTTGGCCCGTAGATGGACTTGGCTGGGCCATCTGTCCTTCCAAGTTCGTTGGTTGGTTTATGTGTGGCGCCGCTTTCAGAATTTGGCATGTCATCCGGCCGTCTATCCAACCGGGCTGCCTCTTTATTTTTTGATTATGGGGGCTCTATAGCCTCGTCGTCGAATTCTGGTAGCAGCTTGCGCTTCGGGTAGCTCTTTGATTGGTGGACATTGCCATATTTATCCGCCGTTTCGAGTACTTTGCTCCACCTCATTCTAAGTGTGTCTTCCGCTGTTTTGAGCTTCCGTTTTTCTTTCTTCAAGCTTCTTGCAGTGTTGACGAGTCTTTTCCGAAGGTTTTTGCCTTCCGGCGGCGTGTCCGGCGTGAGATCGTCCGAACCGTCGTTTTCACCGGGCCTGGACTGATTATCTGACTCGTCCTGTTCGGACGGTTGCTTATCTACATGCTCGTCGTCCACTTTTGTGCCCTGCTGTAATGCGGGGTCCTTAGCAGCGTTGTTGTTGTCGAGGCGGGGCTTAGGGCGGCGTCTGCGCCGCTGTTTTGGTTGTTTATCGGCGGGGTTATCCTCTGCCGCGGCCCGTTGGTCCTCGTTATCGCTCTCTTTTGGGGTATCCACCATGTATATGTCGTATGACGAGGTGGTCCTCGCGTGCCCTATAGGTGCTGTTTCTTGATCGTCTCCGGCGTTGTCGTCTATAGCGTCGATGTCTTCGGAGTCGTAGTCTAGCATGTCGGTTAAGTCGTCGACAGTGGCTACAAAGTGGGTGGTGGGTGGGCTCTGAATTTCTTCGTCGCCCGTATCCCAACCATCCTGGCCATAGTCCGGCCAGGGCTCTCCTGATAACGAGAGATGCTTTAGTGAATTCAGGATGTCGCCAAAAGGCGAGTATTGGAAGATGTCCGCGGCGGTGAATTCCATAACCGGCGCCCAATCCGATTTGGTTGGTAGGGGCGCGGGAGGTTCGGAGTCCGGCAAGGAGTCCGGCACCTCGGAATCACGAGTTTTGCGAGGGACAAGACTAGTGTTCGGCTCCATCGCCGTGGTAGTTGAAGCCCCCGAGGCGGTGTCCATCCACTGATCCTCTATCTGGGCAATCGTCTCCGGTCTAATAGCCGGAGCGGATTCGCGTGCGGCCACCAAGGCACTGTTCGGCGGCAGAGTTACATCATACCCATCGCAACAGTGCGGCGCGCTCGGCTGTGGCTCGGGTCCGTCGAAGATCAAGTCTCCGTGGACATCGGTCGTGAAGTTTAGGCTTCCGAATCTGACCTGACGGCCAGGGGCGTAGCTTTGGATCTGCTCCAGATGGCAACTCATGTCTATGGTTAGGAAACAAAACCATCTTTGATTAATGAGCTAGTCAAGTAGAGGCATACTAGTGAGACTATGTTTGTCTATGTATTCACACATGTATTATGTTTCCAGTTAATACAATTCTAGCATGAATAATAAACATTTATCATGAAATAAGGAAATAAATAATAACTTTATTATTGCCTCTAGGGCATATTTCCTTCAGTAACTTGATCTGAAGTTTCATGATTATCATCATTATCTTCCTTACTAATTGTTGTAGGAATCACTGGAACTGATTTCTATGATAAACTACTTCCCAATTCGGGAGAAGGTATAATTACCTCATCAAGTTATACTTTCCTCCCACTCACTTCTTTCGAGAGAAACTCCTTCTATAGAAAGGATCCATTCTTAGCAACAAAGATCTTGCCTTCGGATCTGTGATAGAAGGTGTACCCAACATTTTCTTTTGGGTACCCTATGAAGACGCACTTCTCCAATTTGGGTTCGAGCTTATCAGGTTGAAACTTTTTCACATAAGCATCGCAACCCCAAACTTTAAGAAACGACAGCTTAGGTTTCTTGCCAAACCATAGTTCATACAGTGTCATCTCAACGGATTTAGATGATGCCCTATTTAACGTGAATGTATCTATCTCTAATGCATAACCCCAAAACGTTAGTGGTAAATCGGTAAGAGACGTCATAGATCGAACCATATCTAATAAAGTGCAGTTATGACGTTCGGACACATCATTACGCTATGATGTTCCAGGTGGCATGAGTTTGTGAAACTATTCCACATTGTTTTAGTTGAAGGACAAACTTGTAACTCAAATTTTCGCCTCTGCGATCAGACCGTAGAAACTTTATATTCTTGTTACGATGATTCTCCTCCACTTCACTCTGAAATTCTTTGAACTTTTCAAATATTTCAGACTTGTGTTTCATCAAGTAGATATACCCATATCTGCTTAAAACATCTGTGAAGGTCAGAAAATAATGATACCCGCCGCGAGCCTCAACACTCATCGGACCGCATACATCTGTATGTACTATTTCCAATAAGTCAGTTGCTTGCTCCATTATTTCGGAGAATGGAGTCTTAGTCATCTTGCCTATGAGGCATGGTTCGCAAGCATCAAGTGATTCATAATCAAGTGATCCCAAAAGCCCATCAGCATGGAGTTTCCTCATGCGCTTTACACCAATATGACCTAAACGGCAGTGCCACAAATAAGTTGCACTATCATTATTAACTTTGCATGTTTTGGCTTCAATATTATAAATATGTGTATCACTATGATCGAGATTCAATAAACCATTTATATTGAGTGTATGACCATAGAAGGTTTTATTCATATAAATAGAACAACAATTATTCTTTGTCTTAAATGAATAATCGTATTTCAATAAACATGATCCAATCATATTCATGCTCAATGCAAACACCAAATAACATTTATTTTAGGTTCAACACTAATCCCGAAGGTAAAGGGAGTGTGCGATAGTGATCTTAACAACCTTGGAATCACTTCCAACACACATCATCACCACGCCCTTAACTATTCTCTGTTTAATTTGCAACTCCCATTTCGAGTTACTACTCTTAGCAACTAAACTAGTATCAAATACCGAGGGGTTGCTATAAACACTAGTAAAGTACACATCAATAACATGAATATACCTTTGTTTACTTTGCTATCCTTCTTATCCGCCAAATATTTGGGGTAGTTTCGATTCCAGTGACCATTCCCTTTGTAGTAGAAGCACTCAGTCTCAGGCTTAGGTCCAGACTTGGGCTTCTTCACTTGAGCAGCAACTTGCTTGCCGTTCTTCTTGAAGTTCCCTTTCTTTCCCTTTGCCATTTTAGTTGAAACTAGTGGTCTTGTCAACCATCAACACTTGATACTTTTTCTTCATTTCTACCTTCACCGATTTCAGTATCGCGAAGAGCTTGGGAATCATTTCCGTTATCCCTTGCATATTATAGTTCATCACGAAGTTCTAGTAACTTGGTGATAGTGACTAGAGAACTTTGTCAATCACTATCTTATCTGGAAGATTAACTCCCACTTGACTCAAGTGATTGTAGTACTCAGACATTCTGAGCACATGCTCACTAGCTGAGTTATTCTCCTCCATTTTGTAGGCAAAGTACTTGTCAGAGGTCTCATACCTCTTAGCACGGGTATGAGTCTAAAATACAAATTTCAACTCTTGGAACATCTCATATGCTCCATGTCGTTCTAAACATTTTTGAAGTCTCGGTTCTAAGCCGTAAAGCATGGTGCATTAAACTATCAAGTAGTCATCATACCGAGCTTGCCAAACATTCATAACGTCTGCATCTGCTCCTGCAATAGGTCCGTCATCTAGCGGTGCATCAAGGACATAATACTTCTGTGCAGCAATGAGGATAATCCTCAGATCACGGACCTAGTCCGCATTATTGCTACTATCATTTTTCAACATAATTTTTCTCTAGGAACATATCAAAAATAAACGGGGAGCTACATCGCGAGTTATTGATTTACAACATAATTATGCAAATACTATCAGGACTAAGTTCATGATAAATTACTTAAGAACTCTCACTTAGATAGACATCCCTCTAGTCATCTAAATGATCACGTGATTCATATCAACTAAACCATGTCCGGTCATCACGTGAGATGGCGTAGTTTTCAATGGTGAACATCTCTATGTTGATCATGTCTACTATATGATTCACGCTCGACCTTTCGGTCTCAGTGTTTCGAGGCCATATCTGCATATGCTAGGCTCGTCAAGTTTAACCCGAGTATTCTGCGCGTGCAAAACAGGCTCGCACCTGTTGTATGTGAACGTAGAGCTTATCACACCCGATCATCATGTGGTGTCTCGGCATGACGAACTGTAGCAACGGTGCATACTCAGGGAGAACACTTATACCTTGAAATTTAGTGAGAGATCATCTTATAATGCTACCGCCGTACTAAGCAAAATAAGATGCATAAAGGATAAACATCAAATGCAATTAATATAAATAATACTGCAGTCGTCACCATTGAATCCTTGAATCGATCTGAAGAACTTGCACCAAGTCTCGCCGTTGCGTACGCACAACGAGAAACCCTAACCTCGCCGCTCCGAGGAGCTGGTAGCAATCTACACCAGAGCTCCGTTTAATCCGTCCGGACGAAAGAACTTAAGGAGGATGGGAGTCCGGAAGACTGACTAGAAGAAGAAGTGTTGCCATCCGTACGAGCGGCAGGCGGAGGGAGACGAATCCATGGGCTCGCCGCTGGAGGTTAAATGGAAGAAGGCTTTCCCTAGTCGCCTTGCGAGAGGGGAAAAATACATTAGAAACATTTCTCTTTTTTTTTGCGAGGTAAAAGGGAGTTTTATTCCAGATTGATAGGGTTACAATCAAGAGGCAGTAATTGCTCTATACAAGAGGTCCTTGACCAAGCCACACAGTTGTGGCCCGCTCATCATGACTATATAATGCCAAACGATCTGCTACCCTATTTTGCTCTCTTGTAAGCTTCTGGGGAACAAACTCCGGGATAAGCATGTGTGCTTTTATCTCTGCAACTAAGTGCCCATACGCTGACCTGCTTAGTCTAGAATCGGAAAGACATGACAATGCTTCAGAAGAGTCGGACTGAACAACAATAGATCCCTCTGAGTGCTGGATTGCCAAAGCCATGCCCTGCATTAGTGCGTGAATCTCCGCCTCCAAAGCATCATTGCAATTAAAAATATACCGGTAAGCGGCGAACACCACACTGCCATCATTACGACGTAGAATCATACCTGCCGACGCAGCTCCATCCGTCGGTGAATAAGAACCGTCCACCGAAAGAGCAAGTCTATTATCTGCCGGAGCAGGCCAAGCAGTAGCAGGCTGCTCCCTCCCAGGTTGACACAATATAGGACCCCCCACGGGCATTTTTCCTTTAATGATTTCATCGACACTGTAATACTTAGTTTGAGTAGTTTGAGTAATACATTAGAAACATTTCAATGTACTCCATTAAATAAAAGCGGCTGGAAGCTAACCTAGTGTAAAAACTAGTCTACATCTTCGTCGGCGTTCCCGATGCCTGTCATTTTGCCGATCATGAGCCTCGAAGAGTGAAGCTGTGCATCGCCGGCGAGGAAGAGCAAGACATGAAACATAGATGTATTCGTAGGAAATTTATTGATTTTCATGCAACTTTCCCCATCACTTCTATGTCCTACTCTTCCTTGTCGGACTCTGCGAACTGGATGTCGCGGGTCGAGACGAGGTCCACGATAAACGTCGATAGGCCGGCCTGGTGTCGTTGCGGCCAAAGGCGTAGCAAAGGCCTTGTCCTAGCGAACCAACAATACGGTCGATCGATAGACCCCTCGCACAGCCAAGGTTATCCAAAAAATAAAAAAAGATAGACCCTCGCACATCTTCTCAAAAAAAAAAAAGGACCCTCGCACAGCGAACCATTGGTTCGCTATATGGCCAACCCCAGATCGGACTCCAGTTTTGTATTGGCATCCTCCTCAAACTACCATCGGAACCGCACAAGTTTGTTTGTTTTGAACGCAGGCTACCGTCGAAATTTGCAGGTCAAAACCCTACGATTCCTTGTCACCGGCTACCCCTGCGATGGCCAAGAAGGCTCGCAGCAGCGCTGGATCGGTGGAACGCGGTGAAGAGATCATGGCGAACGTGGCACGACAAGGTCGCAAGCTCATCCTCCCGGACGAGCTCGTCCTGTGGGAGATCCTCGTCCGCGTGCCGTCCAAGGAGCTCCTCCGCTGCCGCGCCGTCTGCCGCTCTTGGCACCGCGTCACCACCGACACCGCGTTCCTCCTCGCCCACCATCGACATCAGTCGTCGCTCCCGCTGGTCGAGTTCGAGGACGAGAACAACATCGCCCGCAACACGGTCGACGCCTTAGATCTCCGGCGGTCCCCGGCCGTGCGCCGGCCCGTCTTTGGGTTCAACAAACACAAGAGCTATCCCCGTGACTTCATGTACATCATCGAGGCCTCCTGCGACGGCCTTCTCCTCTTATACTTCTCCAACCACCGCCACCTCTACCTCTGCAACCCAGCCACGCGCCAGTGGCTCACACTCCCATATCTCATCACCGGTTACGATTTCGCTGCTCTATACCCTCACCGTCCGTCTGGCGAGTACCGTATCCTCTACTGGAAGAAGCACTCCTCCAACATCAATGATGGTAGTGATGCCTACTACGTCCTCACCATCGGCTCCTCCCACGGACGGTGCATCGGGCTGCCCGTGGCCTCACCGTCCATGAAGAATCACACAACATGCTGGGGTATTCATGGCAGGCAACGGTACGTCCTGCTACATGACGGCGTTTACTGGTACAACAGCCACGACGACATCTTGGACAGCAAGATTGTAATTTTCAACACGGTGGCAGAGTCATTCAGGTGGATGCAACCTCCCACCGCCACCAGTGCAGCAGATGTTCTTCAGATGGATGGTACGGTTGGCATTGCCCATGTCAATCTTGATGCAATGACAGCGCAGGTTTGGGTGTTGCAGGACCAAGAGAAGGAGATTTGGTCATCAAAGTTGCGAGTTAAATTACCATATGAGGAGATGAAGAAGGATGTTAAGTGTGTTGACGATTTTCTGTGGGGCACGGTCGTGTCTGAGAATGGAGATGTGCTGTTAGCCAGTGAAAATTGCTTATTTCACTGTGACAGCAAGGGCAAGCTGCTAAAGAAATTTATACTGCAGAACGTCGAACCAACAATTCTTAGACTCTATTTTAAAGAAAGCCTAGTCAGGCATGCGTTCTTCGAGAGAAAAGATGGCAGACGCGCGAGGATGCCACGTTGTTTCCGAGGGCTGTACTAGATAGCCCCTCTGCTGTTGCTTCTCGATCAGTCTCCTTGCTTACTATCATGTGAGCATCTGGAACGTTCTATGTAGGATGCTTGAAACTCTGTATCTACCTACTTTGCTCGTCTATGTGTCTCGTGTTAAAACCATTATATGATTCAAATGGTAATTAATGCACAAGTGGTCATCATGCTTGTTCAATTTTTATATTAGATCTTGTATACGTACATCTGCTCTCTATGTAAGGTTTTGGAGAATATAAAACATTGACGAATATGCAAGGATGATGCTGACCTGATCTACGTTGAATAAGAGTATGTTCAAATTGAAAATTGTTGGCGATCTAGACATGAAGTGATACACATAAATGCAAACAGATTTGGAGATCCAGGATATGAAGTTGTTTTCCCTATATTATTAGTATTAGTGATAACCGAATATGCAAATGGTTATTCAATATTGCATACAAAAGTCACTAGTTTTTCTTAATTTAATCTACGATGTTGGTGTGACCATCATTGATGGCATGTCTTTTCCTTGGACAACTAGTAAGACAATGCAAATCCTTTTAGAATAAAGGCAGTAGCGCTTGCAGTGGGAAAGTGTATAGGAAAACAAGGGGCCGGGCTAGATGAACGAACAGCAAGACAATCTAGTAGATGAGCTAAAGCGTTGTAGAAAGATAATTTATAGCTTACAAATAAAGAAACAAATGGTTCAACCATGTATTGTAGGTCCTTATCCATACTACTGAAGTAAAATGGTGCTACAGGTGACGGGTAGTTTCTCAATATGCACTAAACCTGCCGAGTTCCACTTCTTGAGACTTAGTGCTGCAACCGCGAGGAGGTGAGGCTACCTTGAGCATGAACACACAACACTGGGTGCCCTGCCTTCGCTGTCAGCATGAGTGAGTGCGGCGAGAGCGGCATGAGTGACTGCGGCGAGAGACACCATCAAGGCGGTATGGTGTGGAATCCTGACCATGGTGGCGTCTATGTTCCCTTGAGCAGGAGGCACAATCCCTTCCCCCATGAGGTTGCTCAACGTCGTCCCTTGGTTAACACTGGCGCTGACATCCCCTCCATCATCGTGGTCATCACGGTGATGCGGGCGCTGATCGGCAGGCTGATAGGGGCCAAATCCATCAGGGCAACACTGAAGAAGGATGTCATGTGCGCCGCCTTCTTATGTCTTACTTCGTACCTTAGTCTAAATGATAATAATAAACATGTGAAGGTGTTGCTCATTCATGTGCATGGGCCACTGTGCTAGTTGAGCTTAATAAAACCAAGCATCTTGACAGTCACACCTTGAGTGTATAGCTCATCACAATTCAAAATCATTACTACGATCCTTTAAACAAGGATGTTAGAAAATACAAATCTCATTTTTGAAAAATAAATGCACCCCAAGTAATTAGATACCAGATGAACAACCAAGTCAGAAGCACTAGCTAACTCTAGTCTAGGGCATCACAATCAACAATATCTGTTAGGGTAGCTAGTGTCTTGACCTCTACTACTCCAAGAATGGAAAATAATCTTCTATCTCTGCTGCAACCTGGAGGCATGGTGTCTCAACTACCATATATAACATGGAAGTGATGAAACGATACCGAATAAAAACTTTGTTTATAGGATTAATCACTAAAACTAATAAGAGGCCGCACACATAGACAGGTTTATTGTCAGCTCCAATATTAATACACATCAACCTGACGAATATGAACAGATTTCATATCAACAAGACTTGATGTTGACAGTACAAAAAAAACTTAGATACAAGTGGGGTGCTGCATGCAAGGATGAATGCGAATGTCACTCATATACTGTGGTAGCCAGAAACCTGAAGTCTACTACAGGTGTCTTTCTGATTGCAAGGAAGAAACACCTTTCCCACTTCAGATCCTTCGCATTCGTTTCTGGGAGCACAAAACCTAGCAATCCTTGGGCATCACCCATCAGGGCTGTCTAAGGCTATCTGAAGGGGTCCGCTACTAACATATCATGGATATGATTTTCGACTCGGTACTCAGGACGAGGATGACCTCTCGTGTATTCAAATTGTGCATCTCGGGAAGCTCTGTTTTCCACTTGTAGAACCGTCTGTATAGTAGACACATATTTACTGTTGTAGTCACGGCCTCCTTCAATTTCAATTTGTTTTAGCACTTTTGCATTCAAGACAAAGAATCTGGCAAAGTCAATCTCTTCATCATAGCCTAGGAATGACTTAAACGCCACTTTTTTCAGTTGGATCTCAAGGCATTCGATTGGATGTAGCGGGTCATACTGATGCACATTTTCCTTATTCATCACAGCGTATTTGGGGAACTGCGAAAACTGAAATTAAGAGGCATATGTTAATGTTGTTGCAAACCAGACTAAGTAATAATGTGTGTTAATCAAATCAGAAATACTGTATAAAGCAAGCAAAGATGAGTACTCACCATGACATAGAGCTTTTCTAGGAATGGGAACCACGTGAGAATGTGAAGAACTGCAAGCAATTCATGACCAGAAGGCCTGACCGCCAAAACCTTCAAAGTGCGAATCGAATTATACAAGCAGACTGGGTAATCTCCCTGAAGGAACAGAATGAAAATAATAATGAATAGTTATTTGCAAGTATAGGAATGCCAAATGCAAGATTGAAGCAACGATGCTACCTGGGAGACTAAGGGCATGGAGGTGACGTGGAAGAAAGGGCCCAATATCTCCAGTTTAGGCGCACTAATTACCCTGATAATCGCAAGATCGCCTCGGTGACAATGAGGTAACAGTAATCTTACAAGGCGTGGGGCATCCTCGATGACCAGTTCTGCTTTCTCGGTAGTAGAGATATGACGAAAGCCGATGCTCCTAAGAGTCGGCGAGCTAACAAGGAGACAACAACCCGCAGTGTGAACCTCGGACATGTATATGCTCTCCAAGGCATGGCAGCCCGAGACTAGCCTGTGAAAGACGTCCCCAGAGATGGAAACACAAGATAGGGTGAGCTGCTTAAGGAGCTGGAAATTCATGGAGTCTTCGATCTCGTGAGGTAAAACACAATGGCCGATCCGGGCAACGATGAGGGTGGAGGCTGAGCGGAGCAAGGACCGCGGCAGCGGATGGTCGGCGTAGCTGATGTCGAGCTCCTGGAGGTCGTCGAGGACCCGGGAGCGAAGCCAGCTCTCCGCCTCGGCGTGGAGGTCGCCATGGCACCAGCGAAGGTAGAACCGGCGGACCGGGCCACGGTGTCGGGAGATTATTTTGGAGACGGCGAAGGTGCGGTTGGTGCCGACGATAAAGCCATCCAGGCAGCGGGTGACCTCGAGGTTGAGAGGCGCGGAGCGCCATAGGTGGCGCCATCGGCGGGATATGATCGGTGTGCGGCCGCCATCCTTGGTGGGGAGGAGGGAGATGATGTTGCCGAGGATTTCATCGGGGAGCCTACCAATGAGATCGTCGGCGGCCATGTCGCTCAGTGCCATCTTCCGCGCGGTTCCACCGTGGTTGCCGGGCGCGAGTGCTGTCCTCACGGCCTGTTTCTTCTCCATGGCCGGCGACTAGTGAGACGGAAGATTAGGCCGCAGAGGAGTCCCACTGGTCCTGGGCTCATGGCCGGCGGTCATCGCTTGACGAGGCTAGGGTATGGGTTTTTAGGGTTGGCCGCCAATCGCTGTGACGGAGAGGAGATCTCGACGGAGACTTTTCGGGAGTCTCGGCCTTGAATTTTCTGTCTATGTACATTATATGAAGCAACAACAGCCGTCCGACTTGCAAACACAGCTTATGTCTTGTCAAAAGTACACAGGTGACACGCAATAATTAGTGTTCAACAGAAATAGTTTTTCTTTGACAAAGGGGTGGGTTTTATATACTCGACTAGGACAACGCCCATGTGTTCCAACGGGATACAAATATCTTAGTATGTTTTTTTTATTCACTTGTTTTATATTAATGTGATTGTGTAAATAGATGTTTATCAAATCTCACCCGTGATTTGTTTGATGAAAAGTTTGACAACTAAATTAATGTGAAACTGGTGTAAGTAAATTAAGGTGGTTGATTAGCGTATGGGAAATGTGCGGATAAAGGGCGTGGTGGGACAAAAAACATGCTCAACAAAAAAATTGATGGAGGGACATGGTGGGAGGGAGAGAACCGGTTCAGGAAGTTCATTCGGCAGAAAAAGGAACACTAATCTTTTTACAAGCAGTATATAGAGATATGAACCACCTAGGTGGTACAATCAAAATTAGCGCACACATCTCCGCATAGCTAGGATGCACACATCTAACACCAACACACACACAAATAAACACGCCGACAAATAGCATAGTATTATAAGACCAAAGATATGCATGCCTAAGCAAAAAAAACGATCAAATCATAATCGAGAAACTACAACAATGACGATATCAACAACAACCATCTTTTGACACCACAAAGACAACGAAAAAGGTTCTTCAACCATAATGCCTTCATTAAGGAATGGCTCTCAAGCGCCACCATCACCAAATACAACCACCAAAGGACAATTTTTAGGTTTTCATCCGGAAGAACAAGTTCGAGCATATGTAAGCAATGCCTTCAACAAGACAACAACCCAAAGCATCGCCGTTGACAGGTAAAACCAACTTGGTTCATATCTAGGGTTTTTACCCTGGAGCTATAGGCTGTGTACTCGAGAGGCACCACCAAATCAAAGTAAATCATGTGTTGTCGCCACTTTCTGCGACCTCAACAGCTACATGCGCCAGACCAAAACTTCCAGTGCCGCCACTGCACAATCATACCCTATGCGTCAAGCCACCGTCCATAGATTGCATCTCATCGTCGAAGGAAAACTCGCCGGAGTAAGAGCCGCCAAGACACACAAAGGAGCCTTCTGACTGCATCCCACAAACGCACTAGCACAAGCTGCTAGCAGAAGACACCGGATCTGGAGAGAGGATGATTTAATTGGTTGATCAACATAAGTCATTTGCAAGCTAAGCAGTGTGAAAATTTGACGCCACTACCTTGTTTACCAGCAGGTAAACATATGCAATGAACGACAGGTCTTGGTCACGTGAGAGGAAGGGAGAGATTTAAAAAGAAAACTGAGATGGAGGAGTACGTACATTGATTCGGGAGCAGAGAGAGATTGGGGATAGAAGATATACATCACAAGTGGGTCCGGATGGTCAATGAGAGGAACGAGTGATCCTTCGTCCTTTTTCCAGTGTGCCAAGCGTGTTTAGGATCGGGAAGGAACGGGATTAGTAAGTATTGGGTGATGATTTCGGAGATCAAGAGGTTAGGATTTGATTAGAAAAGCTTTGCAAATATAAGGTTGATCACAATAAGAAGTATCATATACTAGCATCATGCATATGATATTAGTGTATGATACTACCTTCACATTTGTCCACAATGCATAGTATCATAACTTGGTATCATAGAAAGCTCATTTATTGACATGCATGACACAAAATAGTACACCATTTAACATGACACGGTAACATATCATGATACTCAACCTCCTTTTTTCTCATTTAATTGTGTGACACCTCAGCAAATTGTCTAGTTGGCATGCATGATACTACCTATTGTACACCCATTGTAACGAGCCATGTTTTAGTCGCGTACATAAGAGCTTCTCCAATAGATTATGCAAATTTAGATATGTAAAAAATAGATGTTATATAATTTACATCATCAAAAAGTACATTTTTGATCTAAGAAAAGAGGCAACTCTAACAGAAAATGTATATTGGTTGTGTAAAAGTTCAACTCCAACAGATGATATATATTGGAGATGTAAAACGCAATGGATGCGGTGGTCGTGGGCATGACCACGTCTTCCTCCATGGCCAGTAGTGGAGGTGGAGTAGGGGTTCCTTGACCGGATGCAGACGCCACGTCCGGTGGCGGCGGCAAATCGGCGGCGCAGCCGCGGCCACGTTTGATTTTTCGGCCACCCGAGATGGGTTCGTCGCTTGGTTGCGCCACGCCGGCCACTTCACACTTCCATCATGGGGATTGGCGGCCCACTGCTTCTTCGCCGGCAGCGCAGTCAGTACGTCGATCGGGCAGGGCGGGCAAAACCGGGGCGGCGGCATGGAGGCGGAGGGGAGATTGGGGAAGGTGGTTGTACCAGAGAAGGCCGCGGAAGGGTGGGTCAGACCTGCGGCGGCGCGGTGGAGGAGGCGGCGTGGTCGTTGGAGTCGGCCATGGCCCGGACGGCGGTCGGCAGGCGGAACAAAAATGAAAGCGGTTGGGCGTTTGGCACGTGACCGGCCGGTTTACATCTCCTAGAGGTCTTCAGGTGTTATATTTTACATCTTCTGGAGGTAGAGAAGATATAATTTTTTTACATCTACATTATCTGTTGGAGGCGAGTTTTTAGGGCTCAAAGATGTACTCCCTCTGTTTCTAAATAGAAGTCTTTTTAGAGATTTCACTATGGACTACATACAGATGTATATGAACTTATATTTAAGAGTGTAGATTCACTCGTTTTGCTCCGTACGTAATTCATATTGGAATCTCTAAAATGACTTATATTTACGAACAGAGGAAGTATAAGCTAACTATTTTTGTAGAAGATGTTCAATTAAGCCCCACGCGGCCATATTTGATGCGTGTGAATAGAAACCGATGGCCCGCGTCGCTTACTGCACGTAGTTAGGCCCATGCATGCACGATTGGCTGGTTCATTTATTTTTTTGTGAAAAAAACGGGAAGAGAATACGGGCGCGTGACTGCGGGAGTTTCCCTGCATGCATGAATAGCTCGTTGATGAGGAAGCGAAAGATCCGGAAATTAACAAAAATAGTGGACGCAAAAGAGAAAGAAACGAAAAGGTAAGAAGAGATCTCCAACTACAAATTGTGCAAAATCATTTCATTGGTGCGAAGGCGTGCCCATGATTTGGTTGGATCTTGTAGAATGATAAGATGGGATTTGTACTTCTTGTATCTTGTATAGCAAGTTATCGTAAAATGTTTGTTTTGAATTTTGTTTACCAGAAAAAAAATACTCCCTCCGCCCCATAAAATAAGATCTTATTAAAACATGCCTGATGCGACCGCCAAGAGGAATAAAATCATTACTGATGATGAAACTAAGAGCAAGAGATAAGTAAACATTGCATTATACGACTAGAAAACAAACTCTACTCTAAGCAAGCAGCACTGTATTTTTCTTTTTCCGAACACAAGTCCATTCGTTCAAGGCTCGGATAAATTTTCAGGTGAAGGCTACAACAATCAGTAGCTTCCTTAATTATACAGATGCTTGCTTTTTATTAAGACTGGCACACGAACTAAACTTAACTCATCCCTAATAAAAATGGAGCTAAACTCTCCTAAGATTCACCCGTTCGTCGCAACACTGAGACGAGCTAGTTGGTGCCCTTGCTGATGAGGTCCAGGGCGGTGGCTGTGCTGGGCAGCGCCGGGATGGCTCCCTTCTTGGTGGTGCAGATGGCCCCGCAAGCGTTTGAGAACTGCAGCACCTCCCTCAGCTTGGCCTCATTCTGACAAATCAAAAGGAAACATCACCATTAGCAACATACTCACTCGTACTAGAATTCAATCAGCTGATAATTAATTCTTTTCATATTGGGGATTAATTAGTTTCTTACGTAGAAGATGGAGTCGTCCTTGGCGACGCTGAGGAGGAGGGATCCAACAAAGGCATCGCCAGCACCGGTGGTGTCGACCGTGTTAACGGAGTAGCCTGGCAGGGAGCCCTTGAAGTCCTTTGTGAAGTACCTGCACCCCTTCTCGCCGTCGGTGACGACGAGCAGCTTGAGGCCCTCAAACCAGAGGGAGAGGACATTCTTCTCATCGTGGGCGTCACCCTGGGTGAGGAACGCCACCTCCTCGTCGCTCACCTTGATGAAGTCAGCCTCCTTCCAAATGCTCATGATGCCGTCACGAGCGGCCTGGGCGGAGGGCCACAGCGGGAGGCGCACATTGGGGTCGTAGGAGCAGAGGATGCCGGCGGACTTGGCGGCACGCATGGCGGCGACGTGGGCGGAGTGGCAAGGCTCAGTGATGAGCGAGATGGAGCCATAGTGGAAGATGCGGGCGCGGCGGATGAGGTCGAGGTTGAGCTCCGCCTCCGTGAGGAGCATGTCGGCGGACGGGTTGCGGTAGAACATGAACTCACGTTCGCCGTTGGACTTGAGGGTGACAAAGGCCAGGGCGGTGCGCGCGTGCTGGTCGAAGAGGCAGCCCTCCGCGTTCACACCGTTCTGCTTGAGGATGTCCACCAGCATGTGGCCGAACTCATCGTCGCCAAACTGAAAAAAAGACATCATCATATGATTACAATTTCATGTGTTACTCCCTCCGTATATTTCTTTACGGAGGGAGTAGTTCTCATCTAGACCAGAAGTAACTATTGTATGTCTCATTAACTCCTATTATTGATTGCACTGCTCATATGAATATAAACAATTGTTAATAAAAATAATGCATTAGCCTTCGAAAAAATAACGTAAAAGGTTGCCTCTTGTGTTAGAGTGGATTAATGTTAGATTTGGACTGATCGATGACGTGAGATGCAGGTAATAATCGTCTAAGAGACTACGAGATTATATTCAAGACCAAAAAGAAAGTTGCAGAGGCTTATTGCTCGACATCCAATGATATAACTGAGCGATGAATATGATCAGCGATATGACGCTACAAATAAGGTACTCCTAAACAAGTCAACAGCCTTGGGCATGATCAGATCAGAGCCTACAAAACACCAGATCTAACGCGGGCGCCCAGATGCATGATAACAAACCCAAGGGAGAATCATTATGTTATCAGGGATGGCGATTGATCCGTGAGCGCGTACCTTGCCGACAAAGGCGGAGGAGCCGCCGAGCTTGCAGACAGCGCATGCGACGTTGGCAGGCGCGCCTCCGGGCGCCTTGACGAAGCCTCCGGACTCGGCGAGCGAGACGCGGGCCACGTCGGGCACGAAGTCGATCAACATCTCACCGAAGGAGACGACGAGACCGGTCGCCGCCGCGGCAGCCACGGGAAGAACACCATCACCGAGAGGAGCCATTGAACCTGCCTAAACAAACGTGAACGCAAACGCAAGGGAAAGAATCGATCGAGCCTGGGAAGATAGGTGCTGTTGGGTGGATTGGGATTTGGGAGTTGGGAGTCGAGAGGGACGGGCCTTATAAAGGGTTGCGGTTGGGGTCTTGACTTGGCCCAAGGGTCGTAGTTTTCTTATACTAATCCGGTTACAATCCGCTAGTCAGTTCGGGTTTGGATAACTCCTCTTTTTTTTGCGAACAAGGGATTGGATAATCATGGCAATCAAGAGTAATTCTTCTGTTCACCAAGGATTTTCCTTATTAAGTACATAATAAGCATCTCCAATGGTCATCCTCAAATACTCCCGCATCCGTCCGCGAATGGAGGGACCAGAACGCGGACATGGATGCGGGAGGCCGCAACCAATAGTGACACCATACATTTCAACAACAATTAGAATCAAATGGATGAAATTCGTTCAAACACGACGGAATTCATTCAAGTTCGGTTATAATTTACATAAAAATATCGATATCTTGACCATTTAACAAAAAACAAACTATATAAAAAAATCGAAACCCTATGCCGGACAACCCCAACTCGTTCGCGTGGCCGCTTTGCCCTGCCGCACCACCGTCATCGTCTATGCCGTCGTCGTGGTCCCTTCAGCGGCGGTATGACGCCGAAGGGCCGCGTCAGTCTTGTTCGCTGGCTGCATGCCGCTCGCGGAGGAGCCGCTCCGCCTCTTGCTGCACTGTGCGGAGGGCCGCCACGGCCACTGCCGACGTAGCCTTCGAAGCCCTGGCGGCGGGCTTGCCACGACCGGCGTTGGCAGAGTGGTATATATAAATCATTTTTTTAGGTTTTAATTTTATTTTTTAATCTGATTTATCTAAACTTCAACATACATAATTTATGTATACATAAATTATAAATCATTTTTTGACGCTTCAATGGCATTGCTACCCCCCCCCCCCCCCCGGCCCGACGCGGCCGTTTCCCCCCACCAAGTGCCGGCGGCATCATCGTCCGTGAGGGAGGGACCAAAACCCGGAGCCGTGTGCTGCCTCTTCAGACCTACCACCACACTTTAAGGCATGTATGAGGACCCAGTGCGACGTTTCCGGTGGCATTGCTACCCCCCCCCCCCCCCCCCCGGCGCCCTCAAGGCCCCGTCCCGCTTAACCCTGGAGTAGTTGACAGGAGATCTAACACTTTGACTTTCACAGGATGGGCTTTGACCACTGGACCTTTTCACCTGATTGTGATAGGCCAGCCCATAGGAATACGTCGGAACAAGGTCTGGGCCAAACCCACTTCAAGATTCCCTCCGTGTTGACCCGACATGGCCGTTTCCCCCTTCCAAATGCTGGTGATGGCGCCGTCTATGAAGGGGGCACACTCCATAGCCATGTGCCGGGTGTTTGCACCCGCCACCACATTTCCAGACATGTAAGGTATCCCGGCGCCAGATTTGCTGACATAGCTAGCCCCCGAAAGCCAACGGCCGGCCTAACCCTAGACTAGTTGACCATGAGATCTATGCCTTTGACTTTAGCCGGACGGGCTTTTACCAATGGACTTTTTCACCTGGTTGTGCTAGGCCGGCCCATGGGAACACTTCAGAACAATGGTTGGGCCCAAGCCACAGCAAGATTCCCTTCGTAGTGCAGAACCGGGCTATAGCACCGGTTCGTAAGGGCCTTTAGTGCCGGTTCTATAACCGGCACTAAAGGGCGGGGACTAAAGGTCCCCCCCTTTAGTACCGGTTCTGCATGAACTGCCGCTAAAGGGCCACTGTCGTGGTTCTAAGACTGACAGTAGAAAGGAGGGAAGGTATGGAGAGGCAAGATCTTAGCTATGGCGAAGGTGTACACACGGGTTTTACGAGTTCAGGCCCTTCTCGGAGGAAGTAACAGCCCTACGTCTCGGTGGTCGATTGAATTATATGTGTGATGTTACAGGGGGTGCAAACCCTTGTGCCAGAGGAGGAGGGTGGCTTATAAAGAGTTCGCCAGGACCTCTCCCGCCCTCCATTACAAGGGAGTTAATGTACATAAAGTGGTGGCGTTACTGGTAACACCAGCCTTAAGTGCTGTTAATGACCTTAAAGACTACAAAGTGAATGCGTGTCCGTTGCGCACTGAGTAACTCCTGGTCTTCGGGAGGTCGACTGATTCTCTGGTTGGTCGAATGACAGTAGCTAAGGAGACTCCCAAGTGACAAGATGTCAAGTGGATTGCAATCGACATCTTCGACCGGGGGTCTCATGTTGTCTCTTGACCTTCTTGCCTTCTTGGGTAGTGACCTTGGGTAGGACGTATAGGTCAGGCCTATGACCCTACCCCAGGTTTGTATCCTCATCAGTAGCCCCCGAATAGATTAAGGTTGGAGTGGAAATTAGGTTGGAGTTGAACTTGTTCTGACTCTTGCGCCTTCGCGAGCGTTTTCTGCAAGATGGAAAACTCGCGTTGGTACTTCAGCATCGATTCAGTCGCCTTGATCCATTCAGGGAGTCGTCGGCTGAACTTGTGGTGTCATTTGTCGAGTGTTGTATTGGAATGCAGGATCTTGGGTGCGATTGACTGCTGCATTTCCCGTATTTTGCGGGATATGAAATTTCGGGGAAGCGCGCGGGACGGGGAGTGCCGAAGTGGGCGGAGCGGATAAACAGTGATGCCTCAGTTTCTACACCGCCTTTTTGCCACGTACGCTACGCGCGACTGTTGCAGGATTTGACAGGATTGCCTGGTCCCATGCTTCAGTCACTCGGAAGCGGCCCTTTATAAGGTGACGGGACCGAGGCGTCTGCACTGTGCACACCCTTTCCTCCTTGTTCCTCCTCCGCTTCTCCGTTGCGCCCAGCTCTTCTGTTCCGACACCGCCGCTTCGCCGCCATGGTGAAGGACAAGACGGCGGCGCTAGAACGCGCGAAGAAGACGAAGGGGGTGGCGAAGGGCAAAAAGCAGCAACGCGGGTCGTCATCGCGCGCGGGGCTGCCGCCGGGCTGGATCCAGGGCGATTGGATCCGGTCTTCGATTCGGCAGGAGGATCTGGACGAGCTGGCGGAGTCTGGGCTAATCGCCAAGGGAGCAGCAAGGCTGCCGGAGGGGGAGATGAATCCTCATCCTCGACCGGGTGAGTGCGTTCTGCTCGCCACCCATGTCGACCACGGTTTTTCGCTCCCCCCGCATCCTTTCTTCCGAGGGTTCTTGAACTTTTCCGGCGCTCAACTCCACCATTTTTCCCCTAACACCATCACGCATCTGGCCGCCTTTGTGTCGATGTGTGAAAATTTCTTGGGGTATCGACCGCACTAGGGTCTTTTCAAACACATCTTCACCATCCGATCCCAGTCAGTCAAAAAGGCGAAGTCAAGTGACTCAAAGACCAATGTCATCCAGATATGTGGGGGTTTAGGTATCCAGAAAAGGCATAGGAGCTCCTTCCCCGCTATGACTCTCCCTGAATCGGTTAGAGGCTGGCAGTTGACCTGGTTCTACTGTCAGGACCGGGCAGCTCCAGGTTAGTCGACATGCCTCCCTCACTTCACATTCGACCGCGTCCAAACTCCTTCTCCACTCAGAGTGACCGCGGCTGAGAACGTGGAGACAAAGATGCTGGTAGAGAAAGTGGTTCAGCTTATCAATGAAGGCGTTACCGGCCTGGACCTACTGGAAGTGTTCCTCAGTCGACGCATCCAGCCTCTCCAGGCCCGTGATCATCCTATGTGGCTGAACTCTAGACCTGAAGACACCGCTCGGGTCCATCCAGAGGAAGTGTCATCCGAGACTGTGGCCATGTGGTTGAGGAGTATCACAGGCAATCAGGACAATCCCAGGGGATCCAGGCGACTTATTCCTTTCACAGACAACAATCCACCCGACAAGGTATGCCTTTTTATTCTGACTGCTTGGCGGATAAGTTTTGATTGCATTTGATGTCGACTGATTTTTGCTTGACTTTTCATCTTGTAGGTCTTCACTGAAATATACTCAATGCCCAACGGTGAACAAGCCCTAGTGCAGGGCCAGGAGGAGGACGCCAGTGCAGACGAGAGCGGCGAATGGGAGTCTTCGGATGGAGAGGATGAGGAGGAGAGCAAGGAGTCGGACGACGAGGAAGAGGTCGACTCGCCGCCGCGTTCCGAGCGCCAATCCAAGCAGCAACACGACCCGGCGGGCAGGCGTGGGAAGAGCGTGGCTCCGAGTACTCACGCTCAGAAGCGCACTCGGACGTCGACTCCGGAACCGACAGAGAAGACCGCCAAGCAGCTCAAAGTTGCCCCTCCCAAGACTCGGAAGACTTTGCCGCGGACCAAGATGGACGTCCCAGTGGCTTCGGGGTGAGTAACATACTTGTGCTTATACATACCGACTGACATTTCTGTTCTGACCGATTGGATTACGCATCTTTCCAGACCCACCTCTGCTGCTACTGACATGGATGTCGATAAGGCACCAGGAGACAAGGAGGCCACCTCCCGAGCTGGTAAGTTCGTTCGACCAAGTTTCATTTAGTCGAGTGGGCTGTCAATCAGCTGAAAATTTGATACTTCTCTCTTTCTGTAGCTCCTCAAGAGATCGTTTTGCTCCCTGATGACGAGGAAGAAGAAGCGCCTCTACAGGAGAGGAGGAATAAGAGTGGAGGCTCAAGCAGGAGGAGGCTTGAAATCCAAGTCCCTCAGTCGACACCGGCGCTTGAGGTGGTGGTCGAACGTTCCGAAGGGCCGGTTCGGACCAACGTCACATTCGCCAACCCGCTGATGACTGATCGTCCATCGGGATCGACTGCACAGACTCCTGCTGCACCAATGCAACTCCACTCGTCCGACCCGGTAACCACTTCGACCACCATGGAGCCATCACTCTTTGCTACGTATCAAACTCCAGATGACTCGCCGGGCGCTGCTAGGGAAGCTCTTCGTCAGGTGAACCTTGTCATGGAGCAGGTGAAAGTGATGCATGAGGCTAGCCAGGTAGCTTACAACGCCAGCACTACCCTTCAGACCAATGTTCAGGTTAGCAAAATTCCGACTGAACTTTTGAGTGTTGCTTTATATTTGATCACCCACTGGGGTGTTCCTTTGTTTAGAATTTAGGAAATCTTCAACTCCGCTCGCCTCGAGCTGAGTCCC
Source organism: Triticum timopheevii (assembly GCA_963921465.1). NCBI lineage: Eukaryota > Viridiplantae > Streptophyta > Magnoliopsida > Poales > Poaceae > Triticum > Triticum timopheevii. Next base: position 3,098,322 of record OY997266.1, on the reverse strand, counting down.
AGTAAACTATTCGAATCAGTGGGGGCACGCCGAGTGCACCCACAGGGTGTAGTCCCCAAGATCACGGTCTACTGCTGGCAGTCGACTGAGGTCTAATGATGTATCCTCTTGCTTTTTTTTTGAACTCACGATGGGAAGGCCTTGCTGAGTATTGATCTGATCCAGTGGGGGCACGCTAAGTGCACCCACTGGGTGTAGTTCCCGAGACTACTGTTGAGTATTGATTCGGCGGTAGTCTTAGAGTAATTTTTCTCCGTCATTGTCTATTATTTCTGTCGACTGACATGTCTCTCTTGCTGGCTGAAGAGGTCTTGTGATCTTGGAGCTCAGCTCTTCGAATTAAAGAAGAAGCATATCAGCGTTGAACTTGACCTTGAACTCACGAAGAAGAATCTCAAGACTGCTCAAGAAGAAACGGCCATCATGGGAGGTAATCATTCGACCGTTTTGTCTGCTTTGTAACTGGCACTTCGCACTGGTTTTTCTTTCAGTCTCTTTGAACCGAGTGATTTCACGCAAGCAGATGTGCGTAGTGAAAATCGCCAACTTCAGGCTCGTCTAAAGAGTGTTGTTTCTTTAGAGAGGATGAAGGAGGCTTTGGAGAAGAAGGACCTGGACCTTGCCGCTGCTTAGAAGGAAGCACGTGAGAAGACGAAGCTTGCAGACCAGAAGCTGGCTTCAGCCGGCAAATTGGAGGAGGAGAACGCGAAGTTGAAGGTCACCATCTCGGAAGCTAATCAGGAAGTCGAGCAGCTAAGGAAGGACAAGGAGAACCTGACCGCAGAAGTCGGCGGCCTCAGAGCCAAGACAGACAAGCTGGAGTCTTATCTGGAACAACTTGCTGCGAAACTTGTTCTGAAGCTTGAAGGTATGATCATCCGACTAGTCAATTTGTCACCGACTAAACTTTGTTGTCATGCTGTCGACTCATCGTTTTTCGCGATGGGACAGAACTGTGTCAGGACTTTGAAGCTGAAACTGGGCAGGTCGAGACGGGTCTCGACTCCATCAATTGTCCTGTGAAAGATGACGTTGCAATGAATCTATTGCGATTGGAGTCACACTTGGATGGTACAGTTGCTTATCTGGCTCGACTGAAGGCGGCGATGACCCAAGTGGACGCTGAACTCTGGCCTCAGGCGGAGCTGTCTCAAGACCTCGAGTCACTGATGAGTCGACTTAATCAGATTCTAGGCCGAGTGCAAGAGTGGAAGAAATCTTCCGCTTGCTGTGGTGCCGACATCGCCTTATCGTTGGTCCGAGTGCACTACAAGGAGGCTAAGGAAGACAAGCTGGCTGCTCTCAAGGTAGCGAATACTAAGAAGCACTCCTTCCAGACCTTCATGGACACCTTCCTCGAGGCAGCCACTCGTATCGCCGACAGCATCGACCTCGACAGCTTCTGCGATCCGGCTAGTCCTTCTCCCGCCGAGTGATTGAAAAAAACATTATGCTTCACCTTTATTTGCCTCGGAATGCCGAGTGATTTTGTAACCGTTAAAACACCTTCGGGCCTGATGCCCAAGCACTTTATTCTGCAGTTGGGAATCTTTGGATTTATCTTCGAATATATTGCATTTGTCTTTGAGCGAAATTCATTTTTCTCTCGGATTGGTGTCTGTTTGCTTGATGCAGCTTCTGAAGAAGAATCAGCAGTCGACTGATTCGACGATCCTTGAGCAGCATTGATCAGCTCATCAGCAAGGCACTTAGCAATGGTCTTGACGTTCCTGTCAACCATTGGAGGGGCCTTTGATAGTGCGCACAATCTCGTCCTTCTTCTTGATGGTGCAGCCCTCGGGGGGGGGGGGGGGGGAGTGTCGCAGTCGACTCGACTCATTCAGCGGGACCGGTCAATTCATCGGCAAGAAATTCAGCAATGGTCTTGACGTTCCTGAAAGTGACTCGCCTTGGCGACACGCTCAATCTCGTCCTTCTTCTTGATGGTACAACTCTAAAGTGCTGGTCGTGGTCGACCCGCACTTTGCATAGCCTTCGAGTGGGAGGATTGCTCATCACTCGGTAAGATTTTTCAAACTTAGGCGAGTACTGGACTGCAGCTAAGCCCCCGAGTGGGAGGATTGTTCACCACTCGGTAGGATTTTTAAAACTTAGGCAAGTACTGGACTGCAGCTAAGCCCCTGAGTGGGAGGATTGTTCACCACTCGGTAGGATTTTTAAAACTTAGGCGAGTAGTGGACTGCAACTAAGCCCCTGAGTGGGAGGATTGCTCATCACTTGGTAGGATTTTTCAAACTTAGGCGAGTACTGGAATGCAGCTAAGCTCCCGAGTGGGAGGATTTCTTACCACTCGGTAGGATTTTTCAAACTTAGGTGAGTACTGGACTGCAGCTAAGCCCCCGAGTGGGAGGATTGCTCACCACTCGGCAGGATTTTTTAAACTTAGGCGAGTACTGGACTGCAGCTAAGCCCCCGAGTGGGAGGATTGCTCACCACTCGGTAGGACTTTTCAAACTTAGGCGAGTATTGGACTGCAGCTAAGCCCCCGAGTGGGAGGATTGCTCACCACTCGGTAGGATTTTTCAAACTTAGGCGAGTACTGGACTGCAACTAAGCCCCCGAGTGAGAGGCATACTCACCACTCGGCAGGATTTTTATTACTTAGGCGAGTACTGGACTGCAGCTAAGCCTCCGAGTGAGAGGCGGACTCACCACTCGGCAGGATTTTTATTACTTAGGCGAGTACTGGATTGCAGCTAAACCTCCAAGTGAGAGGCGGACTCACGACTCGGCAGAATTTTTATTACTTAGGCGAAACAGATTCGCAGCTAAGCCCCCGAGTGAGAGGCGGACTCACCACTCAGCAGGATTTTTATTACTTAGGTGAAATGGATTCGCAGCTAAGCCCCCGAGTGAGAGACAGACTCATCACTTGGCAGGATTTTTATTACTTAGGCGAAATGGATTCGCAGCTAAGCCTCCGAGTGAGAGACAGACTCATCACTCGACAAGATTTTTAAAACATGTAAAAAATGAACAACAATCGTTCGGAAGACTATAAAATCATGTCTTTTGATAATCAAACTAAAAGTGTACTTCTTATTACATCTCATCAGTTCTAAATATTTAAGAGTAAAAAGGGCGGAGCAAATCCGCATTCCAGGCGTGTGGCTCATCTTTATTATGCTTGATGTTGAAGAGATGATATGCTCCATTGTGGAGCACTTTGGTGACGACGAAAGGGCCTTCCCAAGCTGGAGCGAGCTTGTGTGGTCTCTGCTGATCCACTCGAAGAACCAGGTCTCCTTCTTGAAATGCCCGACCCCTTACATTTCTGGCATGGGATCGACGCAAGTCTTGTTGATAAGTGGTCGACCGAATCAAAGCCATCTCTCTTTCTTCTTCTAGGAGATCGACTGCATCTTGCCGAGCCTGCTCTGCTTCTTCCTCTGAGAAGAGTTCGTCTCGAGGCGCGTTGTGGAGCAAATCACTAGGGAGCACGGCTTCGGCTCCGTAGACTAGGAAGAATGGAGTCCTTCCAGTCGACCGGTTAGGGGTTGTCCTCAATCCCCAAAGTACTGATGGGAGCTCGTCGACCCAATCCCCTGCTGCATGCTTCAGGTCACGCATCAACCGGGGTTTCAGTCCTTTGAGAATCAATCCATTTGCCCGCTCGGCCTACCCATTCGACTGAGAATGAGCGACCGAAGCGTAGTCGACTCTCGTGCCTTGGGAGGCACAAAAGGTTCTGAATTCTTCAAAATCGAAGTTTGAGCCGTTATCTGTGATGATGCTGTGTGGGACGTGATACGTCTCCAACATATCTACTTTTCCAAACACTTTTGCCCTTGTTTTGGACTCTAACTTGCATGATTTGAATGAAACTAACCCGAACTAATGCTGTTTTCAGCAGAACTACCATGATGTTGTTTTATGTGTAGAAAAGAAAAGTTCTCGGAATGTCCTGGAAATACACGGAGGAACTTTTTGGAATTAATAAGAATTTCTGGGCGAAAGAAATACACCAGGGGGCCCACACCCTGTCCATGAGACAGGGGGACGCCCCCCCCTAGGACGCACCCCCCTATCTCGTGTGCCCCCTAGACCTCCACCGACCTCAACTCCAGCTCCATATATTCACGTTCGGGGAGAAAAAAATCAGAGAGAAAGTTTCATCGCGTTTTACGACACGGAGCCACCGCCAAGCCCTAATCTCTCTCAGGAGGGCTGATCTGGAGTCCGTTCGGGGCTCCGGAGAGGGGGATTCGTCGCTGTCGTCATCATCAACCATCCCCCATCACCAATTTCATGATGCTCACCGCCGTGCGTGAGTAATTCCATCGTAGGCTTGCTGGACGGTGATGGGTTGGATGAGATTTACCATGTAATCAAGTTAGTTTTGTTAGGGTTTGATCCCTAGTATCCACTATGTTCTGAGATTGATGTTGCTATGACTTTGTTATGCTTAATGCTTGTCACTAGGGCCCGAGTGCCATGATTTCAGATCTGATCCTATTACGTTTTCATGAATATATGTGTGTTCTTGATCCTATCTTGCAAGTCTATAGTCACCTATTATGTGTTATGATCCGACAACCCCGAAGTGACAATAACCGGGATACTTCTCGGTGATGACCGTAGTTTGAGGATTCATGTATTCACTATGTGCTAATGCTTTGTTCCAGTTCTCTATTAAAAGGAGGCCTTAATATCCCTTAGTTTCCACTAGGACCCCGCTACCATGGGAGGGTAGGACAAAAGATGTCATGCAAGTTCTTTTCCATAAGCACGTATGACTATTTACGGAATACATGCCTACATTACATTGATGAACTGGAGCTAGTTCTATGTCACCCTATGTTATAGCTATTACATGAGGAATCGCATCTGGCATAACTATCCATCACTGATCCATTGCCTACGAGCTTTTCATATATTGTTCTTCGCTTATTTACTTTTCCGTTGCTACTGTTACAACTACTACAAAAACCCAAAAACAATTATCTTTACTTTTGCCACTATTACCTTTATTATCATACCACTTTTGCCACTAAATACTTTGCTGCGGACACTAAGTTAACCAGGTGTGGTTGAATTGACAACTCAACTGCTAATACTCAAGAATATTCTCTGGCTCCCCTTGTGTCGAATCAATAAATTTGGGTTGAATACTTTACCCTCGAAAGCTGTTGCGATCCCGTACACTTGTGGGTTATCAGGACGCCATATCTGAATATCAGTTCCCTGATGAAACTCATAGCTGTACTTGCTTCAAGGTTTTTAATGGGATTGGCTTTGATGCATTTGGTGAACTTGTCGACTGCCACCAGCACATGAGTAAATCCACTCCTGCCAGTCCTCAGAGGTCCAACCATGTCCAATCCCCAGACGGCAGACGAGCGGAATTGTTTTCAGACGATTGCCGTCTGCCGTCTGCCGTCTTCATCCTCTGAAAGTTCTTTCCTAAGAATGAATGCAATGTACGGCACTGTCTAGTCAGGAGTAATGACCAAAACCTCCATGAACAAGTCGACCACGTTTGGGATTTCGACTTCAGTCGGATCTGTGGCACTCTTGGGCCGTGGCGACTCTTCAGTGAAAGGATCTTCCTGAACTGAAGGTGAATGAATATGTTCCAAGAACACATTGCGGGGAATGGCTTCTGTCTTTGAACCTATCTTTGCCAACTCATCTACAGCTTGATTTTTCAATCGGGGTATTTGGTGAAGCTCCAACCCTTCAAACTTCTTTTCCAGCTTCCTAACAACATTGCAATAACCAGTCATGGCTGGACTTCTGACATCCCATTCCTTCATCACTTGATTGACCACCAAATCTGAGTCGCCGTATACCATGAGGCGACGGACACCGAGTGAAACAGCCATACGCAACCCGTATAAAAGTGCTTCATATTCCGCTTCATTATTGGAGGAATCAAAATGAATCTGGAGAACATAGTTAAGCTTGTCTCCACGGGGGGACACCAATACTACCCTAGCACCTGATCCGTTTAGCATCTTGGAGCCATCGAAGAACATAGTCCAACGTTTCGAGTGAACTTGAGTCAGCATTTGCTTCTCAATCCACTCGGCAAGGAAATCTGCGATTGCTTGGGACTTGATAGCTTTCTTTGCCTCAAACTTGATGTCCAGTGGAAGGAGTTCAATCGCCCATTTTGCCACTCGACCAGTTGCATCTCTGTTATTCAGAATCTCAGACAACGGTGCGTCGCTGACGACTGTAATAGAGTGATCAGAGAAGTAATGTGCAACCTTCTTCATGGTCATGTATATTCCATAGACAAGCTTCTGATAATGAGGATAACGTTGCTTGGATGGAGTCAAAACTTCAGAGAGATAATAAACTGGGCGTTGTACCTTGTAAGCTTTTCCTTCCTCTACTCGCTCGACCGTGAGTACCGTGCTGACAAATTGTTCCGTGGCTGCAATATAAAGCAGTAAAGGCTCTTTGCTAATTGACGCAGCAAGCACCGGTTGGGTGGAAAGCAGGGTTTTGAGTTCTGCAAACGCTGCATCAGCTTCCTCAGTCCACTCGAACTTATCAGATTTCTTCATCAGTCGGTAAAGAGGCAAGGCCTTTTCACCGAGACGAGAAATGAATCGACTCAAGGCGGCCAAACAACCAGTCAATTTCTGAACGTCATGCACTCGCACAGGGCATTTCCTTCGGAGGATGGTATCAACTTTTTCTGGATTGGCATCGATCCCTCATTCGAAAACGTGAAAACCGAGTAGCTTTCCTCCGGGAACCCCGAACGTGCACTTTGACGGATTAAGCTTGATATCGTACCTCCTTAGGTTGGCAATGGTTTCTGCGAGGTCAGTCAATAGGTCGGAACCTTTGCGAGACTTGACCATGATGTCATCCATGTATGCTTCCACATTTTGACTGATTTGGGTGAGCAGGCACTTCTGAATCATCATCATGAATGTGGCTCCGGCATTTTTAAGACCGAATGGCATGGTGACATAGCAAAAGCACCCGAATAGGGTGATGAAGGCTGTTTTTATTTCATCGGGACCATACAGTCGGATCTGATGATACCCGGAATATGCATGTAGAAAAGACAAGCGCTCACACCCCGCAGTCGTGTCAACAATCTGATCGATACGGAGGAGAGGGAAGTGATGTTTCGGGCAGGCCCGATTTATATGCTTGAAATCAATGCACATACAAAGTGAATCGTCCTTCTTAGGGACCATGACGACATTGGCAAGCCACTCGGAGTGGTAGATCTCTCGGATGAACTCTGCTGCTAGCAGTCGAGCCACTTCTTCGCCAATCGCTTTCCTCTTCTGCACGACAGACCACCGAAGGTTCTCTTTGACGGGTTTTGCCTTGGGGTCGACACGCAAACGGTGCTCAGCCAGTCCTCTGGGTACACCTGACATGTCAGAGGGTTTCCATGCAAAGATGTCCCAGTTCTCACGGAGGTTCTGGATGAGTGCTTCTTCCTATTTGTTGTCGAGTGTCATTGATATATGAGTTGGCGCGACATTGGGATCGGTCCGGTGAATATGAATCGGCTTTGTTTCACCAGACGATTGAAATGCAGAATCTGTGGCAGGCTTCTTGGCTCGGAGCAAATCACTCGGATCTGCATTCTTCTGATACTCTTGAAGTTCAACAGCTGCCATCTGTGCATCGGCAATTTTGGAACCCTTCTGGAAGCATTCCTCTGCCTTTTGCCGATTACCAGTAACTGTGATCACACCCTTGGGGCCAGGCATCTTCAACTTGAGGTATACGTAACACGGTCGAGCCATGAAACGTGCGTATGCAGGCCTCCCCAGAATGGCATGATAAGCACTCTGGAAATCCATGACTTCAAATGTCAACTTTTCTTTACGGTAATGCTTGGAATCACCGAAAACCACGTCGAGAGCGATCTGGACGAGTGATTCGGCTTTCTTTCCGGGGATAACACCATGGAAGCTCATATTGCCCTCGCTAAGCTTGGACATCGGGATGCCCATCCCCTTCAAGGTTTCAGCATAAAGGATATTCAGACCGCTACCACCGTCCATCAGCACTTTAGTCAGTCAAGTGCCTCCGATCACTGGGTCGACCACCAGCGCTTGCCTCCCGGGGGTGGCTACACAAGCAGGATGGTCTGACTGGTCAAATGTGATGGCTGTCTGGGACCATTTCAGGTACGTGATCGTTGTCGCCGGAGCAACCATATTCAGCTCTCTGTTGATAACCTTCAACCGACTCTTACTCTCAACATCAACAAAAATCATGAGAGTGGAATTGACTTTGGGATAACCATCGTCTTCCTCTTCATCCTCATCTTTGTCAAACTCTTCCTCCTTCTCATTCGGCAGTTTCTCTCGGAACTGCTAGATCAGGAGTCGACATTGTCGAGTGGTATGCTTCGGGTAAATGAGATTACCTTCTTCATCTTTCTTTGTGTGGATGTGACATGGCAAATCCAGCACATCATTTCCTGCTTGATCCTTTACCTTCTTAGGGGGCTAGGGCCCCTTAGGTTTTCCCTTAAATTTCCTTGAGCCACTGCTACATTCTCACCGGGTGCCGCTGGCTCGGCCTTACGCTTCTGTTTCTGACTGGAGTTACCCCCACCGGCCTCTTGGCCCACTGGTTTACTCTTCCCGCTATTGAGTCGATCCTCTTCTTCTCCATTAGCTTACCGTGTGGCTATCTCCATCATCCGAGTCAGAGTCATATCCCCAGTACGACCAAATTTCAGGACCAACTCTCGGTACTTGACGCCTTCCTTGAAAGCGCACACTGCTTGATGCTCTGATACATTTTCAACGGTGTGATGCAAAGTGGTCCATCTCTGAATGAATTCCCTCAAAGTCTCATTCGGCTTCTGCACACAATGCTGCAACTCGGGCAACCCTGCTGGTCGCTTGCACGTGCCCTCAAAAGTTCTTACGAACACTCGAGCTAGCTCCTCCCAATTGTGTATACTGCCTGGAGTCAACTGAGTCAACCACGCTCGGGCCGACCCTTCCAACATAAGAGGGAGATGTTTCATCGCTATCTCATCGTTTCCGCCTCCAATCTGCACAGCCACTCGGTAATCCTCAAGCCAGGTTTCAAGCTTGGATTCTCCAATGAACTTACTGACTCCGGTTGCCAACCTAAAGTTAGGAGGAATCACTGCTGCCCTGATGGCTCTGCTGAAACACTCTGGGCCTGAAACATGCAATCTACTGCCACTTGGATGATCTCTGCCAGGGTCTTCTCTATGCGCTCTATTCTGGTCGACCAGGCCTTGAACGAGAATGGATCTCGCATCAAAGCTTGGCTCTCTTGGGTCGACTGGAGCTCTGCGCTCGTTACTGTGATGGCGTCTGTCATCGTTCTGCCGAGGCACGTACGACGCACTCCTCGGAGAAGGTGTAGGCGCTTGACGATGCTTGTCGCGGTCGAACTGACGATTATACTGCCCACGGCCTTCACGCTGTAGGGGCAATCTTGGGCTATGGGCCGACTGGACTGTATCCGCTACCATGGATCTGATGTGAATCCTATTCCGCGACTGAGACACTACAGTGTTCTGCTCTCCTGCTGCCCGGAGCAAGGCCCGGATCTGCATCAACCCTCGGCCAGCCTTTGACTGGGAAGCTTGGATCGACTCTACAATTCGGGCCACAACTGTGAGGTTCTGAATCGGAGTATGGTATACCTTAGGTGGAGGCGGGAAAAGCTGCCGTCGACTGGACTCAGGGACCCGCTCCCGAGCTCGCTCGTCGAGACCGCGCTGCAGGTTCTCCAGTCGAGTGCGCTCGGCCAAATTAGCCAAGCGCGCCTCCTCCAAGGCCCGAGCCTCGGGGGTTTCTACAATGATGGGCGTGTGGAGTGCATCCATGTTGAGGCGACGAAGTTCTTCCCTCTGCTGCGAAGAAAGAGGTTTGGGATGATACTCCTCATGGACTCGCGATGGATCGCCGCCACCATCTTCGCCTTTCTCGCGACGAAAGCCAGGTGGGCCACGCGGACCATCGACCATCAGGACTTCAGCCGCAGGGTCACTGCTACCGCACTCGGATGCAGTCTCCGCAGAGCCAGTCGACAGATCGAACAGGCCGCGGAGAGTTTCGTCGGGCTCGATTGCCACGACTTCATGGGTGGCCGAACGTTGAGCCACCGTGTGTTTCACCCACCGCTGAAGCCGTGATCGACCGGATCGCTTGCGGCGGCGAACAGCAGGGAGGGAAGACACCGTCGGAGCCGACTGATACTGGGTCGACGGCTGTCGAAGAAGGACACCGCGAACGCACGCGCGAAAGTGCGTCACCCCTCGGACGGGAAGCGCCTCAACGTCAAGCGGAGCTTCTTGAAGCCATGCTGAGTCGTCGGCGATGAAAACAAGCGCGCCGAGACGGATCTCGCGGCCCTAAGCCAACTCGCCGCCGGAAACCATGATGTTGATCGGAAAAATTTGCAACTTCACCAATAAGTCGCTAAGACACCTGCCCCACGGTGGGCGCCAACTGTCGTGGTTCTAAGACTAACAGTAGAAAGGGGGCTAGGTATGGAGAGGCAACATCTCAGCTATGGCGAAGGTGTACACATGGGTTTTACGAGTTCACGCCCTTCTCGGAGGAAGTAACAGCCCTACGTCTTAGTGGTTGATTGGATTATATGTGTGATGTTACAGGGGGTGCAAACCCTTGTGCCAGAGGAGGAGGGTGGCTTATATAGAGTTTGCTAGGACCTCTCCCGCCCTCCATTACAAGGGAGTTAATGTACATAAAGTGGTGGCGTTACTGGTAACGCCAGCCTTAAGTGTTGTTAATGACCTTAAAGACTACGGAGTGAATGCGTGTCCGTTGCACGCTGAGTAACACCTAGTCTTCGGGAGGTCGAGTGATTCTTTGGTTGGTCGAATGACAGTAGCTAAGGAGACTCCCGAGTGACAAGATGTCGAGTGGATTGCACTCGACATCTTCGACTGGGGGTCTCATGTTGTCTCTTGACCTTCTTGCCTTCTTGGGTAGTGACCTTGGGTAGGACTTATAGGTCAGGCCTATGACCTTACCCCAGGTCTGTATCCTCATCAGCCACCACGTGGCACAAGCCAGGGCCGGGTGTGGGGAGACCTTTAGTACCGGTTGGTAACACCAACCGGTACTAAAAAATTTTGTGGGGGGGGGGGGTTGGTTTTATTATTTATTTTTCCTTTAATTTTGTGTTTTCTATTTAATTCTTTTTCGTTTGCTGGTATTTTACGATACTACACATTGTACATGTTATGCACATATATAAATAGAATTTCTCGTAGAACCGATCTATATATATATATATATATATATATATATATATATATATATATATATATATATATATATATATATATATATATATATATATATATATACATGTGTGTGTGCGTGTGTGAATTCAGAGACAGTGGCATTTGCCTTAGTGCCTTCGGAGCATGAAGAAAATTGGGGTTGGGACATTAGCTCGTAATAGAATTCCTCTTTGGGATCTACGACCTGGTCGAGCAAAAATCCCGCTATTTCCTCTTGAAGTGCTCGTACGCGCTCCTCTGGTAGGAGCTTCTCCCGCACCAATTCGAACTGTTAAGAAGTAGATCAATATGCATGTGTATTAGTTATGTGACTAGATATCGATAATGATGTAAAAATTGTGAATATTGTTCTGTCAAACGTACCCATAGCTGTCAATCAGTTTTGGTCCTTTCGGACGTCATCATGCGATTGTTCTCGAAAACGTAGTATGCACACACATCAGTCCCCGGCGCCTGCTTCAGGGCCTTTACGAGAATAGAATTTAATTAGATAATAATTAATCAAGCATGATAATTAATGGTATTGAAACTAGAATTAAAGAGATGCATGGTAGCTAGTTAGTACTATTTAATTAATTATACCTTGGGTCGAAACCAATACAATTTTTCTCAACATTCGCCTGGAACCTTTTTCGAATTCCTGAACTTTTCCCAAGCCCTGCCCGCCGGCAAAGAAAATGTATAAACGAGTTATTAAATAGTTGATATTAGGAAATGATGAACTAAAGAGGCCGACATATAGTTAATAATGATTGAAATTACCTGTCGACTATCCCTTCACGATTGTGTAGTCTTTTTTTTAAGTAGTGAGTCCAGTACTTCAACTGTTCCTTCGTCAACTTTAATGATTAACAGTATCCAATGAAAACTGCATGCACACATGTTTGCATGTATTAATTAAGCGGACATGTGCATAACATTCATCATTGGTGGTAATAATTATTAACATCTAGCTAGCTAGTAAGTAAAACCAGAATTTGTAGTACAAGACAGTGTGACTCACAGGAAGTTGTAAGGAAGTAGTGTTGGGGAACGTAGTAATTTAAAAAAAAATCCTACGCACACGCAAGATCATGGTGATGCATAGCAACGAGAGGGGAGAGTGTATCTTCATACCCTTGAAGATCGCTAAGCGGAAGCGTTTATCAACGCGGTTGATGTTTTCGTACACCTTCACAATCCGCCCGATCAAGTACCGAACGTACGGCACCTCCGCGTTCAGCACACATTCAGCTCGATGACGTCCTCGCCTTCTCGATCCAGCAAGACGGGCGAAGTAGTAGATGAGTTTCGGCAGCACGACGGCGTGGTGACGGTGTTGGTGAAGAACAATCTCCGCAGGGCTTCGCCTAAGCACTACGGAAACTATGACGGAGGATAAACTAGAGGGGACGGGGTTGCCGGCACATGGCTTGGTTTTTCTTAATGTGTCTTTGGTGCTAGCCCTACCCCTCTATTTATACGTTGAGCCTTGGGGTCGAAACTTGGCGTAAAAGCCTCCACAAAGTCGGTTTCACCTGAAAGGCAACAGTCCTTCTCGGACTCCAGGGCCAGACGCCAGGGTTCCCGGCGTCTGGACCCAGACGCCATGGACCCTGGCGTCTGGCCCCTGGACTCCGCAAAGCATCCCTTTGCACTTTCCAAAAGCCTTGCGGGCTTTCCCCTTTGGTCCAAATAACGTTTTCTCATAACCAAACATTTCGGGAAACATCCGGAACCCCTTCCAGTGTATTCCCCAACCCTTCCGGAGACCAAACAACATTATCCCATATATTAAAGTTTATCTCCGGACCATTTCGGAGTTCCTCGTCACGTCCGTGATCTCATCCGAGACTCCGAACAACATTCAGTCACCAACATACATAACTCATATAATACTATATCGTCAACGAATGTTAAGCGTGCGGACCCTATAGCACTACATTGCTTGCAAGGCTTATAGTGATGTGCATTACCGAGAGGGCCCAGAGATACCTCTCCAACAATCGGAGTGACAAATCCTAATCATTAAATACGCCAACACAACATGTACCTTCGGAGACACCTGTAGTACTCCTTTATAATCACCCAGTTACGTTGTGATGTTTGGTAGTACCCAAAGTGTTCCTCCGGTAAACGGGAGTTGCATAATTCTCATAGTTACAGGAACATGTATAAGTCATGAAGAAAGCAATAGCAACATACTAAACGATCTAGTGCTAGGCTAACGGAATGGGTCATGTCGATCACATCATTCTCCTAATGATGTGATCCCATTAATCAAATGACAACTCATGTCTATGGTTAGGAAACACAACCATCTTTGATCAACGAGCTAGTCAAGTAGAGGCATACTAGTGACACTATGTTTGTCTATGTATACACACATGTATTATGTTTCCGGTTAATACAATTCTAGCATGAATAATAAAGATTTATCATGATATAAGGAAATAAATAATAACTTTATTATTGCCTCTAGGGCATATTTCCTTCAGTCTCCCACTTGCACTAGAGTCAGTAATCTAGATTACATAGTAATGATTCTAACACCCATGGAGCCTTGGTGCTGATCATGTTTTGCTTGTGGAAGAGGCTTAGTCAACGGGTCTGCAATATTCAGATCCGTATGTATCTTGCAAATCTCTATGTCTCCCACCTGGACTTGGTCCAGGATGGAATTGAAGCGTCTCTTGATGTGCTTGGTTCTCTTGTGAAATCTGGATTCCTTTGCGAAGGCAATTGCACCAGTATTGTCACAAAAGATTTTCATTGGACCCGATGCACTAGGTATGACACCTAGATCGGATATGAACTCCTTCATTTGCTGCTTCCGAAGCATCAATGTACTCTGCATCACATGTAGATCCCGCCACGACGCTTTGTTTAGAACTGCACCAACTCGCAGCTCCATCGTTCAATATAAGCACGTATCCGGTTTGCGATTTAGAATCATCCGGATCAGTGTCAAATCTTGCATCGACGTAACCATTTACGACTAGCTCTTTGTCACCTCCATAAACGAGAAACATATCCTTAGTCCTTTTCAGGTATTTCAGGGTATTCTTGACCGATGTCCAGTGAACCACTCCTGGATTACTTTGGTATCTCCCTGCTAAACTTATTGCTAAGCATACATCAGATTTGGTACACAGCATTGCATACATGATAGAGCCTATGGCTGAAGCATAGGGAACATCTTTCGTTTTCTCTCTATCTTCTGTTGTGGTTGGGCATTGAGTCTGATTCAACTTCACAGCTTTTAATACAGGCAAGAACCCTTTCTTTGCTTGATCCATTTTGAACTTTTTCAAAACTTTATCTATGTATGTGCTTTGTGAATGTCCAATTAAGTGTCTTGATCTATCTCTATAGATCTTGATGCCTAATATATAAGCAGCTTCACCAAGGTCTTTCATTGAAAAACTTTTATTCAAGTATCCTTTTATGCTATCCAGAAATTCTATATCATTTCCAATCAACAATATGTCGTCTACATATAATATCAAAAATGTTATAGAGCTCCCACTCACTTTATTGTAAATACAGGCTTCTCCAAAAGTCTATATAAAACCATATGCTTTGATCACACTATCAAAGCGTTTATTCCAACTCTGAGAGGCTTGCACCAGTCCATAAATGGATCGCTGGAGCTTGCACACTTTGTTAGCACCTTTTGGATCGACAAAACCTTCTGGTTGCATCATATACAACTCTTCTTCTAGAAATCCATTCAGGAATGCAGTTTCGACATCCATTTGCCATATTTCATAATCATAAAATGCGGCAATTGCTAACATGATTTGGACAGACTTAAGCATCGCTACGGGTGAGAAAGTCTCATCGTAGTCAACCCCTTGAACTTGTCGAAAACCTTTCGCAACAAGTCGAGCTTTGTAGACAGTAACATTACCATCAGTGTCAGTCTTCTTCTTGAAGATCCATTTATTCTCGATGGCTTGCCGATCATCGGGCAAGTCAACCAAAGTCCATACTTTGTTCTCATACATGGATCCCATCTCAGATTTCATGGCCTCAAGCCATTTTGTGGAATCTGGGCTCATCATCGCTTCCTCATAGTTCGTAGGTTCGCCATGGCAAGTAACATGACCTCCAGAATTGGATTACCATACCACTTTGGTGCGGATCTTACTCTGGTTGACCTACGAGATTCGGTAGTAACTTGATCTGAAGTTTCATGATCAATATCATTAGCTTCCTCACTAATGTGGTGTAGTCGTCACAGGAACCGGTTTCTGTGATGAACTACTTTCCAATAATGGGGCAGGTACAGTTACCTCATCAAGTTCTACATTCCTCTCACTCACTTCTTTCGAGAGAAACTCCTTCTCTAGAAAGGATCCAAATTTAGCAACAAAAGTCTTGCCTTCAGATATGTGATAGAAGGTGTACCCAATAGTCTCCTTTGGGTATCCTATGAAGACACATTTCTCCGATTTGGGTTCAAGCTTATCAGGTAGAAGTTTTTTCACATAAGCATCGCAGCCCCAAACTTTAAGAAAGAGAACTTTGGGTTCTTGCCAAACCATAGTTCATAAGGTGTCGTCTCAATGGATTTTGATGGTGCCCTATTTAACGTGAATGCGGTCGTCTCTAAAGTATAACCCCAAAATGATAGCGGTAAATCAGTAAGAAACATCATAGATCGCACCATATCTAGTAAAGTGCGATTACGACGTTCGGACACACCATTACGTTGTGGTGTTCCGGGTGGCGTGAGTTGCGAAACTATTCCGCATTGTTTCAAATGTAAACCAAACTCGTAACTAAAATATTCTCCTCCACGATCAGATCATAGAAACTTTATTTTTCTTGTTACGATGATTTTCCACTTCACTCTGAAATTCTTTGAACTTTTCAAATGTTTCAGACTTATGTTTCATTAAGGAGATATACCCATATCTGCTCAAATCATCTATGAAGGTGAGAAAATAACGATACCCGCCGCGAGCCTCAATGTTCATTGGACCACATACATCAGTATGTATAATTTCCAACAAATCTGTTGCTCGCTCCATAGTTCCGGAGAACGGCGTTTTACTCATCTTGCCCATGAGGCACGGTTCGCAAGTACCAAGTGATTCATAATCAAGTGATTCCAGAAGTCCATCAGTATGGAGTTTCTTCATGCGCTTTACACCAATATGACCCAAACGGCAGTGCCACAAATAAGTTGCACTATCATTATCAACTCTGCATCTTTTGGCTTCAACATTATGAATATGTGTATCACTACTATCGAGATTCAATAAAAATAGACTACTCTTCAAGGGTGCATGACCATAAAAGATATTACTCATATAGATAGAACAACCATTAACCTCTGATTTAAATGAATAACCATCTCGCATCAAACAAGATCCAGATATAATGTTCATGCTTAATGCTGGCACCAAATAACAATTATTCAGGTATAAAACTAATCCCGAAGGTAGATGTAGAGGTAGCGTGCCGACCGCGATCACATCGACTTTGGAACCATTTCCCATGTGCATCGTCACCTCGTCCTTAGCTAATTTTCGCTTAATCCGTAGTCCCTATTTCGAGTTGCAAATATTAGCAACATAACCAGTATCAAATACCCAGGTGCTACTGCAAGCATTAGTAAGGTACACATCAACAACGTGTATATCACATATACCTTTGTTCACCTTGCCATCCTACTTGTCCGCCAAATACTTGGGGCAGTTTCGCTTCCAGTGACCAGTCTGCTTGCAATAGAAGCATTCAGTTTCAGGCTTAGGTCTAGACTTTGGTTTCTTCTCTTGAGGAGCAACTTGTTTGCCGTTCTTCTTGAAGTTCCCCTTCTTCTTCCCTTTACCCTTTTTCTTGAAACTGGTGGTTTTGTTGACCATCAACATTTGATGCTCCTTTTGATTTCTACCTCTGTAGCTTTTAGCATTGCGAAGAGCTCGGGAATAATCTTGTTCATCCCTTGCATATTATAGTTCATTACGAAGCTCTTGTAGCTTGGTGGCATTGATTGAAGAATTCTATCAATGACACTATCATCAGGAAGATTAACTCCCAGTTGAATTAAGTGATTATTATACCCAGACATTTTGAGTATATGTTCACTGACAGAACTATTCTCTTCCATCTTGCAGCTATAGAACTTATTGGAGACTTCATATCTCTCAATCCGGGCATTTGTTTGAAATATTAACTTCAACTCCTGGAACATCTCATATGCTCCATCACATTCAAAACGCTGTTGAAGTCCCGGTTCTAAGTCGTAAAGCATGGCACACTGAACTATCGAGTAGTCATCAGCTTTGCTCTGCCAGACGTTCTTAACATCGTCGGTTGCATCTGCAGCAGGCCTGGCACCCAGTGGTGCTTCCAGGACGTAATTCTTCTGTGCAGCAATGAGGATAATCCTCAAGTTATGGACCCAGTCCGTGTAATTGCTACCATCATCTTTCAACTTAGCTTCTCAAGGAACGCATTAAAATTTAACGGAACAACAGCGCGAGCCATCTATCTACAACAAACATAGACAAGCAAAATACTATCAAGTACTAAGTTCATGATAAATTTAAGTTCAATTAATCATATTACTTAAGAACTCCCACTTAGATAGACATCCCTCTAATCATCTAAGTGATCACATGATCCAATCAACTAAACCATGTTCGATCATCACGTGAGATGGAGTAGTTTTCAATGGTGAACATCACTATGTTGATCATATCTACTATATGATTCACGCTCGACATTTCAGTCTCAGTGTTCCAAGGCCATATCTGTATATGCTAGACTCGTCAAGTTTAACCTGAGTATTCCGTGTGTGCAACTGTTTTGCACCCGTTGTATTTGAACGTAGAGCATATCACACCCGATCATCACGTGGTGTCTCAACACGAAGAACTTTTACAACAGTGCATACTCAGGGAGAACACTTATACCTTGAAATTTAGTGAGAGATCATCTTATAATGCCACTATCAATCAAAGCAAAATAAGATGCATAAAGGATAAACATCACATGCAATCAATATAAGTGATATGATATGGCCATCATCATCTTGTGCTTGTAATCTCCATCTCCGAAGGTACATGTTGAGTTGGCGTATTTCGAGATTAGGTTTTGTCACTCCGATTGTCGGAGAGGTATCTCTGGGCCCTCTCGGTAATGCATATCACTATAAGCCTTGCAAGCAATGTGACCAATGAGTTGGTTACGAGATGATACATTATGTAACGAGTAAAGAGGCTTGCCGGTAACGAGATTGAACTAGGTATTGGATACCGACGATCAAATCTCGGGCAAGTAACATACCAATGACAAAGGGAACAATGTATGTTGTTATGCGGTTTGACCGATAAAGATCTTCGTAGAATATGTAGGAACCAATATGGGCATCCAGGTTCCGCTATTTGTTATTGACCGAGAATAGTTCTAGGTCATGTCTACATAGTTCTCGAACCATAGGGTCCGCACGCTTAACGTTACGATGACAGTTTTATTATGAGTTTATAAGTTTTGATGTACCGAAGTTTGTTCGGAGTCCCGGATGTGATCACGGACATGACGAGGACTCTCGGAATGGTTGAGACATAAAGATTGATATATTGGACGACTATATTCGGACACCAGAATTGTTCCGGGTGATTTCGGAGAAAACCGGAGTGCCGGGGGGGGGGGGGGGGGGGGGGGTTACCGGAACCCCCCGGGAGAGTAATGGGCCACATGGGCCTTAGGGGAAAGGAGAGAGGGGCGGCTAGCATGGGCCGTGCGCCCCCTCCCCCCTCTGGTCCGAATTGGACTAGGAGGGGGGGCGGCGCCCCCCCTTTCCTTCCCCCTCTCCCCCTTACTTCCTCCTCCTAGTAGGAGTAGGAAAGGAGGAGTCCTACTCCTACTAGGAGGAGGATTCCTCCTCCTTGGCGCGCCCCAAGGGGCCGGCCGGCCTCCCCCCTTGCTCCTTTATATACGGGGGCGGGGGGGCACCCCATAGACACAAGTTGATCTACGGATCGTTCCTTAGCCGTGTGCGGTGCCCCCTCCACCATATTCCACCTCGGTCATATCGTCGCGGAGTTTTGGCGAAGCCCTGCGCCGGTAGAACATCATCATCGTCACCACGCCGTCGTGCTGACGGAACTCATCTCCGGATCTTTGCTGGATCGGAGCCCGGAGATCGTCATCGAGCTGAACGTGTGCTGAACTCGGAGGTGTCGTACGTTGGGTGCTTGGATCGGTCGGATCATGAAGACGTACGGCTACATCAACCGCGTTGTGCTAACGCTTCCGCTTACGGTCTATGAGGGTACGTGGACAACACTCTCCCCTCTCGTTGCTATGTCATCACCATGATCTTGCGTGTGCGTAGGAAATTTTTTGAAATTACTACGTTCCCCAACAGTGGCATCCGAGCCTAGGTTTTATGCGTTGATGTTCTATGCACGAGTAGAACACAAGTGAGTTGTGGTCGATACAAGTCATACTGCTTACTAGCATGTCATACTTTGGTTCGGCGGTATTGTGAGATGAAGTGGCCCGGACCGACATTACGCGTACGCTTACGCGAGACTGGTTTCACCGTTATGAGCACTCGTGCTTAAAGGTGGCTGGCGGGTGTCTGTCTCTCTCACTTTAGTTGAACCGAGTGTGGCTACGCCCGGTCCTTGCGAAAGTTAAAACAACACTAACTTGACGAACTATCGTTGTGGTTTTTGATGTGTAGGTAAGAACGGTTCTTGCTAAGCCCGTAGCAGCCACGTAAAATTTGCAACAACAAAGTAGAGGACGTCTAACTTGTTTTTGCAGGGCATGTTGTGATGTGATATGGTCAAGACGTGATGCTATATTTTATTGTATGAGATGATCATGTTTTGTAACCGAAGTTATCGGCAACTGGCAGGAGCCATATGGTTGCCGCTTTATTGTATGAAATGCAAACGCCCTGTAATTGCTTTACTTTATCACTAAGCGGTAGCGATAGTCGTAGAAGCAATAGATGGCGTAACGACAACGATGCTACGATGGAGATCAAGGTGTCGCGCCGGTGACGATGGTGATCACGACGGTGCTTCGAAGATGGAGATCACAAGCACAAGATGATGATGGCCATATCATATCACTTATATTGATTGCATGTGATGTTTATCCTTTATGCATCTTATCTTGCTTTGATTGACGATAGCATTTTAAGATGATCTCTCACTAATAATCAAGAAGTGTTCTCCCTGAGTATGCACCGTTGCGAAAGTTCTTCGTGCTGAGACACCACGTGATGATCGGTTGTGATAGGCTCTACGTTCAAATACAACAGGTGCAAAACAGTTGCGCACGCGGAATACTCAGGTCATACTTGACGAGCCTAGCATATACAGATATGGCCTCGGAACACAGAGACTGAAAGGTCGAACGTGAATCATATAGTAGATATGATCAACATAGTGATGTTCACCATTGAAACTACTCCATCTCACGTGATGATCGGACATGGTTTAGTTGATTTGGATCACGTGATCACTTAGATGACTAGAGAGATGTCTGTCTAAGTGGGAGTTCTTAAGTAATATGATTAATTGAACTTAAATTTATCATGAACTTAGTACCTGATAGTATTTTGCCTGTCTATGTTTGTTTGTAGATAGATGGCTCGTGTTGTTGTTCCGTTGAATTTTAATGCGTTCCTTGAGAAAGCAAAGTTGAAAGATGATGGTAGCAATTACACGGACTGGGTCCGTAACCTGAGGATTATCCTCATTGCTGCACAGAAGAATTACGTCCTGGAAGCACCGCTGGGTGCCAGGCCTGCTGTAGATGCAACTGACGACGTTAAGAACGTCTGGCAGAGCAAAGCTGATGACTACTCGATAGTTCAGTGTGCCATGCTTTACGGCTTAGAACCGGGTCTTCAGCGACGTTTTGAACGTCATGGAGCATATGAGATGTTTCAGGAGTTGAAGTTAATATTTCAAGCAAATGCCCGGATTGAGAGATATGAAGTCTCCAATAAGTTCTATAGCTGCAAGATGGAGGAGAATAGTTCTGTCAGTGAACACATACTCAAAATGTCTGGGGTATAATAATCACTTGATTCAACTGGGAGTTAATCTTCCTGATGATAGTGTCCTTGACAGAATTCTTCAATCACTGCCACCAAGCTACAAGAGCTTTGTGATGAACTATAATATGCAAGGGATGAACAAGACTATTCCCGAGCTCTTCGCAATGCTAAAAGCTGCGGAGGTAGAAATCAAGAAGGAGCATCAAGTGTTGATGGTTAACAAGACCACCAGTTTCAAGAAAAAGGGCAAAGGGAAGAAGAAGGGGAACTTCAAAAGGAACGGCAAGCAAGTTGCTGCTCAATAAAAGAAACCCAAATCTGGACCTAAGCCTAAAACTGAGTGCTTCTACTGCAAGCAGACTGGACACTGGAAGCGGAACTGCCCCAAGTATTTGGCGGATAAGAAGGATGGCAAAGTGAACAAAGGTATATGTGATATACATGTTATTGATGTGTACCTTACTAATGCTCGCAGTAGCACCTAGGTATTTGATACTGGTTCTGTTGCTAATATTTGCAACTCGAAACAGGGACTACGGATTAAGTGAAGATTGGCTAAGGACGAGGTGACGATGCGCATGGGAAATGGTTCCAAAGTCGATGTGATCGCGGTCGGCACGCTACCTCTACATCTACCATCGGGATTAGTTTTAGACCTAAATAATTGTTATTTGGTGCCAGCGTTGAGCATGAACATTATATCTGGATCTTGTTTGATGTGAGATGGTTATTCATTTAAATCAGAGAATAATGGTTGTTCTATTTATATGAGTAATATCTTTTATGCTCATGCACCCTTGAAGAGTGGTCTATTTTTATTGAATCTCGATAGTAGTGATACACATATTCATAGTGTTGAAACCAAAAGATGCAGAGTTGATAACGATAGTGCAACTTATTTGTGGCACTGCCGTTTAGGTCATATCGGTGTAAAGCGCATGAAGAAACTCCATACTGATGGGCTTTTGGAATCACTTGATTATGAATCACTTGGTACTTGCGAACCGTGCCTTATGGGCAAGATGACTAAAACGCCGTTCTCCGGAACTATGGAGCGGGCAAATGATTTGTTGGAAATCATACATACTGATGTTTGTGCTCCAGTGAATGTTAAGGCTCGCGGCGGGTATCGTTATTTTCTCACCTTCTCAGATGACTTAAGAAGATATGGGTATATCTACTTGATGAAACACAAGTCTGAAACATTTGAAAAGTTCAAAGAATTTCAGAGTGAAGTGGAAAATCATCGTAACAAGAAAATAAAGTTTCTACGATCTGATCGTGGAGGAGAATATTTGAGTTACGAGTTTGGTCTACGCTTGAAACAATGCGGAATAGTTTCACAACTCACGCCACCCGGAACACCACAACGAAATGGTGTGTCCGAACGTCGTAATCGTACTTTACTAGATATGGTGTGATCTATGATGTCTCTTACTGATTTACCACTATCGTTTTGGGGTTATGCTTTAGAGATGGCCGCATTCACGTTAAATAGGGCACCATCAAAATACGTTGAGACGACGCCTTATGAACTGTGGTTTGGCAAGAAACCAAACTTGCCGTTTCTTAAAGTTTGGGGCTGCGATGCTTATGTGAAGAAACTTCAAGCAGATAAGCTCGAACTCAAATCGGAGAAATGTGTCTTCATAGGATACCCAAAAGAGACTATTGGGTATACCTTCTATCACAGATCTGAGGGCAAGATTTTCGTTGCTAAAATCGGATCCTTTCTAGAGAAGGAGTTTCTCTCGAAAGAAGTGAGTGGGAGGAAAGTAGAACTTGATGAGATAACTGTATCTACTCCCTTATTGGAAAGTAGTTCATCACAAGAACCGGTTCCTGTGACAACTACACCAATTAGTGAGGAAGCTAATGATATTGATCATGAAACTTCAGATCAAGTTTCTACTGAACCTCGTAGGTCTACCAGAGTAAGATCCGCACCAGAGTGGTACGGTAATCCTATTCTGGAAGTCATGTTACTTGACCATGATGAACCTACGAACTATGAGGGAGCGATGATGAGCCCAGATTCCGCAAAATGGCTAGAGGCCATGAAATCTGAGATGGGATCCATGTATGAAAACAAAGTATGGACTTTGGTTGACTTGCCCGATGATCGGCAATCCATTGAGAATAAATGGACCTTTAAGAAGAAGACTGACGCTGATGGTAATGTAACTGTCTACAAAGCTCGACTTGTTGCAAAAGGTTTTCGACAAGTTCAAGGAGTTGACTATGATGAGACTTTCTCACCCGTAGCGATGCTTAAGTCTGTCCGAATCATGTTAGCTATTGCTGCATTTCATGATTATGAAATTTGGCAAATGGATGTCAAAACTGCATTCTTGAATGGATTTCTGGAAAAAGAGTTGTATATGATGCAGCCAGAAGGTTTTGTTGATCCAAAAGGTGCTGACAAAGTGTGCAAGCTCCAGCGATCCATTTATGGACTGGTGCAAGCATCTCGGCGTTGGAATAAACGTTTTGATAGTGTGATCAAAGCATATGGTTTTATATAGACTTTTGGAGAAGCCTGTATTTACAAGAAAGTGAGTGGGAGCTCTGTAGCATTTCTGATATTATATGTAGATGACATATTATTAATTGGAAATGATATAGAATTTCTGGATAGCATAAAGGGATACTTGAATAAAAGTTTTTCAATGAAAGACCTCGGTGAAGCTTCTTACATATTGGGCATCAAGATCTATAGAGATAGATCAAGACGCTTAATAGGACTTCCACAAAGTACATACCTTGATAAAATTTTGAAAAAAAGTTCAAAATGGATCAGGCAAAGAAAGGGTTCTTGCCCGTGCTTCAAGGTGTGAAGTTGAGTCAAACTCAATGCCCGACCACAGCAGAAGATAGAGAGAAAATGAAAGATGTTCCCTATGCTTCAGCCATAGGCTCTATCATGTATGCAATGCTGTGTACTAGACCTGACGTATGCTTAGCAATAAGCTTGGCAGGAAGGTACCAAAGTAATCCAGGAGTGGATCACTGGACAGCGGTCAAGAACATCTTGAAATACCTGAAAAGGACTAAGGATATGTTTCTCGTATATGGAGGTGACAAAGAGCTAGTTGTAAATGGTTACGTTGATGCAAGCTTTGACACTGATCCGGACGATTCTAAATCGCAAACCGGATACGTATTTTTATTAAACGGTGGAGCTGTAAGTTGTTGCAGTTCTAAACAAAGCGTCGTGGCGGGATCTACATGTGAAGTGGAGTACATTGCTGCTTCGGAAGCAGCGAATGAAGGAGTCTGGATGAAGGAGTTCATATCCGATCTAGGTGTCATACCTAGTGCATCAGGACCAATGAAGATCTTCTGTGACAATACTGGTGCAATTGCCTTGGCAAAGGAATCTAGATTTCACAAGAGAACCAAGCACATCAAAAGACGCTTCAATTCCATTCGGGACCAAGTCCAAGTGGGAGACATAGAGATTTGCAGGATACATACGGATCTGAATGTTGCAGACCCGTTGACTAAGCCTCTCTCATGAGCAAAACATGATCAGCACCAAGACTCCATGGGCGTTAGAATCATTACTATGTAATCTAGATTATTGACTCTAGTGCAAGTGGGAGACTGAAGGAAATATGCCCTAGAGGCAATAATAAAGTTATTATTTATTTCCTCATATCATGATAAATGTTTATTATTCATGCTAGAATTGTATTAACCGGAAACATGATACATGTGTGAATACATAGACAAACATATAGTCACTAGTATGCCTCTACTTGACTAGCTCATTAATCAAAGATGGTTATGTTTCCTAACCATAGACATGTGTTGTCATTTGATTAATGGGATCACATCATTAGGAGAATGATGTGATTGACATGACCCATTCCGTTAGCCTAGCACTTGATCGTTTAGTATATTGCTATTGCTTTCTTCATGACTTATACATGTTCCTGTAACTATGAGAATTATGCAACTCCCGTTTACCGGAGGAACACTTTGGGTACTACCAAACGTCACAACGTAACTGGGTGATTATAAAGGAGTACTACAGGTGTCTCCGAAGGTACATGTTGAGTTGGCGTATTTTGAGATTAGGTTTTGTCACTCCGATTGTCGGAGAGGTATCTCTGGGCCCTCTCGGTAATGCACATCACTATAAGCCTTGCAAGCAATGTGACCAATGAGTTTGTTATGGGATGATGCATTATGTAACGAGTAAAGAGACTTGCCGGTAACGAGGTTGAACTAGGTATTGGATACCGACGATCAAATCTCGGGCAAGTAACATACCGATGACAACGGGAACAACATATGTTGTTATGCGGTTTGACCGATAAAGATCTTCGTAGAATATGTAGGAACCAATATGGGCATCCAGGTTCCGCTATTGGTTATTGACCAAGAATAGTTCTAGGTCATGTCTACATAGTTCTCAAACCCGTAGGGTCCGCACGCTTAGTGTTACGATGACAGTTTTATTATGAGTTTATAAGTTTTGATGTACTGAAGTTTGTTCGGAGTCCCGGATGTGATCACGGACATGACGAGGAGTCTCGGAATGGTCGAGACATAAAGATTGATATATTGGACGACTATATTCGGACACAGGAATTGTTCCGGGTGATTTCGGAGAAAACCGGAGTGCCGGGGGGGTTACCGGAACCCCCCGGGAGAGTAATGGGCCACATGGGCCTTAGGGGAAAGGAGAGAGGGGCGGCCAGCATGGGCCGCGCGCCCCCTCCCCCCTCTGGTCCGAATTGGACTAGGAGGGGGGCGGCGCCCCCTTCCTTCCCCCTCTCCCCCTTCCTTCCTCCTCCTAGTAGGAGTAGGAAAGGAGGAGTCCTACTCCTACTAGGAGGAGGATTCCTCCTCCTTGGCGCGCCCCAAGGGGCCGGCCGGCCTCCCCCCTTGCTCCTTTATATACGGGGGCGGGGGACACCCCATAGACACAAGTTGATCTACGGATCGTTCCTTAGCCGTGTTCGGTGCCCCCCTCCACCATATTCCACCTCGGTCATATCGTCGCGGAGTTTAGGCGAAGCCCTCGCCGGTAGAACATCATCATCGTCACCACGCCGTCGTGCTGACGGAACTCATCTTCGGATCTTTGCTGGATCGGAGCTCGGAGATCGTCATCGAGCTGAACGTGTGCTGAACTCGGAGGTGCCGTACGTTCGGTGCTTGGATCGGTCAATCGTGAAGACGTACGACTACATCAACCGCGTTGTGCTAACGCTTCCGCTTACGGTCTACGAGGGTACGTGGACAACACTCTCCCCTCTCGTTGCTATGTCATCACCATGATCTTGCGTGTGCGTAGGAATTTTTTTGAAATTACTACGTTCCCCAACACGAAGCACCGTCATGATCACCATCGTCACCGGCACGACACCTTGATCTCCATCATAGTATCGTTGTCGTTTCGCCACCTATTGCTTCTACGACTATCGCTACCACTTAGTGATAAAGTAAAGCAATTACAGGGCGATTGCATTGCATACAATAAAGTGGCAACCATATGGCTCCTGCCAGTTGTCGATAACTCAGTTACAAAACATGATCATCTCATACAATAAAATATAGCATCACGTCTTGACCATATCGCATCACAACATGCCCTGCAAAAATAAGTTAGACGTCCTCTACTTTGTTGTTGCAGGTTTTACGTGGTTGCTACGGGTTGAGCAAGAACTGTTCTTACCTACGCATCAAAACCACAACGATAGTTCTTCAAGTTAGTGTTGTTTTAACCTTCTCAAGGATCGGGCGTAGCCACACTCGGTTCAACTAAAGTTGGAGAAACTGACATCCGCCAGCCACCTATGTGCAAAGCATGTTGGTAGAACCAGCCTCGCATAAGCGTACGCGTAATGTCGGTCCGGGCCGCTTCATCTAACAATACCGCCGAACCAAAGTATGACATGCTGGTAAGCAGTATGACTTGTATCGCCCACAACTCACTTGTGTTCTACTCGTGCATATAACATCTACGCATAAACCTGGCTCGGATGCCACTGTTTGGGGAACGTAGTAATTTCAAAAAAAAAATACTATGCACACGCAAGATCATGGTGATGCATAGCAACGAGAGGGGAGACTATATCTTCATACCCTTGAAGATCGCTAAGCGGAAGCGTTTATCAACGCAGTTGATGTAGTTGTACACCTTCATGATCCGCCCGATCAAGTACCGAACGTACGACACCTCCGCGTTCAGCACGTACATGTTCAGCTCGATGACGTACTCGCCTTCTCGATCCAGCAAGATGGGCGAAGTAGTAGATGAGTTCCGGCAGCACGACGGCGTGGTGACGGTGTTGGTGAAGAACAATCTCCGCAGGGCTTCGCCTAAGCACTATGGAAACTATGATGGAGGATAAACTAGAGGGGGCGGGGTTTCCGGCACACGGCTTGGTGTTTCTTGATGTGTCTTTGGTGCTAGACCTGCCCCTCTATTTATATGTTGAGCCTTGGGGTCGAAACTTGGAGCAAAGGCCTCCACAAAGTCGGTTTCACCCGAAAGGCAAGAGTCCTTCTCGGACTCCAAGGCCAGATGCCAGGGTTCCCGACGTCTGGACCCAGACGCCAGGGACCCTGGCGTCTGGCCTCTGGACTCTACAAAACCTCCTTTTGCGCTTTCCAAAAACCTTGTGGGCTTTCCCCTTTGGCCCAAATAACGTGTTCTCGTACCCGAAACATTTCGGGAAACATCCGGAACCCCTTCCGGTGAATTCCGGAACCCTTCCGGAGACCAAACAACATTATCCCATATATTAAACTTTATCCTAGTCATGTCTGTGATCTCATCCGATACTCCGAACAACATTCGGTCACCAACATACATAACTCATAATATTATATCGTCAATGAACGTTAAGCGTGCAGACCCTACGGGTTCGAGAACTATGTAGACATGACCGAGACATTTCTCTGGTCAATAACCAATAGCGGAACCTGGATGCCCATATTGGCTCAACATATTCTACGAAGATCTTTATCGGTCGAACCGCATAACAACATACGTTGTTCCCTTTGTCATCGGTATGTCACTTGCCCGAGATTCGATCGTCGGTATCTCAATACCTAGCTCAATCTCGTTACCGGCAAGTCTCTTTACTCGTTATGTAATGCATCATCCCGCAACTAACTCATTAGCTACATTGCTTGCAAGGCTTATAGTGATGTGCATTACCGAGAGGGCCCAGAGTTACCTCTCTGACAATCAGAGTGACAAATCCTAATCTTGAAATACGCCAACTCAACATGTACCTTCCGGGACACCTGTAGAGCTCCTTTATAATCACCCAGTTACGTTGGGACATTTGGTAGCACACAAAGTGTTCCTCCGGTAAACGGGACTTGCATAATCTCATAGTCATAGGAACATGTATAAGTCATGAAGAAAGCAATAGCAACATACTAAACGATCAAGTGCTAAGCTAACAGAATGGGCCAAGTCAATCACACCATTCTCCTAATGATGTGATCCCGTTAAGCAAATGACAACTCATGTCTATGATTAGGAAACACAACCATCTTTGATCAACGAGCTAGTCAAGCAGAGACATACTAGTGACACTATGTTTGTCTATGTATTCACACATGTATTATGTTTTCGGTTAATACAATTCTAGCATGAATAATAAACATTCATCATGATATAAGGAAATAAATAATAACTTTATTATTGCCTCCAGGGCATATTTCCTTCAAGTAGTATATCTTCATTGGTATTGAGGCGTTTCAAGAACTCTAGCATGTTTTTATCTACTTCTGCTTTATACCATGGATATTTCCATGTTTGTTCCTTAATGGTATTTGGGTCAATGAACCCAATTCCATAGCGTCCACCTTTTTTCATCTCATACAGCTTCATCCTGCATAATACCCCAGAAAAGAATATAGTGAGGATAATTACAGGTAATGATCGATCAATGAGCACAACAGCTAGTTTGAGACTTAAATTATAGAAAGAAATCACTTACAGACAATAGCAACTGACGAGAGATTTGTCAAGTGCGTCTTGATTGAATAACTGAAATAGTTCTGAATACTCAATGGCCAGAGCTAGTTTATGGAAGTAATACTCTTCCTTGACTTTCACCATGAGGGACTCTCGATTGGTACTCTTGGTAATTTTCATGTACCAATCATGCAATTCATACATTCTCGTTGGGAGGTTCTTGACCTCCTCAGGCTTGACCAAAGGTTGGCCGCGGACATATTTCCGTTTTATGTCCTGCTCTCTAAGCAGAGGCATGGGCTCAATCTCGAGGAGTTGTCCAACGGTGATACCGAGCATTTCAGCCTACCTTCTATGCTCGTCGGTTATTACCAGCTGACCAACGTCGGTACTCTCATGTGTTGGTACAACAAGCAGGGGGATCGATTGAGCCGCTTGTTCTCCTAGCTGGGGAACAGTTTTCCCGCATTTTTGGCCAGCTGCTTGGCTCGAGTTCTAGCTTGACTCCTTTTGTCGTGCTCGATGTGTCTTCCTGATTTGGTGCTCATAGTCTGAGTCAACGGGCTTGGGAGCTGGTGCTTTAGCCATATGAATAAAGTGGTCAATCTTATCCTCGGTCACATTCTCCCTTGGCGGTGGTGGCGGTTTCGGTCCAAAATGGGCGTCCACTTGGGCCTTCACTATGGCTTCATTTTGCTCCTTGGTCATGTCGTAAGGCCTCTACGGAAGAGGCGCGAGGCTTGGACCATACTGAAATCGCTTGCCTCCGCCTGTACCTCCTGTACTACCTCGACTTGTAGCACTACGCACCATAGCTGCAGCGGCTCTCTTCCGCGATTGCTGAGGCAGCGGAGACGGCTGACGCGGTGTCGGACTTGGAGGAGGAGTGGCACGCGTTGGTGGACTTGGAGGAGGAGGAGTGGCCTCACGCGTTGGCTGAGTTGAAGCAGGAGGAGTGGCCTCATGCGTTGGCTGAGTTGAAGCAGGAGGAGTGGCCTTACGCGTTGGCTAAGTTGAAGCAGGAGGAGTGGCCTGAAGTTGTGCCAGACTTGGAGGAGCGTGAGTCGTCTGCTCCTCGTCACCTCCTGGAATGTCAAGCTCTAGTTGACGCGGTGTCGGTGGCCTTCGAAAGATGATGCAATTCTTTCTCCATAGGATGATACGATGTATGGCCTCTCCCAGTGTGTGCTCCTCGTCACCTCCGGGAATGTCAAGCTGTAGCCCCGAATATTGGTCCACCACCTCATCAACCACGACACGAGCATAGCCGGCTGGAATCGTTCTGCAATGGTAGGTTGCTTCGGGGGGATTTGTATAAGCAAAGGCGTCCGCCGCCTTCACGGATATGTTCTTTATTTTGAGGTGTAGCTCACAGTTAATTAGTGTTCTCCATGATGTCATCCATAGGGTATCTATCCAGCAGAGCGTCGCCCGGGGTGAAATCCACGCTGCTTCTCGGCATGGATGGGACGGTGCTATCCAATCTGGATCATCCGCTAGCTACGGCCACTGCTGAGACCCCCTTTCCTGGCTAAGTGAGTCGATCTGCTGCTGATGCCGCTGGAATTTGAGTGCCAAGTCCGCGTGCGCTTATTCTAGGCCTTGAAGGCGTTCTGCTTCCTGCTTCCTCTGCTCGTCCTCCAGCATCTTCTTCTCCTCCTCCTCCATCCTCCTTCTCGCACGGCTTCTGTAGTCGGTGTTCCACTCAGAAAAACCACATACCACGGACCAACGCCCTTGCCTCGTGTTCTTCCCGGGTGTTCAGGATTTCCCAGGGCGCGCGTAAGCTCGTCGTTCTCTTTGTTGGGCGTGAACACCCCCTTTCGAGCTTCTTCTATTGCTTCAACTAACTTAACATCGGTTCCTTTAAGACATGCCTCCTTCAAAACCTGGCATGTCTTCGGGTCCAACGCCCCCCCCCCCCCATGCGCATAGAACCAAGTTCTACACCTGGGGGGCCAGCTAAATGTAACTGGAGTGACCTGTGCGGCCAGCATCTCTTGCTCAGACTTATCCCACTTAGGCATTGCCACCGCGTAGCCACCTGGCCCCAGCCTATGGAATTGCTTCTTTTTTGCGGCATTGGCCTTGTTTTCTTTTGGACTGTTCCTTAGATAATTCTGATTCCTTGAATTTCACGAAATCGTCCTAGTGTTCTCTTTGGTTCTCCAGTGTTCCCTTGAATACTGGAGTCTTCTTTCCTGCTTTTATGTAGTTATTCCATACATCTTGTGGTTGTTGAATGCAATTGTCATCTTCCTAATAGCAGCGTCCTTGACTTTCTCCACATCTGCAGCTGTGAAATGATCTGGTAGGGTGAAATGTTCCATGAGATTTTCCCAAAGCACCATTTTTGCTCTGTTGTCGACAAAAGTAAGATCTGTACGGGGCTTGTATGGCTCTTTCCATTCTTGAAGGGAGATCGGGAGTTTGTCCTTCACAAGAACTCCGCACTGACGAATGAACTTGTTCGCAATGTTCTTAGGCGATATTGGTTCGCCATTAGTTTTGATGGCATCGATGTTGTACTTTACGCCCTCCTTCAACTTTTTGCCCGGGCCTCGCACTCTGCCTGTAGAAGATTTGCTCGATCCGGAGGGCTGAAAGAAGAAAGATCGATTCGTTAATATATCTTCAAATCATTTAAAACATGTGATGATCACCATATGCTTGCTTATATAAATATACCTCGCCAGTCTCCGTTATTTCAAAATCAACATTTTCTTCGCCATCATAATCATTAATTTCTTCGCCATCATAATCAAAGTCGTCGTCCATGGCTTCATCAATTCGGTCGTCGTGATCGAATATCATATCATCACCCTCCCCGGTATTGTTCAGATATTGGGAGCCGTCATCTTCTTCATTTCGATCATCTGGTGCGCGAGGGGAGCGTATGATCTCGAACAGGGCCTCTTCTCCCTCGCTGCCAGTATTGTCCGCCATAGCTTTTATTTAACTAATCTAGAAGAAATATAAAACAATTTAGTATTCTGTCCACCGTACTTCTCACTCACGGTCACCTTCTCCAGCTTGCCTGTAATGTGGTTTGTCGTGCCGCTGTCCACATACCAGTTGGTATAGACTCCGTAGGAGCCGTCTACCGCTGCTACAACCTTCTCATCTTGGGAAGATTCCTCTTCTTCCTCAAAACAGTACCAGCAATCCCTTGCTGTGTGGCCTGGCTTGCCACAAATTTGGCAGCGTGTGACGTCGGGGCCCGCGCAAGGCTTGCCAGAGGAGTTGCGGCAACCCCTGTTTTGTTGTAGAAGGGCCGCCCACCTCCGCCGCTGGAGGAGTTGTCGCCGCCGCTGTTGCCTCCGCCCGATGGCTTGCCTTTGTTGCGCCCGCGGTAGCGAGAGCCGCCACCTCCACGGCCACGGACAGCCGCGTTGGCAGAGGACTTAAAGCCTCCACCAGAACCCGCCATGTTATAGAGGGCAAGGCGCTGGTCAAAACTGCTCATCTGAGCGAAGAGATCGTCGAGGCTGATGGGCTCGGTGCGGGCGTCATTGGCAGAGATGAGAGGCTGGTACTCCATGTCGAGGCCGGCAGTGATGTAGGAAGCCAGTTCATCGTCATCGATCGCATGTGAGCAAAGTACGCCGCCACCGTTTGCGTGCCCTTTTGCGCCATGGAGAGTGTGGTGCGGATGTTGTTGACGCGGGCTCTGGACTGCGACGAGAACATGTGTGCAAGAGCAGCCTAGAGTTCATGCGGCGTAGCTATGGATGACCTGCACAAGGACTTCCTTGGTGAGATTGTTTAGCAAGTATCCAAGTACCTGCTGTCCTTCTTTGAACCAGATCGCGTGAAGAGGATTCGGCGTCTGTTCATCTTTCCCGTCCTTGTCCTTCGTGGTGAGGAACTTGGCGGGCTCCGGCATGGTCTGGTCGACGTAGCCGAAGAAACCAGCTCCCCTCAGCTGTGGTGTCACCTGCGCACGCCACAACACGTAGTTGCTGCGGGTGAGCTTCTCCGTGACCTGCCCAGGAAGGGAGGACTGGCCGATGCTTGAGGAGGACGACATGGTTGGCGATGGAGATGGGTTTTTTTCTCGATGTAGTGGATAGAGGAGGCTCTATATACCATGTAAACTAGCGATGAATGTAGTACCTCGTTGGAGGCGACGTTTTCGTGGTATATAGGCAGGGGCGTATCCCTGAGATATGCATACAGGCTGTTGAGATTACATCTTGAGAACCAAGTTAAAGAGAGAAGATAGAGATGAAAGAGGTTACAAGAATATTGCCTAACTCTATCTCTAACAAACCTAGTTCGGCCCAGGTGGGACCAGTGCGCCTTGCATATCACGTTTAACAGAGGGCATAATCCACTAAGCCGTGGATGACTCTATCATCGTTTGTGCAGGTGCGCTGAACTTTGTTACTCCCACCATTTCTTTATACAACGCCACAAACTCAAATTACAAGTACCAAGGAAAAAATTAATACCTGGTTTGCAAGCCAACTTGTCTTCTTGTTTACCAGTTAATTAATAGGGCACATGCAAATTAGAGGAAATTGAGTGGACGTGAGGCGGAAGTAGTTGAGAGTGTTCTTATCATCCACTGCATGCATCCGAGTAGTTAAACCATGGGTTGCTAGTAGCCTAGTACGAGACAATGTCATCAATCATTCGTAGAATGCTAAACTCTTGACAATAAAATTCTCTGTCTTAACCATGGTCAGTCAACATGATCGATACTGTAATTTATTTGGCTAGAAAATGATCAAAAGAGACATGAGCTTATTTTGTATTGAGTAGTGCAAGAAGGTCAAAACATAGGGACATGGCAGGACGATGAACAAACTACAAGACTATAATTTACAAGACGAGGAATGGTGCTTTTGAGAGATTTGTGATAGCCTACATGTAAAAATTGAAGTAGCAGAATACAAGGTGGTTAGGGGTAGGTCCTCAATATGCGTTCAAACTTAAAACTTATGTCCGATGATTAGCCATGTGTAGGTACTGTTGGCACGTGCAGTTTATTTTGGCCATCTTAGGTTTGCTTTTATTCGGTAGACTCACAATTACAAATTGAAAATAACGCCCCAAAACCCCCGGAGTCCGTCACATTGCTAAGAAGTTCCGCCAAACTGCTGATATAACAAATGTGATGAAGAAGGGAACAAGGTCATCATGGACTTGACAGTAGTCATCCTAGATACAAAGGGTATAGCAAGGGGGCACCATTGTCCGGTGGCATTGGCGGATTTAGGTTTCTAGAGATTTGTACGCAGTACCTAGTAGGCATGATGCATGGTCTGACCCATTCTCACCAGTCCTCAATTAACCCCTCTTCTATTCTGCGGAAACATCGTCATTTAAGCTTGTTCATTTTTTACCCTGGGTAGCAGGAGGACAGGGCAGTAGCTGTAACATTCTGAACCATGCATGCCAATCTTCCTCTAAAAAAAGGAAGTACTATAAGAGAACCTTCTTTCAGAACTGATGAAAGGAAGCATCTCCACATTTGAATTTTCCATTCCATATGAAATCCCTGCAGATTTCTTGTTGTTAAATGAGGATAATTGAACTTTGGATGGCTGTGTGTTTTATAATACTCTGTAGTTGAGGCCCCTCACTGCCAGTTTTCTCTACACATTACCTTTGAGGAGATTTTTTTACACAGAATATGATATTTTTTCTATTTACAGAGCGTTTGTGAATTGTAATATTCTGTAAAGATGTCACGATCTGAACCCACCCAAAAAATAATACATTATCTGAAAATAGCACCATCATCAGCGCAGTTTGCAATTGGTGAGCTGTATTTTCCATGACATGAACTTGCAGTTACTTCCACGGTTCACAAGAGTTGAGATAGATGGTACGCTTGGCATCAATTATATAGATGATGCAATGACTGCGGTGAAAGTCTGGGTAGTGTTGTAGGGCTTCGAGAACTGAGATCTAGGGATGGCACTCGCAGGGTTTGGGTACGGGTGGAGCCATCCCATACCCTTACCCATCCCCTCTGAGCTTACCCATCACCCTTACCCATACCCATCAATGAGTATAATTTTTTCCCATACCCGTTACTCGACAGGGTACATGGGTACCCATGGGTAAAATTACCCATGTTTGCAAAGCATCAGTTTGAATTACTCATAGTCATAAAAACAACATATAATTATAATCTATAAACAACAACACACTTTTAAACAACAACACATCATAAACAACATCATATTTAATAAACAACATCACTTTCTTGTAAACAACACATCAAAACATTATCACACAGTCGTATATTTTGAGCTCACAAATTCATGATAAAGTGTAGAGATAATTTTGAGTTCATATAGATTTTATATGGGTACATGGTATGTGGGTATGGGTTACATGATCCCATACCCGTACCCACTCTACCCGACGGGTTTAACATTTCCCTATTCATATACCCATGAATAATTTTTTGTCCCATACCCTTACCCTAATAGGGTTTTTACCCGCAGGGTACGTGGGTAATGGGTACCCATTGCCATCCCTACTGAGATCTCGTCGTCAAAGAACCGGACTAAATTTCCAGCGGTGAAAATGAGGCGTGTTGCAGATAGTATGAGATGATTGTAACACGAGGGACTTCTATTTGCTTGATTTTCTTATGAAGTTATTAAGATGAGTGAAATTCATTTTCCCACCCAAAATTCCTGTGGAAATTTAAACAAGCGTTAGAAAATAGAGTTTCCCTTTGGTTGGTAGTTCCAAAAAAGGATGAAGTTCAGAAGATATCATGGAACATAACAGGGAAACAATGTCAATTGTGTCTTCAGGTGTCCTCTGTCACAATTTGTGCGGGGATAATGTAATATGCTATTGATTTCCCGTCAATTCAAGACTCTCCTTCAATCTTCTTCGGGAGTTGGCTTAACAAACTTCTAAAAGCATGTAACGCAGCCGCCTCGCCGCATGTTGCGGAACCGCCAGCCTCCGCCGCCTGCGGCTAGCGGCGCTTCCGCAACCGCCTCGCCGCCCCGCCCTCCCCTCGACCTCCCCCACCGCCAGGCTTGCCGCCGCCCCGGGCCATCCCTCTAGCCCCGCCCCCATCTAGTTTTCTTCTCCGGCGAAGCCACACCACCGCCCCTCCACCCCCCCCCCCCCCCCACCGCCGGCTACCACCGCCCCCACCCTGAATCCTAAGATAGATAATGGGGTGATGACGGCGAACCCATTCCTTCTCTCCAGCGAGGCCTTTCCTTCTCCTTCCATGATTCGAAAATCGACTGACCCAAACTCGAAAAGTCAGTCGACTGAAATCTAGCTAAACTGAGAAGAATCAGTAACTTTTGTATGGAGTACTGAAGAAGAATCTACATATTTTATTCCCACTAATGCTAATGATATGGGCGAGACATCACGTCATATCCTAGCTCGCCAAGTCTGCTTGCATGTTATGGTTATCATTGTAGACTTGTAGTACAATAGTTTTCAGTTTGCAAACCATACTCTTATTCATCACAAACATGAATCTTCGTCAAGGGGTTTTATATTCTCCAAAAATCTTAGAGAGCAGAAGGTCACACAATACAAGAAATAAAAAGAAACTGAACAAGCATGATGAGCACATGTGTGTTACCACTTGCATCATATAATGGATTTAACACAAAACGCATAGCCGAGAGCAAAGTAGACAGATATAAGCGTGGACACCATCAACAAGCAGCCGAGGAGCTCTCTAGTAGTACAGCCCTCGGAGAAAACGTGGCATCCTCACGCGTCTGCCATTTTGTTTCCGGTTATTATTGAAGAACGCATGCCTGACTAGGCTTTCTTTGAAACGGAGTGGAAGAAGATCTGGTTCGACATTCTCACATGGGAATTTCTGCACCAACTTGCCCTTGCCGTCACAGTGGAACATGGTCCTGGAGGAGAAATTCCCACCAATTAACAGCGTATCTCCATTCTCAGACACGACCGCGCCCTCTATAAAATGACCACCTGCAACAACTTTTCTCATCTCCTCATCTGGCAATTTAAATCGGTACTTTGTTGACCATATCTGCTTCTCATAGTCCTGCAACACCCAGACCACCACGTTCATGGCATCAAGATCCACATGGGCAACGCCAAGTGTACCATCCATCTGAAGCACATGCGTTTCCCTGGTGGTGGTGGTGGTGGGAGATTGCATCCATCTGAATGTCTCGGCCACCGTGTCGAAAACAATGATCCTGTCCTTGTTGTACTCCCTCCGTTCCTAAATGTAAGTCTTTGTAGAGATTTCACTAGGTGGACTATATACGGAGCAAAATGAATGAATCCACACTTAAAATGCATCTATATACATCCGTATGTAGTTCATAGTGGAATCTCTACAAAGACTTATATTTAGGAACGGAGGGAGTACCAGTGTAGGCAGTCATGTAGCAAGACAGACCGGGACACACAAGAATAAATAAGCCAGCACGCTGTGTGATTCTTCATGGATGGGGAGAGCACGGGCAGGTCGATGCACCTCTCTTGTCCCTGCGAGGAGCCGACGGTGAGGACGTGGTAGACAATGCTTTCGAAATCGATGATGGAGGTGTGCTTCCAGTAGAGGATGCAGTACTCGCCGGACGGACGGTGTGGGTACAGGGCGGCGACATTGCTGAAGGACAGATTCCGGAGCGTGAGCCACTGGCGCGTGGCCGGGTTGCACAAGTGGAGGCAGCCATGGCTGGAGGAGGATAGGAGGAGGAGGCCGTCGCAGGAGGCCTCGATGCTGTAGTAGCGGCGGGGATAGCTTCTATGGCCGTCGTTGAACCCGATGAGGGGCCGGCGCACGGCGGGGGACCGCCGGAGATCAAAGGCATCAACCGCTTCTTGTGCGCTGTTGTGGGCCTCGAACTGGACCAGCGAGAGCGACGGCTGATACCGTTGGTGAGCGAGGAGGAACGCAAGGTCCGAGGTGACGCGGCGCCAGGAGCGGCAGGCCGCGCGGCAGCGGAACAGCTCCTTGGCCGGCAGGCGGACGAGGATCTCCCACAGGACGAGCTCGTCCGGGAGGACGGGGACGGCGGCACGGTCTCGCCTGCGCCTTCGACTGCGAATACGGCGTGCCCCGTTCGCCACGGTCCCTTCGACGAGCTCCACGGATCCAGCGCCGCTGCTAGCCGTCTTGGCCATAGCAGGAGTAGACGGCGACGAGGAATCGTAGGGTTTCGAACTGGAATTTCGACGGCTGCGGTGCTCCTTGGTGGAAAAGTAATCAAAACTTCAAGCCAACGCCGAAGCCCCAAGGCCCCCAACGGCGTTAGCTAGGCCCTGTGGCCCGACCATCATTCCCTTGCGCAAAACAGATGTAAAAGTGTAGAGGAAAAAATAGACGCTATTACAAAAAAAAAAATTGACAGGAAAAAGGAAAAACACACAAATTGACATGATATATAGCAAATAATTGCCGAACCATTTAAAAAACACATAATCAGAAATCACATGGCAATTAAAAAACAAATGTGTTTACTACAAAATCATGGCAATATTTAGAAAAAAAATGTAATGGGCACATGGCAAATTAAGAAGAAATTGTTTCTCAACTGGAATGGCACATTTGGAAAAAAAAAATGTTTGGTGTCATCACATAGCCAGACTTGCCATGGAAAAATGTAAGGAAAAAAATGTGTTCTATAGAAACATGGCAAATTATGAAATGTATCTAATGATCACGTGGCAATTTTACCAAAAAAATATTTGAACAATGTTGTGAAATAATACATCGTAAAAGGCACTGGATCGCCATCGAAAACTCCTTTGATCCTAGGATGTTAAGTCCCGGGCGAGGTGAATCAAAGTGTCTTGGTCTTGGGTGTCAAAACCAAAATAGTGTAACAAATCCATCAAAGAATCCCCAATGAATCAATGACTTCAGACTGATCAGCCTCTGTAATAACATCTATATATTATCTCGAAGTGTCTTTTTAATAGACTGAGACCTCTCCTGGATGGTATGGTTTTCCCCACTCAAAGTGCTTTTAGTCCGGGAAGGTTAATTTCTAATAACGCACTCATCGCTTTTGAATGTATGCATTCGTTGAGTACGTTAAAAGATAAACATGGAGATTTTGTTGCATATAAGTTGGACCTTGCAAAAGCCTATGATCACGTGGATTGGCAGTTTTTAAAAAGTATGCTTGGGGCCTTTGGTTATGCGCCAACTTGGGTTAATTGGATCATGATTTGTGTTACATCAGTGAATCTTTTTGTGCGGTTTAATGGCCAGTTGTTGGAATCAATATATCCTCCTCGAGGGCTCTGACAAGGGGGCCCCTTATCTCCGTATTTGTTCCTTTTTGTATCTAAGGCTCTTTCAGTCTTGCTAAAGGATGCTTGCGATAAAAGGGCTCTTCAAGAGTTTCATTTGAACAGACAAGCTCCAAGTATTTTTCACTTATTGTTTGGGGATGATATTTTATTGTTCTCTAATGGGTCCATTGATCAAGCCTTGGCCAATTAAAATATTTTGACAGTTTATGAGGAGGGAACTGTTTAGCTTATGAGCCCTGATAAGTTTTCCATTATGTTTGGAAAAAGTGCAGATTGGAAGATCAAGTAGCCACTATGGTTACCTTAAAAATTACTGTTGATGGTTTTGAAGATAAATACCTTGGGTTTACCGGTGCCAGAAGGTAGAATGAAGGTTGGTAAATTTCAGTCTACCAAACAGAAGGAGTTTAAAAGGCTTTCAGACTAGATTGAAAAATATGCTTTTGGTGGGGCGAAGGTTATTGAAATCAAGGTTGTTTCGCAAGTGCTCCTTGTGTACACCATGGGATTTTTAAATTTCCATCCTCACTTCATGAAGAGTTATCTCGGCTTATAAGTAATTTTTGGTGGGCAGGCAAAGAAGGTAGGAGAAAATCCATTGGTTAGCAAGGGACAAATTAACGACACCAAAAGGCGAGGGAGGTATGGGCTTCCGTGATCAAAGGTTGTTTAACAAATGCTTTTAGACAAACATGTTTGGAGTGGTGTACGTGAACTCCTTATGTGCCAAGGTGATGAAGGTAAAGTATTATCCTCATGGTCATATTCATGATACTATGTTCCCACAGTCTACGTCGATGAATTGGCAAGGTATTATGCATGGCCTAGATCTTCTTAAAAAACGTGTCATTTCGAAAGTGTTCGATGGTAATAGTATAAATATCTGGAGAGATAACTGCCTTCCTAGAAATTCTGGTTTAAAAATTACTCTGAAAAGAATCGATCTAGACTGAAATGGGTGCCTGAATTATTCATGAGCGGGACTAGAAGATGGAACGAAAATCTGATCAGGCATTTGTTCTAACCCCCTCATGCTGAGAAGATTTTAAATATGTGCATTCAGTCCTTTAGTGGTGTTGGTGCAGGCGAGGATTGATTATATTTTTATTTAGTTGTGTTGTGAACAATAAACATGGATGTGAACAAACTCAATAACTCCTTTGATCCTTATAACTCAAGTACTAGACGAGGTTAATAAATTTTCTCTATCTAGGGCTCTGTAAGTGGACACATCTTTAAATAGTGATTTCTTCTAAAAGTTCAAGTACTGGATAAGGTGAATGGAATTTCTTTTAACTATATATACATCGTAAAGCTAGGGGATCGCCATGGAGTCCTTTGATACGAGGATTTTTTAGTACCAGGCGAGATGAATGAAAGTGTGTTAGTACTGGGGATCAAATTAAAAATACTACAACAATTATGTTGCTGAGGCTGTATATTGTGATTCTGAAAGCTAAGTACTACCCACAAGGGGACCTACTGGAGGCAACTTTAAAGCCAAAATCATCTTTCACATGGCAGAGCATTATGGCCGGGGTAGACACATTGAGACGTGGGTATATTTGGAGGATTGGAGATGGTCAAAAGGTGAACATGTGGGAGGATTCGTGGATTCCTCAATCGCCAACGAAAAAAGTGCTAACTATCAGGGGTAGTAACTTAATATCCCGAGTTTGCGACCTCATTGATCCGGTGACTGGAGATTGGGATATACAGTTGGTGAACCAAACGTTCTGGAATGTGGACGTTCACGGGATCCTGGCTATACCCTTACCTTTATATGAAATGTCAGATTTTATTGCATGGAGCCCTACCAAGAATGGTATCTTCTCGGTGCGATCAGCTTATCAAATTGAATGGAATTTTCAGTTTGGTGCTCTGAATCATAATAATGCGGGTCCATCATCACCTGATAAGAAGTGGAATTTGATTTGGAGCTTAGTATGCCCAGCAAAAATTAAAATCTTTACATGGCGGGTCCTACATGCTGCTCTTCCATGTCGAGCAGTCCTAGTTTCTAAGCACATGAAGGTTAAAATTCAGTGCCCAGAATGCAGGCTGGGACCTGACAGTATACAACACTTATTGTTTGAATGTCCAAGATCAGTACAGGTTTGGAGACAATTGGGGCTGTATGAGATAGTAAAGAAGAAGTGCACAAAATACAAGTCTGAAGAGGAAGTGATGCACGAGTTGTTGCATATGGAAGATACGGAATTCTATATCTTGGGATTTCGAAAACTGAGAGAGATGGTAGCCACCGCAGCTTGGTATTTGTGGTTTGAACACCGTAAAGTTTACCATGGAGAAGAAATTCAAACACCCACTCAGATCGCCCTAGCTGTACGCGGACTGGCAGCAAATTTCAGCATCGCATGTTCACTAAAAGCCAAACTTCGGTCGGGCATTTGGGAAAAGCCACCAAAGGGATACATGAAATTAAATGTTGATGCAGGGTTTGATCAAAGATCTACTTGAAAGATCCGTGGGGGCAATCATTCGCGATCAAAGTGGACAATTCATTGCTGCGGCGAACGAAAAAATAGGCATTTGTTTTGATTCTTTCACAGCAGAGGCTTTGGCTGTCAGGTTTGGGCTGAACCTTGCGAGAACCATCGGATGTAGCAGGATTGTGGTAAGCTTAGACAGTTTGGAGATAGTGGAAGCCCTAAAAAATGGCAATTCTTCTTCGGTTGCTACTGTTATTATTGACGATTGTTTCTTCATGACTTCTGATTTCAACCAAGTTACTTATGACCATTATAATAGAAAGAGTAATAAAGTAGCACACGAGCTTGCCAGACTAGTTAAGTTTTCTCCTCCTAGTTGCTGGATGGATTCAGCGCCTCCTGAGGTGCTCTCATTTCTTGTAAACGATACCATTGTGCTTGTTTTTAAATAAAGGAGGAGATTTTCTGTCAAAAAAAAAAGACGGTAAGTGCTTTAATGGGAGGATTTCTTCATCCTTCCTCCCAAGAAAGGTGACTAGGGTTTCTGCCTCCCGTCGGCGGCGCCGCTGATCTGCCACGTTTCTTGTGACCTTAGGGCCATGGGTGTGCGGTGGATCCCAACCCTTGCCAGCTGGAGGGCTCCGTTTTTAGGCACTTCTTCCAGTTTTGTTAGGGTTTGTGCCCTGCTCAGAAATACGAGACGACGGCGGCTTCCTGAAGATGGAATGAGGTTCTCCCTGCCTAGCCCTGTCCCACTTGTATTTCTAGCATCGTCAAAGGGCGTGTGGAGATATGTCTCCAACGGTCTTGTGGGATTCAGTCAGTGGTTGTATTTGGTCGATTTGCTCGGATCCGGTATTTGTTCGTCTTTGTTCATGTGTCTTCAAGTTGGATCTTTCTAATCTAAGCTTCTTTTCATCGGCGGCGGTTGCTGTTCTGGTGCGTTGGTCCTATGGGGTTTATTTTCCGTGGTATAAAATTATAGTTACTAAAATGGATTTCAGGAATGAGTACTCATCCTCAAGACCTAAAGCCTGAATGGACATGATAGTCATTGCACATTTTTTGTTGTAGCCGGCTCATCAATTTTATGTCAAATAAGACGTAATAATAATTGCACATTTTTTAGTTGGAAAAACCCAACATGTGTTCCTTGTTTTTTAGTTTATCTTTGTTCTGAATGATTAAAACTATTAACCACGAGTGCAGTTTAGTCATAGATGTATACTCCATGTGAGAGTCCTTGTAGCTTGGTCAATATCGAATCATCTTCTATAATTGCGTTCTCCACATAAAGTAGGATATCCTTAACTTCGAAAACCATGTTACTTGTGTCATCGATGTCGCTGTGCTGGCCGTTCATTGGGTGATTAATTGTTATATGGTAGACAATCATCGGGTGTGATCTCTATCTATATTGATAGCAGATATATGCATATTGTTTACTCGAGTGCTTGACTAGAATACTAGCTAAGTGTGGTCCCTCTGTCGCTATGAGCTAAGCTGAAGAGGTTGGCGAGCTAATTAGTTAACTGTTGTGAGTAGCTACTCACAGCGGCCTAGCTGGCTTGGTCTTGATCAAGATCTTATCGTATTCTGTACATAAAATAAATAAGCATATCGTTTACTTCTGAATCCGTGTTAATTAGTTAGCCATAGACGGCAAGTGCCTCTCGAGTCCTTGTGGCTTGCAGCCTCACAGAGATCTGACTGGTGATAGATAGGTTCCTCTCCTCTGTTGCAGCCGGCAGTTTGAGGGTAGCTTCACTTCTTCCAGGTCAGCTCAATCCCTTGGATGCATCAGATCATATGATTCCCTCTTGTTTCTTTCGGTTTTTTCTTGCACGCGGAGTCACCAAGCTAGTTAGTATCATCTTCTTTGATTATATGAAGTATCCAAATATGTTTGTGTGTGTTTGTTTGTTTTGTCCTCAGGACGGCAGGCAATTAATGGAGATTACCCGAGATCAATACCGTCTTGATGACGAGACATGGGATGAGGTACAGTTTATCAACAGCCATGCTGTGTTCATGGCTTACCTATCCATGGGCATTAAGGGCTTGGGTTTCTTGGTGCTTACTTGGACCACCGTCGTACTTCTCGGTGGCTTCGTCTCTATGCTCCAGGAGAAGGACTTTTGGTGCTTGACATTTATCACCCTTGTACAGACAGCTGGGTTAGTACTTCTCCAACATATAGATTGTCCTACCACTTATCTTGTCCCCATGTATATATGACTCCAAAAAAAAATGTAAAACAGGATCTTCGATGTTAATATGAATGAAAAACTTGGCTATGTGAAGAATGCAGTCTTTGGGTTGATGTATGGTGTTCTCTTTAGCGTGGCGGGTGACGTAGGCTCTCTATTTCGGGGCTCTAGTGTTCTGGTTTTCTTTACACGGTTATTGTTGGCAAATGTTTTGGTGTTTGTTCAAGGAGTGGTGTTGGCTGCAGTATTGTGCCCTCTTGTGATTGTCTACATGCTTGGGATATTGATGTCTGGGGGGATTTCATTGTGGCGTCTGCTAGAGCACGATTACAGGGGCAATTCCAACTCAGATTCTGGAGAAACATCAAACCTAGCACCGGCAATGGACACCTTGTACTACCTTGCTCTACTCCAAGCTGTGCTCTTCTGCTATAGGTTCATCTTGCGTCGCGCAGGGAAGAAGTTGGTTAAGAAAACAATGGGTAAGAACTGTCATGACGCAGAACTGCGCGTGCTCTACAGCTACTTG
The DNA here is from genome assembly GCA_963921465.1 of Triticum timopheevii. Taxonomy (NCBI): domain Eukaryota; kingdom Viridiplantae; phylum Streptophyta; class Magnoliopsida; order Poales; family Poaceae; genus Triticum; species Triticum timopheevii. Next base: position 3,053,632 of record OY997266.1, on the reverse strand, counting down.
CGCGAAACAAAGATCGGATGCGAGAAGGACCCATCATTTGCGAAAGGAAGAAACCTCATCACACATGCCATAGACAAGATCTGTTCCAACTCACCTCTGGACTGCATTTCTGGGGTGAAGATCTTGTACACAGCCATAGGCTTTGTGAAGAACGAACTGCCGCAGCTATATAGCAAAAAGGAGAGTTATGACTATGCTTCGTATGAGTTTTACCTCATCGGGCGCCGCATGCTGATGAAACATCTGGTCGTGTTTAATGCGTCCTCATCCAAACACATACTGCAAAAATTGCTAGAGATGATTGATGCAAGAGGCCTACATGACACAGTCACACAGAGACGAGGAACCAGACCACAGAAATAGTGGAGCACCTTTCATTCTACATCAATTTGGAGGACTTCCCCAGGGGGATTCAACACATAGCTTCCCTCGTTGGAACGTTCGAGGAATACATACAGTATAGCTGAGCCATATCAGCGAGACTTTCTACTCGATGTATATGAGCAACATTGGCATCTAAATGCTTGTTGTCTACCCTCTTCACCTGCACACCATGATGACAGTAAACTCCGAATGGCATATAAGGAGTCGTTGTTGCAAGGCCTGTCTATTCTCCGGAAGCTTGCAGCTAATGAAAACAACTGCAGAGTAATGAGCAACACCAGAGGTCTGCTCTGCAAAATCATGGCGCCTGTCACCTCTGATCTACTACACCACACTACCTACGATCATGGTGCTTGGTCCAATGTGGTGGAGCGATCAATGGAAGTGATGAGCCAGTTAATCGGTGCTCCAGGAGAAACCGGGGCCAAGCTACGCCGTGAAATCTCAAGCTTCAAAAAAGCAATCAGCACGTTGCGGAGGATTCTGAGCTGTAAAAAATGTAATGAAGTCTGAAGAGCTGCAGCTAATCGCCATTCACATTCTCACAAGACTATACATGGATTCCGGAAGAAGCGGATCAACAGATGATTTTACTATTCACCAAAAAGAAAGATATAACCCAGAAGATTTTGTTACGATGCTGGTGGACATCTTCATGATGGATAACAATTATAGCAGCTCTGTCAGAGGATACGCGGGAGGAGCACTGTTGAAGATATGTTTCCATGAAGAAAGTGGTGATGCAATAATTGTCATACAAACAAGTGGTCACGTTGACAGTCTGATCGAAATACTTTTACATGACAAAAATGAGATATGCAGACAAGCAGCAGCTGAACTCCTCGAGCATCTATGCACTCATCATAATACAATGAATGAAGTGTACATTGGCAAACTTAAGAAAGCAATTGTTGAGGTCATTAATCTTTGCCTCCATTTTCTAAATCCTGTGGGTAAACTTGAATTGTGACCACTTTCAGACTAAATAATAACTTGTATTGTTCATTTGTTGTCGCAGGTGATTGGGGAAATAATTCGTTTTGGAGACGAAACAAATGCAGGGAAAGAAGCTGACAAAGGCGGGTTTGCCAAACCAAAAACCGATATAGAAAGTCAATGCCATAATGGCAGGGGCAAAGGAATTAGCTCTTGTTCCTCTTCTCATCCGGAAAAGAATGAGGAGGACGAGGAGTTTCAGGTAGTCGTCCAACCAGTTATATCAATGAAGTTGCTATCATCATTGTTATCCCTTTGTGGGACTTTCTGCGACACGTTCATCATGGAATTAGGTCCATACTTGGCTCCTCGTCATCAGTTGGATGCATCTAGCTTTCTAAACAAGCTCAAGGAGGTGATAGTGAAAAGAAGTGACAATCCCTCCGTCGAAAACCTCACACTGTACAAGACTATTGGTAAGATGGTCATATCACTGAAGAAACACAACAACGACTTTGTCAAACAAGACCTTGAGAGCTTGCTAGAGGCACTCTCTACTGCTTCCAAAAGCATGCTGGATCTCGACCACTCCATGGTTTTCCGCTCCGACAACAGCTCTGAATCTTCAAAGGACGAATATACTCTCGCGTCTCTCGTGAAACAAGCACAAGAATTGCATGTTGTGGTGCCATCTACCTCTGTGAGTGGTTGATTTGTGATCAACTTCAGATTATCCTTTTATACATTCATTCGCCGACTGGCTGTATGCATGTGTACTATATGGTGCAGACTATGCACTATGTGCTACATCTGTGCAACCAACAGGTTGTTGAAAATATGTGGGAAAATGTTGTGTGTTGTTTGTATTTGTGTATATTATAACCAAGCCAGAAAAAATGTTCTGTATTTTTGTGCCAGTGTGTCTCCAGGTCATGTAAACATATTGAGCAATACATTCAGAATATGTAGTGTTTGAAATGTGTGTTGTAGCCTTGTAATTTACTCCCTCTGTTCCTAAATGTAAGTCTTTTTAGAGATTTGAATATGGACTACATACGGACGAATATAAACGTATTTTAGAGCAGCGCAGCGATGTCGTGCCTAGTAGGACTACACCACTCATAGTCGTGTAAGAGCTCTAAGAGCCTTTTATATGCTAAAAAGATACTTAATATTAACCTCCAAGTAGTCAGATGCATACAGTAGCAGTACGAAACGGATTATAAGCCCAGCACCATACCAATACAGAATACTGTTTGTTTATACCTAGCAAGAATGTTGGCATTTTCAAGGTATCATGAAATCCAAAAAAAAGATGCATTTCATCTCTTATCCGGTATCAATATTCCATGGTTTATGCAAAAAATTAGGATCATGATTAGTGTTTTTTTTGGAACAAACCTGTAGAATTGTGGTTTAATTCACTCATGCGGCTTCGATCCTTTTCTCTCCTCCACTATGTGCCTCTCCATGTTGGTCTTCTCCCAGAGGCGCTGACATAGCAGCAGATAACATGAGAGCACAGCCAACAAGATCAAACAGCACACAACAATTCACCGTACCAAGAAGCAGGGGTACAAGATGCTGATTTAATTTGCTGTACCGAGAAAGCGAGAGGGGGGGAGAAGTAATATCCAAATAGGTGTATGAAATAATATCCATCCAATGTAGTACGTACTATGTAGCTTTCCTTCGCAGTCTACCACGTTCAGGGATCGATTCTGTAGGGGTAGTATCAATGCTCCATGTTCAGAGGTCGATGATCTCGAACCCGACTTACTTATGTATGCCGTTGCTTTTCCACTCAAGTATCTTGTTGTCGTGATATGGCTCATCCTCATCTTGTAATCTTCAGTCAAAATTGAGCTGCTACAAGAGAAGCTATCTTCTACACTGCTTCGATCCTCTTCTCGCCTTCGCTATGTGCCTCTCCATGTTGGCCTTCTCCCAGAGGCGCTTCATGACAAGATCCTCCTTCGTAAACTCGTCTGAAACACACACAAGACATATTGATCATCATCTGTTGATACTAATTAACGGATTCAAATCTTCTTTCTTTACCTAGGTTAACAACGGGGCACTTGCTCGGCAGACAGACAGCGTGCTGTGACTAGGGAAATAACATCGGCAGCAAATTGGCAGGTGCCCCTACTGTGTTGGACATTGGTAGTAAACATAAAAGGTAACTTCAGCTTCAGAACGTTTACCGAGCGGTTTCTCAAGGCTCTCGGTATAGATAAAAGAAACTAGCAGAGCCATCAATTGCGACTGGGCATTGCCACGTGGCGCTCTCGGCGTCTGTGCCGTTTGCCAAGCGTACTCTGTTCGCCGTGATTCTGTGTCGGCAACATCAACTAGTTGCCGAGTGTGGCTCTCTGCATATGGACGTTTGCTGAGTGCCCATGGTTTGGCTCCCGACAACGAGGCAAACATCCGGCATACACGAAAATTCAAGTAGTGAAGCAGCAAGGACACAAAAACAGGTTTTGATTCGCAAATGGGGATGATGATGATACATTCTACAGCACCAGAAGGAGATTCATTTTTTTGTCAGGATCAGTAGGGCGGAATATGCCAATCTTGCTGCCCCAAGAACCAGTTTCCCACAAAAACAAAAATCAAGACAATCTCAGCAAAATCATAGCAACAGTGAACATGATAACCAAACCAACGAGAAGACGAGAAAGGAGACATGTAAATAGCATCCAAGTAGATGTATCTATAGAATCCAAATAGACGTAAGAAATGTTATCATCACCACATAACTCCTCCACGGTGTACGATATGGTAAAAGAATCCCCTGTATCTTATGTTTCTTCAGTATCAATGTCCCATGTTTATGGGTCGACGAACCCAGGCCTGACTCATGTATGCCTTCCCTTTCCACTCAGGTATGTAGTTGTCCTCCTACATGACATGCTGTTAAACAGCCTCATCTCGTAATCTTCAGTCAAAATTGAGCTGCTACAAGAGAAGCTATCTTCTGCGCTGCTTCGATCCTCTTCTCGCCTCCGCTATGTGCCTCTCCATGTTGGCCTTCTCCCAGAGGCGCTTCATGACGAGATCCTCCTTCGTAAACTCATCTGGAACACACAAATATATGATCATCTGTCAGCGCTAATGGATTCAACTCAAGTTAACGGTGCGCTCACTCAGTCACACAGCAAAGAACGTGCGACTACGAAACAACATCGGTAGCTATGCATTACTGTATGGTTCAACCAGCATCTCCTCAGTCCAACCAGTGGGGACATTGGCAGGAAACATTACCATGCATGCAAGTTATTCTCAGCTGCTTCTACTTTACTGATACAACTACAGCTACGCTGCCAGACTACAATGAATGGATGGATAGTCCTTCAAGCATCTGCGTTTCTGTTGAACATCGAACTGGACATGCTACCACAGCTCTTATACATGTCTGACAGGCGCATTACATGTACCTACTCATGACCAGCCTCCATGTTCATACAGGTGTCACCTTGTCCTGTAGTGCCATTGGGTGTCCTGGTTGTAACCAGCCTACTCATGGTTCTAAATAACCTTGTCTTTCTATCAACGCATCAAGGTTCAAAGCTTTTTGTGTTTTCTCTAGAGAAAAAAAAAAAGGTGCACTTCTTCTGACAATTCAATTTTTTTACCACTATCTTACTTGGATTAGTTAGTCTCATAACTTAAAACAAATATTCAGTACAACATATTATAGCACATATCTGAAAACTGGAAGGTATCTTGTATAAAACCGCAATGATGACTGGAAAGGAAAAGGCACAATATTTCACAACCCCAAGAGAGAGCTGACCAAGAAGTAAAATGGTATGACAAAATACTATGGCCGAACAATATCAACAAATGAAAGTGGTAATTACCAATATTTTGCCATGTGTTAGCAGGCATCCTAAGGGATGTCCGAGTCAAATAGCAAGCATCCTCCCATGCATATGGTGATTTCTTTACCCGGTATCTCCAAAACCAACAAATTTGCCAAATAAGCAGCTGCCAAGGAAAAAAACAGTATACAGTTAACTTCAACATGCGTCCACTAAATTTTCAAACCTCATGCAGCTATTGACAAAGAGTTGAAACTTTAGGTGCACCATTTGCAGTTTACTCTGTTCAAGACAGTCTACCAGCAATGAACTGACCTTGCCAATTAAGTAAGGCAGAAGTATCAATTGGACACCGCAGAGATTCCACACAGAAGGTTTCTGAACTCCCTGAATTTGCAAGTCGACTTCACTTCTAAGCTCATCTTCCACCTTTCTACATGTGAAACAAACAACACTATTATGGCCCAGTCATAGTAAGGCAACACAAGTGATATGTGACAAAATGGTTAGTAAGGAAATTGTATCATAATAATACTATATAAAAAAAGGAAAGCCTACTTGTAACAGAATGTGTATCTTTCTAAACAATTTAGTTTCTGAAAGGATAAACAACATAATCAGGCAACAGAGTCTATCAAGGTTGCTCAAATATTTCCAACAGCATGTACAGAATACACTGTAAGATCTCATTTGAATGTAAACTACAGATGGAACTGGACAGTGCAAACTAAAGCACTTATCCATCTGCTTAAAATTTAAATTTAAACTCATTATATGTCATTCTTACTTATCCATCTGCTTGTTACCCTTCTTTTTGCTTGAAATTCCTCCTGTTCGCTCAAACTCCAATGCTTTCAACCTATTTCTGTAGGCAGGAGTTTGCTTCACACTTTCGATGGCCTGCAACAAATGCAGCACACTTTCAATGCAACCTATTGCTGTTATGCTAAAACATGTAGTCGTCTTTCTATCACATAATAAATGGGGAAAATAATACATAATCTTATGTGTACGCAGACATTCAACGACATAACAAAATGTTTATGTTGATCATTTCATTTGGTTCATAAACAGACAGTCAGAACAGCAGACTAAAATCCCACAACCTTACTTTTGCCTTTCTGTTCCATATCCATACCTGACTATATGATGTCAACTGGTTTATGTATTGGAATGCTGACACGATTAAAAGAAGGCCAATCAACACAGAACGAGTATCCTGTCACAAACAGGAGGAGAGTTAGCTGCAGTAGTATATGAATGGTGCAGAGCATTGCTATTAAACATATCATTGATAGAGAAAACTGACCGTTTTATATCCGTAGTAAGCCCTGTAGTATTGAGCAGTGTTGTAGAAGAACTGAAATGAGGTCAACAAATAACAACCACAGATGGAATCAGTATTTAACAGTGCTCAGTTGAAAGGAAGAGCAGACCAGGCGGCCAAAACAATATCATCAACTTATCAATACTATCTAATATGGAAAACTTGTCCAGATCTATCAAACGAGCTACTATGAATAGCCATGGTGTGGGCATCTGACGGAAGATATTTGTATAAATGCATTATCTTCAATGTTAGCCTATATTAGCATCATGCTCACATGTACAACTTTTGTTTCATGTGTGTTGTCTTTTTCCCATCTAAACTCTGCATAACCAAACAAGTGGACTTCCTCACAGTAAACAAGAAGGCAGAAGGTAAATTTTGCAGCCACGCAAAGAATGTAAGAATATATGTTTCATGCTGTGGAATGCCTACTGATTAGTACTCCCTCTGTACCACAATACTTGTCGCCGGGGGAACCAAACTTGGTACCTCCAGCGACAAGTATTATGGTACAGAGGGAGTATCTATCTGTCCTGTGATACAGTCACTCTTCACAAGTTCAGAGATATTTCTCATGTGGAAGTACCAACATTCATTCATTTTGCACATTCCAAGACTGAATGTGGAATGTCAACCATGTATTTAGTTTTCATCTATAATATTAGTGCTTGCCTTCCTGGATTTCAGGAGATCCCCTACTTGATGAATCGAAAGTAAAAATTCATGGGATTTAAGGTCAGACATAACTTCCAGGTCCCATTTAGGGGAATAAAAAATATATGTGCTGGTCCACAAATCAAATTGAAAAGAATTCAGTAGATACTTTGTCTTCTAATAATTTGTTCCTTAGCATCACAAGTGTACAGATAGACTATACATGCCAAATGACTAATGGCCATGAAGCCAAATCTAACAAAAAGTAACCAGACATTTTTTTTAAAAAGGTAGATAAATAGAAACAGTTTGGCATGCTGAAGCCAGACAAGGGAATGAAGGTTTACCTCCTCTGGATGTGCAACAGCATAGTCATACTTCTCCCTAGTTTCTTCATCTTTCAGTATCTGATAAATAAAAAAGTAGACACACTCAAGAACCAAACAGAAACTGGAAGTGCCATATTAGGAAAAAAAATAGCTTTCAAGTTGAACAGGGCAGTCGAAACCAGCAGTGAACACAACAATCAATGGGTCCCGTGAAATGAAACTCTTCATAAGTTTTTTTCGTAGCCTAAATGATGAAATAGCTCAGTTTCATGCAAGACAAACAACAATGAAATCCATATGAGAACTGCAGACTTCAGAGTGAAACTACCAACAAGAGGGCACAGTTGAATAAGGAAAATGTTCACGGCAAAAATTCAGTGAGCTGCAAGCCTCCACTACATGCTTGACAGCCTAAACTAGTGTAGTACACGACCGCGCCGTCGCATGCCAGGCAGTCATTAGAGCAGCTTGTTTCACAGGAGTAACTGTGTCAACTGTTTCTTCCAAAAGAGATGGTAACAAGGAGGAAAAGCGCTAGGCATTAATTGTGTGTTTTACCACTGCCTAGTGCCTATCCCGCCTAAGCGCACGGCAAGCACGACTAAGCGCTAGGCGTTACGTTGTCGCCTAGCGCCTTGGCACGCTCAAGCGCACACATAGTGCTGTAATCTCATTTTCACTCTGATAGCCACTGTACTGAATTGTGAAACAATACCGAGTGAATTCTGTAAATATACTGGCGACCACGCGAAAAGGCCGGCGCAATATGCGGCAACTAATACATGGAATTGAACCGACAGATCTTGGGTAAATAATAAGCAGTTGAGTCATTAGAAGCAGGAGGAGATGCAGAGCTGTAATAAGGGAACAAAAGAAGGTCCAGGGCAGATAGATATACCTCGTAGGCATTGGCGACCTTGACGAAGAGCGCGCGCGACTCCGGGTCGGGGTTCTTGTCCGGGTGGCTGCACAGCACAACACATCCCCAAGAAATGGGTCAGGGATCTTGTCCGGGGCAAGAACGGAGGCGGGCAGGAAGGGGGGAGGAGAAAAAGCTCACTGTTTGAGGGAGAGCTTGTAGTAGGCCTTCTTGATCTCCGACGCGTTGGCATCCTGCTTCACCCTGCGCACGCGAGCACCCGTGAGACGGCGGCCGAGCGGAGGAAGAAGCGAGAAGGGGGGTGGGGATGGGGAGGGGGGCTTACCCGAGGAGGTCGTAGCAGTCGTCCTCATCGCAGTAGATGGCGTCGGCGGCCGGGAGGAGGAGGGCGGCGGCGAGGAGGAGGAGGAGGACGGGGAGGGGGGCGGCGGCGGCCATCGACGGCGGCGGATCTGCGTCGCCGTCGGAAGGGAGAGCCCAGATCTGTCCTCGGGAGAGGAGAGGGGCCGGCCGGGTGAAGAAAGAGATAGAGAAGGAGAAGCTCATGGGAAAAAACATTCCTCTGCCAGTTTCTTTTTTCTTTTTTGCTTTAGCTAATTATGTTTACAAATTATTCGAAACAAATCTGTTTTGAAACACATATTTGCGGCGCCACGAATTTCAGGCGCCGGTAAAATTTTGGCTCCATCACAAAAATGTTTGGATTTGGCATTATTTAGTCAGCGTCATGTCGGAATCACGATGCGAGCGGAGCGTAACTCGGATGGTTAGGTTTCTTGTAGTGGAGCCATCAAGGTCAACTCTCATACCTGGCATTGGCGCTTGTATTTTTCTGAATTTATTTTAGGCTTTTTGGTGATGTCCGTTCAGTGGGAGGAGACGTTCACGTCGATGTCGAGACGCCTACGATAACTTAGTAAATGTCAAGCTGTTGTGTTGGCACAGTATCTTGAAGGTGCTCATGGGATAGAGTGGACGTGCATTCATAGAGGTGGGTGTATATGCGTGTATGTAAGCTTCAACGATTGTACCGTGTTGAAAAACATTTTAATTTTTTATGGAGAAATCATAGCATTGATGAAATCTCAATGCTTGAATGTGGGGCAAACAAGCATACCTCAGACTACCATAGTGCGGCGAAACATGCTGTTTAGAGTGGGATCTACTCAATTTTTTTTGCGCATCCATGAATTTTAATCTGAAAGTTTGCTTGGCATCCAACATCTACAAATCCAGAATATTCCCATTTGTCTCCATTGCTTTCTTTCAGATTGTTTACAACTGCAGTTATACTTATGCTCCGTGTCTACGTGGGATAATTATCATAGTTTTAGTCGGCTATAGCGAAGCTAGCCTTCGCTATAGCCTTTTCAACAGGGTTCCGCTAAATGATCGCATTCACAAATAGCCCGATTTAGCTCCGCTATAGCTGATTTGGAGGCCCGCCGTTATTTTGCATAGCCCGCTATTTAGAACATTGATAATTATATGTTCTTGCTTGTCTTGGGCCTATTCTAGTTTTGATGCTGCTAACTAAGGGTAGAATTTTATGACTTGATGAAGACGGAGTCGGGTATTTTTGGTCTTGAAGAGTCAGGCCAATCCAACCGCTTGCTCCTGCCCAACTCAGTCTTAGTCGTACCATAATGCGCCTGGACTCAACACTTTTCTTGCTCTAAGACCACCATCTAGCCCTCATGTAAAATAGATGACAAAATTTTAAACAATCATAGAATTATTTAAGCTTAGGAACATAGAGGTCTCTCCCATATCTTTTGTCATAAACCTCTAGAATAGTGTTGAAATGACACACCACTAAGAAGTTTTTCAAACTAAGTGGTTTATCTTGGTGTGCTAGCCGCTATATTGCATATACGATTTTTTGCATAACAGAAAGAAAGGCCTCAGGCCGTTATAGAGAATATTCATCCATTTGTTTTTCTTATTTAAGCTAGTATTGATTATGAAGCAGCACAAGGGTTGTGGAGGAGCAACTCCACCTTGCTGCTACAATGTGTACAACACAAGTGTTGAAGGAACAGCTTCAACGTACTGCGCTAGATATCGCTCTAGAGGCGAATATAAGCTGATAGGGCAGCAAGAGTTCAATCCAGAACTCCTAGGACACAAGATCTAATCCAATTTCTTAGATAAGAACAACAAGTTCTATTATAGGTAGGGGTATATAGTCTGGGTTCAAAGTAGAGGTGATGACCTCTATTTGTAGGGCTTTGGGAAGCCTTCACATACTTCTACTTATAGCTGGAATACTCTAGAAAACATTATGTAAGTTTCACCATTTTACTCATAGCTACTCACAACTAGAAGACTCTAGAAAACAGTAGGTAGGATAGAAAAGAAAATGAAAGAAATACTACACTAGAGTGGAAGCATATAGAAGTAGCTAAACAGATCTGGCATGTGTTTTCTTTCTTCTCATCTAGTGTTCCTCATCATTCTCCCCTGGTTGTTTGGAACTCGCCCTCGAGTTATCTTCATAGAGTGCTTCTTCTAGATGGTAGAGAGTCAAGTCCGCAACATTGAAAGTGTTGGAGATACCCATGTCACTTGGAAGATCTATCACATAAGTATTATTATTTATCTTCCTCACGATAGAGAAAGGCCCATACCTTCGCTGCCTAAGTTTCCCTTTAACACCTAAAGGCAGCCTCTCTTTTTGGAGGTAGACCATCATCTTATCACCGACTTGAAATGATTTTGACCTCTTTTTGCAATCAGCAAGTTGTTTATATTTCTGATTTTGTGCTTCTATAGCGTCGCGAATCTCTTCAAATAACTCAGTGTAATTATCAGCAAAGGAGGATGCTGATTTGGAGTTTCCCCTTGATGGCAGCTTCACCAGGTCCAGCACATGTGTTGGAACTTTAGTGTAGACAATGGAAAAAGGGCTCCTTCCTGTGAATCTATGCTTGGAGTTATAGGAGAATTCTGCAAGAGATAAAGAGATAGAGATATGTCCTCGGGACGGGAGAGGGGCCGGCTGGGTGAAGAAAGAGATAGAGAAGGAGAAGCTCATGGAAAAAAACATTCCTCTGCCAGTTTTTTTTTTCTTTTTTGCTTTAGCTAATTATGTTTACAAAATATTCGAAACAAATCTGTTTTGAAACAAATATTTGCCACGGCACGAATTTTAGGCGCCGGTAAAATTTTGGCTCCACCACAAAAATGTTTGGATTTGGCATTATTTAGTCAGCGTCATGTCGGAATCACAGTGCAAGCCGAGCGTAGCTCGGATGGTTAGGTTTATTGTAGTGGAACCATCAAGGTCAAGTCTCATACCTGGCATCGGTGCATGTATTTTTCTGAATTTGTTTTACGCTTTCCGGTGATGTCCGCTCAGTGGAAGGAGACATTGCCGTTGATGTCGAGATGCCTATGATGACTTAGTAAATGTCGAGATGTTGTATTGGCACAGTATCTTGAAGGTGCTCATAGGAGTAGAGTGTGCGTGCATTTATAGAGGTGAGTGTATATGCGTGTATGTGAGCTTCAACAGTTGTACCGTGTTGAAAAACATGTTAATTTTTTATGGAGAAATCATAGCATTGATGAAATCCCAATGCTTGAATGTGGGGCAAAGTGCCACAATACGAGTCAAACATACCTCAGACTGCCATAGTGCGGCGAAACATGGTGTTTGGAGTGGGATCTACTCAATTGTTTTTTTTTTGCGCATCCATGAATTTTAATCTGAAACTTTGCTTGCCATCCAACATCTACTAATCCAGAATATTCCCATTTGTCCCCCTTGCTTTCTTTTAGATTGTTTACCATTGTAGTTGTACTTATGCTCCGTGTCTACGTGGGATTATTATCATAGTTTTAAATAGCCGGCTATGCTATAGCTTCACAATAGCCTTTTCAGCAGGGTTCTGCTAAATGGTCGCCTTCGCAAATAGCCCGATGTAGCTCCGTTATATCTGATTTGGAGGCCCGCCATTATTTTGCATAATCCGCTATTTAAAACATTGATAATTATATGTTCTTGCTTATCTTGGGCCTACTCTAGTTTTGGTGCTGCTAACTAAGGGTCGAATTTTATGACTTGATGAAGATGAGAAGCCGAGTATATTTGGTCTTGAAGAGTCAGGCCAATCCAGCCGCTTGCTCCTGCCCAACTCGGTCTTAGTTGTACCATAATGCGCCTGGACTCAACACTTTTCTTGCTCGAAGACCACCATCTAGCCCTCATATAAAATAGATGACAGAATTGTAAACAATCATAGAATGATTTAAGCTTAGGAACATAGAGGTCTCTCCCACAATTTTTGTCATATACCTCTGGAATAGTGTTGAAATCACACACAACTAAACAGTTTTTCAAACTAAGTGGTTTATCTTAGTGTGCTAGCCACTATATTGCATATACGATTTTTTGCATAACAGAAAAAGGCCTCAGGCCATTATAGAGAATATGCATCCATTTGTTTTTCTTATTTAATGCTAGTATTGATTAAGAGCACAATTTCCTATACATATGTTCCACCTGAAAAACTTATGCAACGTCCGCGTAGAAATCTTGAATCGTCATTCGGGCCGCAACAGGAATCCTCACCGTTTTCTGGTCCTTCCGCCAAGTAATGCTGCCAAAGGTGTAGTCCCCTTGCAGCCTCCACATAGGTGCCAACTTCACCTTAAATGAATGGACTCTGTCCGTGGCGTTGAACACGAGCACCGCCGGCTCGACCTCCATCATGACTCCAGCTGGGCTCTGGACTTCTGCGTGGTACACAGAGTCGGCCTCGCCGACATTCGTCACCGTCCTCCACACAGTGATCGGGCGCCTCAACTCAGACACCGCGATGGAGGGTAGGTTCAGGTGGTACGCCGGTAGCATCGTCGCGTCACAACTCGCATTCGTCCTCCTGACAATGGTGCACCTGAAGAATTTGTTGTAGTCACGGGGATCGATGTCGTAGACCAAGCCGGGATCGGCTGCACCAGTGGGGTTGATGTTGCCACTTCCATAGTCAAACGGGTCAGCGGTCTTCCGGGGCAACCCTTCCGCCAGTATCGGCATGCCACGCTTGTCGGTTACACGGGCTTCATCACCATGCAAAATAAATAAATGATGAACTAGGAATCCCTGGATGTGCTAACTCTTCACAGTTATGGTTGGCATCTGGTGCGCGCTTTTTACCTGTGGTCATGATGGCTGATTTTATCGCGGCAGGAGACCAGTCTGGGTGCTTAGCTTTCAGTAGCGCAACGATGCCGGATACATGCGGAGCTGCCATTGATGTCCCATCCTTAAATTCGTAGGAATTTCCCACTGCTGCCAAGATGTTGGCTCCAGGCGCAGCTATGTCAGGCTTGATAATGTCGGGGTAATGGCGTGATGGCCCTCTTGAGGAGAAGGATGCCACTTTTGGTCCCGGTATCTCTTTCCCGGCAACGATGTGTGCTGGTTCGATCTTTGCCACTGCGGAGCTCCTTACAAAACAAAAAGATTCTCTCCATTGATCAAAAGGGTTTGCTTGATCGGACTCTCATTGCAGAAATCTGGATGAACCTACGTACCCGGCGACGCCCCCGTATTTTCTTATCTTCTCCCCAGTGTCAAGGTCCACAAGAACGCAGGCAATGCCTTGGCAAGCAACCGATGCTGTCATGGTTAAAAGGTCCGTCGTATATTGGGCGAAAATGAGACCACATCCCCCGCCACTTCGGACGTATTGTGACGCATAATCGAAAGTACTCACTGGTGTGCCTGCATCGTCTTTCAATGGTAAGCAGAAAAGGATTGTCCCTCTCACGTCTGTGCCATTCAGTCTATCCGCGGTACACCTAAAAACACAAAGTGAAGTTGGCTTTAGAATTGCCAGACAGATTCAAAGAACCAACATATATATAGCTTAATTTACTCACCCTGCACCAACTAAAAGACCTGCAAAACTGCTCCCGGACGAGTTTTTCGCTTGGTAATATAGAGATTGTCCCTGCAAAACATAGCGCCTAGAGTTAGTTTGTAGAAGATTGTGTGCACTCTCTTGTGGTTGTATGCTTATTTTTTCCAATTAATTTTGTAGGTACGTACCACTATTTGTTGCTTGTTTCCCAACGTGATCACCGTGGGAAATGACCGATCAACCTTGCTCGCCGCCACGGTGATGACCCATGGCGAAATATTCACAACTGTTTGTGGCCTAGGTCCATCGTTGCCGGCTATGTACACCACGGTGATCCCCTTTTGAACCGCGTGTAGAGCACCGAAGGCGAGCTGTTCCCCGCCAGTGATGGAGAGCGACAACACGTCCACTCCATCGTGGATTGCATCATCAATAGCGGCTAGCACACTCGCGGTACTAAAAGAGCCAGAACCCCACCCAGACTTGTACACAGCAATGCGAGCACGCGGCGCGCCTCCTCTTGCAACCCCCTCGGCAAGGCCATTAAAGCTAGCCGCCTCCACAATCGAGCCCGCTGCGGTGGACGCACAATGTGTGCCATGTCCGTTGTTGTCACGAGGCGAGAGTGTGTCCATCTTGAGCAACACGTCGGGCACACCGGCGGTGTAGAAGCGGGCGCCGATGATCTTCCGACTGCAATTGTTGCTGCCCCAGTCTGGCCCGAGTTGGCACTTTCCTTTCCACCTTGACGGTATCGGCCTGTACCCTTCGTCACTGAAGCTCCTCGACTCCGGCCATATCCCTGATTACCGAGTTTGTGTAAGAAATGATGCCAAATTAAAATTGGGGTGACCATCTCTATTGAGTTGAAAAATCAATTGTTGATAGCCATCACATCAAGACTTCTTATCTCTTTTCCCTAAAGAAAGAGACTTCTTATCTCTTTTGCAATTGGTCCTCTAATTTTTTTTTGCAACATTTAATTAAAATACTAACCGGTGTCAACCACCCCGATGATCACATCCGCTCCATAGTTGCTTCCCTTGAGTAGCCCATTGCTAGTACTAGTCATCTGGTAGTTGAGGCCAAGAAAGTCCCAACTTCGCGTGGTGGCCGTCGTGTGAATTTTGTTCTTTTCAACGCTGATGACCTCCGGAACCTCTGCATACATACCTCAAATATAATATGATGCAAGTGAAACTCGGAGATTTATAATCAGAGTAGATGATCACGACGCTGCCGACCTGCAAGTTGTTTTGCTTGCTCTGGTGTGAGCATGGCCGCGAAGCCTGAGAAGCCGTGCTTGTAGTTATACGCCACAGAGGCCATAGATTCTTCCTTGCTTCCGAGAAGGGTGGTGAGCATGTCATGGTGCGAAGCCACGACGTGGTCGGGGTGTCCATGCTTTACTTCGCCCAGGTAAACTATGTAGAGCTAAATACAACAGATGCATGCATATATACATGCATGTAAGGGTTAGCTTGTATGGAGCGCCACCGTTAATTAACTAAATAAACAGAAATTGCCTCGTATGAAGATGGATCTCTCTTTGCCGTGATGGTCTTCGTTGGTTGGTCCCAGCAATCTGGATGAAAATCCTTGTCTAGGCTATCTCGGGCCGAACATGATGGCGCTGGTACGAGGGTGTTTATCCCTTCTTCAAGGGGTTGCTGTGGAAAAAGTTGATTTAGTCGTGGGTGTTAAATTTCACATGTTATGACGGCTTGCTCGCGATTGTCTTTATTATGCACTCTACTAAATAATCAAAAAAAATATTTGTATACATCAAAGTGATGCAGAGGCCAGGGGTTCAGCCTCCTTTACAAAAGAAGAAGAAGAAACAAATTACCTCGGCAGATGATCCGCCCTCTACTCTGCATAACAGCATGCAAACGCAAAGTTGTAGCACCGAAGCTATGCATGAGTGCCGAGAGGAAGAAGAGAAACCCATTGTTTCAGCTATTGGTTCTCACGCACACTGTGATGGGTCTTATCGCTGCTATGGAGGGATCGAATTTATAGTAGACGTCGTGGTGCGTAGAGATGTTGCTTTAGTTGAATTTGTCTGGATTGAACTTTGGTCTTTCAGTTCAGACCTTTCTCCAGCAGAAAGTTATTAATGTTCGAATGGTCCGACTTTTCTTCATCTGAATTATTTGCAGTTTCTTTCGACAACAAAATATGAGCATGAGCATCAAGGTGCCCACATGGTGTCCCCAGCGTCAATTATACGCTCATAATGTGTGTAGGTTATGGATCTTTGAAAGGTTCGACTGGTAGTAAAGAGTTGATGTGGGCAACATATCCAGTTGGTAGAACATGTGTGCGTGCCTGGTCCATGGTCCATGGACCATCCTGTCCAACCTCTAGCTACGCCACTTAGTAAATGGTCAGCTGAATACGAGTCAGGTAAGTGAGATTATGAAAGACTTACAAAATATAGGTTGACACGATCGACTTATGAGCTGCTATTAGGGTCTATAGATACCATTTTGGGGACCTATTGACGTAAATATATCATATCATTTTTTGTACAGTCATTTGTTGCAGTATGCACGTCACGGGTCTGGATCAACCAATCAACGTGTATGGAACGACAAAGGTCGAATTGAATCTAGTTCCTGTCGAGAAGAGACAAATAGATGTGCTTCAAGAGGTATACTATTTATTTATTTCAAGATAAACAAGACTGAATGCTTTGCAATTATTCATCTATTACAGGAATTCAGGATTATTTTATCACCATGAATCGGATTTTGATAGAAGGGTACATTCCTTTATTTTCGATAGAAGAAATACTCTTCTATCAAACATATTAGAATTTATTATTTTAATTTATTTATTGGTATATGCCATTTATGGAACTAATATACCATTTAATTGATATGATTTCAGAAAAATGGAACACAACATATGCTTCCATCTTTCGACTCGAGAATTTCACGGAACACAAATATGGTGTAAGAAATAGGCTAATAAGTAACTCCAAATGAATTTTGGATACATATATATCCTCTAAAAAATGCAAGCACCTATGTCAAGTTCAGGACTTAAATCCGGATGAACTGATCCCACCACAAGGGATCTAAATATCTAAGCTACGCTCAGTTGACTTGGCTAGCTTGGGGCGGTTGAATTGGTGATTAATTGATGGGCCAGCGAGGCTGATCATTAAGATTACAACCCAATTCGATCAACCTCTATGCATTCATGATGCTGGAACAGTCTTCTTCGTGGATGGTTCACCACAACCATATGCAGGTATGCTATTGTCAATGTACTAGTAGCTGTAGTAGTTAGCAATTGAGTTTGATTGATCGTGATTCCTCAACAGACGATGAGAACCTACATGTGTAGGCACGTGCTTGTCCGGTGAATATGTGTATCGTCTCATCTTTCCTTTTTCATTAAGAACAAACAAGCAAAGTTTCCTATCATTTTCATTAAGAAGGAGAGAGTATTACAAAATTACAGCTGCGATTGGGAAGAATAGACTCTTGACCAGCTCATAAGAAGAGAACACCGCACCGGGCTCAAAAACCCGCTGCCACCATTATAGTCCTACTCCTCGTCGTAACCTGCCCCTTTCTTCCTTGCGTCTCGTCATAGATTATACTCCATGACCCGCGCATTACTTTCCAGCCATAGCTTCATGAATCCCACAATGATGACCGTCAGGAGGCGTCCTGGGATAAAATCATATAATTAACACCACCAAACCCTTACCAAATCATTTGTGATGGTACAGGGAGCCCTAACCCGACATCACTAAGGAGCAAGAACCAGAATTGTCTCGCATAAGAGCGTTGGATGATCAGGTGATTGATATTTTCATGAGCCTGATCACAAGGCAAACAGCCCGCCGGACGGTACATATTCCTTCATGAAGCATTTGGTTACTCGCATAGTTTTCTGCCGCTTTGTATACTTGTCCCAAGTGAGCATCCTCTACCACCTGCTTACTCTCAAACCCTTTGTGGCAACTGTTTTTGTAACCCGCCATTTGTTCATCGCATGCTTCCCGTGAACTGTAAATCCCTAAAATCCTCCCTCTGTTCACCACATACTACTTGTCTTAGCATGGCAGAAGAGCAACAATTCAAGCAGCAATCAATGGAGCACAGTAGACATGAAACATAGTAAGCATGCACGATCATACGACATAGCAAGTCCATCCTACCACTACTATGATATCATCCTACCACCACATTCAAATGAGGGTGTTATCCTACCACTACTAGCTCGCCATCAGCGTGAGGGGTTACTATATATACCACCTCATCAAAATATACATGCCAATATCAAGAGCTTATCAAGCCCTAGTTACCACAAAACGTACATTGCCATCATCGTCATCGCCGTCGAGGATCATGCATGCCGTCATCACCACCAGAAGGAGCACTAGTAGTAGTGCTTGCCCAACCAGGTCCTGAGCCAGAGCATCCTGTGGGCATCTCCCATGGCAACAAACCCAACACCCTGCTCTTTGTTGTCCAGCAGGTGGCTCAGAGCCGCCATAAGAGCCTCTGGGCCGAAGTCACCTTGTTCCATGACGGCGCTGTAGAGGTCAGGGTGGACGTCGACTGACTTGCTCTCCCTAAACATGGGACATTGATACTGAAAAAACATAGGATACATGGGATTTTTTTACACCAAAATGTATACCATGGAGTTATGTTGTAGTGATACCATTTCTTACGTCTATTTGGAATCTATACATACATCTACAAGCATACTATTTACATATCTTGCCTTTTTCCTTGTTTGGTTCTCATATTCTCCGTTTCTATGATTTTGCAGAGATAGTCTAGATTTTTGTGGGAAATTGGTTCTTGGGGCGGCAAGGTTGGCATTTTTTGCCCTACCGATCCTGACAAAAGATGAATCTCCTTGGGCTAGATAATTTTGTAGCAATTTTATCTCTTGGTAGAGATTCATTGCCGTAGAATGTAGAATGTATCATCACCGCCATTGGCGAATCAAAATCTTTTTTGTTTCACCTGCACAACTGAATCGAAGTTGTGTCCATGTTGCTTTTGCAAATAAATCTGCAACCTATTTTCAAAAGCAGAACAGGGGGATTAAACCGCAAGTCCCATGGCATCACAATGCAAGTTTTATCTTTAGAGCTATCTATTGCATGCAGGTTGTAGTCACAAGATGTCTGGTTGAGTTTCCTGTTACAGTACAGACAAAATGAGCTGAGAAACCGAAATGAAGAATTCCTACTACCTCTGTACAAAAATAAAAGATGATTTTGCACCATATGACATATGTGATAAGCAATCCAAACTATTCCAAAAAAGTTGTTTTTGCAGTTCAATTTAAACTGTAAAAACGTCTTATATTTTGGTACAGAGGTAGTATATGGATACCATACTTTAAGCCGAAGCAAGAAACCGGCATAATGGGAATAGTCTAGTGGCAAAACAGCTACTTCTGGCTTTCATTCAGTTTCCATAAAGAAAAGGTGATCTTATAGGTTTGTAAGCCAACCACCGAAGATGTGAAAATTATCTTTGGAGCTATCAATCAAAGGGAATTCTAGAAATTTCCAGTGAAATTTGTGTGGGAAAAAACAAGAACATCGCCACCCCAGTGAAATTTGCAATACTTTCTAAGGTGTTTTGGCATGAATATTTTTCTAACTATAGGATTGACTATTCTACCCAATGCAAGCAACCACCTAAGCAATCCTGATTCTACTTAGTGAGGTAGCACTTCACACATAGTTTATCATCAAGTAGTCAGGTGGCACTTTTAACAAGTACATTGGGAAGATATTCAAGATATTTATCTTTTTAAAAGCAGAACAGGGTGATTAGACTGCAAGTCGCATCGCATCAGAATGCAAGTGTTATCATGGGAATAAAACCCATCTATTGCATGCAGGTTGTAGTCACAAGATATCTGGTTGAGTTTCTTGTTAGACATATGTACTGAAAAACCGAAATGAACAATTTCTATATGGATACCATAGCGTAAGCCGAAGCAACAAACCAGCAAAATGGGAAATAGTCTAGAGGCAAAACAGCTACTTCTGGCTTTGATTCAGTTTCCATAACCAAAAGGCGATGATAAAGTTTGTAAGCCAACCCCCAAGGATGTCAAAGTTATCTTTGGAGCAACCAACCAAAGGGAATTCTATTTTCTAATTTCCACTGGAATTTGTGTGGGAAGAAACAACAACATTGCCCATCTTCAAAACTTTAGAAACAAATCAAGGAAGAAGTTGCTTGTGTTCTCCGACTCTCAACAACACGCGGCCTCATCTTCACCGCTGGCGATTACTTCAACAATTCAGTCCTGCAGCGCTACCCAGACGTTCGCCAATCATCTAGTGGTATATAACTGATGCCAAAGTGTACCGTCTGTGCAAGTAACTGTATGTTTTCCACAACTGCAAACTGCACAGAAGGTGGTGCTATTTTCAGATAAGGCATCATCTTTTAAGGACAGCCACGTCCAACCACAAGGAAGCAAATATACCCATATTGACGGGACATTACAAATAAGTAAGAAATGCTCCATAAATAAGCAAAGCTCATATTCTGTGTATCAAAATCTCCTTTTCATTCGATATAACGACATGCAATTCACAGAACATGCTGTTGTCCTTGGGGCCATCCTTGCAACTTGAACGAGATTTTACATTTGATGCGTGTATATATGATACACAGAGCAGAAGTACATGAAGTGAAATTTTTTAACAAGCATGGTTGAGCTGCAATACTATTTCATTGTATAATTGTTTCAAAATTACACACGGAAACGAGCACAGTAGATGCTGAGTTCATCAGGTCATCCCTGCAGCTATAGTACATGAAATGAAATTTTTAACAAGCAAGGTTGAGCACATGTGCAATGCAATTTCACACTCCACCGAAACAATTATTCAAGTATAATTGTTTTAACATGAGACACGGAAACGAGCAAAGTAGATGCTGAGTTCAAAGCTTCCTCCTACATAGAAATTACGTATTTCCTATATACTCGAAAATTTCCTACACGGAAATTTCTGTCTCCACCAGATGGCTGGTATAATGATGTTGCCGAGAAGCTCCTCGATGGGGAGGACGCGGCTCGTCTGCCGTGCCTTCACGCACGGCAGAACTGCCGTACGAGCCAAAATCGGCTGACTGTTGGTTCACTGCTTTCCCATCCAACGGACCTCTACGCCACATATCAAGGTGAGGACTGAGGTGCTCGTCGCACGAACCGGCACAACCAAGATGTGTTCTCCTTGAGTTGCCACTGCCACGATCGTGTCAAGCTGCTGCCACCACGGCAGCCGCATCGAATCCAACGGAGCTGCCGCCGCCGCTTTGCTTGTTGAGCAGCCGCCACCGCGTCGCCCGTTGAGCAGCCGCCGCCGCTGCCGAATCCAACAAAGTTGCAGTTGCCGCGTCGCCCTCAGCTTCCATCGTTGTGTCACATCCAACAAAGCGGGCTACAAACTGCACGTACACGTTGCGATCTAAGGCGAGGGGTCACGGTCGATCGCCATAGGTAAAATTCAAAAAATCATCATCGATCTCCTAAGAGCATCTCCAACGGCCGCACAAAAATTCCGCGCCCAATAAACGTTATAGCGCGCCACTTTAGCACTTTTAATGCGTCGGGACTAACTTTGCTTTAGCAGGCGCCTAAAAACGCACGCCCAAAAAGCAGACAGTGCAAATTGTGAAGCGCGCGCAATCCGGCGCCCAAAATATGCTGCGCACGATACCGTTTTCAGCGCGCGCCCAAAAACTTTTAGCGCTACAGCTTCTGCTGGAGCTGTCCGGCGTCCAAAAAAAAACAAACTTTTAGTGCGCGGAGCTTTTTTTGGACGCCTGTTGGAGATGCTCTAATCTGCTTTTCAGAACTGATGCTTAGCTGATAAACAAGACTGGAATAAGAAAAACGAAAACGGCAGGACCGAAACGCTTCTTACAATTTTTTTGCCTCCCGAATCCCTCGCGCCGCCACCCAGGGCGACGCGGGGGGACCAACTCCTCGCGCCGCCACCCAGGGCGATGCAGGGGGACCAACTCCTCGCGCCACCAGCACACCCGCGAGTCAGATCGCTGTCGCCGCACTGGCCGCGGTGGTGGCGGCGCCCGACGCCTAAAGGGCTAGGGCTGGAGGGAAGCAACGAATCTCCCATCAGGTGGCTGGGGCGCCTTGTGCGGGGTGTCTTCGTGCGGCAGCCATGGCGGCGTCCTGGCTGTGTGGCGGCAGCCGGCGAATCCAGGGCTGGCGAGGTCCTCCGGTGGGATTCTTCGCTATGCGATGGGCGGCGGCGGCGGTCGTGGATCTGGCGTCCCGACCAGATCCGTCGTGGTTCGGTTATGGCCGGCCGGCGACGCGTGATGGGGCCGGGGTGGGGCGGCCGTTGGTCCTCAACCGGCTTTCCGACAACACCATACGTCTACATGGCGAGGGTGTGCTCGGATACAGTCAGCGGCGAGATCATGGTGGCGCTACTTTCGGTGAAAATCGCACCGACTTCGGTCATGGCGGACGATGACGGCGTCTCCGACGCCCCCTGTTGAGGCATCGTCGTTGCAAACTGCGTCAACATGAACGGGATATTTCGGGGGAACCCCTAGATCTGGGTCTATCGGATTAGACGATGACGGCGCCTTCGGTGCCGTGCTCCCTCCCGAGGGCATCGTTTTGGAGCAGGTGCTGGCTGGAGGGGACGAGGAGGAGCGGTGTTTCATCTACCGCAAGGCCGACGACGGATCCTGGCGGCATGGCGCTGCGGAGTTCCAGCGACGAGCGCGTGTGGATGGATACGTGCAGGATGGTTGCGTTGTCTAGCGCCATGTTGGCGTTGACGTCAGCTAGACCGGACAAGGTAGATGCAACAGTACAGTACTAAGGACGGAGTTGTGAGAGGTGACTGCGGCGGCCTCATACCCGGCAGGTGTCCTGGTTGAGAAGTGCGCCGGACTGGTGGGTGCCCCATACCTAGCAGGTGTCCTGGTTAGGACCTCAGGTCATAGATGTTATGTTTGGCTGCGAGATCTGTTTGGTATTAGGCCCAGACTATCAGCATCCCTTCATCAACTGGATAAGAGTAGCGACAGATGTTGCCTAGAGAGTGGCTTTAGTCTTACTGGTGTATGACTTTGAAAGGTCTTGTATGAATAATTAATAAAGTGGCTGTCCAGATGCATAGGCCGGGGGTCCTCCTCCATTTCTAAAAAAAAAGATAAACAAGACTGAAAGCTTTGCAATTATTCATCTACTACAGGAATCCAAGTTTATTTTATTGCCACGAATCGGATTTTGATCTATAGAAGGGCACAGTCCTTTATTTTTGATTGAAGAAATACTCATGTATAAAAAATATTATAATTTATTATCTTATTTTATTTATTGGTATATGCCATTTATGGAACTGATATACCATTTAATTGATATAATTTCAGAAAATTGGAACACAACATGTATATGCTTCCATCTTTTGGCTCGAGAATTTCAGCAAACAGAAATATGGTGTAAGAAATAGGCTAATAAGTAACTCCACGGGTAAACTTACGACCGAAGTCATTCCACACACTTCGTTTTTACAAAGCTTTTTGCCAATAAACGCCCACGATTTGTCCCTCTTCTAGCCACGTGTGGCAAACCAAGCCTGGCGGGAAGCTTGCGCGGTAAACTACGCGGTAGCGTGGGAATAGGCTCACCGACGATACATTTGGTGCCTCTTCGAGCCCACGCGTGGTCAAACTGCGGTGCGGTGTTCTCAAGCGTGCACTGGAATCCTCACTGCGGTGCGGTGTTGTCAAGCGTGCACTGGAATCCTCCGCTATGAACACCATGACAAGACATAACGATTACAGGCCAGCTGGCCCCCATTTGTTACAGCGGCTATTTAACCTTTGTGTCTCTTCAACCTTTCGATCGCACCCCACCATTGCAAGAAGCCACACCCATCACGACAAATTCTTAGAGAGTATCCTGCGCGGCTCCAATGGCGCCTCGAGCGGCTGCCGACGACGAGCAGCAGTTCACCATGCATGCCGTAGTGGACACCCACCGAAGGTTCACAGAGCTCTCATTGGTGTACACCGACAACCCAGTCTGGGTGGAGCACTCCATCCGCATCATGGAGCTGTTGCTTGCCGACGAGAAGTACAAGGTGGTCGGGTTTGACCTCGAGCACACCAGCGCTCATGCCGGGTCTCGTCCCAAGGTCGCCATTGCTCAGATGTGCGTGCGCCACCACGTCCTCATCTACCACTACTGCCTGGCCATAAGGCCTTGCGAGCGTTTCGCCAGGTTCGTCAACAGCCCCACTACATGTTCGCTACGGTGGACATCACCAACGATGTCAAGGTGCTCAAGAATTCGGGCATCGCCTGCCAGAATCTTGTCGATATCCAGGGCCAATACAAGATCTGGGGCAGCAAGGAGCATGAGAAGGACTCATTGGTTCATCTTGCCGAGGCCATCATCGACCCGTACTACAGAGACATGAAGGATTCCTGCAACAACGACAAGCGTGCCTGGCACTCGGCCTGGATGGAGAAACTCGACAAAGCTCATGTCATGTACGCGGCCAAGGAGGCGCACACGTGCTACGACATGTACAGGTGGATCGTTGACATGAGTAAGTGCCTCCTTCCCCAAAACGGCCAGGGATCCAACCGGAAGCAGAGCAATGGCAAGCGTCGTCGCAACAAGAAGTAGATGATTAGATCCTCGTTTCTCATAGTTTAGTATGCACGTAGTTGCTTACTTTGGTGTGTGAAAATGTTATGTATGTAGTCACTTGTGTAATTGTATGCTTAATTTGGCTATGCAATGATGTCTTTTTAAGTATATTGTTGATGCTCTGTAGACAGAGCAAATCACATCGCACACGGACTAAACAAGGAAACCTGTCGGTGATGAATTCATCAATCACTGACAATTGTATACCAGCAAGCTAAGTGATTTTTTTTTTAGAAAAGAGGGATGACCCCCGGCCTCTGCATCCGGGAGATGCATACGGCCATATTATTGATTATTCTTGAGGACCTTACAAAGTATTACAACAATAAGTCTGAATCCACCATCTTGGCAACACATGCCACTACTCCTACCCAAAATGATGAAGGGGTGCTAGCTGGGCCACTATCCAAACCACTCACCTAAGCCTAACATCAAAAGCCGGAAACCGAAACATATTCGGAATCCCCAGCCGAGCCACATACCGGGTCTGGGGCACAATCCGGTCAGACGCACTCATGTGTCGTCGCCACCATCTTCCGCAGGTCCATCTTCAGATCATATTGAGGTTTCTACCTTGTCTGGCCACTCAGCCATCGGCGTCACCATGACGCCAGACAGCAACCTCCTCCTGCGCGAGTCCATCTCCGCGCATCGGGCGGCGAACCTCCACAGCGCCATGCCGCCGATCCTCGCCGCCATCAATGAGTGAGATGAAGTACCGCTCCACCACGGCAAGTACATTAGTGCTAAGCGAAACGGCTCACAACCGCAAGTCATCGGACGAAGGCGAAGATCCATGGAGAAGGCCAAAAGGGGCATAGCCAAAACAGTGGTCAGGGACCACGGCAGCCGCCACTGAGAAGAACAGGCTACCTCACACCGTCACCACGCCACCAGCAGCTCCACCCCACACGAGCAATCCTCGGAAGACGCCTTCAAGAAGGAGCACGGCACCGGATGCCGCCATCGACCATGCAAGGGGAGGGCAGGTCTTCACCTGTGCTCGAGGGAGAAGTGGGAGGGGAGAACCACACCAAAGCCTCCAGGAAGGACCACGGCGCCGAAGACGTCGCCTTTGGTGAGGCCAGGGGTTTCCCCTGGAATCACGCCCAACCACCAGATCCGTCCGTCCAGATCCCCCAAGACGGAGACGAAGCCACCAGGGGCTGGAGCAGGGCACAGATCGGAGCAGATCACGGACGGGAACGGAGCTTCTCCAGGAGCGCAGGACGACCCACGCGGGGGCGCCGCCTCGCCATCGCCCGCCATCCCCCCGCCGACCGCACGGCCAGGTAGGCAGCCCGCCAGCACCTACCGGCGCAGCCCTCCGCACCGGCCACGCCGGACACCGCCCATCGGAGCCGCCGCCCCGGACGCCGTGGCCCTCCGCGAAGGCGAAGCCACCAGATCCCCGCCGCCACCTTCATTGGTGTCGTGCGGCCGGGCCGGCGAGCACCTCAGGCGGCGGCGGAGGGAGGGGATAGGGAGGGGGAGGCGCGGAGGGGATTAGGGTTTCGCCCCCGGGTCGCCTCAGGCGAGGCGACGCGAGGGAAGGAGGGATCTTCTATCTCTGGCCAGCGCTTTTGAAGAATAGAAGAGCAAATAGATGACCCATGCATCATGTCGACTACCATAGTAGGCAGTAGGCACAGCTGCATGCACAAGCCATGGAAAAACCTAAATCCTCCGGTGCCATGGGACACTAGTACTCCCTTGTTGGACCCTATGTATCTAAGATCATTATTGTCAACTCCAGGACTAAATTGCCGGCTTCAGTATCATCTCTTATGTCAACGGTTTTGCAAAATTTCATTTTAATGTGAGAAAGTAACAGACCTCTGCGAAGGAACTTCTGGGGTTTTAACTGTAATTGTGATTCCACAAATACAGGCAAATCAAAGATGTTGGCCAGAAACTAATCGTGCATGTGCCAATAGCACTCCACACATAGTGAATCGCCGAATAGATGGACATCTAGTTTTAGCAGTAGATAGGTACATACATACACCTAAAGTTCTGATGAAAGTGCTCCAATGCACAGTCCAAAGTTCCAAGAAGTGAAACTCTGGGAGTTTCAACTCATACTCAGAAGCTACCCGTAACAACCTGGCACCTGCTACTTCAGTCCTAAGGACAAGGGCAAATATTCATGCAAAAATCATCAGTTTCTTTATTTATAAGCCATCAGAAATCTCTCTAAAACACCTTTTCCTCATCTTGTAGATTCTAGTCTTGTAGTTTTAGAAAATCTCTCTAAAATACGGTAACACCTAAACTTTTTATGTTACAGACCTTCTTTCACTACTTAGCTGAAAACAAGCTCCGGTCAATTCTGATAATTTTCTAAAACAAACTACGATGTCTTGTTGATCGACCAGGGAAAAGACAGGAGATTTTGTTGTCAGCAGTTTAGCGTGCCACCAATAACAGAACTATAAGGAAAAGTTTGGCATTAACATTGGCATCATATAGTGCTTTAAACATGAAATGGATATACGGGTAAAGTAGATATATACCGAGTCCAACCTCGCTCCGGCAGGCTCCGAAAGTAGAAATTATTTCGCATATTTCCTTCACAGGCTCACAGCGATAACCCGAAATCAGTAGAAGTTTTCTCCCTGCTAGAGCCCTTGAAGAAAACGTGGCAGCCTCACACGCTTGCCATCTTTCCTCTCGAAGAACACATGCCTGACTAGGCTTTGTTTGAAACAGAGCCCAAGAACCTTTGGATCAATGTAGCTCCATACGAAGTTCTCAATCAGCTCGCCCTTGCTGTCACAGTTTAACAGTGTCTCGGACCAACGATTGCGACTGATCAGTAGCATATCTCCATTCTCAGACACAACCTTGCCGTATAGGCACTCAACGTAGTTATCATATCTCAGCATCTGATAACTCTGCATCTGACTCTCCGGCAATTGAGTCGAGTACTTTGATGACCATACCTCCGCCTTGTAGTCCCGCAACACCCATGCTTTTGCAGTCATGGTACCGACATCTATCTGGCCGATGCCGAGCGTACCATCCATCTGCAGAAGATGTGCTGAGCTGCAGGCTGTGGGAGATTGGATCCACCTGAATGATTCAGCCAGTGTATCAAAAATCACGATCTTGCCGTCAAAGGCGTTGACAGTGTACCAGTGCAGGCAGTCATGTAGCAGGACAGGAGGGTGGTGGCAGGCATGAAGATGCCAGCGTGACCTGTCCTTCTTCATGGACGACGAGGCCACCGGCAGCCCGATACATCTCTCTTTTTTCCCCACGGTGAGGACGTAGTAGTAGACAACATTGTCGTCGCTGTTGTTTGGGCGCTTCCAGTAGAGGATGCGGTACTCGCTGGACGAGTGGTGAGGGTACAGGGCAGCGACATGTCCGCCGGTCAGATCCGGTAGTGCGCACCACTGACGCGTGGCCGGGTTGCAGAGGTAGAAGCGGTGGCTGGTGAAAGATATGAGGATGAGGCCGTCGCAGGAGGCGTGCAAGGTGAAGTTACGGCGAGTGTAGTTGTAGTCTTCGTACGCGAGGACGGTCCGGCGCGCGGCGGGGGTTCGCCGGATGTCCAGGGCGTCGACCGCGGCGTGGGCGGTGTACTCATTGCCCTTGGTACGTTAGAAGACCAGCGGGAGCGACGGCTGGCGGCTGTGGTGGGCGTGGGAGGCCAGACGGCACCAGGAGCGGCAGACTAAGCGGCAGCGGAGGAGCTCCTTGGCCGGCAGGCGGACGAGGATCGTACGTACGGTCTGGTGGAGAATTGGGAAATCATGGCTTGCACGAGTATTAAAGCACCAGCCAACGGTGGATTAATCCCTCTCGCGTCTTCATTGATTTTTTTCTTTATAAAATAAATTGTTACAGATCCATCGCGAATATGTGCAAGTTTTCACAGATACAACTTCTTATTGGAAATATGAATTTTTTTTGAATCATTTGAAGAAAAGGCTCCAATGCCCGCCCTCCATAAGTTTGCTCCCACATTTGTTATCCTACATATACCCAAGAAAAAAAGGGGTAGAGCTAGTTCGTGAATAGCCAGCCATCACATTGTAGAAATAGGATAGGGAGAAGGATCTACTAAATTTACTGAGTTGTTTTAAAGAATCCAAACTGTCGGTTATTAACGGAACTACATACACCATTTCCTGCATATCAGAGAAGGCCTCGGGCCATTTATGGAGAATAT
The DNA here is from genome assembly GCA_963921465.1 of Triticum timopheevii. Lineage (NCBI taxonomy): Eukaryota > Viridiplantae > Streptophyta > Magnoliopsida > Poales > Poaceae > Triticum > Triticum timopheevii. Next base: position 3,024,529 of record OY997266.1, on the reverse strand, counting down.
GCACCCATTAAGAGCACAATTTTCTATACATATGTTCCGTCTGGAAAACTTATGCAACATCGGCATAGAAATCTTGAATCGTCATTCGGGCCGCAACAGGAATCCTCACCGTTTTCTGGTCCTTACGCCAAGTAATGCTACCAAAGGTGTAGTCCCCTTGCAGCCTCCACATAGGCGACAACTTCACCTTAAATGAATGGACTCTGTTTGTGGCATTGAACACGAGAACTGTTGGCTCAACCTCCATCATGACTCCAGCTGGGCTCTGGACTTCTACGTGGTACACTGAGTCGGCCTCGCCGACATTCGTCACCGTCCTCCACACAGTGATCGGGCGCCTCAACTCAGACACCGCGATGGTGGGTAGGTTCAGGTGGTATGCCGGTAGCGTCGTCGCGTCACAACTCACATTCGTCCTCCTGACAATGGTGCACCCGAAGAATTTGTTGTAGTCACGGGGATCGATGTCGTAGACCAAGCCGGGATCGGCTGCACCATTGGGGTTGATGTTGCCACCTCCATAGTCAAACGGGTCAGCGGTCTTCCGGGGCAACCCTTCTGCCAGTATCGGCATGCCACGCTTGTCCGTTACACGGGCTTCATCACCATGCAAAAGAAAAAATGATGAACTAGGAATCCTCGGATGTTCTAACTCTGCACGGGTTATGGTTAGCATCTGGTGCGCGCTTTTTACCTGTGGTCATGATGGCTGATTTTATCGCGGCAGGAGACCAGTCTGGGTGCTCAGCTTTCAGCAGCGCAACAACGCCGGATACATGCGGGGCTGCCATTGATGTCCCGGACATAAATTCGTAGGAATCTCCCACTGCTGCCAAGATGTTGGCTCCGGGCGCGGCTATGTCAGGCTTGATAATGTCGGCGTAATCACGCGATGGACCTCTCGAAGAAAACGATGCCACTTTTGCCCCCGGTATCTCATTCCCGGTAACGGTGTGTGCTGGTTCGATCTTTGCCACCGGAGAGCTGCATACAAAACAAAAAAGGTTCTCTCCACTAATGAGTAGAGTTCGCTTGATCGAACTCATTGCAGAAAACTAGATGAAATTCTGTACCTGGTGTGGTCTATGTATTTGCCTATTTTCTCCCCGGTGTCAAGGTCCACCAGAACGCAGGCAATGCCTTGGCAAGCATTACTTGTTGTGGCAGCTAGATTGTCCATCGTATGTCGGGCAAAAATGAGACCAGATCCCCCGCCGTTCAGGACGTATTGTGACGCATCTGGGAAACTTCCTCCCTGTGAGCAAACAAGGATTACCCCTCTCACGTCCGTGCCGTTTAGTGTATCCGCGGTACAGCTAAACAATGCAAAGTGAAGTTGGCTTTAGAACTGCTAGACTGATCCAAAGAACCAACATATATATAGCTGAATTTACTCACAGAAGGTCAGCATAGACAAGATCTTTGAAACTGCTCCCGGACGAGTTCTTCGCTTGGTAGTAAAGAGATTGTCCCTGCATAGCGGAACGACCAGAGTTAGTTTGCTCAAGAATTTATGTATACACTCACTTGTTGTTCTTTAAATATGTACATTTTCTCCCACTAATTCGATCTGTACCTACTTACCACCATTTGTTGCTTGTTTCCCAGCATTATAACTGTGGGAAACGACCGATCAACCTTGCTCGCTGCCACAGTGATGGCCCATGGTGAAGTGTTCTTGATGGTCTGCGGTCTCGGCCCGTCGTTTCCACCGGCATACACCACGGTGATCCGCTTCTGAACAGCGTGGAGAGCGCCAAACGAGTTTTCCTCAGAGCTCACGGACAGCGATAATACGTCCACACCATCATGGATCGCATCGTCGATGGCCGCGAGAAGGCCTACCGTGCTGCCGGTTGGGCTGCTGCCACTGATGGTATTCCAGAGGGATTTGTACACCGCAATGCGAGCACGCGGTGCGCCTCCCCGTGCAACCCCGGAGCCGAGCCCGTGGAAGCTGGTTGCCTCAACTGCCGAACCCGCCGCGGTGGATGCACAATGTGTGCCATGGCCGTTGTGGTCCCGTGGCGAGAGGGAGTCCAACTTGAGGGACTGATCAGGAATTCCTGCGCTGTAGAATCGCGCACCGATGATCTTGCGGCTGCAGTTGTTGATGCCCCAGTCTGGCCCGAGTTGGCACTTCCCTTTCCACCTTGACGGTGTTGGCCCATACCCTTCGTCGTTGAAGCTTCTTGACTCCGGCCATATCCCTGATTAGTCGGTTTAAATTTGCCAAGAAAGAAAGGGTGACAAATTAGGGAAATAATTGTTTTTTAATCAATCAAACTACTAATAGCCGTCACATTAGGATTCATCTCATCTCTTTTGCAATGATCAGACGGTCCTGATCAATTTAGTAAGACTCGGTCCTCTAGAAAAGAAATACCAAAACTGAAATTAAACACATGGATGCATACATAGATCCGAGACAATTCAATCACTGTACGAGTTCAAACAGTGGTTGACAACTTACCGCTATCAACCACCCCGATGATTACATCCTCCCCGTAGTTTTTGTGAACACAATCCTCTCCGTAGTTGGTTCCATGGAGCAGTCCACTGGCTGGCGTCTGAGAGTTGACGCCAAGAAAGTCCCAGCTCCTGGTGGTGGTCGCGGTGTGCGTTTTGCTCCGCTCGACGCTAATGACCTCCGGAAACTCTGCACACATCACATCACATGATAATTGCTCAACTATAGAGCTTAATATGCAATGAGAAATGAGAACTAAATTAGTTGTCCATGACGACAATGACTTCCTACCTACAAGTTGCTCTGCTTGCTCCGATGTAAGCATCGCAGCAAAGCCGGAGAAGCCATGCTTGTAGTTGTACACCACAGAGGCAACAGACTCTTCCTTGCTTCCGAGAAGATCGGTGAGCATGTCATGGTGCGAGGCCACGACGTGGTCAGGGTGTCCATGCTTCACATCACCCAGGTAAACTATGTAGAGCTAAACACAACAGATGCATACATGCATCCAGAGGGTTAGCTTGTATGAAACGCCACCATAAATTAATAAATAAATTAAACTACTGAAGCAGAAAATTACCTTGCGAGATGATCCTCCCTGCACTCTGCACAATAGTACGCAAAGGCAAAGTAGTAGCACCGAAGCTACGCATAAGGGCCGCGAGGAAGAAGAGAAACCCATTGTTTCAGCTATTGGTTCTGAGCCCACTAAAGGGTCTCATCGCTGCTATTGAGGGCTCGTATTTATAGTAGATGCGCTGTTGTGTAGAAATGTTGCTTTCTCTGAATTTGTCTAGATTGAATTTTGATCTTTTAGTTAAGACTTTTCTCCAACAGAAAGTTATTTATGTTCGAAAGGCCCGACTTTTCTTCATCTGAATTATTTGCAGTTTCTTTCGAGAACAAAATATGAGCATGAGCATCAAGGTGCCCACACGGTGCGCCGGACGTCAATTATGCTCATAATGACCAAAAGACTTTTTTTTTCCAGTTGAAGGCTATGTATCTTTGAAAGGTTCAACTTTCCCTTATCTAGATCATCTGTATTTCTCTTACGAACAAGAATGAGCAAAGCTTTCAGTGGCGCTAGCATGTAAGGTTGGAGAAAAACTACTGAAAACTCCTCCCCCTCCCTCCCTCCCGCTCTAAAAACACACTTCTGCTCTAAACACACACTTGAACCGACGACCCTATTGGCCGTGTAAGCAGCCTAGTGGAAATTTGTTCAGGTGGGCGAATGCCCTTAGGCTTTTAGAACAAAGCAAAGATATATCTGGCACATCTGGTATATTGTTGCCCACACAGTGTACACAACCTTGGTTATGTATCTTATATGCAAACTTCGAGAAAATCTACAAATTGAAAGTGAGGAAATAGATACAGCACAATAAGAAGATCTAAAATTTGAATTCAGAACACATGTCGAGAAGCAAGGAGATACAACAGTGTGTCTAATAATTATTGCGTTGAAATTTCACCTCATATTGCTGATTGCTATCTAACTGCATAAAAGGAAACTTCTCTCCCCTTCCCTACAAAAGGGAAACTTCTCCCTCCTCAAATCTCTCCAAATCATATACTATAAACTAGAGATGCTACCCCACGTATTGCTGTGGGAATTGGTTGCAGTTATTTTGAGTGAGATTTGGTTATATGTAATATTAGTATTTAGATTAACAAGATGGGAACTGAAGCTAAAATACATGAAAGTTAGTGTGCTTGATCATTGTAGAGTTGTGGGAAATTGAATATGAGTTGCAAACAGGGTGCATGTTAAAACTGGGTCTTTTTTCCATGCATGGTAGTGAGGATCAACTATTTAAGTATATATAGGATGTGCACTATATTTATTTTTGATTTTCTGCAAAACTGGTTAATTAATCCCCCTGGTTGATGTAACACGTGTATATTCGACTTAGTCATGGTAGGCATATGCTTTCAGATAAAGATGTTACAGTCATGTAATCACGTTATTCAAGCAAATGTAAATTAACTTATTTTGTATTTTGCGCTTGTAGTTAGATTAATTTGCGTGTCATGTTACAAAAATTCTCTATTCATGCCACACTGTCAAGATGCCTATGAAGCGAATATCTTTGCTATTCAAGATGGTCTATGACTGGCGTTGCAGTATAGTGTAATGTCATGTGTGATCTAGACTGACTTCTCACAAAAAATAGGAGAATGATTGTTCCAGCCCTGACAATATCGGGAGGCAGGGAGCCTGTACTTACGAAGATTTAAGTAATAGTCAAAATAGAGCTGCATTTCTGTATTGCATTTGGCTCTTGTATTGCATTTCTGTAGAACAATAAATAAAACGTGTTCAAACTTTATGGACAAGAAGTGATTTGACACCTTTTGATTTGGCCAAATGTTGGCACGCCAAATATTGACATCCAACCAATCATCCTCTAAATATCTGAGCTGCGCTTAGTTGACTTGGCAAGCTAGGTGCTTGTGAATTGGAGATTGATTGATGGGCCAGCAAGGCTGACCATTAAGATTACGATCCAATTTCCATTAGTGATGTACGTATATCTACCTCATGCATTCATGATAGAGGAGCTGTCTTCTTCGTGGATGGTTCACCACAACTATATACAAGTACGTACGTGTTCATGGAAGCCGTACGTTATTTTCAGTGTACTAGTAGCAGTGGCTAGCAATTGATATTTTTTATTATAATACGTATCTCATTCATATCATAAAGATCAATGTACAAGTCACGTAAAGATCAACATGATAAAACTGAAAAGACAACAGAAAGCTTGACACAAACACTGTCACTTGCCTTCGGCACCACCATAATAGGAACCAAAGGAAAAAACTGACGGATCACCTCCTCGCCCAAGCTCGACGCGGCTCCATCATTTATATTCAGCTTTGCGGACCTTCAAAGTAGCTCACTGTTTGCACACGAACACGTCACCGTGTACCCTCAACGCTGGGGGTGATGCACCGCAGCTCACGTCGAAGGAGACTCGCCGGAAGCACGGTACACAAGACAATCCGGAGGGCGCTTTTGTACACCCAAAACCCCACACGCCCGGGAGGGACCCCGTCAGGCCGTGCGGTGCTATGGTCTGCCATAGGTCGGCCTGACCGCCCCTAGGGCCTTGAGGTTCGCCGCCGTGCAAAAGAAGGACGAACGAAGAACGAGGAAGAAGAAGAATAAGGGAGAGAGATAAAAGTAAAGGTAAAAAAGTGGTAGATGTATTTGTTGACTTTGTGTTGTTCAATCGACCGTCACCTCTTGTCAATATAAGAGGAGGATGGACTTCCTGTACAAGAAAAGGACTTCGAATCACGTTCAAATCTTTCCAAAATTAACCGAACACGGATTTAGGTAAGTCTGGGATATTAGTTTGGTTTTTGACTCTCACAGGCCACAAACGACCTCGGATGAAGATGTGCCGAAAAGCAAATTTAACCGTTTCGACGAACAATTTTTCGTTTTTGAGGCCATCTTCAGGGCCGAATCGCTCGTGCAAGACAGCCGAGTGGTGGCGCTACCCATCAAACATCATGTCTGGTGGGGCGCGCCATATGTAGCCTCCTGGCAGGGCTGCATTCGAATGGCTTTAACTTTTGCATACGATCTCGGGTTGAGATGATTTTTATATCAAAATCGACCGCTTCGAAGAGATGAACAAATTTCGTGTTGAAACATTTTTCATCAATGGCCATCTTAATTGAGTTTCGTGCCATTCTTTAATCTAGTGTCAACATGAGCATTTCTGAACTTGTCATAACTATTGCATAAGAGCTCCGTTTTATACCATGTTCATATCCATCTTGATCTTCTTAGAGAGAGCCATCCGGAGGTGACCTCGAATCATAAGTTTGAATTAGTCTTGATATAACTTAAAGCTACTCTCTATGATTGTGCCACTTTTGAGCGTCAACACATGCCCCCTGTTTTTCGGCAAAGCTAGCGTGTCGAAAAATAGCTTCTTCCGTGCTGGTTCTAAGGACGATATCAACACTCCATCGGCCGTTTATATGCTTTTAGGACGATAAGTTTATATCGGTCATTGCTTGTTTAAACCTCTTGATGCAAACTTGGGTGAGAACTTCCCAACTTCTATAACAATCCGATGATATGGTCCCATAGATATGTATCTTAAAGCCAACCTCTGAACATATTATTCACCCTTTCACTAGGATTTTGCAAATAAGCAAGAATGAAATTCCTCCAATCCTTCATTCGCCTGCATAGAAGTTTCATTAGTGGCCGAGGTGGTGAGCTCCAATTTGGCCTTACCTATGTTGGCAAGAATAAACATCGGCTACTGATAGATGTGCAATACACCATGACCAACATGGTAGCCAGATGCTTGCTATGACAACTCTCTCCGATTGTCATGTCTAGATATATGATGAATATTAAAACAACCCAAGGTAAATTTTACGTCCAGACATATCTCAAGATAAACTAAAAGTGATTCTTCAAAACATTGATAACCCTTGGACATTTGTTGCACTATACTAATAACGAATCACCGAAAGCCTCACTATGTACATCACCTATAGCAAGGAAAAGCTCCAATCCGAATAACAATGCATATTCGGCTTTGATCGTTTGTGCATAAATATTTTAAGTGGCATGAGGCTTCACATAATAGCACCATAAGGAGATATATAAACAACACCAACACCTTGGTCATTGCTACAAATTTAACCATCAATATATAATCACCATGGTACTAGAGAGATAAAGCTAAAATCAGTATTGTGCATGATGTCAATATGATGCTCAATAATAAAATCAACCATGATTTGGCTTTACATAAATTCTGAAAAACTAATAAGCCAAAGCACACCCAATCAAAACGTACGTAAGTCCACTTTGCAGTTTTGGTGAATTGGTCTATGCATAATATTTTCAATGGCATCAATTTGACATATTTCTATGGAATCACTTATCTCAATCTCTACTCAAACTAAGGACGATGTTAGAATACCACACCGGCCATTCTTAGATATATTCTTAGGGCGATAGATAAATATCGACCATTACCATGAGGTCCATGTAGAATTCACCCACCAAACCATGAATAGCTGAAATAAACAAATGAAATAGCAATAAAATATTTCGGTCCCTTTGTATTAGCAACCAAAATGTAGCTAATCAAATGTATAGTGATTTGGTAATACCCTTTCATGACATAAAAAATTATATTGAATCCATGGATCAAAATAAGCACATGGAGGGTAACCAATCATACCTGGGGATGAATTCCATGGCAACGACATCAATGGCTTGTTTGACGAATATGGATGATGTGCTAACCGAAGATTTTCATGGGATGATATACACCTTTGGTGCAATAGAAGGACATGCATCATTCTTATTTTTATTTTTACTGTTCCTCTTGGGAACCCATGTCATGTTCTTGTCTCTCAACTCTTGTGCACTAAGCTTTTGTAGCTCCTTCTTTTGCCAATAGGATAAGCCGAGTGAGCACCTCGACTGTGATTTTGTTTCAACCAATGGCAACTCTTTTTGGGCCTTGTGCACCTTCAACTTCTTTTGCCAATAGGATAAGGTGTCTTGTAGTCGACGGCTTTGTTTATATACACCAAAGCAAAGCAAAACTTGGAAGTTGTAGCAAATAAATTTAAAATACGACGACACATGCGCTTAGCTGCAAGTCTTACTACTCTCTCAGCTATGTGCGTGTAGCATGGGATGATTTTATTATATTAAAATAAGTACACGAGAGGAAAGAAACCCATGCCATGGCTCTAATCTTGCCCCCAACGGCTGGATCAGATCGATCTGCACGTGAACGCTTGCTTGCTCGCGACCGGCCGGCGGTGAGGTCTTGGTCTCGGTCCACCCCCGTTCATTTACGGCCAGTTTTTATTTTCCTCGGAGAGTTCAGTTTGTTCATCTGTTTTTGTTTTGGTTTTTCCCGACCTCTACTTCATCGATCAGAGTAATCACATATGAAATTTCATGCACATCGATCACATGCATCATGTTGGCTGATGCTAGCGGGATGCACGGATCTTGTTACCTCCCCAACGAATATACTCTCCAATTTGCACGTGCGGCATGTGCGTGCTATCCACCAGCTCATCAAAATTAAACCAAAAACTTTGAGAAGCTATACAAGTTAAAAACAAGAAAGATAGAACTCTATCTGCAATTTATTATTTACACCATGACGGATGCATGGGTCACCTACAGATATTTTCGGAACGGAAACTATTTTGATTTTCAGGTTTTCACCGAATATATATATGCACGCATCACAATTGTCCAGATACGGATTGCGCCCTGTTATTGTTCCACACGCTACCGATTTTGGTGTTGCAACAGCTAACAATTAAATAATATAATTAACCCTTCCTTCCCGAAGCTACTCGTACTATATTATCCATTCTTTGAAAGTATTTAAAAAGATCGAATCACACATACATATGACTAAGCTTATGCGGAGACTTGAAGTTTGGTGTATTATTTGCCCTATAAAAAAACAATTTCAGCGCAATTTGTTTTTTGCTATTCTACCCACTAGTTCTTTTTATTGTCTTTCCTGCGAAGAACATAAACTAGCTTATTTTGCACTTAAATTTACACTTGCGTAGTATATATTGCCATACGTGCATACATACCTTAATTTTTCAAGACTTTTTTGAAGCTTGAAAATATGGTCTTCGAGTTCTCTGAACTAAAGGCAGCAAGCACACGTACACGGGAGCACAAATCACTTCATATAATCATTCCAGTTAGATATGTAAAAACTATCATATCAGACATGGATACGACCAAATTATCAAAGCCGCAGCCACACCAAGAGGCAGTAGCCTCCCATTGAGGTCAGCTTAGATAGATAGATAGACATGTAAAGTCTGAATTACCAAACTTCATAACGTTCTTCACACCATTACTAAACTGAAAGTTAAGGATTACCAAACTTCATAACGATATTGACAGCGCATCACCGGGGTTGCATGGATGCACGCGCGAAGCTAATTATCTAGAGCAAGCAGACACTAGTAGAAAACAGGGCTTTCGTTCGGGCCAGATAAGCCCATTAGCCCCGGTTTAGTCACGAACCGGTATCCATGGGGGCATTGGTCCCGGTCCGTGCAGCTAAAGGCATTATTCCCGGTTCAAATGAGCCCTTTAGTCCCGGTTCGAGACACGAACCGGGACTAAAGGGTGCTATGCCCTTTAGTCCCAGTTCGTATCTCCAACCGGGACTAAAGATTAGACCTTTAGTCCCGGTTTGAGGCACGAACCAGGACTAAAGGTGCAATGCCCTTTAGTCCTAGTCCGTGTCTCAAACCGGGACTAAAGGTCCCATTTTCAAACTGTACCACCACACCCCCCCCTTGGATCGCCTTTTCAGCTTTGTAAAAAGCAAAAGAAAATGATAAAAACTTCAAAATTAAAATCCTTCAAGATGTAGTTATGTTACTACATCTATTAGTTAGAAAAATTTAAAAACTTAAATTTGGACATGTTTTGCAAAAAAGTGTTATGAAAAAGTAAAACGGCCATATCTTTTGCATACGATGTCGAAAAAAAGCATAGTATATCAAAAAAATCAGCACGAAATTCCGTATCCTATTTTGACCGCTGTAGGCCTATTTGCAAATTTTTAGAATCCTCAAGTTCTAAAAGGAAAAAAGTTATGCTCAAATTTTAGTTTTTTTTGAATTTTGGTTAAATCTGGTTAAACTATGGTCAAACTACTTATTCAAGAAGTATTAGTGGTACTAAATGATTATTCAAGAATATTAGTGTTAATAAATAATGATTTTAGCATTTTGAATTTTGGTCAAATCTGGTCAAACGGTGGTCAAACTATGGTCAAACTACTTATTCAAGAAATTTTAGTGTTACTAAATAATTTTTTTTGGGAATAATAGTTTCAAACTCAAACAGTGAAACGTGTGACTTCATGCTCAAGCTAAACTCCTGAGGGTTAATAGGATTGACATCTTACTATTATTAGGAAAACAACAAGTGCAGACTTGGAAACGAGGGGGAATAGAACCCAGAAGTTTAAGCGTGCTCAGGCTGGAGTAGTGAGAGGATGGGTGACCGGCTGGGAAGTTAGATGATTTGGAATGAAGAGGGGTGATTAGAGATTAGAGGAGCAGTGATGAGTGCTGGTGATTAGAGATTAAATTGTAAAATAATTCAGAAATTTGAAAATCGAGAAAAAAATAAAAAAAATAAAATTAGAAAAAAAAACCTTTACCAACCGGGACTAAAGGTGGATCTCCAGACAGCGGCCACGTGGAGGGCCTTTAGTCCCGGTTCGTATAAGAACCGGGACTAAAGGGGGGGCCTTTAGTGCCGACCCTTTAGTCCAAGTTCCAGAACCGGGACTAAAGGCCCTCTAGACCCAAGACAAATGGGCCTTTTTCTACTAGTGAGAGGAAGCTGACTGCATATATGATCATATTAATTAAGTAAAATTAATCCCTTTGCATGATAGGGATAATATTTTCTGAATTATTAAGAGTTGTCTGGTTTCGAGGGTGAATTCTGATTTCTGAATATACATATAAACCGGGGCATCACTTGATTGGTAAGGTTTCATTGTCGTTAATTATCAGATTAGTCTGGTGGGGCATGGCTTATTTATCAGATTCATGCATGACTTGATTGGTAATGTTTCACTGACTGCTCACCAAACAAAAAAAGAATGGACTAAAAAAGGCTGGCACAGGCCGCCGGTGATGCTGATGCCAAAATGGTCAGGACTTAGCCAGTAGTGCAGCTTGTGGAAGCGCCAGATCGAGAAGGGGGCTTTGTTTATACATATAGACGAAATAGACATACTTTGGAAGTCGTTTAACGTGACCCTTCTTATATAAATTAAAACTATGACGAATTCGCTTTGTCCTGTCTTTGCAAGCTAGCTAGTCCCACAGGTGATGCTGCAGCTAGCTAGTTAGTAGTAGTATTACGATTCAACAATTTATAATTGTGTAATTAGGAACGGATTAGTCGGGCAAGCAGGCATGGATTGTTATTCTGATTCATGCACACACCATTTTTTTTATGTACAAAACACGTACTCCCTCCGCCCGGAAATACTTGTCGGAGAAATGGATGTATCTAGAGGTATTTTAGTTCATGGGACAAAGGAGAAGAGGCTGTACTGGCCGGCAGCAAGTGATCGATTCCCGAATTATTGTGAAAGGTAGACCTGCCCCTGTAGAATACATCCATGATCCATCCGTGCATGTGCCAGCAGCAAAAATATATAGTTGTTGCATCCAAAAGTTACAAGCGGATCCACATGTATGTATGAACTTTGAGCTGCAGCTGCAAAACAAGGGATCTGGGCAATGCAAGAGAAGAGAACCAAGGGATGCGACAAGAGGCACTAGCCTCCCGTACCTAATTAAGTAAGTTTCTTATAAATTACAGGTAACTTTGCTGTGACCGCTGACGTGGAATGTTTGTTTTTCATCAATCATTCAGATTCAGTCACCAAGAGTGGTGGCGGCTTGCAGCAGGGGTCAGTACGTACGCACGTCCTATTCAAATTCAAATTCAAACAGGTACTCCCTCCGTCCGGAAATACTTGTCATTGAAATAGATGTATCTACACTAGTATTTCCGAACGGAGGGAGTACATACGTAGTATAAATGTATCAGCTTTGAGCTGCTAACATGTCCAGGGAGTGCAACTGTGCAAGAGGAGAAACCCAAGGGAAGCTGTGCTAATTCCCGTACCTAATCTATGAAGTTGCTACTCCCTCCGTTCGAAAATACTTGTCGGAGGAACGTTGGCGTGGAATGATTACTTTTTTCATCAATCAGTGCATTCACCGAGAGTGCGTGGTTGCAGGGCCGGGTTTTAATTTGTACACCCGTCATATTCAAATTTAAATTTGTACCATTATTCCAACTTTGCCTTGCATCAGTGCTGAGGTCACCTAGGAGCCATTTTGGTTTTTGCTTGCCCTAGATAGATACATTGAACCTTGCCTTGCCTTGCCAACAGTCCTATAAAAGGGACTGCACCCATCAGTGTAAAAACAAGCAGTTAGGCTTCAATACAAGCAGAGTAGTAGTAGTACACTACACGCAAGGCAGCTCCTCTACTTCTTAGGTGTGTGTAGTACGTGCATCGATCCTGTTTGTTTGATCCTCAGAGAGCTACCTACTCGATCGCACCACTTGAAATTGCAGCCAAAGCTAGCAGAGCATTTGGTATTTGAATCGGGAGGAACTATGGTGCTGGAGGAGAGGAGCAGGGTCCTGGTAATTGGTGGCACAGGTCACATCGGCAAGCATATCGTTGCTGCGAGTGTCCGCCACGGCCACCCGACCTCTGTCCTCATCAGGGATGCTGCACCGGCTGATCTGGTCAAGGCGCAGCTCCTCAAGAGCTTCATTGATTCCGGTGTTGCTCTCATCAAGGTCGTATAAGATTAATATCATTTGGTGTTGTCTGCCTTCCTTTCAGCTACTCTTTGTTTTTCACAGTTTTCTGTGTGGATTCTAATTTTTTTTTCTGTCTGATGAGTACGGAGATTTATTTATTTATTTTTATTATTTTTTGCGAAAAGAGTAGGGAGATTTATTTGACCACGACAGCGGGGACCCGTCAGCTCGACGAGGGTGCAGATGTTGTGATCTCGGCCGTGGGGACCCGTCAGCTCGACGAGCAGACGAGGATTGTCATGGCCATCAAGGAGGCCGGCAATGTCATTAAGGTCAGTGAGATTATCATTTTGTCTTCTTTGTTGATCGAACGAACGATGGATGCAAAATCAATTGCTGAATCGTTGGTGCACAGAGGTTCCTGCCGTCTGAGTTCGGCTCTGACCCAGAGCGGGTTCACACCGTGGATCCAGCGGCCACACTGTACGCTGGTAAAATCAGCCTTCGCCGGCTGATCGAGGCGGAGGGTATACCTCATACATATGTCTGCTGCAACGGGTTCGCCGAAACCTATCTTCGGAGCATCGGCGATGTTACGGCTCTTGGCGCCGGTCCTCCGTCCGACAAGATCACTGTCCTAGGCGATGGAGTTGCAAAAGGGAAGCACGCATCATATCCTTTTTCCTGCCACTGTAGTAAATCCGCGCTGTCAGTCAGTTACATCCTGTGTTGATCTGTATTGATGCACGCGTGCAGGGGTGTTTGTGGTGGAAGAGGACATAGCTGCCTACACGGTGAGAGCGATCGATGATACGAGGACCCTGAACAAGATCCTGTACATGAGGCCGCCGGCGAACATCGTGTCCCACAACGAGCTCATCGCACTGTGGGAGAAGAAAGCGGGAAGGACTTTCCAGATCGCTCGCATCCCAGAGGCGGATCTCCTCATGTTGATCAAGGGTAGGGTACATCCATCCCATCATTGTGCCTCCCTTGAGAATGTACGTAGCATCTCTGACCACTCTTTGTTGACATGTGTGACCATGCAGAGGCGGCATACCCTCTCAACATGATGTTGTCCCACTCGCTCTCCGTCTTCCTGAGGGGCGACCAAGCCAACTTCGACATCGAGCCGTCCTTTGGTGTCGAGGCCACCGATCTGTACCCTGACGTGAAGTACACCACCGTCGACGAGTACCTAGACCGCCTCCTCTGACACTTCTTGGCTGGATGGAGCAATAAAGATGATGGAGCAGTGGCCTCTCCAAATCCAATGATGTGTGTGGTCTTGTGTGCAAATTCACCAGAAAGAAAAGAAGAACCTCTGCGTGCCTTGCTAAAAAACATGATTTGTGGCCGTGCATAGGCTAGTTTATATATCTTTCCTAATAATAAAGGGATTATCGCTTCTGCCTGCCCGCTCACCGTCATCGCGCTTTTGCTAAACCCCCCCCCCCCCCCCCCTGTATTTTTCAGTAATACAACACGCGGTCCTTTTAAATTAAGAAAACGTTTCGAGGCCAGATCTGACCCACCCAGGACCAAGTGCCGCCGCTGCCTGTACGACGCCACCACCAGCGCCCGACCCCGATCTCCTCCTCCCCGGCCTCCCTCACGCGTCGTCGGCTCTGTGCTGGTCATGATTGCAATCAAACGATGGTGATAGCTCATGCAGCGTAGGATGAGGTGTTTCGATGGTGGTTGAAAGTAGATTGTGATGCCACCATAATTTGTGCATTGCCCAGTGGAGAACCTAGAGAGGATGGAAAGCACATCAACTTACCTACCCAATGTTGTCGAGTTTGTCCTCAGTTCTCAAACTATCCACTGGCATGTAACCTGTCCTGAAATTCATTTAACGAATCGAAAAATTATCTTCATACCATGCGTCGTGTTAAGATAAAATTTGCTATGTAGATTCCCATCCATGAGTGTACTTCTTTATATTTTCCTATACATATATAGTTTAGATATTTTCTTGGAATCATGCCTAGAATTGTGATATTTTCCTAAACTGCAGGCTCCTAAAGTATTGGCCACATCGACTATAGTCTCAGGCACGCATCCAGCTAACAGGCACGCGATCTACACATCAGATCTACATCCAATATCAAGGAATTGTTCGCCACAATTGTGCCATGTGCTACAACAACAAAGAGTGAGAAGTCTACTCATCAGGGAATCCAATGATATCATAAGGCACTTGTAAGTGATACATATCAAATTAGTGCGTGTAATTATTCGAAACCCATTCCATCTAGTAGAAGCTAGTTCGGAAGTAAGCCGAGCCAGCTGATAGAAGTGAAACTAAACTTTACACTACAGGTTGGTGGGCCACCGATATCTTTCGATCAAGAAAATTTAAAATGAGAGGTTGGTCGGACACCGATATCTTTCGATCAAGAAAATTTAAAATGAGTTTTTGTGAAAAAGATCTTGAATCTAGTATTAATCAAACCAGATACCCGTGAAAATTAAGGATAATTAAAGAGTTAAATGTTACAATCTTCTGACTAGTAATCATATGCATGGTTAATTTGTTCATGTCAACACTATCCGGTTTACTTTTTAGGCTAGTCATGGTGGGGAGTAACTTACACTACTGCCATGCATATGACACTAGTCTATGTTACTACTTTCATAGTTGGGAGTAACATAGAGATAGTGTCATGAGTGGTTGTATTTATTAGCTTGTACACTAATTTTATCTTAGGAAGTGCTATGTGACAGTAATGTATTATGTTACTTAAAACATCTCTCTTCTCATTAACTACATGCCACATAAGCATACTTCTCTTGGGTTGCGCTATGTTACTAGCTAAGTTACTCCCACTATGACCGGCCTTAGTTATCTATGAGGATAATGGCTAAGTATAATAAGTAACGCCTTCCGACAAGATAAATGGCTTTCTAGGCTAAGTGAGTATCAAAAGTGGCCCCGTGACAGCCTTATAAAGAATTTATATCCATTTACTGTTGTTATTCATTATAGTACAAAGCAAGAGCATAATTTCCTGTACTTATGTTGCACCTCGAGTTATTTATGCAACATCCGCATAAAAGTCCTGAATTGTAATTCGGGCTGCAACAGGAATCCTCACAGCCTTCTGCTCCTTATGCCACGTAATGCTGCCGAAGGTGTAGTCCCCTTGCAGCTTCCACATAGGCGACAACTTCACCTTAAACGTATGAACTTTGTTCATGGCGTCGAACACGAGCACTGGCGGCTCAACCTCCATCCTGACTCCAGCCGGGCTCTGGACTTCTGAGTGGTACACGGAGTTGACCTCGCCGACGTTTGTCACTGTCCTCCACACGGTGATTGGATGCCTCAGCTCAGGGATCGCGATAGAGGGCAGGTTCAGGTGATATGCCGGTAACGCTGTCGCGTCACAACTCACGTTCGCCCTCCTGATGATGGTGCACCCAAAGAATTTGTTGTAGTCACGGGGATCGATGTCATAGACCAGACCGGGATCGGTCGCGCCACCAGGATTGATGTTCCCGCCGCCGTAGTCGAATGGGTCAGCGATTTTTCGAGGCAGCCCTTCTGCCAGTATCGGCATGCCACGCTCGTCGGTTACATGGGCTTCATCACAAGGCAGAATCAAGAAAACAAAGGTAAAAAAAGTCACAAACTGGTGAACTAGGAATTGGATGTTCTCAAGGCAATGGCTAGCTGCAGTCCTCTTACCGGAGGTTATGATGGCCGATTTAATCGCCGCGGGAGACCAGTCTGGGTGCTGAGCTTTCAACAGTGCGACGATGCCAGCTACGTGTGGGGTTGCCATTGATGTCCCGGACATAAATACGTAGGAATTTCCCACTGCTGCCAAGATGTTGGCTCCAGGTGCAGCTATGTCAGGCTGTGAAGAATCAAGGCCGCCAATGTGAGACAAAAGCTGATGCAAGGATGTGATGACGATAGGCTTGCTAATGGCTCGCTAGTTCACCCTTGACATGTTTGTATTGTATGTACCTTGATAATGTCGGGGTAATCAGGTGATGGACCTCTAGAGGAGAACGACGCCACTTTTGGCGCAGATATCTCTTTCCCGATAACGGTGCGCGCCGGTTCAATCTTTGCCATGGGAGAGCTGCTTAGCTACAAATGAAAAAGTCTATTTATCAGAAGGGATAGACTCTATGGAGTTGTAGCAAATTAAATGTAATGAAATTGGGTGCGCCTACGTACGTACCTTGTGCCAAGGATATATTTTTTGATCTTCTTACCAGTGTCAAGGTCCACGATGACGCAGGCTATGCCTTGGCAAACACCTAAAAGGTCTGTTGTATATTGAGCGAAAATAAGTCCGGATCCCCCGCCATTCCGGACATATTGTAACGCGTTGTTGAAAATGATCCCTGGGGCGATCGCCAATGGATCACCTGGCAAGGGAGAACAGAGCAGGATTTTCCCTTTCACGTCCATGACAGTGGCATTAAGAGATGCTATGGTACATCTACATACATAAAGAAAAATAAAGTCTGAGTCAGAATTGCCCTATAGATATTAAAAAACTAACAGGTAACTTGATTTATTCGTGTTCCCTATTCGTAAGTTGCCTGAAAATGGTGTTGCTGCCAGTCAATTTTGGTGGAGAAGAAGGGGAGGCAGCACAGAGGAGCATAGCCGAGATGGGAGCGACATGGACGGCTGCGGCGTTTCTGACAAGGCCTCACTAGGACCTCGCTGGAGACAGGGATGACATGACTGGCAGTGGCGTCGCCGATACCTTAGATGGGGGAAGGTGGTTATAGTTATGTCGGGGCCGGCTGGTAGGAGAGATGCTTCAGGCAGGGTGGGGAGGCAAGGCGAGGCGAGTCAGCGCTCGCCAACCTTTGGTGGTGGTGGCTGACAGTTTGGTAAGTGTCGGGGGGGGGGGGGCGGAAGATGGGGGTGAGCAAAAATCGACTGACGCGAATTGTTTTTCAGGCAACTTACTCGTCTGACACAAGGCCTGTGAAACGGCTGCTCCCAGCCGATGAGTTCACCACGTGGTAGTTGAGGAACTGACCCTACAAGAAGAAATAGCCAGGCAGAGTTTGCTCAGGAATAGGAATATATACACGACGGAACATTTGAACATATGACTTTTTTGGAGCTTTTCTCAGTCATACACATATACTTACCAGTATATGCTGGTTGTTTCCTAGTGTGATCGCCGTTGAAATGACCGATCAACCTTGCTCGCTGCCACGGTGATGACCCACGGTGAAGTGTTCTCAAGGGTCTGAGGCCTAGGTCCGTCGTTCCCGCCCGCGTACACCACGGTGATTCCCTTCTGAACCGCATGCAGGGCGCCAAACGAATTCTTGTCCGGGTATCCGACGGACAACGATAACACGTCCACACCATCGTGGATTGCATCATCGATGGCAGCAAGAAAGGCCGATGTATCGCCAGAGCCGTCCGCGCCCCATAAGGTCTTGTAGACCGCTATGCGAGCATGTGGAGCGCCTCCCCGTGCAACCCCCTTGGCGAGGCCATGGAAGCTGGCCGCCTGGACGGCCGACCCCGCCGCGGTGGATGCACAATGCGTGCCATGGCCGGAGTGGTCACGCGGCGAGAGCGAGTCCGTCTTGAGGACCTCCTCAGGAACTCCTATGTCGTAGAACCGTGCGCCGATGATCTTGCGGCTGCAGTTGTTCTTGTCCCAGTCTGGCCCGAGTTGGCACTTCCCTTTCCACCTTGACGGTATCGGTGGGTACCCTTCGTCGCTAAAGCTTTGCGACTCCGGCCAGATCCCTGATTAGTTGGTTTGTGTAAGAAAAAACATGGTGCCAAATTAAAATGGGAGTGATTGGCTCGGTATGACTTGAAAATAATTTGTTCTTAGTCAACTACCAATCGACGGGCATCATGTCAAAAAATTTCTTAACTATTTTGCACTGAACGTGAATTCTTATGTATGATCAGAAATTTTTCCAATGTTAACTAAGAATACTTACCTCCCTGCCCTCTAAATAATCATCCAAATTAAATTAAACATATGCATATCCGGGGCCGGATGGTTTCCCCGCTGAGTTTTATAAGAAGTGCTGGAATATTATCAAAGGGGACCTGATGCCGATGTTCCATGATTTGTTCTCGGGACATTTGCAGCTTTTCCAACTTAATTTTGGAACGATAACCCTGCCGCCTAAGAAAACAGAGGCCGTGAGAATTGAGCAATTTCGTCCTATCTGCCTTCTGAATGTCAGTTTCAAAACTTTTACCAAGGTTGGGACGATCAGGCTCACACAGATTGCGCACGCAGTGGTGCAACCTTCTCAAACGGCTTTCATGCCGGATAGGAACATCCTCGAAGGGGTTGTGGTCCTTCATGAAACGCTTCATGAAATTCATACGAAAAAACTCGATGGTGTTATTTTCAAAGTGGATTTCTAGAAGGCTTATGATAAAGTGAAATGGCCGTTTCTCCAACAGGCTTTACGGATGAAGGGCTTTGATGAAACCTGGCGACGTCAGGTGGAAGCATTCACGCAAAAAGGTAGTGTTGGCATTAAAGTTAATGACGACATAGGTCATTACTTCCAAACTCACAAGGGCTTGAGACAGGGTGATCCTATGTCGCCTATTCTGTTCAATATTATGGTTGATATGTTAGCGATCCTGATTGGGAGGGCCAAGGAGGCCGGTCAGGTGGAGGGATTGGTGCCTCATCTGGTTGATGGTGGTTTGTCCATCCTGCAATACGCTGATGATACAATCATTTTCATGGAACACGATTTGGCAAAAGCGAGGAACATGAAGTTAGTGTTATGCCTTTTTGAACAATTGTCGGGGCTGAAGATTAATTTCCATAAAAGCGAGTTGTTCTGCTTTGGTAGAGCCAAAGACGAACAAGAAGCGTATACACAATTGTTTGGTTGTGAAGTTGGGGCTTTACCTTTCACGTATCTTGGTATTCCCATTCACCATCGTAAGCTAACAAATGGTGAGTGGAAGTGCATCGAAGATCGGTTTGAGAAGAAACTGAGTTGCTGGAAAGGAAAACTCATGTCTTATGGAGGCCGGTTGATTCTTATTAACTCGGTGCTCACGAGTTTACCTATGTTTCTCTTATCCTTCTTTGAGGTCCCAGTCGGGGTTAGGAAAAGGCTGGACTTCTATCATTCTCGCTTCTTTTGGCAGAGTGATGAGCTTAAGAGGAAGTACAGATTGGCCAAATGGGATATTATTTGTCGACCAAAGGACAAAGGGGGCCTTGGTATTGAAAATCTTGAAGTCAAGAACAGATGCCTGCTCAGTAAGTGGCTGTTTAAGTTGTCTTCTGAGACAGAGGCAACTTGGGCGCAGATTTTACGTAGTAAATATCTGCACTCAAAGACTTTATCCCAGGTTACTCTGAGACCTACAGATTCGCCGTTCTGGAAAGGGCTTATGAGGATCAAAGCCGCTTTCTTTAACAGAACGAGATGTATTGTCGGTAATGGTGATAATACGCGATTCTGGGAGGATACGTGGCTTGGTGACGCGCCTTTGGCTTCACAATATCCGGCCCTATATCGTATTGTTCAGCGTCGGGAGGCTCTCGTTGCCACGGTTATGCAGTCTATTCCTCTCAACATTCAGTTCAGGAGGGTGCTTGTGGGGGATCGATGGGAAGCATGGCTTCACTTGGTCCGTAGGCTGATGGAAGTTCAGCTAACTCTTCAGCCCGACCAATTATGTTGGAAGCTAACTAGATCTAGGGTGTTCACGGTTAAATCGATGTACATTGATATCATTAATTCTACTGTGATCCCTAGTTCCAAAGAGGTTTGTAAAGTTAAGGTACCTTTGAATATTAAAGTGTTTATGTGGTTTGTGCATAAACAAGTTATTCTTACAAAGGACAATCTAGTTAAGCGCAACTGGACAGGTTCTACTAGGTGTAGTTTCTGTGATCGGGATGAGACTATCAAGCATTTATTTTTTGACTGTCCGTTGGCACGAGGGTTGTGGCGCTCCGTGCAAATTGCCTTTAATATTACTCCTCCGATTTCGGTCAACACGTTATTTGGGGCGTGGCTTGTTGGGATAGAGTCCGAAACAGCCAGACACATTCGTGTAGGAGTATGCGCGCTGTTATGGGCAATTTGGAATTGCAGAAATGATTTGGTTTTTAACAGAACAACAAATACTCATTTTTTGCAGGTGTTATTCCGAGCTACAGCACTGATCCGTACGTGGTCCTTACTCACTCCGACGGAGGCCAGGGAGCGTTTGGTTACTGGATCTGTCCGGTGGGAGACGGTAGCGCGGGATATCTTCAACCGGTTTGGATGGCGATCATGTAATAGGATAGGCATTTAGTTTACCTATCTGTTTTTATGCCAGCCGGTTGTGGCTTTTGGGGCTTCTGTTTTGCAGTTGACGCTCTAGGTGAGCTAGCTGTTGCTTTTGTTTGAATACTTTAAGACCTTGTTGAGACCTTGTTTACTTTTTAATAAAAGAGGCCGTATGCATCGATCTGATGCAGAGGCCGGGGAGTCCCCTTTCCGAAAAAAAAATGCATGACATATATTGATATGAGACCAGGTCGTGGTAATTAAGTGGTAACTAAATAGATAAATACTAACCGGTGTCAATCACTCCAATGATCACTTCCTCTCCGTAGTTGGTTCCATGGGGAAGCGCACTGCCAGACATCTGGTAGTTGAGCCCAAGAAAGTCCCAGCTCCGCGTGGTGCTCGCCTTGTGCCTTCTGTTTGGTTCGACGCTGATTACCTCCGGAAACTCTGCACACATCACACATGCATCACATCAGAAACTGTCATGCAAGGCAAAACTGATCTGAGATGTTAACTGGACGACGAGTCCCAACCTGCAAGTTGCTTTGCTTGTTCCGGTGTAAGCATGGCGGCGAAGCCTGAGAAGCCGTGCTTGTAGTTGTACACCACGGAGGCCATAGATTCTTCCTTGCTTCCGAGAAGCGTGGTGAGCATGTCATGGTGCGAAGCCACGACATGGTCGGGGTGCCCATGCTTCACGTCGCCTAGGTAAACTATGTAGACCTAAACATATATAGACGCATGAGTGCATGCAGAGGTGGGTTAGCTAAAGCTTGGAGGCTAATTGAAGTACTGAAGCGTGCTTGCTTGATTAATTATATACCTTGCGAGATGATCCTCCGTGCACTCTGCATAGCAGCATGCAGAGGCAAAGCAGCACCCAAGCTACCCGTTGATGAGCGCGCAAGGAGGAAGAAGAGAGGAATCCCTTTGCCATTGGTCGCTTAGTTCTGAGATCTAATGTGTAATGTGATGGGTCTCGTCTGTAGTACTCGACTACAAATTTATAGTGGATATATGTGGCGCGTTAGAACTAGTCCTTTGTGCCAACCCTCACCTCTTCTTTTCCCTTTTCTAAAGCAAACGAGCCTTCTCAGCGATTTCTGCTGAAGAACTAAACCGCCACCGAATCTTTACATGAGTTTTCTGATGAAACCAAATCGAAAGCAGCCCTGACCTACCACTGATGGAGACATGCGTATAACACAGAGGCATGTGGTGGTAAGCATTGATTAAGTCATCTCTTTTACTAATTGGCATGTGGTGGTTAACACTAAACTAAGAAGGATGCGGCGAAGAGTAGCATTGGCTACCTCTACTATTGTTTTGAGCATTGTTTTGAACGGCTACCTCTACTATTGTTTTTCCATGAGGATTGCTGCACTTGAACTTATTTAGCCTGTTTGAAGTTTACATAATCAGTTCAAATATATCGCTGCAGCATAAGTTCCAAAGCTGATCAAATCCGAAGAGAATATTTTAGCACACCATTTTTTTAATAAATTTTGAGGACACGCTCGTGCCGGTCAAGCTTGCTTGAGCTCCCGCACCGAGAAATCATAGTTTTGCCATGCATGTATCCAACGTTCATTGCTTCTTTAAGATTCGTGACACATTTTCTAATTTGTGACGAAAATAATCATTTCAGTGTTACCTAGTGTGTCATCGGGTCCTCTTTTGTCGTTTCAAAGTTTATCATAATGTTTACAAATAAGAGTGCACTTGTTTTGGAGTGGATTTTCTAACACACAATGAAATAATATGATCCACTTTGAAACAAGCAAAAAACAACAACTAAACATCATGTAATATTTTGAAACAAGAAAAAACTCAATGAAACATCTTGTAATATTTTGAGACAAGACAAACTTTGCCAAAAATAAAAAAACATGGCATGAATCTCAAAGGAACGATGGATGATGGACGGATGCGCGGGGTGCGAATCCAGGGATATCATACATGTCGATATTTTCAGGGTTAGAACTTAGAACTAGTCCTCTGTTCCAACCCTCACCTTTTCATCTCCTTTTTCTGAAGCAAACGAGCCTTCTCAGCGACTTCCACTAAAGAACTAAACCGCCACCAAATATTTTAACATGAGTTTGCTGGAACAAAAACGAAAGCACCCCTGACCTACCATTGATCAAGACATGCGTAGCCAAGTAAATAACACAGAGGTAAAGTAGGAATTGATTAAGTCATCTCTTTTAATAAGTGGCATGTGGTGGTTAACGCTAAACTTAGAAGCAATAATTTAGACATGGTCCTCTCTCTCTCTCTCTCTCTCTCTCTCTCTCTCTCTCTCTCTCTCTCTCTCTAACTGTTTTTCACTGATAATTCCTGAACTTGAACTTATTTATAATGTTTGAAGTTTACATGGCCAGTTCAGACATATCGCTGATGGAGAAGTTCTAGACCTGATCAAAACCAAATATATTTTCTCCGGTTGAAAGCTTCAGTCACATCACGTCAAACATCTTTCATACCAACATGCCCGCATCTACATCAACCAACTTCCACACGTTTGTTTTAATACCTTTTCAAGACACGCTAACTTTCACATGTTTGTTTCAATACCTTTTCAAGACACGCTCGCGCCGGTCAAGCTTGATGGAGCTCCCATGCCGAGAAATCATATTTTTGCCATGCACGTATCCATCATCCATTGTTGATTTAAGTTTCATGCCACGTTTTCTTATTTGTCACAAAATTTTGTTTTGTTTCATAGTGTTTCATCGAGTCTTTTTTATCATTTCTGAGTGTATCATAATGTTTTCTTGTATACCAACAAAGAAGAGTGGAGTGGATTTTCTGATACACAATGAAATATTCTGATACACTTTGAAACAAGATAAAAAAACTCAACTAAAAATCATATAATATTTTGAAACAGAAAAACTCAATGAAACATCATCTAATATTTTGAAACAAGATAAACTTCGCCAAAAAATAACAATGCATGAATCTCAAAGGAACGATGTAGGGTGGTTGATGCATGGGGTACTAATCCAGTGATACCATACCTGTCCATTTTTTCTGGGTTCTTGGTGCAGCAGTTGATTAACGACATTTTTTAAACAATGCATATTGAATTAGTGCACGAAGTTAACCCAATCCGGTCCGCCCATTGCACCTTGAAGCTACTTTGGAGGTAGCTAGGCTGAGCCAGCCGATGGTTAATCTGATGTGCGTGATGTTACATATAATTACATTGAACTGATACTAATGTTTACTTATATTGCAATTGGTCGGCCGAAAATATATATTTGTCAATCAATCAAGAGTCCGAAGTGCTGACATCTATTAGGGGTGGGCACCCCACGCCACGGCATCAATCCGACGACTGCTTCCACCTCGCCCAGTGAGCTTTGCCTATGTGAGATCTCCCTATATGAGTATATGCAAACTCCGATCCATTGTGTGTACTCTGCATGACAACACGAAAAGGCAAAGCACTAGCACCGCCCAAGCTACGCACTGAAGGAAGAAGAAGAGAAAATGTATAACACATGTGGTGATTAACCCTTAACTAAGAAGCACAAGGTGATGAGTAATGCCAGTGACAAAATGCAATCATTTGGATGCGCACGAATGGATCATACGTTCACACACCGCGAATACATATTTCTCCCTTTGATAGTTTCAATTTGAGTCACTTCATGGCAAATATATTTTTTACACATCTCTTACGTACTTGAATCTACATCAACCAACTCCCACCCATATGTTGTTTAAATACTCCTTCAAGGTTCGGGTCAATAAAGAGTCAGAACTCAGTGCTCATGGGAATCCGGTGATAACATACATATGTAAATAATATTGAATTAGATTGAGAAATTATTCTTAGGCAGTCCCCCCCCCCCCCCCCCCCCCTCGAATTAAATGAAGTTATATGTTTGATTTAAGTCAAACTTGTTAAGTTTAAAAACTTTCCTTCAGTACACCACCTACAAAAGTATACAGATTTTGATGCACATTAAAGACGGAGATTTGAAGTTACTACCTCCGTTTCAGTTTACAAGTCCTACGCGTGTACCTAGGTTGCCAATTTGATCACCCTAATATAAATTATATAACAGAAAAATTATATCGTTTGAAAACAGAACATCTGAAGTTTATATTGGTATATTTTTTGTAATATATGACTTGTATTTGGTAGATCAAATTGACGACCTAGAGGTACGCGCACACCCTGTAAACTGAGAGAGAGGGAGTATCACTTCAATCAAAAGGGTAATATAGTATTTCATATCAAATCTATTCAATACGTTTGATCTGCATGCTACTATGGTGATAGCCTCTTTAAGTAACTTTAAGATTTGTGTAAAATTTTAAGGGGGTGTACCAAAGCAAAACTCTAAGTTTAATTAAGTTTACAAAAAATATGGTAAGACCTCCAACATTAAAAATATACACGGTATTTTATGAAGAAACTAATCAAGTGTTCTACTGAAATATTTTCATATAAACTTGCAATTTTTGTATAAATCTAGAATTTCACTTAATTTGATTCCGAGGGAGTAAAAGCTGGTTTGTAGGGCGAGCAGACGATAATTTGTGCATGAGAGGTGTGATGTTATGTAGAACATAGTTACACAGAGCCAATGTTTGTGTGTATATTGCAATTGGTTGATTATAGATATTTGTAAGTTAAGGAAATGGAAATTGGTCGCAGTCAGTAACTGCAGGAAAAATACATTATTTAGCAAAACAAAGTCAGTGGCCAGTGACGCCTAAATGGTACTCCCTCCGCTCCATAATACCAAATACCAAATAATTTACAAACTTTGAACAAGTGTATAGAGAAAATAATTTATATCTACAATACCAAATATATACAATATGAAAGTACGTATGGTGATGTATCTTTATATCCCCCACGTAGTGCACGTAACATTTTCGACAATTGGTTGCGGGGTATTGATAAACAATTTTCTGCACATATTCTTGTGGGGGTGGCTGCCTTATGTTGGGCATTGTAGCTTACCAGCAATGATGTGGTGTTTAATAATAAATATGCTTCACCCCCTATGCAGATTATTCATGCATGTACGTGATGGCTCCATTCTATCCTGCAAAGGCTAGAGCACAAAGACCTTTTTATGATGGCGTCTACATGACTGGGCGTACGGTCAAGGAGGTTTTCTCCCTCCATGGATGGCGATGTAATCTCGGAATAGGACCTGCCCCACCCTAGAGATTAGAACTCCTAACCATGTAGGTTAGCTTGTCTTAGTCCTGGCTATTATATATAGCTAGCTATAACCTGTATGTGTATGTAGTACTCCCTCCGTAAAGAAATATAAGAGCGTTTAGATCATTCCCACTGTATGTGTGTGTAATGTGATGGTGTGGTGTGGGTCTCATCGGTGGTATGAATTTATAGTGGATGCCATGCGCGTCTGCCTCACCCCTGAAGACGTACGTACGTAGCCAAGTCAATTATAACACAGAGATAATCAAATATTGACTAGATCATGTTTTAATCACCCTTCTCTTTCAAACATAGTACATTTTTTAGATCTCTCTTTCAAACATAATGTGCACACGTGCAGTTATTAACACTAAATTAAGAAGCACACGGCGGCGACAAAAAAGACGGTGACAAAATACAATCATTTGGACGCGCATGAATGGATCATACGTTCGTTCACCCACGACCCACCGCGATTGGATTAAACTAATTTGACCAAATCCGAATAATATACATATTTTTTATGCCGTTGACAGTTTCAAATTAAGTCACATCACGTCAAAGCACTTTTCATACATCTCTTACGTACATGAATCTACATCAACCAACTCTCACGCGTCTCTTGTTTCTACACGGGTCAACAAAGAGTGAGAACTCGGTGCGTGTGGGAATCCAGCGATATCCTCACACATGCTTATTTTTCTTTGGATTCTTGGTGCACTACATGATCAACGGCATATGTAAGTAGTATGAGATTGAAAACGTAATTCCTCTCGCGTCGGCTCCTCTCGCGTCGTCCCCGCGGGCGACCGAGAGGGCCAACCCTAGCCGTCGGCTCCTCCCTACCCTCCACCCCTCCCCCTCCCCCGCCGCCGCCGGCAAGCACCGCCAGGCCAAGCCTGGTGGCATCGGCGGCGGCGGGCTCCTCTCCCTCTTTGTTCCAGTGCTCGGCCGGCGCGGGTAAGTCTGCTGGAAGGAGACGCCGTGCTCCCGCGGGGCCGGCGGCGCGGCGACAAGAGCGGGCGGCGGCGAGGTTGAGCGCGATGGCTGGTCGCGTGGTGGCTGCGGGGTCCTGGGCCGCAGATCTGGCGCAGGCGGAGCTCGCGGATGGATGGTGGCGCCCCGGCGGCGTGCGTGCGGGGTGGCACGCGGCGGCGGGGCTGGGCGTGGTGGGCGACGTCGGGTTGCGGGCGGTTGCTTGTGGCGGCGGCGGCGGGTCACGCCCCGGCGTGCTCGTGCTGGAGGCCTCGGTGCTCCGACGTCATGACTTCTTCGGGTGACGCGAGGCGTCCTTCCCCCTGGCGTGCTGCTGGGGGCTTCATGCCAGGCCATGGCCGCGGCAGCTGTAGTGGCGTGCAGGGGACTCGGCGGCTGGTGGTGTGGTGGATCTAGGGTTAGGTGGTGGAGGGCCTCGAGGGCTGGACCAGATCCGGCCCATGGAGGCCCACCGCTCCGGTGGCCCGTCTGTTTGGGCCGCCCCGGCGACGATGCTGGCTGACCCGGTGATCTGCGCCCCCGACCGAGATGGAGCTCCCTGCGTGTGGACCGGCATCGGGGATGCCTGGTCCTGACCAACGGTGGTTCCGCTAAAACGTCTTCCGTGTCCGGATGCCTGTCCTAGGTCGTCATGCTGCTCGTTGGTGGTGGTGGGTTCTTCTTGGATGCCGGGGCGGCGGCCCTGGATGGTGAGGCTGCACGGGTGGCTTGACGGCGGGCAGCGTGGCAGCTGTGGTGGCGCCTTCTCTTGGCTATAGCAAGGGGAGGGGTTGCGGGTGGCCTTGGAGTTGTCGTAGCTTCGGCAATGGTGATCCCTTGGTCTGGATTTGGAGGCCTAGCGCCATTGGCTGTGGCTTCCCCTCTTGGGGTGGGTCGGCAACCGTGAGTCCGCTGGTGGCACTTATGTGTGTCTGAGCGAAAGCTCTGCGCTCCGGCGCCGGCAACGATGGCACCTACGGGTGTCGCTTCCCTCTTGGTGGCGTTGTTATGGGTCCCCTCAAGGTGCCAGGGTCCGGGGTGAAAATCCTAGTCCATCTCTTGGACTCGACGACGGTGGCACTCGGTGTCATCCCCCTCTTGAGGGCGTCATTGGTGGACCCTCGGTTCTTCTCGGTTGCAGATGGCTTATGGCGTCAGGTTTGCCTTCCCGCTGGCATAGTGCATCTTTGCCTCTGGCGCGGGGTGGTGTTGATGACCGTCTATCATTTAGACGTGTCCTCGTGGCCTTCGTTCTCGGTCCTTGCCGTCTCTTGGCAGGAGCGACGCTCCACGACCCGGAGCGAGGGGGTCGGCTCGACGATGAGTCGGCCCTCTCCAGATATGTCTCGGTGTGTTCGGATCCTCATGGCACGGTGGTTTCTCTTGGCGGCGCGGCTCCGATCCTCTTCAGTTGTCTTGGTTGTAGTGTGTTAGGGGTGGCCTCTCCTGTTCTTCATGTTTGGCCTTGGGTTTAGTAGCACTTGTGCCACTCGCCCCGGGCCTTTTTTCTTTTAGTCGGACCTGCTTGTATGAGGGTTTCCTCACCATCATGTATCGTTCGGCCATTTGTGTCTTTATTTATAAAGGGGGGCGAAAGCCTATTTCGAGATATGTAAGTAGTATTGTTCCAAATTTAGCAAAGGTCTATGTTTGTTTTGAGTCAAACTTCACTAGTAGAAAACAGGGAACTAGTCCCGGTTCCAGAGGGCCTTTAGACCCGGTTCTGGAACTGGGACAAAAGCGTCAGGACTAAAGCCCAAAATCTTTAGTCCTGATTTGCTTACGAATCTGGATAGAAGGGGCTCCACGTGGCCGCTGCGGGGCGCCCAAGCAGGAGGAACACCAACCGGGACCAAAAGGCAGCCACGCGTCAGCAGCTCGCAGGCGCTGGGGTTTTTTGTTTTTTAAAGGGGGGGGGGGGGTTAGGGGTTTTGGAGGGTTAATTTAGGGGTTTCATATTGTGTTAGCTAGCTAATAGAGAGAAGTGACTTCTCTTTCTCCGTGCTTGGTCGACGCTAGCTACTATACGTATAGAGAGAACTTGACACGCTAGCTAGTAAGCAAATAAAGGAACCATTAATTACACAAGATCGTCATGAACATATAAAGAGAGAAGTGACATCTCTTTCTCTGAGATTGTTTGAACGACAAATTTTCGTATATCTATCCGACGCTACTACGTATATACAATATAACATCTCTTATAATCCCTAACATCTAAAATCCATTTGAACTTCCACATGACATTCTTCGTCTTTATGTATGACGTGGTCAAGAAAGAATCCCGCCAATTCCTCTTTAATTGCTCGTATGCGATCATGTGGTAGGGGTTCATCCCGCATCTGCCACAACTAATTTAAAGAAGGGGGTCAATACATATATATGAATGAAACTCAACACAATTGATGGTAATAAAATAAATTGTGAATATTGTCTGCGTACTTCATATTGTTCGTCGGAGTAGCCCCGCTGAGAGGTCGAGTTATAGATGAACTCGCAAACATAGTATCCACATAAATTATTCCCGCCTTCCTGCCACAAGCACTTTACGAGAAATAGAGTTCAATCAACCTGATAATCAAGCATGATAAATGGTTTGATGAAACTAGAATCAATGAGAGATGCGCGGAACTAGCTAGTACTACTTACATTGGGGTGTGTAAATCGCAGCTCCCTCTGCAGACCCGGAACCATTCCGGTGAACTTTTTCCAAACCCTGCCAGGCAAAGGAAATGATTACTTGATATCAACAAATGAACGAAAGTTGCCGATATGGTGCGATAATGATTGATTGAACTTACTTCTGGAGCATTGCAGTCATGTTCGCATAATCTTGGGGATCTTTACGTCTCGAGTCTAAGACAGTTACTATTCTCCCATCAAGCTTAATCTCTAGCAGAATAAAGTGGAGCCTGCGCATGCATAACTCATTAGTTACATTACTATAACCTCGAGTAAGCGAAACAGAATATGCACAAGATAGTAACACTCACTTGAAGTTGTAAGGAAAAAGTATTTTAGATTTGTTTTGATGTCGAAATCACGATTGTAGCAAATTGTCCTCAGTATCTTTGACTCTATTTTTAACCGACCATTCATTTATGGTATTTGGATTAATGAACCCAATGTCATAGATTTGTCCTTTTTTGCATTCGATGATCTTCAATCTTCATAATATAGTGATGATAATTATATATACATGCAATTAAAGAGCTGAGCTATAGAGACTTAATTACAGAAGTAATACTTACAGACAGTAGCAAGTCATGAGTTGTTTGTCAAGGGCGTCTTGATTGAATAACTAAAATAACTCCAAAAATTCAACAGGAAGCAACTCAACTCCAATGAGGCCGTTCTCATCTTTAATTCTCACCATCATACTATCCTTCCCAGACTTCCTGCAGGTATCCATGTACCATTCATGCAATCTTTGCATCATCGTTGTTAGAGGAGGATGATCAGGTTTGACGAGAGGCTTCCCGTACTCATATCTGAAGATCTCTACTGCCTCTAACGTTTCAAACTCTACCTCATCGCTCAGGTAATCACCAGGATTGGTACCTAGCAATAGCTCCGGATGATTAGCGACGATATCACTAGACACCTTGAGCGGGGGGCAGGATTGCTTCGCCTATTCGCCAAGCTAGGGAATTGTTTTCCCACTTCTTCGTTGTGCTAATCTTGCATCACTAGAAGTACTTCCCGACCACCGCGCATCTTCATATGTCTTTTTAATACAGCGGACATAGTTGGAATCCAGTGGAGGCGGTGGTGGTCGCTTCAGGGCATCCGGAGTGCACTTCGCTTTCACCGGATCTACCCTTTCCTTCGTAGGTGGAGGTTTCTGTGCAAAATGGTCCCTCACTTTGGCTGCACAAATGTCCGCGTTTTCCTCGTCGGTCCTCTCATATGGTAACTTTTCCGAAGCCTTGAGACATGAACCATATTTGAATTTCTTCCCGCCTCTGCTTGTACTGCTAGCCCCCGGAGAGGCGGCGTCTCTCTTTTGCCGTTGCTGACGCGGCGGAGTCCGCTGACACGCCGGAGGAGGCGGAGTGCTCCGACGCGCCGGAGGAGGCAGAGTGCCCTCACGCGCCGGAAGAGGCGGAGGAGGAGGCGGAGTGCCCTGATCACTCACTGGAGGAGGAGGAGGAGGAGGAGGAGGAGGAGGCAGAGTATGCTGAATCGCCGGAGGAGGAGGAGGAGGAGCAGGAGGTGTCTAATTTGGAAGCTTAATGTACTCCTTTCTTCATAGACAGGTACTCCTTAAAGCATAAACCAAATGATTCTCCCCTTCACCTGTAGGGTAGCCAATCTCGAGCTCCTCAAATCCCTCCATTATTCCATCCACCGTCACAACAGCATAGCCATGTGGAATCAGATGGCAATGAAAAGTTCCCTTAGCTTCAGGAGGTACAACAGAGCCGACCGCCGCCTTCAAAGTCAGGTTATGGCATTTCGTCATTAGCTCGCAATGTTCAGCCTCCGTGATACGATCCACGGGTAGCGAGGAGCCGTAAAATCAGGCTGGACGATCTCCATGGAAGCCATGCTGCTTCTTCGCTGAGATGGTGGGGTAGCTTCTGGGGCAGCATCGAAGCAAGGATCTTTGTGTTGCTGAGATGGTTTGCCGGTAGCTCGCTGGCTCTCAAGTTCCTCTAGCTTTGCTATTCTTGCATTGAGCTTCTCCATTTCGCTCACTTCCACTTTCCTCTTTCTCTCTCGGCTTCTATAACCACCGCTGTCGGGGAACCCAGGCACCCACGGAACGGAGCCTGGTGTGCCTCGTGTTCGTCCAGGGTGCTCAGGATTCCTGAGGGCCTCTGTCAGCTCGTCCTTCTCTCTGTCGGGAATGAACATCCCTTCCTGGTGCTGCCTTGATATATTCTTGAAGCTTCTTGATGGGTATTGCAAGTTGCTTGTCCGTCCAAACACACTCCCCTGTTTCTGGGTCCAAAGTTCCCCCAACCTTGTTGTAATATTTGCAAACATATGTGGGGAGTAACTTACATTAGTGGCAAACATAAACCTTGTTAATTAATCACAACAAGGAATCATATGCATATATGAGCAATGGATTAGTTGCGGACCGCCTCTCTCATGCATGTCCGACGTCCCCCTCATGTCGAAGTTATCGGGGTTATACTTTCAGGAGATGACACTTTGCAAAAAATAATAACTATGGCTCGACAACACTCTTTTAACTTGGTAAATTTGGGTGGCCTTGACAACGCTTCTAGGGTTTGGGGTGGCCTCGACAATGCTTTTTTAACTTGGTAAATTTGGATGGCCTCGACAACACTTCTACGGTTTGGGGTGGCCTCGACAACGCTTTTTAACTTGGTAAATTTGGTGGCCTCGACAACTCTTCTAGGGTTTGGGGTGGCCTCGACAACGCTCTTTTAACTTGGTAAATTTGGGTGGCCTCGACAACTCTTCTAGTGTTTGGGGTGGCCTCGAAAACGCTTTTTCAGTCCCGGTTTGGGTGGACTCGAGAGTTGGTCGGGCGAGAGGGGGTTGATCGACGTCCCCCCTCATGTCGAAGTTACCGGAGTTTTCTATGAACAAATTTTTTTTCCACATGACAACATCTCATCTCATCTCCACAAAACATCTCATACATCTCATCTCCACAAAAAATTCACACTAACTCATTTTAACTTGGTAAATATTCTATGAACAAAAAGATATTCAAAAAGACTACCTATATTCAAAAAATATCATCATCATCATATCATCAATCCATCCATCCATCCATATATACATACATCAATCCATCCAACTATATATATGAAAACATATTCTAACAAGTGTCCATGTAACAAAGTCATTATGTATTTCAAAATTGTTTGCCAGATTATAAAAAATCCTCCGCGGTAAAATTATGTTCATCACATATTTAAAAGTTCAAACAATGATGTACATTTTGAAATACTCAAAGAACAATTTTTTGATACACGAGGGACATTTTTTTATACACGGTCAAAAGGCCATAATAAAAACCACAAATAAATTGTGGGTACAAAAACAAAAATAGCTGAAACAACTTTTTCCCTCGCTATTGGCCAGCCCGTCTCGCGGCCATGCGCACATCCCTACAGGTGACATGCATAGCCTTCCGCGAATATGATATCTCGCCTAATGCAAGTTATAGAGTCCACCTGCCTGCACCTGCTCTAATTTTAGGACACCTTGCATTGGTCGCTCTCGGGATCTATAGCACGGTGGTTTTTTGTATTTGTTTATCAACTTTTATTTATTTCTCTTATGCTTTATCTTCTTTTATTTTTTGTTTATTTTAAGTTCTTTCTTTTTTGTTGTCTCCTTTTTATGTTTATTTTAAATTATAATGAACTCATTCATTTTAAATATGGACCCCTTCATTTTCTCTACCTTACTGTTCATATTCATCACTCATTTTAATTTTCTTCTTCTCTTGAGAAAGATAAAACGGGATGTTTAAAATAAGTGATGAAATGTTCACTGTTTATACTTCCAAAACAATGCTCATCTTGTATTTAAAAAATGTTCATCTAATAATTAACAAATTTCTTCGCATATTAAAAAACATTCATCATGTTTTAAGAATTATTGATCGTGTAATTCAAAAAAGGATTATTACTTATTAAAAGTTTGTTCGCATATTTCAAATGTGTTAGTGTATTTTAAAAAGCATTCACATGTTTTTAAGTACACTATGAACATCCTTATATTTTAACTAAAAGAATATAGAAAAACAAACTAAACAAGATATGATGAATAAGAAAGATATGCAAATGTAGGCGAGCGTCCTAGACCGAGGAAAACCCTATATGACACATTCTGCGTCACGTTGTCGACCTTTCGGACAGGAGGTTGCGATAGAGAGTTGAGCTTGGCCGGCCCATCAATCCATTCATTCTTCCCGGTTTCGGTTGGCCTCTAGAAGGTTCCAGCCAGTCTTTTCGGGGTTTGGGAACCTTTTAGAAGGTTCCTAAATGGGATCTTTCTTTCTTTTCTTTTTTTTTGTTTTTTTCTTTCCTTTCTACTTCCTTTTTCATGTTCCTATTTTAAAAAAATTCACAATTTCATTATTTAGTTTTTTTATTTTGTTTCTTTTTCTTTTTTGTTTCCTTTTTCTTTTATTATTTCTTTTTTCAAGTTGGACTTTCTGATATTTTTAGAAAATTTTAACTATTTTTAAAATTTCCAAAAAAGATTCATCTCTTTAAAATTTGTTTGCAAATTAAAAAACATTGTGTTTCAGATATGACATGAATTTCAAACAACGTTCGTATTTTCATATTATTTAGAGTTTTAAAAAAGGTTCAAGAATTCCAGAAAATTTTCTTTTAAAAAAATTAGTTCTCAAATTGGAAAAGTATTGAAGGTTCCAAAAATGTTCAGGAATTTCAAAAAAAAATTGTGGTTTCAAATTTTTGTTCAGAATTTCATCACGTAGTCCATTTGGAATTTTTGTTCACAATATGAAAAATATTCTCGGTTTGATATTTTTGTTTGGAATATCATGAAATGTTCCATTTCAAATATCATAAATTCAAGAAATATTCACGGTTTGAAATTTCATTGTTTGTTCACAAATTTAAATGGTTCACGTTTCTCAAGAACAATTTCTGCCTTTCAAATCTTTTTCACATATTCGAAAAATGTTCTTGTCTCTGATTTTTTAGAAATTGAAAAAATGTTTGCAATTTTTTTAAAATACACACATTCAAAGAAAGTACACTTATAAAAAATTCAATACAGCAACTAATTCCGGGTTCACTACCGTAAAAGGTTCCTGTTTGCTACAGTACACAAGTCCCGTTTAGTTCTTTAATATATGTGCTGCTCTACAACCAACTATACTAGTCTACTAGAGTGGCTACATGTGCGCGGTCGCTAGCAATTGGTCACTACTCTGAATACTCGTCGTGCATGCCTCTGTTTTTTGCCATATTTTCCGTCTCGTGGTACAGCTTGACGGGCCGGCCCAGTCGAAGCTGCCCATGTGTGTGGCGCCGCCAATTTGACGCAAAGAGCGTCCAGGCCTCCTGCAGACTGAATATTGTTGGCAATTTGAAGCACTGTAGGCAAGCTGCCCGTCCAGCTCGCAGTAGGTGACATATAAATGCACCTGTACGTAACCACCTGCGACGACGTCAATTGATAGTGGTGCAACACGCGCAATGCTAATGATGAGCCGGTGCACTACACGGTAACGACCTGTTTTTATCGTTTTGTTGTTTCCTGGGTTTTTAGCTAGTGAAAATGCAGGTTGATCGGGCCCCACCTGATTTTAAATATTGTTTAGCAAATATTTCTCTGTTTCATGTTTTCCGATGTTGGTGCAATACATGGCAACAAGTTGTCTTTTAGATGCACATTTTTAGGACGTTATCATGTAAGCCAAAAAGGGGTTGTGCGGGTACTAGCATGCACGACCGTTGTCTGTGTTGTCAGTTTTGTTGTCTCGGCAAATGATATGTGGTGTTTACTTTGATCCGCGATTCCGGTGCTGTTTGGGACATTGCAGCATGACTTCCTCATAGGCAAGTTGGTGGCGGCAATATAGAGGGCTTCGTCTATAGTGGTGCTCTTTGAATACCAGATCTAGAGTTCCAGGGTGAAAACTCTGTGTCCCACCTTCGCTGGGTGTACGTGGCAGTGGCGGTTTATGCTCCCTTGTTGAAGACACTCTCTGGAGCTTACTCGGTCCTTCTATTCTAGGCGAAAATCCATGATCTGTCCTATATGGTTAGATCTGTCGACATCGATGTTCATGCATCGTTTCCGTGTTGAAGGTATTGATATTTGGGGAACCTTCTCGTTGTTCAGGTATAGTCAATGACAATATGGTAGTAGTTGAGGTATTGCTGCTGGCGGTCGTTCGCCTCGGCTTGAACCGCATGGGTCTTTTTTTTTCTTTTCTTTTCGGGTGTGTGCACTCTAGTTGTGCAGAGGCGGGTTGTGTACTCAATTGTGTTTGTATCCACTCGATATGAAATTATGAGTCAATAAAGAATACCCTTTAAAAAAAACTAGCTCCATAGTTACATACCATTATCTGTGGCTTGTTTCCCAATGTGATCGCCGTAGGGACGACTGGTCAATCTTGCTCGCCGCCACGGGGAACGACCCATCGTGAACTGTTCTCAAGGCTCTGCAGTGTTCCCGCCCATATACACCGTGAACTGATTAGTTGGTTTGTATAAGAAAGAAATGGTGTCAAGTTAAAATGGGAGTGACCGGCTCGGTGTGACTAGGAAATAATTAGAGCACTTAGTCCTAGCGGGTCATTGGATCAATGTTATAGTTATCTCCCGGAGTCCCGGCCCTCTAAAATGTGCTAGCAAAATTCAATTGAAACACACGTGCGACATATTTTTTCATGACATATAGAGATGCGAGGCAGTTCACTCAATTGCTCACTACGTACAAAGGCAGGCAGTGGTAAGTAAATACCGACCGGTGTCAACCACTCCAATGATCGCATCTTACATAAGTACCTTTTTTTTTAGAAAAGAAGGTCATTCCCGGCCTCTGCATCAAAAAGATGCATGCGACCAATTTATTAACGAGCAAAATGTTCAACAAAGTCTTCAAGTCTCAAACAAAAACAAAGATCACAAAAGAGCCGAAAGCAAAAAACGGGATAGCCACAACCGGCGGTGTAAAGAAGAATAGGACGACTAAACACCTATCCTACTACATGACCGCCATCCAAACCGGTTGAAGATAGCCTGTGCTACCGTCTCCCAACGGATAGACCCAGTAACCATACGCGCCTTGGCCTCCGTCGGAGTAAGTAGCGACCACCTATCCTACGTACGTACGAAGCCTGACAGTGGTTCTAACCCACTGCCAGCAGTTCCAGGCATCTGATAGTTGAGCCCAAGAATGTCGACCCAGCTCTGTATGGTGCTCGCCATGTGCCTTTTGCTTCGCTGGACACTGATGACCTCTGCACATGATCGCCAATGGCATCAGAAATGGTCGTGCAAAGCAAAACCGAGAGATGATCCTCCATGTACTCTGCATGACAACATGCACGGACAAATCAACGGTAGCAGCACTGAAGCTGAAGCTACATGGTGATGAGGGCCCGAGGAGGAAGAAGACAGCAACTCCATTGCCATTGCTTGTTTGGACCTAACATGTGATGTGTAAGCGGTTGGCGGACGGTCGATCCCGGGCGGCGAGGATCGGCGGATCCGGGGGAGCAAGTGTAACGGCTCGGTGGAAGAGGGTAGGGGCGCCCTTGCGGCGCGATTCCGCCCACAGATTTGCTCGGAATCGTTGGCGGCGGACGGGCGGAACCAATGGCGGGCGGCGGCGGAAGGAGCTGGGGAAAGGGCGCGGGCTGAAATGTCCCTGCTGCCAACCACTTTCCTCGGATACGCGACACCGTAGGGGTGAGGCGGAAACCTGCGTATTCGCGGGTTGGGGTGGGATTTTGCCGCGTCCCTCAAAAATATTTACGGATCAGATGTGTTTGCAGGGTCTGGTCGGGCAGCATTTTCCGCGCCGACCCGTATTTTGGCGGTTATTTTACGGGTCGCAGCGTTATAGGGGGTCTACTAGAGATGCTCTAATGTGATGGTGGTTGTGGAGAATGAATCCTATATATTTAAGAGATTCATCACCACTAACTTATTCTCAACATACAAGTATGTCATATCACCATAAAATCATGGATGAGATAAGGTCCACCTCAACATGCAACCATACATGGGAAAAGACCCATCACCACATGCAACCACACATGGGAAAATATTTTTATTCTATTATTCTAATTATATTCAATATATATTTTAGAGCTACATATAATTAAATATAATAAATTGTATGTATTTTAAATTTTGGCTCATGTGTTATTTATCTAAATATTTATATTTCACTCAATAAAATCTCATTAAAATATATTGCAACTGATTCCGCGACAACATGCGGGTATCATCTTGTTTATAACATATGCATGCCGCGTCTGCCCCACCCCCCACAGGGCCACTCCTGACCACTCCAGAGCCAGTTTTATTAGACAGGGATAACTAAGCATGCATTAGGTCGGTCTTCTATTAAATAAACAGCGGCTGCTTTCACAAATAATGTACACATGTGGAGGTTAACACTAAACTATAAGAAACAGGCGGCTACGAGCAACAACGAGGAAATGCAATCATTTGGGTGTGACTAGATCATACGTACATAACTTTCCCACCGCGATTGGTGTGTATGCTTTACAGTTTTCGTCTTTTCTTACTTTTATGTGTGTATGCTTTACAGTTTTCGTCGGTTTTCAAACGTTTTTTTTCTTTTAAATGTGTTTTTGAATGTTTTCATTGGTTCCTTGGTTCTCAACACTCTATCCGGTGAAAAAGATCTCGAATCTAGTATTAATCAAACCAGATACCCGTGAAAATTAAGGATAATTAAAGAGTTAATGTTACAATCTTCTGACTAGTAATCATATGCATGGTTAATTTGTTCTTGTCAACACTCTATCCGGTTCACTTTTTAGACTAGTCATAGTGGGGAGTAACTTACCTAGTGTCATGCATATGACACTAGTCTATGTTACTACTTTCATAGTCGGGGGTAACATAGAGATAGTGTCATAAGTGGTTGTATTTATTACCTTGTACATTAATTTTATCTTAGGAAGTGCTATGTCACGGTAACGTATTATGTTACTTAAAACACCTCTCTTCTCATTAACTACATGCCACATAAGCAGACTTATCTTGGGCTGCGCTATGTTACTAGCTAAGTTACTCCCACTATGAACGGCCTTAGTCATCTGTGTGGATGGTGGCTAAGTATCATAAGTAATGCCTTCCGACAAGATAAATGTCTTCCTAGGCTAAGTGAGTATCAGAAGTGGCCCCGGGGCAGCCTTTATAAAGAATTTATATCCATTTACTGTTGCTATTCATTATAGTACAAATCAAGAGCATAATTTCCTGTACTTATGTTGCACCTCGAGTTATTTATGCAACATCCGCATAAAAGTCCTGAATTGTAATTCGGGCTGCAACAGGAATCCTCACAGCCTTCTGCTCCTTATGCCACGTAATGCTGCCGAAGGTGTAGTCCCCTTGCAGCTTCCACATAGGCGACAACTTCACCTTAAATGTATGAACTTTGTTCATGGCGTGGAACACGAGCACCGGCGGCTCAATCTCCATCTTGACTCCAGCTGGGCACTGGACTTCTGCATGGTACACGGAGTTGACCTCGCCGACGTTTGTCACTGTCCTCCACACGGTGATTGGATGCCTCAGCTCAGGGATCGCGATAGAGGGCAGGTTCAGGTGATATGCCGGTAACGTTGTAGCATCACAACTCACGTTTTCCCTCCTGATGATGGTGCACCCGAAGAATTTGTTGTAGTCGCGGGGATCGATGTCATAGACCAGACCGGGATCGGCCGCGCCGCCAGGATTGATGTTCCCACCGCCGTAGTCGAATGGGTCAGCGATTTTTCGAGGCAGCCCTTCTGCCAGTATCGGCATGCCACGCTCGTCGGTTACATTGGCTTCATCACCAGGCAGAAACAACAAAACAAAGGTAAAAAAGTCACGAACTGGTGAACTAGGAATCGGATGATCTCAGGGCAATGGCTAGCTGCAGTCCGCTTACCGGAGGTTACGATGGCTGATTTAATCGCCGCAGGAGACCAATCTGGGTGCTGAGCTTTCAACACTGCGACAATGCCAGCTACGTGTGGGGTTGCCATTGACGTTCCAGACATAAATACGTAGGAATTTCCCACTGCTGCCAAGATGTTGGCTCCCGGTGCAGCTATGTCAGGCTATTGAAGAAGCAAGACAGTGTGAGACAAAAGGTGATACAAGGATGTGCTCATGATAGGCTTGGTAATGACTCGCTAGTCCACTGTTGCCACGTTTGTATTGTATGTACCTTGATAATTTCGGGGTAATCAGGTGATGGACCTCTAGAGGAGAACGAGGCCACTTTCGGTGCCGATATCTCTTTCCCGATAACGGTGCGTGCCAGTTCGATCTTTGCCATGGGAGAGCTGCTTAGTTACAAATGAAAATGTCTATTAATCGGAAGGGATAGACTCAATGCAGCTGCAACAAATTAAATGTAATGAAAATGGGTGCGCCCGTACGTACCTTGTGCCAACGATGTATTTTTTGATCTTCTTACCAGTGTCAAGGTCCACGATGACGCAGTCTATGCCTTGGCAAACACCTAAAAGGTCTGTTGTATATTGAGCGAAAATAAGTCCGGATCCCCCGCCATTCCGGACATATTGTAACGCGTTGTTGAAAAGTATCCCTGGGGCGATCGCCAATGGATCATCTGGCAAGGGAGAACAGAGCAGGATTTTCCCTTTCACGTCCTTGGCAGTGGCATTAAGAGATTCTATGGTACATCTACATACACAAAGAAAAATGAAGTCTGCGTCAGAATTGACCTATAGATGTTAAAAAAACTAACATGTAACTTGATTTATTCGTGTTCCCTATTCGTAAGTTGCCTGAAAATGGTGTTGCTGCCAGTCAATTTTGGTTGAGAAGAAGGGGAGGCAGCACAGAGGAACATGGCCGAGATGGGAGCGGCACGGACGGCTGCGGCGTTTCCGACAAGGCCTCGCTACGACCTCGCTGGAGATAGGGACTGGTCGCGGCGTCGCCGACCCCTTAGATGGGGGAAGGTGGTTATAGGTATGTCGGGACCGACAGCTGCATGGTAGGAGAGATGCTTCAGGCAGGGTGGGGAGGCAAGGCAAGGTGAGTCAGTGTTCGCCGACCTTTGGTGGTGGTGGCTGACAGTTTGGTCAGTGTCGGGGGGGGGGGGGG
This sequence comes from Triticum timopheevii, assembly GCA_963921465.1. Lineage (NCBI taxonomy): Eukaryota > Viridiplantae > Streptophyta > Magnoliopsida > Poales > Poaceae > Triticum > Triticum timopheevii. The sequence goes on along the minus strand of OY997266.1, from coordinate 2,983,430 downwards.
GGGGGGGGGGGCACGGGAAGTAGGAAGATGGGGGTGCGATGAGCAAAAATTGACCGACGCAAATTGTTTTTCAGGCAACTTATAGTTACACCCTAATTTACTTACTCGTCTGACACAAGGCCTGTGAAACGGCTGCTCCCACCCGATGAGTTCACCACGTGGTATTTGAGGGACTGACCCTACAAAAAGAAATAACCATGTAGAGTTTGCTCAGGAATAGGAACATTTGAGCTTGTGATTTTTGGAGCTTTTCTCAGTCATACACTTATACTTACCAGTATATGCTGGTTATTTCCTAGTGTGATCGCCGTCGGAAATGACCGATCAACCTTGCTCGCTGCCACGGTGATGACCCACGGTGAAGTGTTCTCAAGGGTCTGCGGCCTAGGTCCGTCGTTCCCGCCCGCATACACCACGGTGATCCCCTTCTGAACCGCATGCAGGGCACCGAACGAGTTCTCGTCCGGGAATCCGACAGACAATGATAACACGTCCACACCATCGTGGATTGCATCATCGATGGCAGCAAGAAAGGCGGACGTATAGCCAACGCCTTTGGCGCCCCATAAGGTCTTGTAGACCGCTATGCGAGCGTGTGGTGCGCCTCCCCGTGCAACCCCCTTGGCAAGGCCGTTGAAGCTGGCCGCCTGCACGGCCGAGCCAGCCGCAGTGGATGCACAATGCGTGCCGTGGCCGCCATAGTCACGAGGTGAGAGCGAGTCCATCTTGAGGACCTCCTCAGGAAGTCCTGCGCTGTAGAACCGTGCGCCGATGATCTTGCGGCTGCAGTTGTTCTTGTCCCAGTCTGGCCCTAGTTGGCACTTCCCTTTCCACCTTGACGGTATTGGTGGGTACCCTTGGTCGCTAAAGCTTCGTGACTCCGGCCAGATCCCTGATTAGTCGGTTTGTGTAAGACACACATGGTGCCGAATTAAAAAGGGAGTGTATTGGCAAAAAATAATATGGGAGTGATTGGCTCGGTCTGACATGAAATTAATAATACTAACCACTGTCAATCACTCCGATGATGACATCCTCTCCGTAGTTGGTTCCATGGGGAAGCCCACTGCCAGACATCTGGTAGTTGAGCCCAAGAAAGTCCCAGCTCCGCGTGGTGCTCGCCTTGTGCCTTCTGTTTGGTTCGACGCTGATTACCTCCGGAAACTCTGCACACATCACACATGCATCACATCAGAAACTGTCATGCAAGGCAAAACTGATCTGAGATGTTAACTGGACGACGAGTCCCAACCTGCAAGTTGCTTTGCTTGTTCCGGTGTAAGCATGGCGGCGAAGCCTGAGAAGCCGTGCTTGTAGTTGTACACCACGGAGGCCATAGATTCTTCCTTGCTTCCGAGAAGTGTGGTGAGCATGTCATGGTGCGAAGCCACGACATGGTCGGGGTGCCCATGCTTCACGTCGCCTAGGTAAACTATGTAGACCTAAACATATATAGACGCATGAGTGCATGCAAAGGTGGGTTAGCTAAAGCCTGGAGCGCCACCGTTAACTAAATCAACTCCCGAAACTTGCTTGCTTGATTAATTACCTTGCGTGATGATCCGCCGTGCACTCTGCATAGCATCATGCAAAGGCAAAGCAGCACCCATGCTACACGGTGACGAGCGCGCGAGGAGGAAGAAGAGAGGAATCCCTTTGCCATTGCTCTCTTGGTTCTGAGATGTAATGTGTAATGTGATGGGTCTCGTCTGTGGTACTGGAGTATGGATTTATAGTGGTTTTATGCCGCGCGTTAGAACTGGTCCTCTGTTCCAACCCTCACCCCTTCTTCTCCCTTTTCTAAAGCAAACGAGCCTTCTCAACATCTTCCATTGAAGAATTAGACCGCCACCTAATCTTTTACAGGAGCTTTCTGAAACCAAAGCCAAAGCACTCCTGAGCTACCATTGACCGAGATGCGTAGCCATGTCAATAACACAGAGGTAAGGTAAGCATTGATTGAGTCGTCTCTTTTACTAATTGGCATGTGGTGGTTAACACTAAACTAAGAAGGACGCGGCCAAGGGTGACATTGAGAAAATGCAATCACTTGGACGCGGTAATCTCTTTCACAAACCGATTAACAAAACCCTATTGAACAACTACGCCCCTATTTCCTTGTCTTATACTTCAGCTTTTGTAGCTTTTCCACTTTGGCTTAAAAGCCAAAAAAGCTCATAAATAGGGGCTTTTGGCTTATAAATCAATATTTTATTTTTGCGGGGGCTATAAATCAATATTGTTATGTGATGGTATAAGCCAAAAGCCAAAGCCGAAAGCCCCTAAATGGCAGCATTTTTGGCTTTTTGCCAAAGTAGAAAACCTGCAAAAGCTAAATCGTAAGCCCAAACAAACACGGCCTACTAAGGATTGCCGCACTTGAACCTATTTACCCCGTTTGAAGTTCACATAAACAGTTCAAATATATCGCTGCAGGATAAGTTCCAAAGCTGATAAAATCCAAAGAGAGTATTTTACACCATTTGTTTCAATAAATTTTTAGGACATGCTCGCGCCGGTCAAGCTTTATGAAGCTCCCGCACAGAGAAATCATATTTTGCCATGCATGCATCAATGTCCGTCGCTGCTTTAAGATTCATGACAGATTTTCTAATTTGTACAAGTATACTATTATTAGGTCGTCGGGTCTTCTTTTTGCCGTTTCGAAGTTTATCATAATGTTTACAGATAAAAGGAGTGCACTTGTTTCGGAGTGGATTTTCTAACACACAATGAAATCGTTATGATCTACAGCTAAACATCATTAAATAATACATATTGAAACAAGACAAACTTTGCCAAAAAAAAAAACATGCCACAAATCTCAAAGGAACGACAGATGATGGATGGATGCACGGGGTGCGATCCAGTGATATCATACATGTCAATCTTTTCTGGGTTCTTGGTGCACCAGGTTGATTAATGATATTTTTTAAATAATACATGGTGAATTAGTGCGTGGAATTAGTCTAATCCATTGCATCTAGAAGCTACTTCAAAGGTAGCTAGGCCCATCAGCCGATAGTTAATTTGACGTGTGCAACATTACATGTAATTACATTGAACTAATAATAATGTTTATTTATATGGCAACTGGTTGGTAGAAAATATATACTTTATTTATGTTTGGAGTTTACATGTCCAGTTCAGACATATCGGTTATGGAGAAGTTCCAGACCTGATCAAATCCAAATATATTTTCTCCTGTTGAAAGCTCCAGTCAAATCATGTCAAACACCTTTTATACCACATGCGCGCATCTACATCAACCAACTTCCACACGTTTGTTTGCAATACCTTTTCAAGACACGCTACAGAACATGTGTGTGTGTGTGTGTGTGTGTGTGTGTGTGTGTGTGTGTGTGTGTGTGTGTGTGTGTTTCACTCAACCGCTGACGTATATAAAGTGTTTCCATCCAACGCCGGCGTCCAACTCTCCCGGCGAGTTTTGCCTATGTGAGATCTCCATATATATACAGGTATATACAAACTCCGACCGAGCATTATAACTAAATAATTACCTTGAGAGACAATCCTGCGTGTACTCTGCATGACAACATGCAAAGGCAAAGCAGTAGCACGCATGGAGGAAGAAGAAGGGAAAGTGTACACACATTTGGTCACTAACACTTAACTAAGAAGCATGGAGTTATGACAGTGAAAAAAGGCAATCATTTGTACGCGCACGAATGAATCATATGTTCACCCACTGCGAATGGATTAAGCTAATTTGGCCAAATCTGAATGTTTTTTCTTTGGTCAAAAGTTTCAAATTAAGTCACATCATGTCAAACCTTCTTTTACACCATCTCTTACGTCCGTGAATTTACATGAACCAACTCCCACACGTCTGTTGTTTCAATACCCCTTCAAGAGTCAGGTCAATAAAGAGTGAGAACTCGGTGCCTGTGGGAATCCAGAGACAGCACACATGTTTATTTTTCTTTGGATTATTGGTGCACCAGATTGATTAACGGCTATACCTTTAAAAAATCAATGGCTATGCCTTTAAAAAATCAACGGCTATGTAAATAATATTGAATTAGCTCAAGAAATTAATCTTAGGCGATAGCACCCCACCCCCAGCCCACCATCCCTTCTATTCCAAATTAAGTTACGTTATATGTTTGATTTAAGACAAACATTTTTAAGTTTAATTAAGTTCACAAAAATATGGTAAGATCTCCAATATTAAAAATACACATCGTAGATATTTGTCAATTCAGGAAATTGAAATGTGGTCATTGTCGCAGGACAATACATTATTTGGAAAAACAAATTCAGTGGTAGGTAGCAACACATGACAACGCCTGCACATTGATTAGGTCATATGTTAATTAAATAGCGTCTGCTTTCACAAATAATGTACAAATGTGGTGGTTAACACTAAACTAAGAAACAAGCGGCTACGAGCAACAACCACGAAATGCGATCATTTGTACGTGACTCGATCATACATACGTACGCTCTGCCACCGCGATTGGATTTTAACTAGTTTGACCAAATTGGAGCATTTCTGAAAGCAAGTATCTGCTTCTTCTTTTTTTGCGGGTGACGTATTAGCTAGATCCACTGTAGTCTCGGGCACACATCCAGCTTACATGCATGCTATCTACTCCCTCCGTTCTTAAATATAAGTGTTTTTAGAGATTTCAATAAGGAACTATATATGGAGCAAAATGAGTGAATCCACATTCTAAAATGTTTCTATATACATCCGAATGTAGTTTGTGTTGAAATCTCTAAAAAGAGATATATTTAAAAACGGAGGGAGTACTCATCTGATCTATCTCCAATGACCAAGCAAATGGATAAAACCATACGATCCCTAGGCGCAGAGCAGCCGCCGCTTTCCCTCCAAGCGCCGCCACCACTCCCGTCCTTGAAATCTACTATGTGTGTGTGTGTGTGTGTGTGTGTGTGTGTGTGTGTTTCACTCAACCGCAGACGTATATAAAGTGTTTCCATCCGACGCCGGCGTCCAGCTCTCCCGGCGAGCTTTGCCTACGTGATATTTCCATATATATATATATATATATATATATATATATATATATATATATATATATATATATATATATATACAAACTCCGACCAAGCATTATAACTAATTAATTACCTTGAGAGACAATCCTGCGTGTACTCTGCATGACAACATGCAAAGGCAAATCAGTAGCACCACCAAAGCTACACGGTGATCAGCACGCATGGAGGAAGAAGGGAAAGTGTGCACACATTTGGTGACTAACACTTAACTAAGAAGCATAGAGTTATCATAGTGACAAAAAGCGCACAAATGAATCATATGTTCACCCACTGCGAATTGATTAAGCTAATTTGACAAAATCTAAAAAATAATTCTCTAGTCAAAAGTTCCAAATTAAGCCACATCATGTCGAACCTTCTTTTACACATCTCTTACGCACGTGAACCTACATGAACCAACTCCCACACGTCTGTTTTTTCAATACCCCTTCAAGACTCCGGTCAACAAAGAGTGAGAACTCGGTGCCCGTGGGAATCCAGTGACAGCATACATGTTTATTTTTCTTTGGATTATTGGTGCATCAGATTGATTAACGGCTATACCTTTGAAAAATCAATGGCTATGCCTTTAAAAAATCAACGGCTATGTAAATAATGTTGAATTAGCTCAAGAAATTAATCTTAGGCGATTGCACCCCACCCCCAGCCCACCACCCCTTCTATTCCAAATTAAGTTATATATTTGATTTAAGACAAACCTGTTTAAGTTTAGTTAAGTTCACAAAAATACGGTAAGACCTCCAATATTAAAAATACACATGGTCCAAACATATATTTATAATAAAGAATCTAATGGAACTAACGAAGTGTTCTACACGTTGAAATATTTTCGTAAAAACTTGGAATTTAGCATAAATCCAGAACTTCGTTTAATTTGAATCCGATGGAGTAGAAGTTGGTTTGTAGGAAGTGGCGGAGCGTCCGTGTGACCAACCGGGCCCTGCCCCCCCCCCCCCCCCCCCCCCCCCCCTCCCTTCCGTGAGAAATTATCCATCCTCCTGCTGCTAATATCTTTTCTAATCACCCGGCTTCTCCAATCTCTGTAGCTATATCTTGTATGTGAATTGTGATCCCCTTTGGCCACCCACTAATTATGGTTCATGCTTCGCCACTATTCGTAGGGCGAGCAGACGATGCATGATAGGTGCGATGTTATGTAATACATAGTTACGCTGAACCAATGTTTGTGTGTAGGTTGATTGTAGATATTTGTCAGATAAGGAAATTGAAATGTGGTCATGGTCGCAGGACAATAGATTATTTAGAAAAACAAATTCCGTGGTAGGTAGCAATATGACAACGCCTGCACATTGATTAGGTCATATATTAATTAAATAGCCTCTGCTTTCACAAATACACAAATAATGTACAAATGTGGTGGTTAACACTAAACTAAAAAAACAAGCGGCTACGAGCAACAACGACGAAATGCGATCATTTGTACGTGACTCGATCATACATACGTACGCTCTGCCACCGCGATTGGATTTTTTAACTAGTTCGACCAAATTGGAGCATTTCAAAAGCCGGGCGAGGTTCGAGCCTTTTCTCGGGCACGGCATGTGCCTTTTCTCTAAAAAGACGTATGTAACCAAGTAAATTAGCACAGAGATAATCCAACATTGACTAGGTCCTCTCTTAATTACTAGCTTTCTCTTTCAAACAGAGATAATGTGAATTGTGACGCCTAATGGTAGATAGCAACATAAATTTCCTTTTTATAGTGTTTCTAGGTTCGGTTTTATGACCTTTTTTACCATTTTTGTTTTATTTTCTATTTTTGTGTCTTTTTGGGTCTTATTTTATTTTTATTAATTACCTGAATTTTGAAAAATGATCACTTTTTTGTACATGTTCGTAAATTGTAAAAAAGAACTTCACATTTTATAATAATCAGCTTTTGCTAAAATATGTTCAATTTGTTTCAAAGAGTTAGGAGTTTTCTAAAAACAAATCAAAGAGCGTATATAAAGTATTCGTCTTTCAAAAAATGTTCTTGGTTTTTGGGAAAATATTTGGAATTGTAAAATGTTCAAATATTTTTTAAAAAATAATAGAAGTTTTAACTTTATATTGATTTAAACTTTTCTACTCCAGATGGTAATTTTTTCTAGGGTCTAAATGCGCCCGCGTTATGTGTTGCTCATAATGATATGTATTACATCCAGCCTCAAGGTTTTCTATGTAGGTGCATTTTTGGGTCGGCCTTTTTCATTCATTGGCTCCCTCGCTCGCTCACTGTACAGTTTAGTTTTTGTTCTTCTTTCTATATATTTGTTTGGACCGACTTTTAGTTATTTTTCTTTCTTTATTTTTAATGTTTTCTTGACAGTTTTTACTGTTTTCTTCTTTTCTTGCTTTTCTGCGTGTATTCTTTACGGTTTTCGTCGGTTTCCAATGGTTATGACATTTTCTTATTTTATATATGGTTTTGAATGTTTTCATTAGTTTCTCGGATTTAAATAGCTTTTTATTTCAACCTTTTAATGTGTTTTTCTTTACAGATGTCCTTGATTTTCCATTTTTCTTTTCTTTTCTTTTCTTTTTTCTGTTTCCCATTTCTTTATTTTTTTATACATCCTTAAACATTTTTTATATGTTGAACATCTTCTGAATTATTTATTAAAGTATTGGAGCCAATATATGTCCTCCATGTGTACTTTTGTTCATATACATTGTAAAAAATTTCTTATACGTTTGAAGCATTTTCTGTACATGTTGAATATTTTCAAAATATATGATTAAGATTTTGGTTAAATATATGTTTTGGTGTCTACTTTTTTTTGTATACATTGTACATTTTTCATATACACAATGGATATCTTTTTACACAAGTTTAACCTTTTTTTAATACATGACAACCTTTTTTCAAATATATTTTTCTGCCTATTTTCAAATTCTGAATTTTTGTACACATCCAAAACATTATTTTTATACACGGTTAACATTTTTCAAATACATAATTAACATTTTTTAATACATATTGTTGTGTGTGCTTTTCTTCATACACATTGTAAAAAGAATTATAAATCAGGGAAAAATTACACATGTTTAACAGTTTTTTTCATATAGATGTGGATGAACATTATGTTCAATTTGTGTTAAACATTTGTAAATGTCAAAATATTTTTTTAATGCTATCAACATTTGCGCTAACAAAATATTTACACTGCATTACATTTTTCAATTGCGATTTTAAAAGTATGTATTTAGAATATTTTCAAAATATAAACGAAAGAACGCATGACATCAGCTTGATCTTTGGAGCTAGTACGTGAGTGGTGCTAGGATTACTTTGTTTTCGCTGCTGTTTTAGTCAAGTACGTGCTAATTCCCAACACTTCTTCAGCAAGAAGCAGTGTAGTTCACAAGATTGGGAAAAGTCCGGTGCGGATTTCTGGAAGATGGGACTAGGCGAACCTGTTTAGGCAAAAACAAATTGTAAAGAAATTAAAAAAATGAAACTTTCTTGGAACAAGCATTGTCTAGTGTAAAATTTCATAACAAAATGACTTTTGTGGTATTGTTGGCGAAAAAATATAAAATTGCAAGTACAAAAACAGTGTGAAATATGGTAGTAATATGGTAGCATCAGTTCGCGAAACTTTACACATGAGTAGACAAAACTTGTTCGAAAAAAGTCACCCTAATTTAAGTCGCTTTTGGTCTCTTTTGCTGAAAGAAGTAGGGTCCGAATAACTGCCACACGTGTGGCGTCGACGGTACCCCGCCCGCACGCCTCGTGTGGCATGGACGTGAACAGGCCCGCACGACCACGTCCGCGCGCACAAACGCGCGGCCCGCACGTCCGTTCCGTGCCAACCCCGCCCGCACTGCCACGTCCGGGCAAGCCGATCCGCTGCCCGCACGACCAACCAGTCCTCGGTCTCCGATCCATCCCCTCCCTCGTCTGCCGCCATCGTCCCCCACCTCACGAACCCCGACCTCCATCGCCGGCCATCTCTGGATGCCATGGCAACCAGAGCAGATCCGTAAGGCACTCCCACCTCAAAACCACACCCCAAACCCTCCCCCACCCCCGGCCCCAAACTCCAACCAGGCCATCCGAAGACGATCATGTAAAACCCAGGTGAGAATCTCCCCGATCTGAACCTTCTCACCCTTAAAAGCTGAAAAATCTCCCGATCTTGTGCTGGATCTATGCTGTAGGGGTAGAACACTACATGGTCCAGTGTGTAGTCGCAATTGCCAGGCAGAGTGCACCAGATCTGCCATGTACTAACGTTTGAAATTGACTTAATTTCCTAGTTTAAGTGATGCAAGTAGTTGGGTACGAAAAAATAGGACGGTAGGGGCAAAATTTTGGAATGGAGAGGGTTGGAAGAAATTAATTGCCACTTGTGTATAACGACAGTTGCCACCTTCCGTTGTCGTTAGCTGCCACCTATTATGACCCGTCGATTGCCATCCATATCTTCTGTGTGCAAGCAGCAGAAGAATGCTATTCTTGTGGGTTGATGATGCCTTCTTGTTCATGCAGAGATTGAGAACACATTGGAAAAGAAGGGAGACACGGTAAGAATGAATCACGAAGGTGGCGCTGGTGATTGGGGTTCTCAAAGGCCAGAAACAGCCCCTTGGGATGCAACAGAGTACAGTCAGCTCATCTCTTCAGGGCCGTTGCTGCCACTACTGGAACAGTATGCAGGCGTAGGTATGATGCGTGCTAACAAAAAGAAGAGAACAGTTACCATCTTCGCGACGATGAAGATGACATTCTACTTTTGTCGTGCATTGCCATTTTTTAGCAGGTTCTTATGACCAAAACACAATTAGCGGGGCCCCGTGGCAAGTTCACTCGCAAGGAGCTATCACTGACAAATGTACGGGCAGCAAACTTCAACTAGCTTGTATGGACAGTCAAGGTAATGTAAACACGAAAAAAAGAGCGCATACTGCGGTGGACATGAAAAATGAACATGCAAAAAAATCTAGCAAAAGGACTCACGACTTACCGCGGTGTGAAAATGCAGAGCCTTCGTGCAGCACGTGGCATCAGGCACCGCCAATGTACCTGCCGTCGACGTCGTACATAGGTCAGTCCATAAAATAAGGTGAAGTTGAGGATGATCAATTAGCAGAAGGAGCATAGGTGGCAAATGCAAAATTGCCATGACTGGTCATCTACAGTTGCCATGTATTAGCAAACTACATTTGACATCCCTGCACGTCTGTTGTTGCCGTCCATGGACAAATATAGTTGCCAGGGGAGAACAACTGCAGTTGCCATGCCATTACAACTACATTTGCCATGTCATGGCACTGCAGCTGCCATGGAGGAACAACTGCGGTTGCCATGCCAATGCAAAATACATTTGCTTTGCCAAATAAAATTGCAGTTGCCACATCAGGGGCAACTGCAGTTGCCGTGCTAGCGCAAAAAATACAGTAGCCATGAATTTGACCAACCACTGCTATGCACACAGGTTATTACGCTGGTGGTACCCCGGCAAACGTCTCGTGGCAGCCTTCGCTAATTGCAGGTGGGGGAACCATTCTAGTGTCCCAGGCAACACGGGAAGGTCGAATGCAACGCACCAAGGTAAGGGAAAAAAATCTGAACCAGTAAAACAAACAGTACCTTTGATACTTGAAGTTATTTGCATGCAAAAACAAACTAGTTGCCGTGTTTGTTGAAACAATGGCTGCCATCACTGGACAGCTATAGCTGCCGTGCATGCCCACACACATACTCGCGGCTTGCTGTTTGAAAAATGATGACGTGCAAAATCACTCGTAGATGGTGTGGTCCGTTGCGATACACATGTTATTCAAACATAAAACTTAAATCTCGTACCTGTTTTCCCTATCGCAGGGCCTACAACTACAGTTAGCAGCAGCGCAGCGACATCAACTGCGGGGAGCTCTGAGTGCACGGAAGACGCGTTCCACCAGCCAGCAGACACTCGTGCCGCAGACAATTTCGAGTCACAGTCGGGAATGGCAATCATTCCAGCAATACAGACAAGCACCCCTTTGAACACACACACTGACAACACTCAAGTAGAAGGAACTGCCGCCGATACTGAAGTGAATGATGAAAGTGACGACGAGGCAGAAGATGATGAAGATGGTGGGCAATCAGAGATTATGGTACCTCAGCCACCGTACATTGGGCAGAGATTTGAATCGTTCGAGGAAGCAAAGGAATACTACCAGACATATGCAAAGTTCCATGGATTTGCGGTCAACACCGAGTACCATAGAAAAATTAAGAAAACTAATGAGTACAGTAGAGGTGAGATGAGGTGCCACAAGGCACGGAGGAACAAGAAGGTGAAAGGTGCTGCGCCTGTCGTTCCAGAACGAAAAAGAGGAATCATTCTCAAGACAGGATGCCCTGTCCGGTGTAAGCTAAACGTAGATGGAACACAGCATGTGGTCACTGAATATTTTGACGAGCACAACCACAGTCTCATAAAGAAGTTCGACCTGGTCAAATTTCTGACCGCCCACAGAGGATTCACCCCAGTCGAAAGACAATTCGTAAAGCTGCTACATGACTGTAACGTCGGTCCATCCAGAATGGTCCAGATACTATCACTCATCCACAGCAAAAAGGGTAAACTGAGTAGCATGCCCTACATACCGGCTGACGTCACAAACCTACAGGCCAGGTACCGTAGAGAGAGCAGGCTGGCTGACATAGAGGCTACAATTGCCTACTTCGATGAGAAAGCAAAGGAAGATCCAGATTTCTTCTACAGGATAAGGTTGGACGATGAGGACCGTGTCAAGAACATGTATTGGGTGGATGGTGCTGCAAGGAGAGCCTACAAACATTTCCGAGATTGCATTTCGTTCGACGCGACGTACCTCACCAATATGTACAAGATGCCATGCGCTCCGTTCATAGGAATAAATAACCACAATCAGTCGTTGCAGTTCGGTTGCGGGCTCGTTCGGAACGAAGACACGGATGGGTACGTCTGGTTGTTCAAGACCTTCTTGGAGTGCATGGATGGACTTGCTCCGATGAACATAATAACAGACCAGGATTTCAGCATGCGTGCAGGCATAGAGGAGGTCTTTCCGTTGGCAGTGCACAGGCACTGTAGGTGGCACATAATAAAGAAGGCTAAGGAGACGCTAGGACCGTTCTTTGCTGACCGTCCAGAGCTGCACAAGGCATTCGAGCTGTGCGTGGACCACAGCTTGACGGTCGAGGAGTTTGAAAGGAGCTGGATGGCCATGGTTGAAACACATCGAGTCCAAAACAACGAGACGCTTGCTAATCTGTGGGAAAAGCGAATGTACTGGGTGCCCGCCTACTTCATGCAGTGCTTCTTCCCTTTTCTACAGACTACGCAGTGCAGCGAGGGGTTCAATGTTGTGTTGAAGCGATACGTGAGCCCTGGCAACTCATTGTTACAGTTTGCCAAGCAGTACACAGCTCTGCAACAGAAAATTCTGGGATCCGAGCTGCAGCAAGAAGCTACCACCGCACTAAAGCAGCCGAAATTGCTAACGTACTTACCAATGGAGAGGCAAATGAGCAAGATATACACAAACAAGATCTTTAACAAGTAAGTCAGTTGCGTTACAGGTCTTGTTTGCACAAAAAGCACTAGGGCAGTAGTTGCCATATAGATTTGCAAATGCAGTTGCCATGATATGCAGTTGCCATGTTTAATGGAATACTGTTTGCCATGCTTACTCAGCTGCAGTTGCCATGTTTTGATGAAATTATCTGTTTACAATGCTTACTCAGCTGCAGTTGCCATGTTTTGGTATGCGGATGCCAATGTCAACTGAAAAAATTTCATACTGTCAACACGTATGCTGAATGTACAAATTGCAATGTCTAATAAAATGCAACTGCCATGTTTGTTGAAAATGCAATTCCCATGTTTACTGAAATGTAGATGCCCATGTTTGATGCAATGTGCTTCCATTTTGGAAAACATTGGTGTGGAAACGACGATGGCTAGTTGAAAATGTAATACAGTTGCCATGTCTGGTGTAATACAGTTGCCATGTCTGGTGTACTGCAGTTGCCATGTCTGGTGTACTGCAGTTGCCATGTCTGGTGTACTGTAGTTGCCATGTTCAGTGTGCTATGTTTTCCATGTTTAGTATACTATGATTGCCATATTCAAAAACAAAAATATATTTCTATTCCCTTGACAGCATAACGTGCTACAAAAAAAAAGGATCGCACGATAGATTAACATAAAGCACACAAAACTTGCAGATTCCAAGATGAAATAAAGCGTGCCAGCATGTTCACGGCTTTCCAGATGGACGAACATACGTTCAAGGTGTGTTCTATTTTGGGCATGTCGGATTCAGAACCTGAAGACCCAGACAAAGGAAGGAACTACTTCGTGAAAGCCTCGATAGGCGAAGGCGAGTACTACTGCCAATGCTGCAAGTTCGAACGGGACGACATTGTGTGTTGTCACATACTAAAAGTGATGGACATGAACGCTGTGACACGGATGCCCCGCCATTTCATAAGGCGACGATGGACTTGGGACGCTGACGATGCGTTGGCGCTGCAAACAACACACGCGGTTCTGGCTGTGCATGACGAGAGACCAGAGTCCACCATAGAAGCCGTGAGGCACATAGTGCTGACAAAGAACTATGCTGAGCTAATTGATGAAGCGTGCAAAAGTGATGAGACAGCAAGAGTCGTAGAAAAACACAGGAAGGCGCTAAAAAGAGAGCTTGATGAGATCAAGAAGCGGAAAGCTGAGGAAGCCTTACACCGGTTCCCCCGCACATCAAGTGTGCCTTCATCGACCAGGCCATCATCTGAAAACTCGGACATAGGATCTGGAACAGCAAGCACACAAACGCAGGTTAGGAACCCACCACGTTCCATCACAAAGGGTCGCCCGAGAGAGATAAGGTACAAGTCAGGATTGGAGATTCAAGCAAAACACAAGAAAACGAAGAAAGCGGCGGGCAATCCATGAGCAGAAATTGGGGCGTTGCGTCATGGTCCTTGTGGACATTTTGTTTTGTACCCCTATACGATGAGATTTTTTGTTTTTAAAATTGGGAGAATAACTATTGAGGAACATCAGAAAAGAAAAGGGACAAAATTCATTGACTGCAGAAATGCAGTTGCCATGTTATGTGTATTAAATCTGCCATGTTATGTGTATTAAATCTGCCATGTAGTGTGTACTAAATCTGCCATGTAGTGTGTACTAAAAATATGCCATGCTATCTTATACTAAAAATATGCCATGTTACTTTGTACTAAATATGCCATGCTTTTTGTACTGGATCTGCCATGTTAGTTGTACTATATCTGCCATGTTAGTTGTACTGTATCTGCCATGTCAAGTATGCTTGATCTGCCATGTTGTTTTGAACTGTAATTGCAATGTAAGTTGTGCTTAAAATATGACATGGTATTTGAAATGACTATGCATGACGTATATTTCCATGACAAATACCACACGGTTTAGAGAAACATATTGTGTTGTGCGCAATGTATGGAAAATCAAGTTGGACAAAGGCGGAACATGCATAAATCGCAGCCAGGGTTGTGGCTGCATGATCAACCCTGCCCCCCATGCTAGCCGGTGATACCCCACGTATGTTGAACTACATTTGCCATCTGTTTTAAAACATCATAGACGCAAATCCAAACAGCAAAAACTGGTGATGTGTGCGACTGAAACCATTGTAATAATGATAAAAACATAAAAACATATGTGCATTAACGACTAAAAAAATAGGTTCACGTCCACACATATATTACAGAACTACTAAAAAATGTCGCTCACACACCACCATTGCATAGTGGCATACGCTGGGTTGCAGTCGTAACATAGCACACAAACATAGTTTTCGACAATAACAAGATAGATAAGTACCTTACATTCCTCAGCAACAGAAATGTAAGGTATGCGTCCGGCGTCTAACACCACATGATCACTTGTACTTCTTGTTGATTTTCTTGACAGCTTCCTCCACGAACTCGCGTGCTCCAGACCGCTTGTTGAAATCTTCGTTCGTCAACCAGTTCCACGTGTGGATTTTCCGGAGCTCAACAATCGTTGCAGCTGTGATGGCGGGGACGATTCTGCCTTCCCACTTTGCAAAGTATTCCAGCGCGTGAAAGTCGCAGTCCGTACTGCACGAGAAAAAGACTTAGATGAACACACAAAAAAAAGGACAGACATAGCAAAACATAGACTTCAATTCACATGTGGCAACAAAAAAGAGGGTTTGCAATTGATGTAAACGGCACATAAAAAGGAGGGGAAAAAGAAATTACGTGTTCCCTTGCTTCACAGTCGCCACATACTCAATCGGGAAATGTCTGATCTGGACCTTTGAATTTTCGTAGTGACGGTTCCATGTCTCTTTGAGGTTGTTGATGAAGAATTCAGCATGCGTAGTAAGATCTGAATCAGCTCCCGAACGGATTGAATCAAGCACCTCGAAGCGTTGGTTCTTCAGGTCCAGACAGATTGCGTAGTGGTGACCACACTTGTCGTGTTGGGCATGTGGTGCAAGCTCCTGGAACATGGGGAACATGACCTGCATTTAAAAAGTGAAGAAATGAGAAGCAGAGTTCACATAAAAAGAACAGCAGAGGGACAAAAAAATAGAATCATGTAGGATGTTTTTTTGGTTATGGGTGGGGGTAGTTGAAGGAAAGTTGCCATCCATGTATGTACAAGATTTGCCGTGCATTTCACAAAATCAAAAATTGCCACGTGGTTCGCACGGGGAATGCACAAAACAAAAAGAAGAAAAAATGTGCATGGCAACTGTTGCCACATGAAAAAAACATCTGACACACAATCACGAAAGTGCAGAAGATGGCAAAAACCACACCATGTAAAAAAAATAGTGCAGACAGGGGAGGAGTACTCACATATTTCTTCAGTGTTAGCTTGAATTCACCGTGCTGAGCGAAATTCTTCCTCAGAATTTTGTGGTGGAAGTCACCATCCCATATTTTGCATGTCACGCTGTAATGCATGATGACCTTGTTGGCACACATATCGATGTGATTGTTGATGTAGTCGATCCCGCATGCAATCACATTCGTCGACATTTTGCTGTTTGGCCTCACAGACTCGACGAGATCACCCAGGTCGACGTACGTCGCTCCGCATTGAATGACTTTGGTTCTGTCCAAACATGAGCTGTATGAAAACGACATAACACGGAAGAATCATGCCTGCTAAGTAAAGAGATATATGAAAGAACTAAAACGTAAGCGCATCATGTATAGGGAGTGCAAAAAGAAAAAGATGAAAATGCTAAAAAAAGAACAAAGCAAAATGAGTGATTGTAAGATGTGGTCATTTACGCTTTCAACTCCTTCATATGCTTGCTGCTGGCCCTCGCATTTCCAAACCGCTTGATGATGTCGTACAGCTGGGTCTGTTCCTTAGTGGCCCTGAATTTGGGCTCGTAGTCTTCCGCGGGAGGTGTGTGAACTACCCTCTGCTGTCTCACAGAACCAGGGGTCGCGCTTCTGATGGTATCCTCAGTTGCCATCTCCGCAGTCAAGTTGGAACTTGATTGCCCTTGTCCTCGGGATGTCCTCCTCTGCAATGCTGCCTCCTCAATCTTGCGGTAAGCTTCGTCAAGTGACGGTGAAATTTCCTCAGGGGTGCCTGCAATGATTCGAGAAGAAAAAATAAAAAAGTGTGTTAGGATAAGGAGAAAGTCAGAAAACATATGGATTGTGAGGAAATGGGGTGTATGATGTGAGATGCAGGTAGGAAAAAGTGGGGAAATTGCCATGTGTGGTGCAACTACAGTTGTGATGAAAAGTGGGGAAAAGTGGGGAAATACGGTGGCCATGTCATCGCAACTGCAGTTGCCATGCAGTTGTGATGAATTACCGTTCAGATGGCCTGTGGTTGCCATGTCACATCAAAATGCAGTTGCCATGTTGTGTCAACTCCACTTGCCATGTGATTACCGTATAGAAAAAATGCAGAATGGTAACAAACAAAATGCAGGTGACATGGTGTGGCAAATCCAGTTGCCATATGTAATAAACTATAGTTGCCATGTGTCAGCAAATACAGTTGCCATGATGAATCAACTTCAGTTGCCATGTGTTTACCCAAATGTCAAAATGCAGCATGGCAACAACCAAAAAAAATGTAGGCTATGGTGCATCAAAAATCAACTTGCCATGTCATCACACCGTAGTTGCCACCGCAGGTGAGAACACCCCCGAAAGGAATATGATTGGGACAAAATTCAAACTACAAAATATGTGCACACGAAAATCGTAAGGACATGACAAGTGTACCTTGCATAATTGGCTCTGCGAACTTGACAACCTTCCTGCCCTCGACCATTGGCTGCGCCATCATTGCCGCCGTGCCTCCTGGAAAGGCAAAGGCAACTGGAATAGGATCATGCACCACCGCTTGGTCTTGACTTATGCCAAGGCTGAAGCTCGGTGGGGGAAATGCCATTGGGTGCCTCTCATTCCTACTGGCCGGACCACGAACGATTTGCGGGGCAGAATCCAATGGTGAAAGATCAACAAACATATCTGAATCAGCCGCTACAGAATGTTCGGGCTTGTTTGCAGGGCGGGGCGTCTTGTCAGTGGTATCAGCAGCAGCTTTCATGGCAATCTTCTTGTTTCGGCTGTAGGGGACACCAACATTGACTGGCAGCCTGGAAGTGCGCAGATTTATGTTGGGGATTTCCACTGCGGGTAAAGGCGCAGTCTGCTCCGGCCGTTCACCTGCGTCACTCGTGCCAGCCTTGACAACTGCCTCAGTTTTGCTCCGGTCTTGCGGGTTCTCCATCACATTGCTTTGGGTGGTTGGCGGGAACAGTGTGGATGCAGGAACATACCCAGACTCATCTCTCCTGCTACTAGGTACAGCCGGTGCATTGGGTACGACTGTTGGTTGCTTACGGGGGCTGCGACGCCTAGGTGGAAGACCAGCACGTGCCACGGTAACCTTAGCAGTATCTGCACCGACAGGGGCTGGAGCTGTTGTGCCATGACTCTCTCCTGAAGATGGCATATCCTTATGAACTGCCGCCTCAGCGGCTTCTGTCGTGGACACAGGTGTGCCATCACGCACGCCCTTTGAGTCAGTGTCTGAAGAGCGGGAATCTTCCTTGCCTATGTTCGTCTCGGGAGCGTCCACTTCAACACTTGCTGATGGGGTGGCGTGGCTCACTGCGGCTTCCTTCATTGCCAGAAGAGTTGGCAATATTTCAGCTGTCCTGGCAGATATGGACTCATCACTCCCGGATGTACGGATGCCTGTTGTTCTAGCCTGGGCATCCGCAGCCGGCGGAGATGGTCGGCCACTCGCATCAGGGTTGGTGGAAGCAGTCATCGGTGCAGCAGCAGTATTGTCGCCGAGTGCCTCATGTACATTTGAGTTGCCCCCAGTTGACAACTTTGAATGTAGTCGTTCAAGCGGATCATTTATCCTATGCTTGGCCCCGCGCGTAGTAGTCTTCTTAACCCTGCAAAAATAAAAAAATCACATGAGAAAGGTTTGAAAAAAATGAGCAAAAATATGTTTTGCAAAAATGGTAGAAACCTTAAAGTGAATGAAAAACAAGTGGAAAGTTGGTAGTTGCCATGTAATGGGAACTTGAGTTGCCATGTGTCCTGGTTAGCAGTTGCCATTCAGCAGTAGTTGCCATGTTAGCAAAAATTGAAGAATAAAAAACTGATGTATGTTCTGTCAGGAATGCAATTTGAAAACTGTGTATGGGATGAGCTCACGAAGCCATAGGTAAAAAATGGCAGTTGCCCATGAGGTAGAGGGTTAGATGCCAGTTGCACTAGATGCCAGTTGCCATGTGAAGACCAAATATGAGTTGCCGTAAAACTAAAAAAAGAATTGAAGGAAGAAATCATTTGGGGGAAGAGAGGTTGCCGCGTGGGTGACGGTGAAAGAAGATCATGTGACAAAGCTGAACAAAAAAGCATTGGAAAATTGAAGGAAAAAAAACAATATGAAAATGAAAGCACATTGATTAACATACTTCTTGACTGACTTCCTCATGTCTGGCAACACAACAGGATCCCCGGTGTTGGTCGTCGTCGTACGAGGAGACAACCTGGTGGAAGGGGTGTCACCAGCAATGGGGGCACCTTTGTTCAAGCGAGCAGAAGCACGGGTTGGCGTTGGCGCCTATTTCTTCGTAACTGCTCGTCCACCAGCGGTCGGCTCGCTGCAAAAATAACAGATGGAGGGAAAAAGGCAAGGTGGCAAATGTCAGACAACAAACCCGTTGCCGCGCTTGACAACAGAAAAGTGCAAAGAAAATTGGATGAGATTGTTCCAACAAAATAGACACAGCGGAAAACTAAAAATTGAAAGTCGAACCTCCTCCTGGCAGCTACGGGATCCGTCTTGGACTTCTTGCCATGAGAACCCTGCCCAACATCATCTGGAGCCCTCCCCCTCCTTGATGGAAACACCCACTGGCCTCTCGCAGCCGTCTGTTCTTTCACTTTCTCCGGTGGTGGGGCATCTGTTGCATCCTTGCCCCTGTTGCCGCCTCTGCGAACTTCAGCTTGTTCATCGTCAATCCGTGTCCTGATGCACATTGTCCATGTCATCGTCGTCATCCTTGCTGAGGCCAGCGTCTCCGTCTACATCATCTTGTGTGTCGCCGGGCTCTTGGGAACTGTTGTAGTCGTATCGGCCACGACAACCGGTTGGCCGGTGTGTACGTTCTGGGACAAATGAAGTGAACTGCCTCGCAACTGCGTCGCTGTTAGAGGCACTGAGGGACGTCCACCCCTCGACCAACTTCCCGAGCAATCCGGTCATTCCGGAAGCAAACTGCCCAATTAGATGCTCAACTGGTGCCCTTGCCTGTCCACGGAAACAAGAAGCATCAACAAACAACCCGTATTGAAGTCACTTCCGCAACATCAACATGTAATCCACGGCAAACCATGGATGTGGACATTTTGATTACTTCAGAAGGGCAAGACGGAGCTGAGTGCACGTCCATCCACTTTTCAAATTTTTGAGGCCCCCCAAACACGCTGTAGTCTATAGCATGCTTGGCCATCAGCTATGAAAAACAAAAAAAGAAATTGTAAGCATGCCTTATAAACCACGGACGGTTGCGTCGTGTCAAATTTGTAAGCATGCCATGTGAAAAAAAGACATAAACAAAAACTAACCTGTAGTTTTCCATACGTGCCATCAGTTGCCCTGTCTGCAGCAAGCACAGCCTTGACAGCGCTGATGGTCCACGCAGAAACAACAAACTTGTGCGTAGGCGGCGGGCCTCCTACCCCAGTGAAATCCACGGTGGACAGATCAAGACAGTCGACATACATAAGCTGGTTTAAAAACAATTTTGCAAAGAAAAGAAAATATCAGTTGCCATCATGGGTAATTTGTAGTTTAAAAAAAAGAGAGCAGGATAATGTATGATCCAACGATAATATGTATGTGGTAGTTGCCATCAAAGTGTGATGGCAGTTGCCATCCTAATGTGATGGCAGTTGCCATGCTAATATGAAGGCAGTTGCCACATTGTCAGTATGACAGTTGCCACATTGCCACGTTGTCATTATGGCAGTTGCCACATTGTCGCTATGGCAGTTGCCATCTTGTTTTGACCAGATTGTCATGCATGAATGAAAGTGCGTTATAAACAAAGAGTTCACACAGAGACCTGGTAAAAATAAATACCATTAAATGCAGGCGACAACCCTTCTGGTACATCTTGTTTTTGAAAGCATCGTGGAGAAAGTCAGCAATGAACTTACACCAGTTCATATTCTTCACATTTTTCAGATTCGCCTGCACCACACAAAATTTTCAGGGCAAAAAAGTTTGCCGCATCAGAAATCAAACGGAAAGAAACGCAACGAAAACACTGGCAGTAGTAAGCATGGATCATTCACCAGGATGGGGAAACATTTGTTGCTTGGGCGAAGAGAAGTGGTCGGCGCGAAAACAGCTGATATGAGGTACATGAGTAGCTTCATCTTGAAAACTTCTCCGTGCGTCGTCATGGCCTGCAGAGAATCTGCCAGTACAGACGTGTTCGGCATTGCCTCCAACCTAGGAAACAAACGGGCGAATAGCTCTTCCTCGATCTCATTATTAACCTCGTACGGGACTTTGATATGTCCCCGAGGCACACCCAAAGTGCAGAACACGGATTCCTCATTCAGTGGGAGTCTTCCCCGTCCCGGGATCACGAATTCCCTGGAGGCGGGATCGTATATCTCACCAAGCCAGTCGCATACCGGGTTGACAAGGTTCGTGCACCGGACATCCATCAGAACCTGCATACCCATCTCAGCAGCAGCTCCCTTTTGATCGTCAGTGAATTTGTCAATCAACACGGTCAGACGTTCCTGGGAGGCTCTGTTGCGAATACGTTTCTTCTTCTACAAAAAACAAACACAAAAGTGTTGAGCTGTTGCCATGTTTTTGCAATGTTATGAAAATTTAGTTCATGATGGACGACTATAAAAAAGATCTAGGTGCCAGCAAATAACATAAATCAGGAGGAGGGGGCGGGTGTGTGGACAGTTACCTCATCGCCCTCTTTTCTCCGTCCAGTTGCGGGGTTACGTTGAGGTGGATCCATGAAATCGTCATCATCACTTTGACGATCGCCGCGAGTCATTCTGCTGATGTAGGAACAGACCAAATTATTAATGGCGAAAATGTAAAATGCAATGGGTAAGCAGTTGCCACCTAACAGAAAAATGTTAACTATTTGAATGCAAATATGGTTGCCATACTATGCAGCCAGTTTGCCACATTGTCATATCTGTGTTGTGGCAACAGACATTGTGTTCACATACTGTATTGCAACATGATTATACAAAATCCAAGTGGCAAACACGCCCACTCGATGTGCACATTAATTCCGTCCAGTGCTACCGATTGTGGCAACTATCAAAGTATGGAAACTGTCGCAAATAATTCAGAAAAAAAAACAAGTCTCACAAATGAAAAAGAATGTTTGAGGTTATTATTATGTAAATTAAGCAAAAAATCAGTTTGCCTCGTTAAAAGAGCGTGTATGTGGCAACTATCTCATTCATTCAGTAAAATTTAGTTGCCCCCCTTGTGTGTGAGCTTGAACACATTTGTGGCAACTATGACAGTCAGTTTCAGAAAATATGTTGCCGCAGAAGAGAACACATTTGTGGCAACTGCCACATTTGTTCATGTAGTTTAGTTGCCACACACCTGTTCACGTTCGGTCGTACTGCCATAGTTGCCACATTCAGAAAGCATATTTTTTCTGGTTACTTATCGTACAAGTTCAGCAGAATTAAAATTTGCCACATGGGAAGAGCATGCGTGTGGCAACTGCCACAGGAGTTCAATGAAATTAGTTGCCACCTCGTTTTGGGGTGGCAACTATGACAGTCATTTTCGGAAATCTGTTGCCACATGGGAGAACACGTTTGTGGCAACTACCACGTTTCTTCAGGTAGTTTAGTTGCCGCACATTTGTTCACGTTCAATCATACTGCCAATTTCGCCACAGTCTGCAGTTTCAACCCCAAAACTAAACTAGATCTAGGTTTCAACGGCAACTGCTTCAACCTTAAAATCACCCTTAAAATTCACGCGCGAAATGGCTGCAACCCCAAATTTCGAACCAATCCGCACCAAAACAACCCGGCGGACAACTCTCAACATCCAAATGCAAGACTAATGCGTTGCCTACGAGCAGGCATAGCCTCACCGACGATGCCACCGCAGCGGCGGCGACGAAACTGCCCACTCCCACGAAGCAACGGCAGGCACACAAACTATGGCGCACCGCCGCAACGGCGGGAACGCCGGCGCACCGCCGAATCGCCGGAATTTATATGAATGGATCTAGAAATCGAACAGGGAGGAAAGAGGGGAACAAAATCAGGGAGGGTATGCGATAGATGAAGCGAGCATTACCTTCGACCCGCACGCGTTCCGGCGACGCCGCTCCGCTCCGACGAGCACCACCAACGCCCGCGAACACCGTCGACTGTCCCGCCTCCGCCGTCGCCTTCTCCCCTCGCCTTCTCCTCTAGTAGACTGTAATGCGAGTGGGTTGTGCCAGTAAATACGACGCAGGGGGGAGTGAATGGAACCGTGAGGGAGAGGGTGGAGGGGTGTGCGACGTGTTTGACGTCAACTGCGGTCGGACCGTGGCGTGCGGGCGCATGGCAGTTTCACCGCACGCCTCTCAGTGGCAACCGCTGACCGCGGGATGGCAACTACCGTGCGGGCGAACCCACTCGCACACCGCACACTAGAAATCATCCTACGTGGCGCCGAAAACCAGCCCTTTTGCTCCAAGATTCGTGCAAAACGAAACCAACGGCGATGCTTGCGTGTGGACGGAGTGGTTAACGCCCACACGTGTGGGCGTTAACATTTCCGAAGAAGTAACGGAAACAAATCAATCAGCTGTTGGTTTCTGAACCCCCCCCGTGTGCTTAGGAACACCAAACTGTTTTGATGTTAAAAAACGCTCTTATATTACGGGACGGAGGGAGTAACACTGAACTTTAGTTGGTGTGTTCTGACAACTCGTCGAATTTTGGCTCATTCATACAACAAGAAACAATGCACAAGCACAAAACGAGCTGTGGAAAGAATAACGAATTTTGATTTGATTGATTCATACGTACAAAAAGCCGAAGAAGAGCTTCAGTGTTCGTTCTTCAGTGCACACGAGCAGAGCTCACTCTCACCCCTACCTACCATAACCACTAATCCCTGACGAGCAGGGCCTGCAGTTGATCCAGGAAAGAGGGCCTCATGGGTTCTTGGCCTTGATCCTGAGCTTCCTCGCGATGGCCGCCGCCCTCGGGTGCCCGGCCTTCCGGCTGTCGCCGCCGCTCTGCTCCATCTCCACCCACTTGATCACCCGGAGCACCAGCGACTGCGGGCAGCTCTGCGCCGACGACTTGCCGGTAGTGCTGCTCGTGCGCTTCTTCTTCAGCCCGGCCTCCAGCGCCGCCTCCAGGAACTCCATGAACCAGCCACCGGCCTCCGCCTGCATCTGCCTCGCCATCCTCAGCGACGACCCCAGAGGCGACTGCGCCACCGCCACCGCTGCAGGAGCGGACGACCTCTTGCTCCTGTCGTCGCCGTCGCCGACGAGCGTCTTGTCCGCAGCAGCGCCCAGGCACTTCCTGCTGCCGCTGGAGCTCCGGGCGCCGCCGCCGTCCTGCCGCGACGAAGGGTCCTGGAGCGTGCCAGGCGCGAAGGACACCGACTTGGACACGCCCCCGAACCCGGGCAGGCCCCGCCGCCTCCCCGGCGTGGTGGCCCTGTTCTGCGCGATCTCCTGCAGCACGTTCGGCGCCGGCGTCGCCTCGGCGAGCACGTCGCTCGTGGCCACTGCGGCGGCCGCCATGGAGGTGGCCGCCTGGATGGACTCGATGTCGGCCACGGCCTGCGCGGCCTCCTGGTGGAAGCTGAGGAAGCCGTCGAAGCAGGCCGCGGGCGCGTCCGGCCTCGCCGCCTTGCTCACGTCGGCGAACATCCTGGCAACAAAACGATCAAACACATTCATTGGTCAGGTCAGCTCGCAGCAGACAGACAGACAGACAGTGTCACTCAAGATCGCAATGTAGATGAAGAACCACCACAGATTGACATACTTGTAGATCCTGACGACGTTGTCCGTCGCCGACGCGTTGCGCAGCGCCTCCAGCGCCGCCTTCTGCGCCTGCTCCCGCTGCTCCATGGCCTCCTGAGATGACAAAATTTCAGTTCAGAGTTCAGAGTTCAGATATAGAACAACTGACAGAAATTCTGAATATCTGACGATCACACACCTTGCCGAGGGAGCTGAGCTTCACCGGCACCGGCACGCGGGCGGCCGACGAGGAAGGCCGCCGCTTGGAGGAGGTGGCGGTGCTGCCGGCGTCGTCGTCGGAGACCGGCGAGGAGGGCTCCTCCTCCCTGGGCCTCCTGCTCATGGTGCGCACGGCCGTGCAGCTCATGGAGCTCTTCTCCTGCACACACAGTTTCAGCTTCAGTTTAGCTTCAGTCAAGTTCAGCTTCAGAAAGAATATGTTCAGTAGTTGCAGAAGCCATGACATACAGGTGCGAAGGGGCTCTTGGGGATCTTGTTGGGCGGCGGAGGAGGGTCGCCGCGGTCGGCGACGAAGCTCCGGCTGCGGGTCACCAGCCTCGGCATGACGCTGGTGCTCTTCCTGACGGAAGACACCGAGCTGCGCGCCGGCGAGGGGCGCTCCTTGACGGGCGTCCTCTCCTCGAAGCAGAGCGCGATGGGCCTGACGACCTTGGGCGAGGCCGCCGCAGCACCACCATGGTTCTCGGGGCCCCAGGAGCCCCGGCGCGGCGCGGCGGGCTTCCTGGCGAGGGGCTCGGGGGTGCCGACGACGAGCGGGTGTCGCCCGGGGATCGGCCGGGCGCCGACGACGACGGGGACGGGGGAGCCGGGGTCGAGGCGGTCGACGTGGAGGAACTGGCCGAGGCTGAGCTTGTTGGCGAGGACGAGGTCGGCCTGCGCCGGCGGCAGCGTGGCGTAGATGGAGTGGGAGGAGTCGGAGACCTTGACGTAGAAGCGGCCGTGCCTGGGGAAGAGGTCCACCTCGTCCATCTCCGCCGGCACGATGTCCGTTACCTGCAGCACCGCCGTCCGGTGCTCGCCGACCGGCTTCGCCGCGCCCGTCTTCATGCCGTCCAGCAGCTTCAGGAGCACGCCCGCCGACAGCGTCGCCATGGCGGTCTGGTCTGGGGAGATTGGGATTTGAGTTAGTGCGATCGCAAGAAAGAAAGAAAGAATGAAAGGTTCTGTTCTTGGACAGAAAACAGCAACGCGTTCTTGATCTAGGCTGAATTTTACTGCGGGGCGCATGAATTCGAGCGAATTCGCACCCGATCTTGCCCACGAACGACGCGGATCCGAGGAAACCCCGGCCGATTCGGAGGAAGAAAGCCTTGGGCGGTTCAATTCTTGCCTTTTCAAGAAGAGGGCAGATCAGAAATCTTCTTGGGGGAAAGGAAACCAATCATGGCGGCATCGAGCGGGGCAGAAAGGGGATGGCGATCCACCAAACAGAGCGATGGACTGGTCCGTACCTGGGAGAGAAGACGGGGGATCTGCTTCTTGATCTCCGCGCCGGCCGGCCGTCCGGCGACGAATTGACAGCCGGAGAGAGCCTCGGAGGGGAGCTTTGCGGCGACGGCGAGATCCCCGGCCGGCTGCGGCGAGGGATGGAGGGGATAGACGGAGAAGCTGGTCGCGCGGGGTGGGGGAGGGAGCTGGAGAGAAAGATTGCAGCTGGTAAAGAAGAATGAGGGGCGTGCGGCGGCGACTGGAGAAGAAGAAGGGGAAAACAAAATTGGAACGTTGCTCAACGGTCGGCTCTGAGCTGGGGAGCGAAATGACGGCGCTGCCCCTGCCACCTGTCACGTGACCTGTGCTTTTTGTTTTTTTTTCAGTAAAAATGAAACAATTTGTTACCGTGCAATTTGGTCCCTCGAGAACAAAAAATGCTCGTCTGGATCGTCGGACTTGTCTATATGTTCTTAAAAGCATTATAAAGACATCCGTGTTCAGTTCAGCTGCTCGACCACGTGACAAAACGACGGCGCCACCCCTCCTCCCCTCTCCCCGTCCGCAAGCTCGTTCATTGCCGGCATCAGTCGTTACATGACGTCCGCTCATGTTTGCCCCCCTTCTTTCTGTGTCTCTCCCTTGTCTTGATTCACCGTTGTGTTCGTCTCGATCGTCGGACTTGTCTGTATGTGTTTGGTAAACGCGAGAGTTCCCCGTGTCCCGATGCTCGCCCACGGGTGGGATGACGGTGCCGCCCTTCCCTCTCGTAGGCCGCTGCACGTTCATCGCTAGCATGATCCGCCACGTGCCGTATACCCTTTCTTGTTTTGTCCCCCTTTTTATGCCTCCACAATTGTGCTTTCTGCTTATCTTTCTTTCAATCAATATTGCTAGGCCGAAGAACCATAGTATAAATTATTTATAGATGGTGAATGTTAATTAAGAGGTGGAAAAGTTGTTTCAATTATCGTGGCAACAGGTACGGCACATGTGTCGGCGATGCACCTTGCAGCACTCCGTCACTCGACACCTTGCGGCACTCCTCTCGGCCTTGGGGGCACTCCAGTATTCCCCTCTTCGTGATGGACGATTACTTTTTATTTTATTTATTATGCTGTTTTATTATGTACAACCATTTCTTTGCATTAGTTTTCTTCTTCTTTTTTCTTTTCTTTTTTTACCTTTCTTCTTCTTTTTTCTTCTTTTTCATTTATTTTTGAGGGTTTGCATCGAGTTTTTTCCTTCTCTTTTTGTATAGAATAGGAACATATTTTTTACACAGTTAGCATTTTTTAAATACATGAAACATTTCTCATATACATATAAAACATTTTTTTGTGTACATGTCGAACATTTGCTACATATGTGATAAATTTTTATTTAAATATATGTTTAGATGCTTCTTTTTGATATTTCATACACGTTACACATTTTTGTATACGTATATAACATCTTTATATATCCCCTTAAAATATGAAATACATGATAAACATGTTTTTCAAACATATATTCTGATGTAAAAATTTTTCATACACGTGCACATTTTTCTTACATACCAGGAACATTTTTTTGTATACACAATACTATTTTTAAATGCATGGTCACCATTGTTTGAAATATTAATTTTGATATCTACTTGTTTCCATATACCTTGTACTTTGTTTTATACACCAGGAACTTTTTTTATACATGTTTAATATTTTTCTAAATCACATTTTCAAATACACTGTACAGAAAGCCAGGCAGAGGCGCACCCGTGAAGTAGCAGGTATTCCACCCAGCCTATGGGCTTTCTTATTTTGATTTCTTTCCCTTTTAATGGGGATTTCACGGTTTTTTTTTCTATGGGCGACTCGCCTTGAGGGCTCTAGAACTGAGTCGGCTAGTAGCGCTCACTACATGGAAGGCTCCGTTGATTTTTCGGGGGGGGGGGGGGGGGGGGGGCTGGGAGGTCCTAATTGGCGCTTCACAGCCACCTAGTCATGGGCTGGCCCATGTGGCGAGTGCCCGATCGCTTCACCGGTCGCCACCACCTGGTCGCCCACACAAGAGTTGTTTGATTGGTTGCTGTTGACCAATTGAGTGGTCAACCGTTGATTTAGAGAAATGAAAATAAAATAGAAAAACGCAAAAAGAAAAGAAAATGAGAATTCAAAAAGATTCACGAACTTTTGAAAACCATACATTAAAGAAAACAAAAAAGAAATAGAAAAAAATAAGGGGAAAGAAAAAGAACAAACCGAACTGAAGAAAAAAATGAAGTAGGTGTGCATAAGCAGAAGAGTGGGCTGGTCGGCTGCACTTCCCTTAGAATGGTAAGGTCGGCAGTTCGATCCAATCGTCACCTTTTTTGGAGGTTTAAATGAAAAAATAACGGAAATGAGCCAGCACAGAGTGAAAAACATTAGAGAAGCAGACTAGTACTAGTGCTCTTCTGACACCGTTAGTATGATCTGTGCTTGCTTTCTGGGCCCATAGAAAAGATTGCAAAACAGAGCGGCAGAACTTGCATGTGTTTTGTCTTCTTTTAGTAGCCAAGCTTACACCATATCCCAGGGGCCCCCAACTTATTTATTAGGCTTTTTAATTTCTTTGCACTGTTTTGGGCCTGTGGCCTGGTCTGACCGCTTGAGCGCTCCCTCCCGATCGCAATCTATTGCACGCCCTCAAGCCTCTTCCCAACTGTCAGGCCTCTGCCCCATGACTCGATCTAATCTGCTTGGTGAGGCGCGATGGCAAGAAGCAGAATGGCGGGGGCAGACGGCAGA
Organism: Triticum timopheevii; assembly: GCA_963921465.1. Taxonomy (NCBI): domain Eukaryota; kingdom Viridiplantae; phylum Streptophyta; class Magnoliopsida; order Poales; family Poaceae; genus Triticum; species Triticum timopheevii. Next base: position 2,954,592 of record OY997266.1, on the reverse strand, counting down.
ATTCGCCCCAAAAAATCAGACGAAACCAGCGCGAGCAAGGGCCAACGCCACCAAGAAAAAAAATCAAAAGGCAGCCGCTGCTAGCCGGCGGTCAAGCGCCCAGTCTTAGTCCACGCCGAGCCTGGGCAAAACGTTTCGGACAGGCGGCCGCTGGTCACGGTGCGCGCCTTCTCGCCCCTCGCCTATTTAAGGGTGTGCGCATCGAAGGCTCGAACACTCCCACCTCACTTGCCCACCTCCTCCTCATCCCAGCTCGGACACTCCCGAAGCATGGATAAGCTGGCCGTGCTCTTCGTCATGCTCGCCGCGGTTCTCGCCGCCGGCAACCTGGTTGACGGGCGCGCGCCTCCGCCCGTTCTCCCCACCGGCCCTTCACCGCCCGCCAACATCACTTCCTCGGCACCGGCAGTTCAGCGCCCACCTCCGCCCGTCCTCCCCGCCGGCCCTTCACCGCCCGCCAACATCACTTCCTCGGCACCGGCAGTTCAGCACCCACCTCCGCCCGTCCTCCCCGCCGGCCCTTCACCGCCCGCCAACATCACTTCCTCGGCACCGGCAGTTCAGCGCCCACCTCCGCCCGTCCTCCCCGCCGGCCCTTCACCGCCCGCCAACATCACTTCCTCGGCACCGGCAGTTCAGCGCCCACCTCCGCCCGTCCTCCCCGCCGGCCCTTCACCGCCCGCCAACATCACTTCCTCGGCACCGGCAGTTCAGCGCCCACCTCCGCCCGTCCTCCCCGCCGGCCCTTCACCGCCCGCCAACATCACTTCCTCGGCACCGGCAGTTCAGCGCCCACCTCCGCCCGTCCTCCCCGCCGGCCCTTCACCGCCCGCCAACATCACTTCCTCGGCACCGGCAGTTCAGCGCCCACCTCCGCCCGTCCTCCCCGCCGGCCCTTCACCGCCCGCCAACATCACTTCCTCGGCACCGGCAGTTCAGCGCCCACCTCCGCCCGTCCTCCCCGCCGGCCCTTCACCGCCCGCCAACATCACTTCCTCGGCACCGGCAGTTCAGCGCCCACCTCCGCCCGTCCTCCCCGCCGGCCCTTCACCGCCCGCCAACATCACTTCCTCGGCACCGGCAGTTCAGCGCCCACCTCCGCCCTTTCCTCCTCGCCGGCCCTTCACCGCCCGCCAACATCACTTCCTCGGCACCGGCAGTTCACCGCCCACCTCTGCCCGTTCTCTTCGCCGGCCCTTCACCGCCCGCCAACATCACTTCCTCGGCACCGGCAGTTCACCGCCCACCTCCGCCCGTCCTCCCCGCCGGCCCTTCACCGCCCGCCAACATCACTTCCTCGGCACCGGCAGTTCAGCGCCCACCTCCGCCCGTCCTCCTCGCCGGCCCTTCACCGCCCGCCAACATCACTTCCTCGGCACCGGCAGTTCAGCGCCCACCTCCGCCCGTCCTCCCCGTCGGCCCTTCATCGTCCGCCAACATCACTTCCTCGGCACCGGCAGTTCACCGCCCACCTCCGCCCGTCCTCCTCGCCGGCCCTTCACCGCCCGCCAACATCACTTCCTCGGCACCAGCAGTTCACCGCCCACCTCCGCCCGTCCTCCCCGCCGGCCCTTCACCGCCCGCCAACATCACTTCCTCGGCACCGGCAGTTCAGCGCCCACCTCCGCCCGTCCTCCGGCCGGCCCTTCACCGCCCGCCAACATCGATCACTTCCTCGGCACCGGCAGTTCACCGCCCACCTCCGCCCGTCCTCCCCGCCGGCCCTTCACCGCCTGCCAACATCACTTACTCGGCACCGGCAGTTCACCGCCCACCTTTGCCCGTCCTCCCCACTGGCCCTTCACCGCCCGCCAACATCGATCACTTCCTCGGCACCGGCAGTTCATCGCCCACCTCCGATCGTCCTCCCCGCCGGCCCTTCACCGCCCGCCAACATCACTTCCTCAGCACCGGCAGTTCACCGTCCACCTCCGCCCGTCCTCCCCGCCAGCAAGCAGGAGGACAAGCTTAACGACAAGCTGAAGCAGCAGACGAAGAAGACCAAGGTGTGTTCCTTCTGCCCTCTGAACTCTGAGTTTTGTTCTAACTTCCAACGAGTTTTGTTCTAACTTCTCTGAATTCTGAACGCGTGCGGTAAAATCTGAACTTTGAGCCCCGCGTAGATGGCCTGGATTGCCACAGCCACCATGCAGTGGCAAAGCTTAGTGCATGGCTGAGGGGGCCGTGGCCCCCCAGCATTAGGCCAAATAGTGAAGAAAAATTACTGTGCAGAGATTAGATAAGGAGGGCAAGCCGAGTCCACGCCGAGCCTAGGCAAAACGTTTCGGACAGGCGGCCGCTGGTCACGGTGCGCGCCTTCTCGCCCCTCGCCTATTTAAGGGCGCGCGCATCGGAGGCTCGAACACTCCCACCTCACTTGCCCACCTCCTCCTCATCCCAGCTCGGACACTCCCGAAGCATGGATAACAGATGCTGCGGCACACAACATACTTATAGTATGCAAGAAGCGGCTGTGCAATTCTGCCAGGTGTGCACAATGTCAGTGGATCAACACAAGAACATCACTTGTTCCTGCCGACGCAGAAGCAGGTGACGTTGGTGTTGACCACCTTGTTGGACGGAGCCGGATGCTCCTCCTGGCGCGGCGGCGCCAGGACGTTGGCCGGATTCGGCTGGTTCGGCGGCGCCGGAGCACGGGCTGGCCGCGTCTTCAGCCAGACCACCGCGACGGCGGCCACGATGGTCAAAAGCCCGAGCGCGATGTCTCCACCTTCAGCAAGCTGTTGCAGAGTTGAAAGTTCGTTCATAATTCAGAGAACAAAACTCGCGTTCATAGTGCATAGTGCAGAAGGAATAAAACTCACCTTGGTCTTTTTTTCTCCTACTTCAGCTCATCGCTAAGCTGGTCGTCCTGTGAAGGGCCGGCGGTGGTCGGGGGTGAAGGCCCGTGGGCAGGGGGGGCGGTGGCGGGGAAGTGGTGCTCCATGGTGCTCAACTAGACAAGCCCGAGGTCTAACCAGCTATAATCTCAGTGGCCATTTCTTCGAATAAGCAAGTCATCTGAATCTCTTTATTGTTTCTTTATCGATATACTCCCATTTTCGTAATCTTCATTCTGATAACTATGGTAGAGACTATGGGTAGATCTATCAAACCTTGGGGTGGGGGGGGGGGCATTTGCCCTGTTAGTTTAACACATAGCAGGAGGACCACTTCAAGCTTCTCCATGATACGATCAACATCGTGGGCTGCTTTACCTTCGAAGATTTCTTCCCCCATTCCGTCGCCCGCCTCCTCCACCGGCTCTTCGGGATGAACTTGTGCCTGCAATTACAGAGTCCGGCATTGACCTGGTGCCTGCTGCTCCGTTGCCTGCTGCGCTGGTGGCGGAAGTCGCTCGACGACGACGATGACGTCGTCATCGTCCTCGGCCGCCGCGTCCAGGACGACGGCGTCCTCCTCCTCGCCGTGCGCATCGACGACGACGACGACGGCGCCGTCCTCCTCGCCGAGCGCGCCGCCATGGACGTGTGGGACTCCCACGACGAGGTGGGCAGTTTAATTACGGGCAAGAGGCAGGATTCTATTCTGTCGAAATTGTTTCCTTTTTGCTACGTAGCATCGCTTCATTTTTGTTGGATCTTCTCATCCTTCTTCGTTTTTTTTACTTTGAATGCTAGTATTTTCCAAAGGTGAGATCAAATTTCATGGAAAAACTTCTACTGGAATTTGCATGCTTTTCTAGCTTTCTCTGATTAAACATCAAGCACCAACCTCTTTGAGAAAGGAAAGTTCAACCAAAACTACTTTATGTTATGCGCAGGTGCATATGTTCTGAGTACATCCTAAGTTTCTTTCGTCATGTCCATCTATTTTTTTTCTTCTTCTTCTTTTAATTTGGTACTCCCTCCGATTCAAAATAAGCGAGTACGCAACTTTGGATCGGATGGAGTATATATTTTCAGAGTTTCCATGCACTAGAATTCTGCCCGCCTCGCCCAAAGTTTTGGATCAGAGGGAGTACCAAACTAAAAGAAACAAAAAAGCTACGAACCTCACAGCCACGTGCTGATCATGTTCAGCATTAATTTATGTTATATGTTCGAAACCAGGCTAGTAGTAGTAGTAGTAGTAAGGTTTGAAACCAGGATATTTTTACACGATATAATTTGAATCATGCTGGTTTTGCGTGCCAAACAAGGGATAGTATTATTTAGAGATGATTAGGATGGAGCTAGTCTGATTTGTCTATAAAAAAAACATAGAAGTTGAACGCAATATTTCGAAAGAGAATTCTCTGCTAAATCTAACTTCACAACAAATGTTCTGATTGTTTCAAAAACTTCTTTCGACTTCTTTGTGGTGTTACAACCAAAACTACCTTTTGTCATGCACTAGTCTATACTCCCTCCGTTTCAAAATAATTGTTTTTCTAGCCATCTCAAATGGATTACAACATACGGATGTATGTAGACATGTTTTAGAGTGTAGATTCATTCATTTTGCTCCGTATGTAGTCACTTGTTGAAATCTCTAGAAAGACAATTATTTAGGAACGGAGGGAGTACATTTAAAATTCCTTTAGCTCCTAATTGTCGGGAGAGCTCCTAATTGCCGCCTTATGCGCCTGTTGGGGAAACTCGCGCTCACGCACCCCCGCTGATGCCGGTCAAATAAAACGTTTCGAGCACTCGCTGAGAGAAAGTTTCTAGTTTGCTCGGCTTTTATTTCCCTGGTTCACATGATTCGGTCGGTTCCCAGCTTGATTGATTGCTGCTGACATTGTCTAGGCTCATGTAGACCATTCACTTTTTAGAAAAAAAAAATCAACATTTTCAGACAAAATTCGTTAAAAGAAAAGCAATATTTTTTTAAACTCGTATATTTGAAAAACATTGACAAATCTGATTTTCCCCATATTTTTGAAAAAAACTTTGCCAATTTGAGAGAAGTACATGAATATGAAAATCTTCACTAATTTGAAAAAAAAAATCAAGAAATTACCAAAAAGTTCATGGGTTTTTTTAAATCACAAAATTGGGAAACGTTTATGGAATAAAAACTTCATGGATCTGAAATTTTTCACTAATTTGGAAAAGTTCATGGACTTTCATAACCAAGGTTCATGCTTTTGGAAAAACTTCACTGATTTAATTAAAAGTTCATGGATTTGAAAAAGGGTTCGCATGTTTGAGGGAAAAAGTTCATAACTTTCTAAAAAACTCATGAATTTAATGAAAACATTCACAAATTTTCAGAACAATTTCATGAATTGGAGAAAAAGCTCCAAATTCAAAAATATAAAAGTAAACGTAGAACAAGAAAAATAAAAAGGTAAAGTAAAAAAATAAAAATAAAACCAAACGAAACTGTTCCAAAACAAACAAACAAAAAGAAAAAGAAAGCTGTCTGGAAGCTCCCAAAGACCGGCTTGGATTTTTCTGGAGGCTTTCCCAAGACCAGCGATTGAATCTATCGAGTACCTTTTAAATGGGCCGGCCAGTAGAGAATCAATCGGGAGGGTGGGTGTGTTGTCCAAACACCCTTAAACGGCGCTTAAGCGCCGTATAGGAATCGTGGGTTCAAAGTGTCTCATTTTTTTGGATTTAGAACACTGGTTTTTTCGGTAGTTTGGTTTTCTTCTATTTTTCATTTAATTTTATGTTTGTTTTTTCTTTCCTTCTCCTTTTTGTATAAAAGCATTAACATTTTAAAAAGGAGAGGAACCAAAATGAGAAAATAATAGTATTACACTGTGCATCCGTGCATAAAACGACGAAGAGGCGTAGAAATGGAGAGATGTGCTAGAGCATGTGATAATTGATCTAGCGGACAAGAGGGTTGTGGGTTAGTTTGTTTGGTCTATTTCAGCTCGACGCCTCAGTGTATAAACAATTATTTTCTACTTATGTATTAGCACCATAAGCATATATGCTCCCTTCTACAAAATAAAGGACAATACCACTCATTTAGACATGCATGTATATCGATGCCTAAAATGTTATCTATTATGCAGTGAATGGGTAAATAGCTCGTAAAAAATTGTATGCATAAGATAAGAAAGGTGATTAACTCTTTCAAAAAGGGTAAAACGTGGTGCCCACCTTGCTAGTTTGAACAAAAGATGCATGTTTTGCATCACGATGATGTCGGATCAACCCCTTTTTCAGAAGAAATTTGCACATATTGGTGAGACAGGACGGGACACGATGACCCATAAATTTGACTCGTCGAATGAACTTTTAGCAGGTGGCAGAAGCTTAAATAAATTATGACTGAGTTTGTTCCCGAGAGAGAGAGAGAGAGAGAGAGAGAGAGAGAGAGAGAGAGAGAGAGAGAGAGAGAGAGAGAGAGTTCACACATGATGGGTCAGTAGCTACCGTTAGGCTCCCCGCACCTGATCTCGGACAAGATCATCCATGGAAACGAGAAGCCCTAAATAATTTCTCGTGTGCAGTAAATCCAGCACGTGCTCGAAAGCGACGCGGCTTGGCTAGCTGCTCATGCACACATAGTAAAAAGATCGAAAAGGCCATCATTGTCGCGTTGATCAAACCGACGATCTGCTTTGCTTGTCTATCGCAGTCACTTGTGGCATACTCCCTCAATCTCAAAATGAGTGTCTTAATTTAAGTGTAACTTTGTACTAAACTTAGTATAAATTTAAGACACTTATTTTGGGACGGAGGGAGTACTATGTAAGAAAAGAATCAGAGCAATTTTGTTTGGTAATCAACAAGATAACAAAGCTTCGTACACACGACCGGACAAGATGATGTGGAGCTTTGGCGGGATTCGTAGGGAATCGATCCCCTCCTCCAATGGCGGACACGGTCGGAAGAAGCAGGATGTAGGGTATTATTCTTTGAAGACCCAAACCTGGGTAACCTCTATGTGCAGACTCCGTCCCGGTACTTTCGACCTGGTCATGAACCCTGCCGAGGGATCTGACCGTATTTGTACGCCGTCATCCGCCGCTGCTCTCTTCCGTCCTCCCAACTTTAGAAGAGACCAACGCATTGACCTTGCCACCAAGACCCCGCTGAGACTGGCCGATGTTGGTGCGGTAGAAGCCACGCCGCTCCACCCTGGCCACCACGCGAGAACACGCGGAGACGAGCGCCATCCATTGAAGCTTTTCACTGGTCCCACCGCCCGATGCCGCCGAGACTCGCCGTTGTCGATGCGGTAGAAGCCACACCGCTCCACCCTTGGCATCGCGTGAGAACACGCCGAGACCAGGGCCCTCAATGAAGCCATCCATTGGTCACTCCGGCCAATGTACGGCTCCAAAGATGACGCCCCAAGGGGGGGTTGGACGCACGCATGCCGCCATCATCTGATCCGAGAAGTCCGAATTTGGGGTTTCCCCCGGAGCACACATGAAGCAAAGACAGCCCCACGACACCTCCAACGAGGTTATGACGCATGTGGGTGGCGCAACCGTCCAAGGGCAGTCCGGCGGTGACGCGGAGATCGAACCGCCGCGAGCAGCGTACAACCACCCGCGCTTTTGCCTTTTGTCTCCTCTGGTGAAGTTTGAACATGTGGCAGGATCTTTGGTAAATTATGACTGAATTTGTTGCCGGCCGCAATTTCTCGTTGTTGTTTTGCACTACAATAATAGAGAGATTGTTCACACACGGTGGGTGGGTGGGTAGCTACCTTACCCTCACGATTTCTTGGGTTTGTTCCCTGTTGACGCACGCAGCTCAGACTCCCTGACTGCAGATGTGATATACTCCCTCCGTTTTAAAATATAGTGCTTCCTCTATTTTCATACTTCAACTTTGACCATAAATTTAACCAACGAGACTGATTGCGGCGGGAGCAAAAGTTATACCGGTGAATTCGTATTTAAAAGAAGTTTTCAATTATATGATTTTTTTCTCCCGCCACAGTCGGTCTCGTTGGTTAAATTTACTGTCAAAGTTGGACCTCGGGAAGCTATATTTTGGAATTGAGGGAGTAGTACATTATGTATCATCCATGGAGAAAACAAAAGAAAGAGAAGCCCTAATCCAGCACGTGTGGTAAAGCGACGCGGCTTTGGCTTTGCTTGCTTAAATTATCACAGTCGTTTTCATCACATAGCCAAAGTTTCTTGTGTCATACTTGGCAAACAAATTTGTTTGGTGAGCATCCATCAGGATAACAAAGCTTTCGTCCTACACACGGCCTTCCGGACAAGATGCTGGACAAAGCGGTTTGACTGATTTTCTTTCGAGGTCAAACCCACAAGCAACGTCCCTCTCAGTCAGAGAGAGCCAATCTGTGAAGAAACTACTTATACTGCAGTGAATGAATCATTCATATACTTATATTCATATTCATATTTGATATTATTCGGCCACAACTCAGTTTCTCAAGGCGTTCTGGAAGCTCAACAACACAAAAACTTGTGCAAGAAAGAGGACCTTATAAGCTGGATTTCAGACAAACCTGAAGCTCACTAACAAGCAGAGAGGGGAGCCATTAATTAGTGAACCAACCCTACCTACTACTAACCCTAACCCACGCAGGAAGAACACTAGTCCGTACGTACGTACAAGGAGAGAAATCTTGGTTAAGCTGAAACAAACATCGTCACTTAGAACATTGCTGCCCCCCAACCGATGAAAAAAAGATCAACTACCCCCCTTGCAGCACAAGTGCAAAATCAGTAATCAATCTACCAGCTCCATCCACTCCCCTTGCATCCGCGCATCAGCTAGCCTCGACCGGTAGATCGCCATGGCAAAAAAAGATTGAAAGACAAGATCATGTCAGCAGCGTCGAGACGGCGGCGAGGCCACGGAGCATGTGGGCGACGCGGCGGGCGTCGAGGCCGATGCGGGGGCAGAGCGCCTGCGAGTGGACCGTGTAGAAGATCTTGTCGCCCACGAGGGAGAAGCTGGCGCTGACCACCTCCGCGCCCTCCTGCTCCAACACGGCGATCACCTCGTGCAGCCGGAACGGCCGCCCGACCTCGGTCGCCAGCGCCACGTCCAGCGTTCCGTCCTGGTGCCGCACCTCGATCACCGGCAGCACAGTTGTGGACAGTGCTGCTCCCTTGTAGTCGCCGGCGGAGACGGAGGATGAGCAGCCAGCGGTGCCGCCGAAGAGGGCGGCCTGCTTGCGGCGCTTGAGGTCGTCGATCCGGCCCCGGAGCTGCTTGATGTAGGCCGCCGCGCTGTCCAGCTGATCCAGCTGCGTCGCCGCGTCCTGCACACACAGAACCAAAGCCGTCGTCGTCAGACCATGCGAATTGATCAATTTGCATAGACACACACAGACAACCTTGCCCTTTTTAGTGTCTAATAGTAGTAGTAAAATAAAGAAAATGATCCACTGATAATATTGTACTTGTGATCAATAAGTGTAGTGATCCACGCACAATTAAAAAAAGGAATTCAGATTTTGTCAGGAAGAGAAAGGCATGTGCCTCGACTCCGAGTGAGGGGTACGTTGTCTGGTGAGCGAATCAATGTGCCAGCTATCTTGGTGTGCACGTCGCCACCACCAACCAATTTCAGGCACAATAATTCATCTTGAGTGGACCAGGGAAGGAGTAAGTAGGTGCTCCGCATCACATCACATCACACACGTACCTTGTTGCTGGACGGCGGCGAGGAAGATGAAGAAGAATAATGGCGGAGGTGGTGGGCCGGGACGAGGGAGGAGAGCTTGAGGCAGAGTCCCTTCATGTGCAGCCGCCGGTTCTTCTCCACCTCCTTGCGCTCCATCTTGCTGCAACCTCCTCCTCCTCCTACCCCACCGGCGCCGCAGCCGCTGCTTGTGGTGTGGTGGCTCCCGTCCAGCGCCATGGCTCCTCCGCGGCCGGCCTGCCTCCTGCTCTTCATTGGTGTGCTGAGTGGAGTTGCGCTTTGGTGTCTCTCTCTCTCTCTCTCTCTCTCTCTCTCTCTCTCTCTCTCTCAAGGTCAAGGTGGAGGAGGAGGAAGGTGCGTAGAGATGGATGAAGAGATTGGAGCTGGTGGTTGAGCTGGGGAGCTTATTTGTACAGCCGGAGCTGTGTTGTGGACGGAGGGAGGAGCAAGACGGACTGACGGACGGACGGACGGCAACTGATTAATTAACAAAATGGAGCAAGCGGACGGAGGGAGGGAGTACATTGTTATTTTTGCAGGGAATAATAAATCCAATATATATGATGCTAGACAATGCCCATACAGAAGAGTGTAAATCAATTAGCTGAACATGGGTACCTAGTCTTAGTTCAGCAGGCTGTGTCTGAGTTTCTTCTCACGTACATATGCAGGGCGTAGGAGTACATGATCGTGCAGGGCATAGGAGTACATGATGTATTGCTGCTGCGTTTGCCAATACAGAAGCATATGAAATATAGTTACAAGCATACTCTTGTTACAAGTTCAGATGGTGCAGAGCAGCGTACCAGCCAAAAATGAAATCCATCTAATGCCTAGCAGAGTAGTGCAACAACAAAAAGGAAATCCTTCTAATTAATGCCTAGCACAGTAGTGCAACAACTGAAGCGGGAATCCTTCTAATGCCTAGGATCAGAATAAATTAAGGAATAAGCACATGTTATCATGCCCCGATTAATAGGCATCTTTGCAAAGCCTTCACCTACTTATAGGTGGAGATGAATCTACTGCAACCAAATCCATGGCCATGCTATTTATTTTCGAGTAACTTGGACTATGAGGTGGAAAAGCACATCCTTGGGCATCAGACATATCATTATGTCAACAAAGTAACTAACTAATTGGTATGATAGAAAATAATCAAAACTATAGGAGAATCTAAATCATAATTCAAACGTGCGGGAGAACATGTCTTGCCTGACAAATTTCTGCCTTTTTCCTAGCTCCTACTCACTTGCCTGATCTCTAGCCTGTCTCTTTGCGCCTCCTGCAGTTTGGGTAGAGAAGGCTGCGATGTGAGATCCAGAAAGAACTAATACTGCAATTTTACATATTAGGCTAAGTAAATGTGAGGAACGGAGGGCGTGAAAAAGACAGCCTAGCGAATTGATTAACGGCCGCCGGCGACGATGACGGTGATCTGAATCCCTAGCTTCGTGCAGACGGTCTGGAGGTCCTTGGGGAGCAGCGCTTTAGCTGAAAGGGCGGCCGTGGAGCGCATCGTATGCAGAAGAATTAGTATTGTGACGGCACCGCCGCCGGGATGAGCAGCGCGTAGCCGGCGGCGTACTTGAAGTGCTCGGCGTCAGAGGACATGGGGGAGGGGGCAGATGAGACGGCGATGAGGAGGGCGTAGGTTCAGTGATGATGGGTGGTGGACTGCTGCAGCGGAGGAGGCATGAGAGGCGCCGGGGAACGGACGGCGTTGGCACCATACTTGCGGTGGTTGTAGGCGGAGGAGACGGGAAATGGGGCGGGGGAGTGGAGGTCGTGGAGGACTGCATCGGCAAAGAGGAGGCACCCGACCATCGGAGCGGACGGCGTCGGCCGCGCCAGATCAGGGTTTGATTGCTGGCTCGAGGAAGGTAGCGAGGATTGGGTCTGGATGGGTCTGGAACTGAGTGGCGGAGGGGCTCTCTAGAAAAGTATGGAGACTTTCGAGCATCTTTTTGCAAACTGCCAGAGCTCACCTCAGATGCGTTAGATATAGATCAAACGGCTGAAATTGATAGATGGCAGACACACCATCACCACCAAGTCGGTTTTTATAGGAGTAGAGAAATGGCAACGCCCTGGGTTGGTCTCATTTTTTTTTTTATGTTTTCGTGTGGGTCCCTATCCATGATGCTCTGCTTTCTCTCCACCGCAGCCCGCCACACGCAACCACGTTGTTGCTTTTTTCTTTGCTCGGCCATGTGAAATGGAGTGTGGCAAGGGTAACGGTTCACCACGGCTTTTGTAGAAAATCACAAAAGACCGCCAACTCGGCGTCAAGCGAGTAATAGAACACATTGATTCGGGAATGAGCTGTGTCCAACACCAGAGGTGACATGTGGGACCCGTCTAGCGGGCTGATGTGGCCGACCGGGGAAGAAGAGACGGCCATCCTCTGTTTCCAGCGACCGGATCAGTTGGTACCAGTGGTGCCGATCGTTGTCGTGGCCGCTCTCCGCATCGTCGCTTTGCCTTCAAAAGGATTGAGATTTTAAAGTTTGTGGAGGTCTTCATTCCAGAGGAATATCTGATGCAAAGTAAGTATCAAGGTTCAAGGAACTCTAGTTTGACAACAGTCACTTCAGTCCCGCGGGGTCTTCATTTAACAGTATTTTTCCTTGAAGCTCACGTGGATGTAACATGATAAATCTCTATGCTATCAAATTAATACTCTGCATCAAGATTATGCACAACTATAATTATGGAATTTGTAGTTTTTTTACTCTGTAAATTAAATTGGTTATCCCGAATTAACCATATAGATGGTTTTGGTATGATATTATTTTCACTTATTGGCTACTAGTATGCATGCTGATGATGCAAAGTGTTGCTTTCCATCCATTTCCTGGCCTCCGTCCCGTTCCACCACGCTTGATGATCCACTCGCAACTGAGAAAACCGCACACGGTTTGAAATGGGTAAACGGAGCCCGCGGTCGTCGTCTTGCTCTCGCCGTCCAATTCCATTTTCTCACTCCACCGCTGGCTGCCGGCCAGATCGGGGACGACAGGTGCATCGTTGTTTCAAAAATTTACGCCATGGTTAAGTGGTGATTCAGGGTAAGATTAGCTCCAACTCCGCCCCTGTGTATACACACTACATACACAAAACACACAAACACTATCATTCACAGAAAGGAGAAGAAAAAATGGAGTCGCTGTCAACGTACGTGTCCTATCGACCATAAGCGGTCCAAGCAACTTTTAGCAGCTTATATTTATACAAAGGGGGCCTGTCTTTCACAATCACGCACCCACGCCTTCCAAACCCATCCTCCAATATATTGATCATATAGACAAGTAACAATGCCCAAGTAATGATCAGGTGATGATTTCGACGTCTGTCTCAACATAAGACCAAACTACTTACTCTATGGGAGTTGAGAAATAGACTGACAAGGCAGTGAGACGACTATGTATATGCAATAATTGTGGGTTCAAGGTAGAGCAACGTATTCCGTGACGCCCGGGGTGATGTGACGCAGGCCGTGTCTGGACTTCCCGTCGATTAGTATAACCCGTTTTGTTCTGCTTGCTTTTATTTTTGTATTTTTAAATTCCCACGAATCTTTATTTTATGGGAATCAGTTTCCATCGATATTTATTTTTCTATTTCTATTTAATTTCTTTTTGTATCACTATGCTCTTATAACACTTTCTGTTATTGCAGTTAAGAGACCAAAAAAATAATATCGAGGGAACAAAATTGTGTCACATCACTAGTGGGCCAGCACCCTAAAACGGCATACTCTAAACCCTGACGAAATAGCCTAAATTGGCATGTATGTCTTGCGGAATTAAGCCTTTTCTATGAAGAGATCAGTGTAGTTTTTTTTTTTGAAAAGTAGTAGCTTTGTTTAAGCTAGTAAAGCGCGTACAGTACAGCTACACGATCACGGCCAGCAAATATTTTAATCGCACCTTGATCCTTGAATCCCCATTGCTAAGCTGCCGATGCTGATATAGTTTCATAATGAGACATGCCGGATCCATGTTAGCGCGTTCAGCAGAGAGTTGACAGATTATAAAATTACGGTTACAAAATTATTCGAATCTCTACAGTCTACTTGCATTCACACTCTTGTAATGTATACCTGACTGACGTGTATAGGAGTTGTTAATTCACCTAATTTAAGCACTTTAATTAATTGAAGATGTAGTTATGGCAATTATTTAATTGAAAATGTAGTAATGTGTTTATTATTTTGTATGACGTAATTAAGATGACGAGAGTGACACAATAACAAATAAATTAAGCAAAAAATGTGGCATTTTGGTAGATTTTATACTTATTCGTGCACCACACATGGGCCCAGCAAAGATTAACTAAAGACTTAGTTATTTAAAGTCGTAATCAAGATATCATGTATATGTGCAACATAATGATGCAGTGGCCAGGCTTTAACCTCCTTTACGAAAACAAATCAAGTCAATTTCGACACTCGGTAAAAGTTAAGATCATTATCCAAGTGCAATATTGCTCCATTTAAATCCATATGGGGGCTGATCCACATGTTGTTTTGCTAAAAAGTTAACTTTTTTACCTTTTACAGAGGTATTGTGGTGAGAAACAATCATAATCGAAAAGATCAAATAAAAGAATCACTGATGTGAAAAAACAATATGACAGTCACTTCCATACGCCAAATAAAGTATGTACAAATGGACATGTAGATTGATTCCTTGCTGGTGACTTTTCGGCCCCAGACATTCACCCTCTGGTGACGAGAAAGAAAGCGAAGTGGAGCATGGGTCCAAACGCCATCACATCTTCATTCGGCACGTTTACATGCATGTAACATCGGCCTAGCTCTCCCTTTCATGCATCACTTCTCCTTTTCTTTTGGAATATAAACATCAACATATTGCTGAGTCAATGCGTAGTATATATTCATTTATTAGGCACGATTCATACTTCTCTCAATCTTCTGTTTCGTACAAAGTTTCAGTAGTTTAGAATCTAGAATTTGCTTTTTGTCAAAGAATTATTAACCTAACTGTCAATGTCAGGCCAAAGTCTTGATGTTGAAGGTATTTGCTCCTTTCCCCCAATTAATTTGTTCTCAACGTGCAAGTGCAAAATATATGTAGTCTGAAAAATGCCTCATGCATCCATGAGGTCGAATTTCTTTAATCTGGCTGGAACCAATAGCCACCTAATGAATTAATATTTATGTGTCACAGGGAAAATGCGGCTGTTTAGTTATTTAACTAATGTTAGATCACACTACTCTTTTTCTTACGGCCGTGCAATCGATAACCCGTGATACATATTGCACAACTCGCGAAGTTGTTCAGGCATCTCCACAATGCAATTACACAACCAAACATTTATCATAATCTACGACATACTAACACAACAGCCACACAACCATACCGTATTGTTTCTTTCTGCGCGGAAGTTTCCGATCTATTCATCTTCAAATATGGTAGTACATCAACCAATTTCAGGCAGACACACCACACAGAGAGGAGAGCACAATAATTCATCTTGAGTGGACCAGGGAAGTACTGTAGGTGATACACACCACACACGTATTCATGTGTGTGTATTTGTTTTTAGAAAACTCGGGTATTCTTTCTTTTGGGAAAGTAAATACTGTATTCCTTACTGTATGCATATGTTACTAGTGCTCGGTAATAGTGAGGAGACGTTCCCGTCGACGATGAGGCGCCTACGGTGACTTCGTAAATCTCAAGATGATATGCCGGCTCAGTCTTTCGGAGGCACTCATAGGGGTATGGTGTGCGTGTGTGCGTTCATATGGGTGAGTGTATGCGCGTGTATATGAGCACTTGTGTTTGTACTGATGTTAAAAAAAAAAACAGTGTGGGTGCTCAATTAGCTGCCTCTCCTTTCCTGTCCTGTCCTGACCTGACAGCGGCATGAGTTGTGCTAATCAATCCGCCAAGATCTGCCTTTTGCTGGCTAATCAACAGGAGAGGAGACCAAGGAGAGAAGAGGTGGATGATGCCCAAGGTAGGTAGTAGAATAGAGTTTTTACGTACCTTGTTGCTGGACGGCGGCGAGGAAGATGAACAAGTGGAATAATGGCGGAGGTGGTGGGCCGGGAGGAGGGAGGAGAGCTTGAGGCAGAGTCCCTTCATGTGCAGCCGCCGGTTCTTCTCCACGTCCTTGCGCTCCATCTTGCTGCCGCTGCAGCCTCCTACGACGCCGCCGCAGCCGCTGCTTCTGATGTGGCTCCCGTCCACAGCTCCTCCGCGGCCGCTCTGCCTCCTGTTCTTCATTGTTGTGGTGAGTCGAGTTGCGCTCGGTGTAGAAAGGGAGAGGGAGGTATTGGATTGCGTTGAAGCTGGTGGTGGTGTTGGTGCGAGCTGAGGCGAGGTGTGGATGAAGATGGGAGCTGGTGGTTGAGCTGGGGGTGGGAGGGGAGGGAGCTTATTTATACACCCGGAGAGGCCTGCCGTGCTCTGTTGTGGACGGAGGAGCAAGACGGACGGCGACTGATTAATTAACAATATGGAGCAAGCGGGCAACAAAAAAGGAAAAAGAAAGATAGAAGTAAAGAACAAATCAGTTGAGTGAGGGATGGACGGAGGGAGCAGCAAGTGGTGGTGGTGGTGGTCAGAGGTCAACTCCCTCTGGTCCGGGTCCATCGGAACGTGTATGTTTGGGCGGCCGGCTGAGGTTGCTGCCAGCCCACCCGAGTTCGAGTCCCGACTTGGACACGCGGTGCTCGCGGAGTTTCTCCTATAAAAAAATGCCAACGCCCTGGGTTGGTCCCATTTATTTTTTTATGTTTTCGTGTGGGTCCCACCCATGATCCTCTGTTTTCTCTCCACTGCAGCCTGCCACGCGCAACCACATTGTTGATTGTTGCTTTGCTCGGCCATGTGAAATGGAGTGTGGCGTGGGTAACGGTTCACCGCGACTTTTTCAGAAAATCACAAAAGACCGCCAACTCGGCGTCAAGCGAGTAACAGAACACACTGATTCGGGAATGAGCCGTGTCCAACAACAGAACTGGCGTGTGGGACCCGTCTAGCGGGCTGATGTGGCCGAGCCGGGGAAGAAGAGGCGGCCATCCTCTGTTTCCAGCGACCGGATCAGTTGGTACCAATGGTGCCGATCGCTGTGGTGGCCGTTCTCCGCATCATCGCTTTGCCTTCAAAAGGATTGAGATTTTAAAGTTTGTGGAGGTCTTCATTCTAGAGGAATATCAGGTGCAAAATAAGTATCAAGGTTCAAGGAACGCAGTTTGACAACTATCACTTGAGTCCTGCGGGATCTTCATTTTACAGTATTTTTCCTGAAGCTCACGCGGATGTAACATGATAAATCTCTACCCTAACAAATTAATACTCTGCATCAAGATTATGCACAACTATAATTATGAAATTTGTAGTTTTTTTTACTCTGTAAATTAAATTGGTTATCCCGAATTAACCGTATAGATCATTTTGGTATGATATTATTTTTCGCTTATTGGGTACTAGTATGCATGATGATGATGCGAAGTGTTGCTTTCCATCCGTTTCCTGACGTCTGTCCCGTTCCACCATGCTTGATGATCCACTGCAACTGAGAAAACCGCACACGGTTTGAAAAGGGTCAACGGAGCCCGGCGGTCGTCGTCTTGCTCCCGCCGTCCAATTCCATTTTCTCACTCCACCGCTGGCTGCCGGCCAGATCGTGGACAACCGGTGCATCGTTGCTTCAAAAATTTACGCCATGGTTAAGTGGTGATTCAGGGTAAGATTAGCTCTAGCTCCACCCCTGTGTATACACACTACATACACAAAACACATAAACAATATCATTCATAGAAAGGAGAAGAAAAATAGAGTCGCTGTCAACGTACGTGTCCTATCGACCATAAGCGGTCCAAGCAACTTTTAGCAGCTTTTATTTATATAAAGGGGGCCTGTCTTTTACAATCATGCACCCACGCCTTGCAAACCCATCCTCCAATATATTGATCATATAGACAAGTAACAATGCCCAATTAATGATCACGTGATGATTTCGACATCTGTCTCCACATAATACCAAACTATTTTTTTTTTGCGAATGACCAAACTAATTACTCCATGGGAGTTGAGAAATAGATTTCCCATTACATCACTATTGGGCCAGCACCCTAAAACGGCATACTATAACCACTGACAAAATAGATTAAAATGGCATGCATGTCCCGTCGAATTAAGTCTTTTCTATCAAGAGATTAGTGTATTGTTAGCGCGTGGACTACATATGTACACTAATAATGTTAGCAATCTTGTGGGCTACATATATACACTAATAATGTTGTTAGCAATCACATGGGCTACATATATACACTAATAATGTTGTTAGCGAGGTTGTTACACACGTGTATGTATAGACACCATTTAGACAAAAACACAATCACTTCATTCCATAAAGGAAAAAAGAATAGTCGCTATCAATGACGTGTCCTATCCACCATAAGCGTTCCAAGCAGCCTTTAGCAACTTTTATCAAGGGGGGCCGTCTTTCACAATCATGCGCCCACACCTTCAAAACCCATCCTGTAACATATCGATCGTATAGACAAGTAACAATGCCCAACTAATGATCACGTGATGATTTCGACGTCTGTCTCCACATAAGACCAAACTACTTACTCCATGGGAGTTGAGAAATAGACTGACGGGGCAGTGAGACGACTATGTAGAGCAACGTATTCCGTGACGCCCGAGGTGATGTGACACAGGCCGTGTCTGGACTTCCCGTCGATTAGTATAACCCATTTTGTTCTGCTTGCTTTTATTTTTGTATTTTCAGTTTCCCACGAATCTTCATTTTATGGGAATCAGTTTCCATCGATATTTATTTTTCTATTTCTATTTAACTTCTTTTTGTCTCACTATGCTAATTATATCACTTTCTGGTATTTCAGTTAAGAGACCAGAAAAGATAATATTGAGGGAACAAAATTGTGTCACATCACTAGTGGGCCAGCACCCTAAAACGGCATACTCTAAACACTGACGAAATAGCATAAACTGGCATGCATGTCCTGTGGATAAGCCTTTTCTGTGAAGAGATCAGTGTAGTTTTTTTTTTTAAAAAGTAGTAGCTTCGTTTAAGCTAGTAAAGCGCGTACAGTACAGCTACACGATCACGGCCGGCAAATATTTTAATCGCACCTTGATCCTTGAATCTCCATTGCTATGATACCGATGCTGATCTAGTTTCATAATGAGACATGCCGGATCCATGTTAGCGCGTTCAGCAGAGAGTTGACATATTATAAAATTATGGTTTTGACGTTTGGTCGCCACGAGCTATACAAAATTATATGTATCGCTACAGTCTACTTGCATTCACACTCTTGTAATGTGACGTGTATAGGAGTTGTTAATTCACCTAATTTAAGCACATTAATAAACTGAAGATGTAGTTGTGGCAATTAGTTAACTGAAAATGTAGTAATGTGTTTATGGTTTCGTATGACGTAATTAAGATGATGAGAGTGACACAATAACAAATAAATTAAGCAAACAAATGTGGCATTTTGGTAAAGTTTATACTTATTCGTGCACCACCATCGGCCCAGCAAAGATTAACTAAAGACTTAGTACTCCCGGATATCATGTATATGTGCAACATAATGATGCAGTGGCCGGGCTTTAACCTCCTTTCCGAAAACAAATCATGTCAATTTCAACACTCAGTAAAAGTTAAGATCGTTATCAAAGTGCAATATTGCTCCATTTAAATCCATATGGGGGCTGATCCACATGTTGTTTTGCATAAAGTTATTTTTTTACCTTTTACAGAGCTATTGTGGTGAGAAACAATCACAATCGAAAAGATCAAATAAAAGAATCACTGATGTGAAAAAACAATATGACAGTCACTTCCACACACCAAATAAAGTACGTACAAATGGACGTGTAGATTGATTCCTTGCTGGTGACTTTTCAGCCCCACCCAATCACCCCCCGGCGACGAGAAATAAAGCAAAGTGGAGCATGGTTCCAAACGCCATCACATCTTCATTTGGCACGTTTACATGCATGTAACATCGGCCTAGCTCTCCCTTTCATGCATCACTTCTCCTTTTCTTTTGGAACATAAACATCAACATATTGCTGAGTCAATGCGTAGTATATATTCATTTATTAGGCACGATTCATACTTCCCTCAATCTTCTGTTTTAGAATTTGCTTTTTGTCAAAGAATTATTAACCTAACTGTCAATGTCAGGCCAAAGTCTTGATGTTGAAGGTATTTGTTCCTTTCCCCCAATTAATTTGTTCTCAACGTGCAAGTGCAAAATATATGTAGTCTGAAAAAGGCCTCATGCATCCATGAGGTTGAATTTCTTTAATCTGGCTGGAACCAATAGCCACCTAATGAATTAATATTTATGTGTCACAGGGAAATTGCGGCTGTTTAGTTATTTAACTAATGTTAAATCACACTACTCTTTTTCTTACGGTCGTGCAATCGATAACCCGTGATACATATTGCACAACTCGCGAAGTTGTTCAGGCATCTCTGCAATGCAATTACAGAACCAAAAATTTAACATAATCTACGACATACTAACACAACAACCACACAACCATACCGTATTGTTTCTTTTTGCACGAAAGTTTCCGAACTATTCATCTTCAAATATGGTAGTACATCAAACAACAGAAAAAAATAAAAAATTACATCTACATCCATAAACCACCTACCCACCACTACAAACAATAAAGCTAGCTGAAGGATTGGTTTGAGACGCCTATCACGCCCTCAAATACCACAAAAGGTATTGGTGTGAAAAGAGTACTGCAGTCACTTCCACGCGCTGAATAAATATGTACAAATATGAACAAACGGAATGTTCTTTTCGGCCCTTCCCAATCACTTGCACACCCTCGGTCCACCTGTTATCAACCTGCCTGTCGGGTTGCCAGGGTGCGTGCCTTCCGGGAAGATCGAAAGGCTTGCATCACCCCCAAGAGCCTGTCGCCGCAAGCCGCCCAGCAACAGATGGCTGGGAGGCACTGTTTGCCCTCGAGCTGCCCAGTAAGACGGTACTCCACCATTCTTTATAGGAGTAATAGTTGAGGAGATCAAACAGTGTTATACATGCCTTCGGTTATCTTCTATCCTATGTGAACTAAAACATCAACAATGTTAAGTAGCAGATGAATTGTGCAATCGTGTGTGCTGCATATATACGGTACTGTGGTCATCTATCTCAAAATCCAATAATAACATTGTTAGCTTGGTTTTACACACTTGTATATAGACACTATGTACACAAAAACCCAATCATTATCATTAGCAAGAAAAAAAAAAGAAATACAGTCACTACCAACATACGTGTCCTATCGACCAAAAGCGCTCCAAGCAGCCTTACACAAAATATATGGACGATAGAGAAGTCACAGTACTTAATTAAAGATCATGTGATGATTTCGACGTCTTTCTCCACATAAAACCAAACTAGTTACTCCATCGGACTTGAGATATAGACTGACAGGGCATTGAGACGGCTATGTATGCAACACTGGATATGTTGATTAGCTTCAGATAATAATATATGTATGCATCAATTATGGGATAAAGGCAAAGCAACATATTCCGTGATGCACCAGGATGATGAGACACAGGCTGTGTCTGGATTTCATGTCGATTAGTATAACCCGGTTTGTTCTGCTTCCCACAAATCTTTATTTTATTGGAATCGGTTTCCATCGATATTTATTTTTCTATTTAATTTATTTTTCTCTCACTAGGCTCATTTTAACACTTTCTGGTATTGGAGTTAAGAGACTGAAAAAAGTTTGAGGGAACAAAATTTTGTCACGCCACTATTGGGCCAGCACCCTAAAACGACATACTCTAACCACGGGCGAAATAGCCTAAATTGGCAAGCATGTCCTGTCGAATTAAGCTTTTTCTATCAAGAGATCAGTGTAATTTTTTTTTTCCAGAAAAGTTGCTTCGTGTAAGCTAGCGAGGACAAAAGGTAATGCTAGAATAATTAACTATACTTGATAAGGCACAAAGCGTGTACAATACAGCTGCATGATCACGGTGTGCAAATATTTTAATGGCACCTTGATCCTTAAATCTCCACTGCTAAGCTACCGATAGAGCCGTGAGATAGAGCACACATGCTGACATGTATGGGAGTTGACAGATTAGCGCGTTCAGCAGAGGGTTGACAGATTATAAAATTGTGGTTTTGACGTCGCCACGAGCTATACAAAATTGTACGTATCTGTACTTGCATTCAGACTATGTAATGTACACCAGACTCTGACGTGTATGGGAGTTGTCAATTCACCTAATTTAAGCACTTTAGTCTGGCTAGTGGCAGTTAATTAATTAATTCAAGATTTAGCTATGGCAATTAGTTAACTTAAGATGTGGCAAGAGTCACACAGTCACAACAAAATTAACCAATCACATGCGGCATTTTGGTGGAGTTTATACTCATCCGCGCACCCCCTCGGCCTGGAAGAGAACAAGTAAACACGTCATAATCTCATGATCTTTTGATTAGGATATCATGCATGTGTGCATCACAGTGATATCATGCATGGGTTGAACCTCCTTTAAAAAAATCATGTCAAATTCGACACTTTGTAAAGTTTAACATTGTTATCCAAGTGCAATATTTCTCCACTTAAATCTATATGGAGCTGATCCACATGTTGTTTTGCATAAAGTTATTTTTCACCTTTTACAGAGCTATTGTTGTGTGAAAAAATCACGATCGAAAAGAATTACTGATGTGGAAGAAAATAATACGGCAGTCACTTCCACGCGCCAAATAAAATATGTACAAACTGACGTGTAGATTTTTTGTGTGTGGGTAAACTGACGTGTAGATTCATTCCTTGCTGGTGACTTTTCGGCCCCGCCCAATCACCCTCTGGTGACGAGGAAGAAAGCGAAGTGGAGCATGTGTCCAAACACCATCACATCTTCATTTGACACGTTTACATGCATGTAACACCGGCCTAGCTCTCCCTTTCACCCATCACTTTTCTTTTTCTTTTGGAACATGAACATCAATATATTTGCTGAGTCAATATATAGTATATTTGTTTTTAGGCATCATGACATCCACATATATTTTCTTCTGTTTTGCACAAAGTTTCATTAGTTTGGAAACTAGAATTTGCTTTCTGTCAAAGAATTATTAACTTAACTGTCAATGTCATACCAAAGTCTTGATGTTGAAGATATTTATTTCTTTCCAAATTAATTTGTTCTCAACGTGCAAGTGCAAAATATATGTAGTCTAAAAAAGGTCTCATGCATCCACGAGGTCGAATTTCTTTAGTCAGGCAGAAACCACTAGCTAACTAAGGAATTAATACTTTTATGTCGTGGCGAAATTGCGGCTGTTTAGTTAAATAATTATTGTTCAGTCGCAGTGCTCTTTTGGTCCCGGCCGTGCACCCAATAACCGGGATACATATTGCACAACTCACATATTTGTTCAGGCATCTCTACCATGCAATTACACAGCCAAACATTTACCATACACACCTAGCTCTCCATGCATCACTTCTATTTTTCTTTTGGAACATAAACATTAATATATTTGTTGAGCTAATTCGTAGTACATATTCATTTGTCATGCATGATTCATACTTTACTAAATCTTTCTACCATACGCACCCTGACATCCACATATATTTTCTTCTGTTTCGTCTGAAGTTTCATTATTTCAGAAACTAGAATTTTCTTTTTGTCAAAGAATTATTAACTTAACTTTCAATGTCAGACCAAAGTCTTGATGTTCAAGGTATTTGTTCCTTGCCAAATTAGTTTGTCCTCAACATGCAAGTGCAAAATATGTAGTCTGAAAAGGGCCTCGTGCATCCACGAGGTCTAATTTCTTTAATCTAGCCGGAACCATTAGCTAACTAAGGAAATAATATTTATATGTCATGGCGAAATCGCGGCTGTTTAGTTAAATAATTGTTGTTAAGTCACCCTGCCCTTTTGATCCGGGATACATATTGCACAACTCTCGGATTTGGTCAGGCATCTCGATCATACAATTACACAGCCAAACATTTACCATAATCTAGATATCGAGTAATTTGTACATGAATGAATTCCAAAAATTTGTTTTCCAAAAAAGTTCTCCAGTGATGTACTGACACGGATGCTATTGGCTGGAAGGGTGCATGCACTCCAGTCGTTGTTGTTGTTAGCCGAAGTATATGTACACCACATTTAAAATTTTATATTTTAACATGTACAACAAGCTATTATAACCCAAAACTTGTTAATATAATTTATAGAGGGTGATTATAGATCAAAGATTGATCAATATATTATTTCATACATTGATCATGTTGTGAGTTCGACACCTTTACTAGCTAGTTAAGGTGTTTCCATCACTAATCGGTCATTTAATGAACAGACATCATGTAACATTTGTGGGATGTTTATTTATACAGTTAAGTGACACTTTTTTCCTTTTTACCCAAATCGACTTACTATCAAACCAATGCTCCCAGTCGTTCGGAAATTCTTGAAACATCTATACCAATTCTAGTGCTGAAGGCCTGCAGAATAACAAGAGAGAAATTTATGAAGTTAGTTAACTTAATTTGATGCAAATTAGATAAATTTATATTTGATATTTACATGGAAACCAATTCTCCATCACATAATGCAATTTTTTCCAGTCGCGCCTAACTAAATTAGCACATACATTCTGGCCACAAGAGTGGGACAAATAATAAGTAAATAATGAAATCAATTAAGACGTGTATGTCACGTTGTGTACATCCAAGGTTGTTTTCAAACTTCTGGGCTAGCTTCCGCGCTTCTTTTGTTTATTTCTATCATTCTATAGCCCAAGAAAATGATTGGAGAGGAATCTATAGTTCCGCAGTTCCACATATGCACAGGGACACTCTTATTTTCTTTTGTGCCTTTTACTTCTATATATGTCGTTAATTCAGTTTAATGTTACATTAGAAACTAACATTAACCAT
Organism: Triticum timopheevii; assembly: GCA_963921465.1. NCBI lineage: Eukaryota > Viridiplantae > Streptophyta > Magnoliopsida > Poales > Poaceae > Triticum > Triticum timopheevii. The sequence continues at coordinate 2,930,075 of OY997266.1, read as the reverse complement.
CAGGTAAGTATGAAAACATATTTTAAATAATGCCATCACTCCAAGGTTCCAAAAAGAAAAAAAAATATTTTGACACAAAAATCAGTTTATTCAGAAAATAATGCTTTTAATGGTACAATTTTCATGCTGCATAAACTATATTTTATTGGTATAATTAATTATTGGTTGAAATATTAATCCTAGGACTCGCGTGCGCATTACGTTTTGCAACATATGTACGTACCGGGGAGTGTATAGTGTAGAATATTCTGTGGGCAGCAGCAGAGTGATTAGCGTTAATGATGACGGCCCCTTCTTCCTGAAGAATGGTAATCACCTCATGGAGCTTGATAGGCCTCTCCGTGCTGCATATCAGTCTCACCTCCATGCTTGCATCGCCGGGTTGCAGCACCTCCACTACTAGTGGCGATGCCTCCAATTTTTTCCCTCCTTCTGGTGACCCTGCGCCGCCGCTCGTGGTAGCAGTGATAATGGGCGTCGCGATGCCACTAACTCCCAGTAAGGTAGCCATGGCTTGTATAGAGGTCTTCTTGTGTTGTAGCTCATCGACCTGCTCCTTGAGCTTCTTGATGTATGATGCCGCCACATCCAGGCTGCCTAACTGGGTCATTGTATCCTATATATGCATTAAAGGCACAATAATATTAACAGATTAGGGAGTGCTTTTTTTATTGTATGACATGATTTCCTTGGTTGATAGCCATTCCTTTCCCAGATAATGGAAGAGTTTTATTTTGAGAAAAGTATATTTTTCGTCCCTCAACTTTTGGTGGAGTCTAGATTTGGTCCCTTAACTTCAAAACCGGATAACTTGCACCCCCAACTACTGAAACCGGACAAGGTTCATCTCCGGTCTTGGTTTTGACCCGTTTTGGTGCTGACTCACCCTGGTTTTGACCGTTACTGACTCAAATTCACGTATTTTTTTCATATTCGTGAACCTTTTGAAATTCACATACTCTTTTCAAATATGCGTTGTTTTTACTAGGTCACATATTTTTTTTTAAAAAATAAACATTCTTTTTTCAAATCCGTAAACTATTTTAAAATTTGCGTACTTTTTTCAGATATGTTTTTCTAAACAAATTGCATACTTTTTTCAAATCCGCGTATTTTTCCCAAGTTCGTGTAATCTTATCAAATCCAATTTTTCTTTTCAAATCCATGAATTATTTTTGAAATTCGCATACTTGTTTCAAATCGGCATACTTTTTAAAGTTCACATATTTCTTTCAAATCCGTGTTCCTTTTCCAATCGATGAACTTTTTCTGAAACTCACGTACTTGTTTCAAACTGGACATATTTTTTCCAAATCCACATATTTTTTCTAATTTGCGTAAAAAGTTTGAAATCCGCATACTTTTTTCAAGTTCGCATATATTTTTCAAATTCATGAACTCTTCACAACAAAATGTACGCGAATATGAAAAACTACGTCCATTTTTCTAAAATAAATAGAACATTTTGAGAAAACTGCTTGAACTTTTAAAAAGTACACGAATTTGGAAAAAGTACGTGAACTTAGAAAAAGTACGTGAATTTAAAAAAAGTACACAATTTTTTTAAAAGTTCACGTGTTTGAGAAAAGTACCAGGATTTGAAAACATTACATGGACTTGGAAAAAGTACATGAACTTCAGTCGGCAAGGTCAAAACCGGGGTGGGACAGCACCAAAACCGGTCAAAACCGTGAACAAGGATGAATCTTGTGCGGTTTTACTAGTTAAGGGTGCAAATTGTCCGGTTTTAGAGTTGAGGGACCAAATCTAGACTCCGCGAAGAATTGAGGGATGAAAAGTATACTTTTCTAGCCCAGTCTATTTGTGGTGATGCACACAATTACACATAACAAACCTTTTGGATTTCAATGTTTATTATTCATATTATGTCAAGTAAAAAACCATAGTTTTAAACAACGCGCGCTACAGCGTTTAGAGGGGCATTATGCTAAGCTTCTTAGCATCAATTAGGATGCTATAGCGCAATTTAGCACGCTATAGCACCAGTTTAGCGCGCTAACGCTTCTGCCGCAATTTGCCATAACCCACTATTTTAAAACTTTGCGTAAAATCAATTGTGGATTTTCTTTAATCCATGGTGTGTTTGTACTTTGCACTTGTTTTCCAGCCGTACCTCAGACATGCCATGAGCTTCAAAAGTAGTGCCTAAAGTGAAAATAAATCTCCAACAAACACAGTTAATTGCCATTCGGCACTTAAATATTTAGAATATATAAACTCATCTATTTCTAGACAGGATGAGATGAGAGTATAAACATGGAGAATTGGAGAGAAACAACTAGCTAGCTATCACACAGTTCGGTTATATGCAATGAGCAAACAATAGCATGTGAAGAGAGAAGCGTATTCTTGATTAGTTCTTAGTTCTTACAGCGTGGGGCAAGTGTTCTCTTGGGATGAGGGACGCGAGCTTCCCGCAGAGCGCCTTCATGCGTTGCCTCCTCTCCTTCTCCGACGCCTTCTTCTCAACAGGTACCGCCCTGCCGCCCCTCGCTCCGGTCCTCTTTCCGCCCCTCCCCGGCTTAGCCTTCACCTCCATCTAGCTTAGCAGGGAGAGACCGATCGGAAGCCGCGGTCTTAATATAATACTCTAGATCGAATTGTAAACGTAATGAGGAAGGAAATACCGAAGTGCAGGCAGCTGTGAGCCTCATGCCGGCAGCTAGCTAGGTAGGATGCGATGGAGAAGCTAGCTAGGTAATGAACGAGTGCGTGGTAAGGGCAGGCCGGCCCGAAGGGGATCTGAGGATATATTGTGCTAAAAAATGTGTGTACATATCTACGAGGTATATGTGTGGCTACAGTAGTGGGTGGAGACTGATGGAGAAATTTCAACGGAGATTTGTTGTTATTGTTGTTGTTTTTGTTATGGTAGCAGCCATGTACAGACGTATTGCAAAGCTCCGCGTGTTTCGGTGACAAAGGTGACAGCAGCGTGTGCATGCATGGATCCATTGCAATTGGCTAAACACACGTACGATCGAGCGCATAATTCTCGGCCGCGGGCGATATGTCTATGCAGGTCCTAGCATGCATGCATGATTGAGTGCAAGTGGTAGTGGGCCTTCTGCCATTGGTACCACAATAAACTTACTGTAAGAAAAGAAGATCGGTAACGAGTGATAAGTAAGATCCATCGTTACAAGGATTGCTGGTCGAAGAGGGAAATTAATTATTCTCTTATAGCAAGGCTGAAAAAGTCGATTGTACAGAGCACTGTTTTTTTCTTTTTGCGCCGTACATCACCAGTATGATTTTTTAGAGCGTCTACAGCCGAACATAGCAAATGTGACCCCTTAAACGCCCGCAGACGCGTCCTGTCAGTGACCGAGTGTGTCCTTTTTGAGCCCCTATTATCCGTCCGTGTAGCCACACTCCTCATTTTTTCTCTCACGTGTCCGGTCACTTGCACGTGATTGCTGGAGATGAAGAGAGAGAAATAAAAAAATGAATAAAGAAAGAGAAAAGGTGGTTTAGGATGGGGCCGCGTCCTACGTTGCGGGATGCCCGGGCGCGTCCGCGAGGCGTCATATCCTCCCCATATTTCAGATGGATATAGACGGTTCACGAACAGCCCAGGCGTATAGGGATGATATGAGGGGTCCGGTTGGGTCACGTTTTTCCTTCTCTCTCCTGTCCGGTCACTGACCTGGCACGTCCGTGGGAGTATGAGGGATGGTTTGAGGAGTTCGGCTGTAGATGCTCTTAAGCCCTCATTAAATAGGAGCCGCGCTGATCCAGTTGAACTCATCCCTTAGTCTTATCTTTAGATTTTTAGCGGATGATGTAAGCATTATTTAAAAAAATTACGGGTAAAAGACTTTGTTTCATATAGTGGTCATACTGTTTACCAGGAGACGAGGAACAAAAATTAGGGATAGAATTCTCCCAACCAAAGGAATTCTTCGCCAAACTGTCAGCCACCTGGTTTGCTTCCCTAAAGCAATGTTTGAAGCAAATTTTAGCATTATTTAAAGTAAATAAAGCTAGCATGAAAGCTTTTCTGTCAAAAAAAAGATCCGCCAAATAGAAACTACTCCTACAAAGTTAGTATAAAGTTGGGTCATCTATTTTGGAACGGAAAGAGTACCGTATTTACTCTCCTAGCCGCAGAACAGCAACAGTAGAGCTACAATGTTCACTCCTGGAAAACAGAACACACACACGTTTTTCTGGTGGCCGTACCTTGGCCAGGCCCCAGGCCACGTTGTGGACCCAGAACAAGAGAGATGCATGCCAAAATAAGTGCATCCATAGTACGATCTGGACCATGTACTACCATGGCCATCCACGCCACGCTCTGGACCATGGACCATGTACCATGTACCTTGCTCAGCCACGGAGGTCCAGACTACGTACGTACACGGCCGGGGGCGGGGCTAGCATTCTCGGTTTAGTCTGACTGAGCTAACACAGACTCTAAACAATGTTATGCACTTGGCGCCCAACTTGGCAAGAGGTTGTCAAGCCCCTTGTCTTGCTAGTTATAAGGTTAAAAACCAAAAAGATACTAGTTAATTGTACGGTAAAAGTAAAAGCAAATACTATGAAAGCACCATTTTGCAGGAGCTTGTACTGATGGAAGAATAGACCCGGGGCCATAAGTTCACTTGAGGTACCTCTCTTGAAAAGAAGGCAAACGACATGGTAAACAAATTAAAGTTCGGCAATTGACAGGAATAACAACGAGTATGACTGAGGGAGTCCTGGACTAGAGGGTGTCCGGACAGCCGGACTATCATTATCCGCCGGACTCCAAGACTACGAAGATACAAGATTGAAGACTCCGGCTCGTGTCCGGATGATACTTCCCTTGGCGTGGAAAGCAAGCTTGGCAATACGGATATGTAGATCTCCTACCATTGTAACCGACTCTGTGTAACCCTAGCCCTCTCCGGTGTCTATATAAACCGGAGGGCTTTAGTCCGTAGGACAACATACATTACAACAATCATGCCATAGGCTAGCTTCTAGGGTTTAGCCTCCTTGATCTCGTGGTAGATCTACTCTTGTACTACCCATATCATCAATATTAATCAAGCAAGACGTAGGGTTTTACCTCCATCGAGAGGGCCCGAACCTGGGTAAAAACATCGTGTCCCTCGTCTCCTGTTACCATCCGCCTAGACGCACAGTTCGGGACCCCCTACCCGAGATCCGCCGGTTTTGACACCGACATTGGTGCTTTCATTGAGAGTTCCTTTGTGTCGTCACCCATAGGCTTGATGACATCTTCGACCAACAACGCTGTCCAGGGTGAGACTTTTCTCCCCGGACAGATCTTCATATTCGACGGCTTCGCACTGCGGGCCAATTCACTTGGCCATCTGGAGCAGATCGAAAGCTACGCCCCTGGCCGTCAAGTCAGATTTGGAAGCTTAAACTTCACGGCCGATGTCCGCGGAGACTCGATCCTCGACGGACCCGAGCCACAGCCGAGCGCGCCGCACTGTGACGATGGGCATGATCTAGCTCTGCCGCCAAACAGTGTCTTGGTGGCCGCACACGGATCCGCTTCGGCCATTAGCACGGAGCCGATCGCCCAGATTGAGGGTCGGTGGATAGGCGCCGCCCTGGGGGCTTCAACATCCACGGCGATGGAGCCGAACACTAATCTTGTCCCCCGCGAAACTCGTGACTCCGAGGCGCCGGACTCCTTGCCGGACTCCGAACCTCCCGCGCCCCTGCCAATCGATCCGGATTGGGCGCCGGTTATGGAATTCACCGCCGCGGACACCTTCCAATGCTCGCCTTTCGGCGATATCTTGAATTCACTAAAGCATCTCTCGTTATCAGGAGAGTCTTGGCCGGACTATGGCCAGGACGGTTGGGGAACGGACGACGAAGAAATTCAGAGCCCACCCACCACCCACTTTGTAGCCACTGTCGACGATCTAACCGACATGCTAGACCTTGACTCCGAAGACATTGACGGAATAGACGACAATGCTGGAGACGAACAAGAAACAGAGCCTATAAGGCACGGGAGGACTACCTCGTCACATGACATATATATGGTAGACACCCCAAAGGAGAGCGATAACGAGGATCAACGGGCCGCGGCAGAAGATGACCACGCCGGTAAACGACCAAAACGGCGGCGCAGGCGCCGTCCTAAGTCCCGCCTCGACAACAACGCTCCCAAAGAGCCCGCAATACGGCAGGGCTCACAAACGGACGACGAACACGCAGATAAGCAACCGTCCGACCATGACGAGTCAGATAATCAATCCAGGCCAGATGAAAACAACAGTCCGGACGACCTCACGCCGGACACACCGCCGGAGAGCAAGAACCTTCGGAAAAGACTCGTCAGTACTGCAAAAAGCCTGAAGAAGGAAAAACGGAGGCTCAAAACAGCGGAAGACACACTCAGAATGAGATGGAGCAAAGTGCTCAAAACCGCAGATAAGTACGGCAATGGCCACCAATCAAAGAGCTACCCGAAGCGCAAGCTGCTACCAGAATTCGACGAGGAGGCCATAGAGCCCCCACCGTCCAAAAATAAAGGGGCTGCCTGGCTGGATAGACGGCAAGATGATAGGCCAAATTCTGACAGCGGCGCCCCACATAAACCAACCAACGAACTTGGAAGGATAGATGGCCCAGCCAGATCCATCTACGGGCCAAAGGAGAAGGCCCTAGGAAGCAAGGCAACACGTCGAGTGTCCAATGATAGCGGCACACACAAATACAGGGGCGCCGCACACCCACTATGTTTCACTGACGAGGTGCTGGACCATGAATTCCCAGCAGGATTTAAACCCATAAACATAGAGGCCTACGATGGAACAACAGACCCTGGAGTCTGGATAGAAGATTATATACTACATATACATATGGCCAGAGGAGATGATCTCCACGCCATAAAATACCTACCCCTCAAGCTCAAAGGGCCAGCCCGTCATTGGCTTAAAAGCCTCCCAGAAAATACTGTTGGAAGCTGGGAAGAGCTCGAGGACGCGTTTAGAGCAAATTTTCAAGGGACTTATGTCCGCCCTCCGGATGCAGATGACCTAATTCATATAACACAACAGCCCGGAGAGTCAGCGCGAAAATTCTGGAACAGGTTCCTTACAAAAAGAACAAATAGTCGACTGTCCGGACGCCGAAGCCTTAGCAGCTTTCAAGCACAATGTCCGAGATGAATGGCTCGCCAGGCACCTCGGTCAAGAGAAACCGAGGACAATGTCCGCACTAACAAGCCTCATGACCCGCTTCTGTGCGGGCGAGGATAGCTAGTTAGCACGATGCAGCACCAGCGACCCAAGTACATCAGAGATAAGAGATGGAAACGGAAAATCACGGCGCAGAAAAGAACAGTGCCGGAATAAAGAGAAAAGCCCAAAGAGCGCGGCAGTCAACGCCGGATTCAAAAGCTCGCGGCCCAATAATAAAACACAGCCTCTTAAGGATGACAGTAACGAATTGTCCAACTTAAACAAAATTTTGGGTCGGATATGCCAAATCCACAGTACCCCCGGAAGGCCTGCAAATCACACCCACAGGGATTGTTGGGTTTTTAAACAGTCCGGCCGACTAAATGCCGAACACAAGGAGCTCGACGCGTCAAGCGAAGAAGATAAACCCCACCAGCAGAGCACCGGAAAACAAAAGACTTTCCCACAAGGGGTCAAAGCAGTAAACTCACTTCATGTGATACTACGGAAAAATAGTGCGGCACTTTCTAAAAAGAGCTTCGCGCGGTCCAACCCAGCAGACCGTAGAGATTGGATATCAAAACCAATCACGTTCGACCACCTGAACTATTCCAGAAGCGTTCGAAATGCGGGACAGACTCCCCTGATATTGAATCCCATAATAGACGGATTGCAATTTACTAACGTCCTAATGGACGGAGGCAGTGACTTAAACCTGCTATATTCAAACACAATCCGTAGGATGGGGATAGACCCTACCAAAATTCGACACAGCCGCACTTCCTTCAAAGGAGTGACGTCAGGCCATTACGCCAAGTGCACAGGCTCCATATTACTAGAAGTCGTGTTCGGATCGCCGAACAATTCTCGACGCGAAAAATTAATTTTTCATATCGTCCCATTTGAAAGTGAATATCAAGCACTCTTGGGACGAAAGGCTTTTGTCCGCTTCAACGCCATACCGCATTACGCATCTCTTACACTCAAGATGCCCAGACTGCGTGGCGTAATTTTAGTGCGAGGGTCACTTAAAGACCCCGGACTTGGATAGACGAATCATGCGTCAGTGGGCTAGGGGCTCCCTAGCCGCATACCCCTTCACAGGGGGCTGCGCGCACAAATAACCGCGGGTTCATACAAACCCCGCTTTAATTATTTATATTTCTAATATTTTTCGCACAAACTGTTTTTAAAACTAAATGTTCCTCTCTTCTTACAGATGAACAACGTGCATACCCGTCCAGGATAACGGCGCAACGGAGACACAGGCGCAGACGTGCAGTAGGGACCCGTTGTGAGGATTCTTTTCAGATTAAGACCCTGCGTAAACATTTTTTTACTGTCTCTTGTTGTTATTCTCCCTTGGTTTCTTCCTATAGCCAAAGCGGAGCCTGACGCTTTGGCATCGGCCGCGTCAAAAGACCATGCCCGTACCTGGACACTAGGGGCTTAGGGCATCGTTCTGCCCATTATTATAAAGACCGAACACCTTAGGGAGTGTTCGGCGTCTCGAGTTAGGCATTATATGCATCAGCTCCGAATCATGTCTTTGGTCAAATATTGGGTTTGCCCGGCTCCTGTGTTTTGCTGCCTTACATTCCGTATCATCGGCTAACGCGGCACCAGGAGAACTACTGCGATTGTGCACCAGTTCGGCTGGGCGAGCACCTCAGTAGAGAAAGCCGAAAACTGACTGTCATGATACAGCGAGAGACTGGTCAGCCACTCGATCGACTATCGGAATGTTTAGAATTCCCCGCTTTGACGAAGGGCCGTTTCCCGGTCAGGCACACGCGCTCCGACTTCGGAGAAGGGCGATGCCACCAGGGGCTATATCGTAGCCCCACCCTCGAGCTCCACTGGCTAAGTGAAAGTGATAAAGCATTATAGTCCGGATTGCCTCGTTCGCTACGCTACCACCTCCTTATAACAGGACCGAGACGTCGGATTAAGTGTGAAAACGCGCTATTTTTGCGAACACCCCAGCACCTTGTGCGTGGGGGTTGAAGCCGAAGACTGCCATCTTTCAAGTTATACACAAGTATACGTAAACGGCCGCACAAGAGAAGTTTTACTACTTGAACGCACAAGTATAAAAAGCAGTTATAACATAATCATCGATTTACAAGCTAATGCGTTCATCTGAACGTTACATTCTTCGAGCATTGCGACTCTATTACACGAGCGCCACGCATAACTCCCCCGAAATAGTGCTCGGCAGGAAGCCGGTCTTCATCTGAACCCTGGGCAGCAACAGCGGTGGCGTCCATCTCTGGACAATGCGCCTTCACACGGGCAAGAGCCATCCGCGCGCCCTCTATGCAGGCCGACCGCTTCATCTCCTTTATATGCGGCACCGCTCCAAGGAATTGCTGTAGTAAGCCAAAGTAGCTCGTCGCCTTGGACCTCTCTGGCCAGACATGGGCCATGATGTCAGTCATGGCAAGTCCGGACAATCTATTTAGCTCGGCCCATTCGGCCAACCGGTCTGTCAATGGAAGTGGGCGATCCGGACTGTGGAATTGAGACCAATATAGCTCTTCCGTCTCGTGATCCTTCTGGCTCCGGAAGTGCTTAATGGCATCGGCCGCACTTGCAGCTAAGTCCATATACGGATCCTCCGGACTCCACAGCCGCTCAAATTGAGCATACTTTCCATCCATAAACCGGCGACGCAGCAGAAAAGGCTTGCCAGCCACGATCTCTCCGGCCTGGCACAGTTCCTCCTTCATAGCCCGCATTGCAGAGCGGGCATCCTTGGCTTCGGCGGTGGCCTTCTTCAGGTCTTCCCGCTCCGATAAGCGCTCCTTTTCAAGAGGCTCATTGCGGTCGGCAGCATCCTTTACTTTTACGGCCAATTCGGCAACCTCGGCCCTGCTTAGGCAGTGCGCCGCCTTTTCGGCTTTTAACTCCTCGGCCGCCCTCGAGGCAGCCGCTTCACTCCTTCGGGCTTGCTCCTTAGCTCGAGCAAGTTCGGCCCGAAGGCCCTCCACAGCAGCAGCATCGTCTGTACACACATCATATAATTTATCAGAGGAGGGCTTCGACCCCCTTAATAAAGCGACTGCGGAGAACTCTTTTACCTTGCGACTCGTCAAGTCGCCTGTTGACAAGTGCGATGTCCGCATCTGCCAAGTCAAATTGCCGATTTAACTCGGCAAACTCACTAGTCCGGCTAGCCCCCGGACTATTCGCCACCTGCATAGGAACGACGGAATTCATTCCTTTAGATTTCGATCCTCGGTACGCTGTCGTTTCCGACAACCTACCGAGTCTCAGGGGCTACTATCTATACAGGGCGCATTTTTTATATGCAAAACTGTTAAAAGACAAAGGGGTGCGTCATTCTCGCATACCTCAAATCCCGCCAGCAAACTCATGGCGGCATTACGCAATTCGCTCTCAGCGGACGAAATCCTTCCAATCACCATACGCATTAACACGCGGTGATCTTTTGAAATGGACGCCCTCTCAAGCAGATTCTTCAGTTCTCCCGGCCGGACACTAGTAGGTGCCGAACTCTCTGGCCCCTCCGGACTCGGGGATACCCTCCGTGATGACACTTCGGGTTCGCCTGCCTCATCTGGCAGCGCTGCGGACGGAGGCGTATCGCTCTCCATCATCTCCAGAAGAAGGTCCCCCGAAGATGAACTCATCTGAGAAGGCTGCAGATCCGAACTGCAATATAAATATTTCGGTTATCTACAGAAGCACAAATGAAGGTATTTCCTTACTAATTAACTCCCTCTTTCATACTCACGGCTCGCTGGAGGGCCGATCCTTTGATGATGATTGTGCGTCCGGATTCTTTCCGGGCGCCGGACCCCCCAGGGAAGATCTCTTCCCACGCTTAGGGGCTTTGGCCTCCGGATCTTCGGAGGCGGTCCTCTTCTCCCCCTGAAGGGAGGGGTTCTTGGTTCCCCCCTCTTCAGTCGCCCCTTTGGGCGAAATATTAGCTCCTTTATTTTCTCCGTCGTCCCCTTCTGTGGGCGCAACTTCCAACATTCTGACCAGCACGAGCTCCTGTGCGGTCTCTGGGAGGGGGGCCGGACACCTTATCAGCCTTGATCGCGCCACCCATTCCTGTAAAGAACAAAGGGTCAGGAGGCGAACTCTAGAAAGGCACATAAACAGAATGTCCGGACTCTGAGCTACTTACCTGAATATCCGGGCGATCGCGGCTTAGGCCTGCATCCTCGGCTAAATTCGGACACGCCACCTGCGGTCCGAAGAACAACTTGTACATCTCCACGGGTGTCGCACCCATGAAGTGTTGGAGAATCCGAGGTCCCTCCGGGTTGAACTCCCATAGACGGAGAGGACGGCGTTTGTAGGGCAGAAGATGCCTGATTAGCATAACCTGCATCACCTTGATCAGGTCGATCTCCCTCGCTTGGAGATCTCGAATCCGGCCCTGCAGTGAAGGCACGTCTTCGGACGGCCCCCAATTGAGCCCTTGGTTGACCCACGACATCAGTTGGCGTGGAGGTCCCGGGCGGAATAAGGGCGGCGGCTTTTGCCTGCTGCCCCTTGGAGCGGTGATATAGAACCACTCCTGCTGCCACAGTCCAAGTTCCTCTTGGAAGGAACCCTCGGGCCACGGGGCATCGACCTTTTTGCTTATGGTCGCCCCGCCGCACTCCGCTTGACGCCCCCTGATCATCTTCGGCTCCACCTTGAAGGTCTTCAGCCATAGGCCGAAGTGGGTAATGACGCGGAGGAAGGCTTCGCAGACGATAATGAATGCGGAGATATGGAGGATGGACTCCGGAGCCAAGTCGTGAAAGTCCAGCCCATAGTAGAACAGGAGCCCCCTCACGAAGGGATCCGTCGGGAAGCCTAAACCCCGACAGAGGTGGGATACGAAAACGACGTATCCACCGGGCTCGGGGGCTGGCACGGCCTGCCCTTGGGCAGGCAACCTGTGCGAAACCTCGTAGGCCAGGTACTTGGCCTCACGCAACTTCAATATGTCCTCCTTCGTGACCGAGGAGGGCATCCACCGGCCCTGGAGGTCGGAGCCGGACATGATTGAGGATCCGAAGCGCTCGAATCTGAGGCTCTGGGTGTTGGAACTGGGAGCGGGGAAGAGATTCGATGCGAGATTGAAGAACAATGGCGAGCCTTGGTCCTCTTATAAAGGGGAAGAAATACCAAGGGCCGTCTCCATGACCGTTTGGGATTCCCCTTCGATACAGGAGGCGTGGCGACGGGAGCGGTTGGGTTACCCACGCACGTATTGATGAGAATCCCGGAATAAGGGGAACACGATCTCTGCTTCGACTAGACGTGCCAAGGAAACCGCTTCGCTAAACGTGCTGAGGTGGTATAGTAATTCAAACAAAGGCCTGGTGGCGGTGTGATGTCACGCCGCATAATACATCAGCAGATTGAACTAAGTGTACATTTTATTCTCTCTACGGTGGAATGTGGAATTTATTTTGCAGAGCCGGACACTATCCTGGTGTTCATGATCTTCTCTGGATTATTCAAGGGAGGAACCCTCCTTGCAATGCCGAACATTGTGCACGCCGGACTTATCGTCATTGAAGACTGGTTCAGGGGCTACTGAGGGAGTCCTGGACTAGGGGGTGTCCGGACAGCCGGACTATCATTATCCGCCGGACTCCAAGACTACGAAGATACAAGATTGAAGACTCCGGCTCGTGTCCGGATGGTACTTTCCTTGGCGTGGAAGGCAAGCTTGGCAATACGGATATGTAGATCTCCTACCATTGTAACCGACTCTGTGTAACCCTAGCCCTCTCCGGTGTCTATATAAACCGGAGGGCTTTAGTCCATATGACAACATACATTACAACAATCATACCATAGGCTAGCTTCTAGGGTTTAGCCTCCTTGATCTTGTGGTAGATCTACTCTTGTACTACTCATATCATCAATATTAATCAAGCAGGACGTAGGGTTTTACCTCCATCGAGAGGGCCCGAACCTGGGTAAAAACATCGTGTCCCTCGTCTCCTATTACCATCCGCCTAGACGCACAGTTCGGGACCCCCTACCCGAGATCCGCCGGTTTTGACACCGACAATGACTATGATCATTCATTGCATAATTGCCTACAGGCAATACGTGCAGGACAAATAGACCGTTAAACCAACCGCATCTACTACTATTACTCCACCCCAAGGCTGCTATCCCAGGTTCCGAGCACAAAATTTGCTATATTCAACAAAAAACAATATCGAACAGAAGTGTTACCTTGATTACTTGGCTTTGAAAAATTGGACAACAATACATATTACATAACAAGGACCCCAAAACACAAATAAACATGGTTGTTGCACACATATTGCTAGGAATAGGCCCGATATATTAGCAGCTTCCCGATAATTCGCTTGTCAGAGTAGTAAATCGGCCCAATCGATAAAATGGTGATGATATGGCATAATCTTATCGATCACCCCCGAGTAGTGATTAATCGGACAATAAATCGCCTAATCGGATGATTGTTTGAAGAATGGTCCTTCATGGACTGTCCCTACATGGAATCTCCTAAACGGGATCCTTGTGATCTTATCCCTTCATGGACCGAAGACATCGATCAACGTGGATGTGAGATTAGCCCCAACTATTCGAACCACGTAAAAAAATCTTCACCAAGCCAATTGTGTTTACGATTATCTCAACTCTACCTCTTTATTTTGCACTAGCATGTCTCTACTTTTCGCTGCCTATTACTCTAGACTTGCATGTGTGCATGCTCTATGGATTGCTAGAAAAGCCTAAAATCGGACAAGAAATTAAAACTTGGGAAAGGGTCCATTATTTCGCTTAGTAGTCTATTCACCGGCCTTCTAGACATATTTATCAATCCTACAAGTGGTTTCAAAGCTTTGGTCTCCTCAGCAAGTTCCTCCATTAGCGAATCATTGGAAAATTGACTCTTTGCTTTCGCTTTACCGCCTAGGAGAGTATGGTATCTATTGGATAGTCTTCGGTATAGAGTTCCTATCTTTGTTTTCTCTAATTATCACTCTTGGAAAGTTAAATTTCCTAGCTTGTTTGAGGAACAAGACTTTCTTGATATCACTGAAAATCAATATGTACCTTTGTTGTGTCCTATTCATCTTACTTCTAAAGAAGAACTTGATATGATATGTAATGTGTTGGGAAACGTAGCATGCAATTTCAAAAAAAATCCTACACTCACGCAAGATCTATCTAGGAGATGCATAGCAACGAGAGGGAGAGAGTGTGTCCATGTACCCTCATAGACCAAAAGAAGAAGCGTCTGACAACGCGGTTGATGTAGTCGAACTTCTTCTAGATCCGACCGATAGAGTACACGTACGACACCTCCGAGTTCTGCACACGTTCAGCTCGATGACGTCCCTCGTCCCTGTTGATCCAGCAAAATTGACGAGGAAGAAGATGAGTTCCGTCAGCACGACGGTGTGGTGACGGTGATGGTGAAGTGATCCGCGCAGGGCTTCGCCTAAGTACTACGAAGATATGACCGGAGGCGTAAACTGTGGAGAGGGGCGCCACACACGGCTAACAATTGTTGATGTGTATTGTAGGCGCCCCCCTCCCCACATATATATAGGTTGGAGGGGAGGAGAGGCAGCCAAGGGGGGCGCCCCAAGTAGGAGGAATCCTACTTGAGGTCCTCTCCCAATTCGGCCAACCCCCCTCTCCTATTCCTATTCGGAGTAGTAAGGGAAGAGGGGGAAGGGGGAATCCTATTCCCTTTTTCCTTTCCTCCTTCCCCTTTCCTTATCCAATTTGGCCAGCCCATATGGGGGGTGGGGGGTGGGGAGGGGGCGCACCAGCCCCTTAGTGGCTGGTGCGTTTCCCCTCTTGGCGCATAAGGCCCATATCGTTTGCCGGGGGTTCCCGGAACCCCTTCCGGTGACCCGATAAGTACCCGGTGCTTCCCTAAACACTTTTGGTGTCCGAATACCATCGTCCTATATATTAATATTTACCTCTCGAACATTTCGAGACTCCTCGTCATATCCGTGATCTCATCCGGGACTTCGAACAACATTCGGTCACCAAATCACATAACTCATATAATACAATAGCGTCGTCGAACGTTAAGCGTGCGGACCCTACGGGTTTGAGAACTATGTAGACATTACCAAGACACCTCTCTGGTCAATAACCAATAGCGGAACCTGGATGCTCAGATTGGCTCCCACATATTCTACGAAGATCTTTATCGGTCAAACCGTTATGACAACATACGTTATTCCCTTTGTCTATCGGTATGTTACTTGCCCGAGATTCGATCATCGGTATCTTCATACCTAGTTCAATCTCGTTACCGGCAAGTCTCTTTATTCATTCCGTAATAGATCACCTAGTGACCAACTCCTTAGTCATTTTCTTGCAAGCTTATGATGTGTATTACCGAGAGGTCCCAGAGATACCTCTTCGATACTCGGAGTGACAAATCCTAATCTCGATCTATGCCAACCCAACAAACACCTTCAGAGATACCTGTAGAGCATCTTTATGATCACCCAATTACGTTGTGACGTTTGATAGCACACAAGGTATTCCTCCTGTATCTGGGAGTTGCATAATCTCATAGTCGAAGGAATATGTATTTGACATGAAGAAAGCAATAGCAATAAAACTGAACGATCAATATGCTAAGCTAAAGGATGGGTCTTGTCCATCACATCATTCCCCTAATGATGTGATCTCGTTATCAAATGACAACTCATGTCCATGGTTAGGAAACCTTAACCATCTTTGATCAACGAGCTAGTCAAGTAGAGGCTCACTAGGGACACAATGTTTGTCTATGTATTCACACATGTATTTAGATTTCCGATTAATACAATTCTAGCATGAATAATAAACATTTATTATGAATAATGAAATACAAAATAACAACTTTATTATTGCCTCTAGGGCATATTTCCTTCATAATGCTAGAGCTACCAACCTTACTCTTAGAGGCATTACTGATCATGTTCTTGGAAAGTAAAGTGACTTTTGATGGTGCTTATGTATTTTGGAAAGAATTGGACTAACGCTATTATGGCTCTGGAGATTATTCTCTGAAAACCCCGATGAATTGCTCCATAAGGCTATGGCAGTTTCGAAGATGAAGGACAAAAACAATCCAACCTTTGCAAGGCAATTGCATGAACCCAATGCACTCATCGGCAAAAAAGTGATGTCCCTATCATTGTCAATATCCTTTCATGCATCCACTCTTCTAATTCATTGCATAAGTGAAAAACGTGGTGTTACAGAAACTAACAATGCAAGAAATCATAATGACTATGATGTCGATGAAGAAGATGAGTGTGATCATATCTTTAGGTGTCTCATGTCAAGAACTCACAAATACTATTCTTCCGGTGCAAAAGAATGGGTACTCGATAGCAGGGGTGCTCCGACCGCACATGAATGAAGATAGATACATGTTCCAAGAACTCCCTAAGGATGATGGACCAAGAAGAAATGTCACCTTTGGAGATACTTCCAAAGGGAAGGTATACGGTCTTGGTAAAGTGATCCTATCTAGAGACAACTCAATAAAAAAGATCATGCTTGTTGAATTACTTGGTTACAATCTTCTTTCCATTGCAAAACTAACCGGCTACGGATTTTATGTGCTATTTACCAAAGTTGATTGTCAAGTCTTTCGTAAAGATGATTATACTATGGTTTTTACCGGTGTTCGTCTTGGATATCTTTATGTTATCAATTTCTCACAAGGACCAAAAGTTTGTACATGTCTTATTGCTAAATTTTCTTATGGATGGCTTTGTCATAGAAGGCCTGGACATGTAGGGATCGATGTGCAATCTCAACAAGTTGATCAAGAGTGATCACATATTGGGTGTGAGAGATGTCATCTTTGACAAGGATCTACTTTGTAGTGCTTGCCAAGCTTGCCAAGCGGGAAGGTGATACGTCCATTTTGCAGATCTCGTGCCTCGATAGCAGCGCGATCTCGCGCGATTCCCCAAGCCATGCAGATCGCGTGGGCGTTTCAAAGCAGCGATCACGCCACGATAGCGGTAGCACAGCAGCTTTTTCAGAATCTTCGGCTCAACCAACCACAGTCTAATGCTCCCCCGTTTCTCAAGCCTTCTTAGTAGAAAGAAACCCAACATTCTGAAAGCTAAAATATCTCACATCTTCAGAAAGGAGGATACGCAAGCACGTGCCTACACTAGTAGATTTCAGACAAACCTGAAGCTCACTCACGAGCAGAGTAGAGCAGTACTAAGCTAAGCTGCCCATAGATCAGCTAATCTGTCACCATGGCAAAACAACGAAGAAAGAGAGAAAGAGATCATGTCAGGAGGACCGACGGCGAGACGGCTGCGGCTGCGGCGAGGCCGCGCAGCCGGTGGGCGACCCGGCCGGCCTCGAGGCCGATGCGGGGGTACAATGCCTGGGAATGGACCGTGTAGAAGATCTTGTCACCCACGACCGAAAAGCTGGCGCTGACCACCTCGGCGCCCTCCTGCTCCAGGACGGCGATCACCTCGTGCAGCCGGAACGGCCGCCCGGCCTCGCTCGCCAGCGCCACGTCCAGCGTTCCGTCCTGGTGCCGCACCTCGATCACAGGCAGCGCAGTTGTGGACAGTGCTGCTCCCTTGTAGTCGCCGGCGGAGACGGAGGACGAGCAGCCAGCGGTGCCGGAGACGACGGCCTGCTTGCGGCGCTTGAGTTCGTCGACCCGGCTCTTGAGCTTCTTGATGTACGCCGCCGCGCTGTCCAGCTGGTCCAGCTGCGTCGTCGCGTCCTGCAGAGACACAAGCAAGTCGTGGTTGTCAGATTAGCCGATCAATCAATCAATCCTGCTGGTGATAGCTAGTATAGTAAAATAAACAGATGATCCACTGATTGGCATCATCTTACACTTGCAATCAAATATATATTCAGATTTTGTGTGAATCGGATCAGAGGAGTGATCTGCTGCAATCTTGGGTTGGTGGCTGAAAGCATTATTGGGGATGGATTGAATGATCGACCAAACATTCAAAAATTTCTTGTCCACAAAAGTAGTTACGCGTAGGCTTATCCCAAGGACGGTCGGGGAGAGATTGAATGAGTGAGTGGTACTACACTGATCGCTTTCACTGCCACCGATTCCATCAGACACGTGCCGAAATGAGGATGAGATATTTTCTTTTCTTGTGAAGGTCGTCACTCAGCACCAACCAATTTCAGACATAATTCAATGGACCACAGAAGTAGGTGCTCTGCTACATCACACACGTACTTGATGTTTTCTTTTGTTTCAGGAAAACACGCACGTACTAGTATATGTGTACAGATATGGGTAACAGTGAGGTTTTTTTTGGTACTAGTATAAATAAATATTGTATTATTCTCTACTGTGTCTGTGTGTTACTGATGGGTAACAGTGTGGTTAATCAGGTGTTTGTTCCCCGGACAGCTGCGTGAGTTGAGCTGTTAAGATTTGCCTTTTGGGGGCGAATCAAGAGTAGACAAAGAAGAGAGACAGAGGAGTTGGATGCTAAAGTTGGGTAGAAGAATAGTTTACCTTGTTGCTGGACGGCGGCGAGGAAGAATAATGGCGGAGGTGGTGGGCTGAGGAGGAGGAGGGGAGGAGGGAGGAGAGCTTGAGGCAGAGTCCCTTCATGTGCAGCCGCCGGTTCTTCTCCACCTCCTTGCGCTCCATCTTGCTGCCCCCGTCGGCGACCATGGCTCCTCCGCGGCCGCTCTGCGTCCTGCTCTTCATTGTTTGGATGAGTTGCTCGTGGTCTCTTCTCTCCCAATCCCAAGGAGGACGGATGGAGGGAGGCAAGGAGAGCAGGAGCAGGTGAGCTGAGGCTGAGGTGTGGATGGAGGGAGGGTGGTTGAGTTGGGGGTGGTGGGAGGGGAGCTCATTTATACAGCCAGCAGAGGTGGTGGGAGCTTAATTATTTCAGTCGTGGACGGACGGAGGAGGAAGACGGAGCAGCCAGCGGAAAAGCGAGTGAAAAAGAAAGGTGATGGAATCTTTTTTTTGAGAGAGAGAGATAGATAGATAAACATGAGTGGAGAGGATTAGAGCAACGGTGCAAGTCAGTCAGAGGTCAACCCTTCTCCCTCCGAGTGATCGGGTCCGCCGGGTCTACCGGAACGTGTTTCTTCTCGCGTGTGTTCCACCGTCCCTTTTTACTGTAGACCTCCCGCACGTTGCACAAAAATATGATAGGCGTTGCTTTTCTGCAGGTTCACATCCGCCACGTAACGTAACGAGAGTGAACTGCGACGGTTCGACAAGTAACATGGGTTGATGAGATGCACGCACGTGATCGTGTTGGGATCGACAAGTAGTAGTAGTGACTGAGTGAGAAAACCCCGAGCACGCGGTTTCACGGTCAACACATCCCGCCCGCCGGTCGCCCTCTTGCTCTGCCCACATCCACTTCTCTTCTCTTCTCCTCTGTTTTCTCGCCGCATTTTATTTTCCGAGCGAAATTTCTAATCTATTAATCAATCATGGCAGTAAAAAGACATTAGAGGTAATGTATCTTTCTTGGTTACTAGTAGTAATACATGTTCGACGAGCGCTTCGGCGTCGAGGTAGCTAGTCTTCAGGGCTTCGATCCACCTCAAATCCATTGATCGGACGGATCCCTGGCATATAATTCTGTTTGCCTCCTTGAACGGTGAGGTTGTGATATTTCATGATGCGTGCGTCGGTGGGTTTTACCGCCAGGCGCTTCAGGTCGATTCAAGAATGCCGACAAAACGTTTCGGCTGTCAGCAGCAAAGTTAGTTTGGCTTTGGTAATAAGGGAGCAATGACAGTGGCATGTTGGCTGTGCTAGTGGTTCTTCGGTCGCCCAAACACCACGGTGTAACTTTAATTATGTTTGGCATTCATATTATGTTTGGCTCCCCGCGAGCGGAACTAGCGCCACCGCAAACCACCCTCCCAACTTACCACCCTCTCGTCGTCGCGGAGGGCACCGGCAGGCAAAGCCCGCGCGGCGGCGTTGGCGAGAGGTCCCTTCTCTTCCTCTCGCGAGATGCTCGGGTAGCGGAGGAGCCCAACCAAGCATAGGCGCAGTGAACGTCATCGGGTGGCGGCCAATGGAAGATGTTGTTGTGTATTGGCGTTGAGGCTTCTTGTGGTGACGATGGCAGCAGCGAATGATGACCTAGATGTGGCAATGGTTGGTAGTCGACTCTTCTCGGGAGTGTCTATGGGATTTTCTCGGCCTTTTTGTTGTTGCAAAGTCGAAGCTGCGGTGACGGGGTTCTCGTGGCGTATGATGACAGGCAACATGTGGTCCGTTCGGTGATCATTCAAGGCGCCAACACTGTCTAGTTCTCCTTTGCAGTTTTATGTCAGAGTCGTAGCTGCGTTGTCTGGTCGCATGTGGCTAAGTTCTGGCACGGATCTTCATACAACTTCAGTTTGCTCTACAATGTGTAGTGGGTTGACGATCATCTACGGCTAAGTCGGAGTCATTTGCTCAGGGTTTAGGGATGATATGATGCCTTCTAGGGAAGGAGTGATGACGATGACGCCCGCGTGCTGTATCGGCAAGACCCTCTTTGGAGAGGTGTGTGTGGGGTATTCTGTATGCCGCTCAGTGGTTTCTGATGGTTTTTTTTTTCGGTTTTTCACTAATTAGAATAGCAATTCTCTTCTGCTTAATTAATGAACGAGACAAATCTTTTGTCACTGTTTTGAAAAAAAAGAAGGAAATGTTAAGTAGCAGACGAACTGCGCAATCACGTGGGGTAGGTATATATATAGTGCGACAGTGCGACTGATAACGTTGCTGCTGTGAACCAACCTGTGTTTGGATGGTCAGAGGGACTGTGGTATCCCTATCCCACCAGGGTTCAAGTCCTGGTGCTCGTATTTATTCCTGGATTTATTTCGGGTTCAAGTCCTGGTGCTCACATTTATTCCTGGATTTATTTCAGGATTTCCGGCGATACGCATTCAGTGGAAGGAGACGTTCCCGTCGATGACGAGGTTGCTACGGTGACTTCGTAAATTTCAAGATGATATGCCGGCTTAGTCTTTCGGAGGTGCTCATAAGGGTAGGGTGTGTGTGTTCATAGGGGTGAGTGTATGCGTGTGTATATGAGCGCTTGTGTCTGTACTGTGTTAAAAAAAAAGATAACGTTGCTGCTAGCCCGCCTGTACACACGTGTCTATATAGGCACTACGTGGCAAAAACACAATCACTATCAACCTACGTGTCCCACAAAAATAAAATCACAAGCGCTCTTAGCAGCCTTTCGCAATCATGCACCCACGCTTCCAATCCGATCCATTATCAACCGTATAGATGTCACAATGACCCCATTGATCAATGATCACGTGATGACATCGACCTCTGTCTCCATTAATGTCAAAAATACACCGTGGGAATTGAGATTTGGACTGACAGGGCGTGGAGATACTATAAGTAGGGAAAACACTACGTTGTACTAGTATCAAACAATCAGACAAGGTGGATAGAAAATATAGCAAAATTTAAGAACAAGATTAGCAAACTAGTTTTTTATATTTGGGGATAAAGACTTAAAATGGAATTAACAAATGAATGAAATATTAAAATATAAGGAAAACTGAAAATTTAATTGCGGACAAGCTTCTATAATATATGGGGATTTTAGGTATTAAACTCAGAGGAGAATTATTAAATTTTCGAAAGCTCTATCATATCTCCGTGAAGCATCTGTCCATGAAGCATTTTTGGTTTGTACCACTACTGAGTCAGCACCCCAAAACGGCATGCTTCAACCATCAACGAAGTAGCTTAAAATGGCATGCATACCCTTTCGAATTAAGTTAACATCAAGAGATTAGCTTAAGCTTTTCCGCAAAAAAAAAGAGATTAGCTTAAGCTAGCAAAGCGCGTACAGTACTAGTGGTACACGATCCCGGCTGGCAAATATTTTAATCGCGCCTTGATCCTTCAATCTCCAATACACATGGTTAGTACGTGGCTTAAGCTCGATGATGATCCATGCCAATTTCATTATTTTGGAGAACATGTTGATCCTCACACCTTGCTAGCGCGTCAAACTTGGAGGCAAGCAAGCAACCATCCTCCTGCTCTAAAAAAAAGATGAATCATCAGAGTTGTCAGATTTTAAAATTAGTCCAACTGGCATTGCCAACGTGCGCGCGCCATTCTATACACGGATTTTGTTTTGACTTTGGATGTACGTTATACTTGCATTCACACTCTACATAAATAAACACACCTGAATGCGAAATGTATAGGAGTTATCAATTCATCCAATCGAAGTGCTTTAGCATTGATACAGTTTTGTCGATTAATTAACTGAAGATAGAGTAATGTGTTATGGTTTCATGTGAGAAAATGGTGACAGTGACATAATTAGGTGTCTCATGTCAAGAACTCACACTGCTCTTTGCGATACATAGTGGAAAACTTGTGGATATGTTCGGATATTCTGTACCCAGCAATTATAGAGTCAAATTAACATACATTGTAAAATAGATATCGAACAACGTGCAATACATTCAAAAAAACATATTTTGCATAAAAAAAATCTTTTGCAAAGAGGACCTCAGACCTATATTGAATTTGAGAATTGGTACAACACACCCCTAGAAAGAAAGGAAATACACACAGATACCTAGGGACCTATTCACCACATAGACCAGGGCGAGATGAGGGTACACCGCCGCCGCTCCCTCTTGGAGTCAGTGAGTACCCTTGGACATGCGCTTGGATTGATAACAGATGGGAAGTCTACCCATCTAGGCTTTGAGGGTGATGGTACTCACATTATTGTTGAAACCATGTTGGTGGCGCGGAAGCATGTGCGACTAAGAAGACCCTGGGGATGCTCATTTCGGCGAGTTGCCGACTAAGAACACGTTAGAGGCCGCTCACGTGGCCACCTTACCTTAGCCAATCCGACTGGAGCTGTTGTACCAGTCCATTGAGGCACGAGAGCACAAGGCAGCTAGGAGAAGTCATCATGGTCGCCAGCTATCTCCATCATTCGTCAGGCGGGGCCATGACGCCCATGATTCCTTGGAAACCGAGGACTCGATAGAGTTTTAGGTGGTTAATACCCCGTTGCAAGACTTGATTGCTACCACCAGGTTGCCAGACACTATCTGGCAGCCATATCATCATACCAGATTGCTTTGGGATGCCTCTCGGGTACTATATAGTGCCAGCAATAAATAAATATATATCTGACTTGATATACATGTTGTAGTTTGTTAGGGCGATCTTTTAGGTTCCTGCAACCCCCCTCTCCCCTTTCAAAAATAAAATGAAGTTATAACACAACACTTAGAGCAAGACATTGTATTGTCGAATGGTTAGCCAACACACACACACCTGAAAGTTCGAAGGATGGAATGACATGGTTTTTGTCCTAGTAGCATTCCAAGAGGGTAGAGAAATTGATAACATTAGTTGGAACTTGGTCGATGAGTAAAACACTAGATGTTAAGGTTGTGTCTCAAAATTTTAATAGCATATATATGCGAATGGGCAAGAAGTGCAAGGCCTACTTTCACAGTATGTTGATGTTCTGTTTCAGGAGAACTATTCTGTTGACACGTATGTGGACATGAGACATGATTATATTGACAAATAATGGCTCAATGACCATACAATCTGAAGGTAACAACGTAAGAAAATAAAGAGATGGGTGGTGCACAAAGAGAACTAGGCTGGAGAGGACAAAGACCGACGGTTTTACCCAGGTTCAGGCCCCCAAATGGGTAAAAGACCTACCAGGAGTGGTAGTCTGGTAAATATTTATCTGGAACCCCTCTATGCTTTGTAGATCCCTTGATATATAGAGAGCGTATCTCCATAAAACTATAAGATCCCCGATTTTCACGCTCCTAACCTTATCACCTATACAGTTCCCACTTAGGTGCTTGAAGTACAACACCTTGAGGTTATGGGAGACTCATTGAGGAGTGAATGGTCCGGACTGTCCATATGGTATTCCCACAAGAGGTGATACACATATCCACTGAAAAAATACCCATGTTGTTAAAAAAATATTAAGTTTTTTTTTGGCATACTCCACCCAATCACTTTGAATAGCTATTATGTCCCTAGCCAACAACATGAACCATTCATCATTTCCTTGGAATTGTTTAGATTTTGAAAATTTTCTATTGTGTACTTTGTGTGATTATTATCTCCCTGGAAAGCAACCATTTAGTGTGCTTGTAATTGTGCAATTATTTTTGAAACCTCATATTTTTTGTAAGAAAACATAAATCCAACCAAAATAACTATAATCATCCATAAATCCTACAAACTAAAATGACCCTGAACATATTTGGGAGTGTGTCCAGATATATCAAAATAAACAAGTTCAAGAGAATAGAGAGAAAGATGACTTGTTTGCTATTCACAACCACAAAAACGTAGGAGATTATTAAGATAGTGAAATTATACCAATGGGGAAGTCATATGGCATATTTAACTATGCCATGTATGCGAAGAGGATGCGTACGTAGCTGCAAGATATTGAACCTAGCAAGCCTGGCAATTATCGATAGGTTAGAGAGTCCTCTACAAGGTTCTCAAAAAAGTTCTCCTCGTTGCATATGCCTTATAGAAAACTATTCATAATAAATTCCATAAAAAACATTATACCCATTAAGTGGGTTGATTTACATAAAAGAGTGTTTTGCAGCCTTAGTAACATGATGGCTATTATCAAGATGGTGGCTATTGGTGTAAGTACAAATTCTATAGTAATCAACATGACTAATGTGCATTCCTCACATGTTGGTTGTGTACAGTTGATACTCCCCCTTGTAATAGTTGTGGACAGTGAGTTGATTTAGGTCACTTGTTATGTTGTCCATGATCCCTTACCTGCATACGAGTTTGTATCGATGTCATAGGTTGTCGTATAATTGGGAGCTTGATTATCGTTGTCTTCAAAGATATGGTCCAAGAGCTTCGAACCCTTTAGGGAGGGAGTTCCCATCTTGCTGGAACGTTGGAGGCATGAGCACCCACCATCATCATAGTTGGGGTATTGACAATGATTGTTGCTACCTTTTTTGTCCCTGCTGATCGTTGTTGCCGCCACCACATCCTGCATGTTCATTTTCTCGATTATCACCACCGCGTTGATTGCATGGATCAAGGTTGCATGAAAATTTTACCAAGAATGAGAGATTTTTTCTTCTCCAATATGGTTTCAAAAGAGTTCATATGAGAATCACCAAGCAACACCAACTTGTTTTGAGTCAATGACAACACGGGGTTGTAGCCAGAACTGAGGTCACCATAAAATATATGAGAGCGTATGCTCTTCAGCGAGAGGGGATCCTTCTAAAGCCATTGTATCATTGAGTTCTTTTACTTTGTTGAAAGAGTAATTTGCCGAGAGGTCGTGCTTCCTCGTGTTTGCCGATTGCCTGTGAACCCGGAAGATCTATGCATATTGGAGAGGCGGCTCTAATACCGTACCATACAAATTAGTGATAGCAGATTGGTTGGGCATGCCGGTGCTAGGGCTCAATCAATGTATTGCACCAAAGCCATGAGATGTAAGTTGTATTTTGTTGGGGCTATAACTAACAATTCTATTCAACCTCGATATTCAAAACAATCTTGTTCAGCTCATGCAACACTGGATATTGGAGGAAGAGATAAAATAAAACACATTCAAAATTTTATATTTTAACATGTACAACATACTATAATAGCCAAAAAAAATTAAGTATAAATTATAGCAAGTGATTTTAGATCGAAGGATGATCAACATTTTCTTCATACGTCGATCTCATTGTAAAATTAACATGGAGAAAAGACTAGCTAGCTACTTAAGGCGTTTCCATCCCCTATCATAGTTAATTAATAAATACTCCCTCCGTTCCTAAATATAAGTCTTTTTAGAGATTCCAGTAGAAACTACATACGGATGTATATAGACACATTTTAGAGTGTAGATTCACTCATTTTGGTCCGTATGTAGTCCATGGTGTAATCTCTAAAAAAGACTTATATTTAGGAACGGAGGGAGTAGATATCATGAACCGTTTGTAGGATGTTTATTTAATACAGTTCTGTGTGGATTTTAGTGTGTGCACAAATTGATTTACTATCATACCAATGCTCTTAGTCGTTCATTAATTCTTGAAACATCTATGCCAATTCTTGTGCTGAAGGCCTGCATAATTACAAAAGGAGGAATTTATGAAATTAGTTAACTTAACTGTATGCAAAATAGATAACATTATAATTTTATATTTTGATGGAAACAAAGCCAACCGCATCTAATTAAATTTAGCACATACATTCCAGCCAGTATGGAGGGACGAAAAACAAATAAATTTTATTAGGATTTGCATGGCAAGTGTGTACATCTAAGGTCATATTCAAATTTTCGGCTAGCTTTTCTCCTTCTTTATTTTCTTTCTATGTTTCTATAGCCTAGGAAAGTGGTTAGAGAGGAATCCATGGATCTGCAGCATCCTCTTACTTTTTTGACAGAAACACTCTCATGTTTTATTATGTGCATTTTTCTTGTATATATTTCATTAATTCAGTGTAATGCTACACTAGGACAAATAGTATGCTTCAAATAAATTTGAACACATATTTTCGTAAGGCTATCGAGCCAATGTTGCAAAATGAAAGAATTTTTTTTGCCATAAAAATCATTTCTTTCAGGAACTGATGCTTTTTAAATATGAATCCAGTGATACAATTTTAATGCCACATAACCCATATTTATTGGTCTAATTAGTTATTTGTCAAAACTTGGATCCAAGGAATTGTGTGTGGCTTACATTTTGCAGCATAGATGTGTTTATACGTTGCAAATATAAAGATTATACCTATATATGTACGTACCCGGGAGTGTATAGTGTAAAATATTTTGTGGCCAACAACAGAGTGATTGGCGTTGACGATGTCGGCCCCTTCTTCTTCATGGATGGTGATCACCTCATGGAGCTTGATCGGTCTCTTCGTGTTGCATATCAGCCGCACCTCCATGCTTGAATCGTCGGGTTGTCGCACCTCCACTACTGTTGGTGACGCCTCCAAATATGTTTCTCCTTCCAGTGACCCGGCACCGCTACTTGTGGTTGTGGTGGTTGTGGGCGTTGAGATGTCATTAACTCCCCGCGAGGTAGCCATGGCTTGCGCAGAGGTCTTCTTACGTTGCAGCTCATCGACCCTCTCCTTGAGCTTCTTGATGTATGATGCGGCCACATCCAGGCTGCCTAGTTGGGTCATTGTATCCTACAAACACATTTAATGCACAATAATGTGAACAGATTATATATGGGAGCTTTTTTTTAGTTTTGATGACATGATTTCCTGGGCTCAGATAGCCCTTCCTTTTAAAGACAATGGAAGAGTTATAACTTTCTGGTCTATGTATGGTGATGCACACAATTACACACAGCAAACATTTTGGATTTCAAATCTAGATTATCCAAATCATCACACGTCAACCAAATTGCGGATTTGCTTTAATCCATCATTGGTTTGTACTTTGCAGTATTTTTTCCACCATACCTCGACATGCCAAGAGCTTAAAAAATGGTTCTCCTCCATGAATGGTTTTGACAGCGGTTTTCGCCACATGGGCTAATGAATGCCTGCCATTGTTTTCACACAGCTCCTTTTCACTCTTTCTTATCTTAGTCTATGATAGTTTCATCTGTGTGCATATCCATAGTTGCTATTGGGGCTGTGACTTATTATCTTCATCTCCATTATAAATTGAGTTTTACTTTCTAAACACTGCCGCCCTACAAAATGCTGATTCATTATTATAGCTAGCGCGTCCCTTTAATTAAGTTACTCTCATTATTAGATTGGAATATTTTGCATGAATTGTCACATGGGCCATCCCGTCTCATTGATGCACAAACAATATTATATGCAATCTCTTATTTGTGGACATGCGAATTCAGAGCTGGAGGAGTTTTGTAAGATTGCAAGATGGCCATTGCAAGCTGCAAACAGAAAGACTTCACATTTCAAACGTGACAGTAAGTTATTTCCTGAGAACTTGGGGCTGCATTTTCAGAATATGGCAGAAAAAAATGAACTCAATCGAGGAAAGCAGCACATTCCAAGAAAACTTAATACCCATAGAACTCGAATGCTAGCTCCCGTCGATTACGATATTTCATGTGATGAGAAAGGACTATACTAGTGTCCATTACAATAAAGTATAACTAGATCATACTGTATGGTAATACCTAAAGTGAAAATAGTTGTCCAACAGACACAGTGAATTACCATTCGCCACTTAAATACGCAGAATACATAAACATAAACTTATTACTTTCTGGACGGATTGAGAGGAGAGCACAATATAAACATGGAAAACTGGAGAGGAACAGCTAGCTCACAAGCTAGCACACTATTTAGTTATACGCAATGAGAAAAAAAAATAAACATGCGAAGGGAAGTGTGTTCTTGGTTCTTACAGCGTGGGGGTTGTCTTCTTTGGGGATGAGGGATGCGAGCTTCTCGCAGAGCCTCTTCATGTGCTGCCGCCTCTCCTTCTCCGACTCCTTCTTCTCCATCAGTACCTTTGCCATCGGCACCCCGGCCGTGCCACCGCTCGCCCTGGTCCTCTTCCCGCCCCTCGCCGGCTTTGCCTTCACCTCCATCTAGCTCAGGGGGTAGAGATTGATCAGTATGTCTGTGTCAATGGGTGTGGATCGAAATGCAATAAAAGTGAAGAAGAAGAAGAAGAAGAAGAAGAAGAAGAAGAAGAAGATACCGAGGTGCAAGCGGCTACTAGCTTCATGGCGGCAGGATGAGAATGGAGGAAGAAGAACAAGTGCTTGCGTGGCGTGGTTTAAATGGACGTGTACGGATAAGGGCCAGCCAAGGTGGCCTATGGGAGCTTGGGAAATACTCCTACTCTTACTACTACGTGTATATATAGGGATCTTGAAAATATTTTAAAAAATGTCTGTGCGTGTAGAGTATATATATACGAGGTATATGTTGCTGGAGAAGTGAGATGCTGTACGTACACATCCTATTGGTTGGAGAGGGTTCAAGCACCGATGTAGAAATATCAACGGAGCTTTGCTTGCCGCTGTTTACGTACGTACAAATGCCGAATGGACATGCAGAGCTCCGTGTGTGTCGGCAGCGCGACACGGCATTCAATGCCGTGACAGGGGTGACAGCAGCCTGGACGTGGATCCATTGGTTAAGCAAGATCCAGCGTATAACGGACACTCGGCCATGCGACATGCATGCATGATTGAGCGCAAGTGGGAGTGGATTTCGTCCACAATAAACTTACTTGTAGAAATGCAATTGCAGCTAGCCAAGAAGAAAGCTATAGAACAAAAGAATTAATCAATAATGTGATGCTGAGTGGTTAGTGCTAAAATAATTAATCAATAATGTGTTCAGAGAAAACACACGTAGAGAGTATGTGTTGCAGTAACCTATAAATGGTACGTGTGCTTTGTAGGTTCAGATATGAATGGCCATGTTTCATAGCAATAAGAATGGTTACATGGGCACATGGAAGGGTAGATAAACATTCATCGACTAGATGATGTACTAGCGCTGCAAATTGTTTGCTTTCCTTGGTCCATTCAATAAAGGATCACTAGTTAGCATCTCAACTATTACATTTACAAGTATCAGGGAGAGTGGGTCTCCTCGATGCACCCCCCCCCCCCCCCCCCCCCAATTTTTTTTTTTGTTTCTTTGTTTGAAAATCAAGAGTGTCTAGTTGAAATGACAACTTTGCTTTATTAATACCTAGGCTTCTCAAGGTCTGCGTGCTTAAAAGATTTTGACTTGTCCGTTATTTTAACAGATTTGCTTCCGATGAAGCGGCATAAATTTTTATTCTTGCCAATCGACTAGTATTTTAGCGATTTCAATTGATTTATCTTTGTACTCTATTGATGCATATTGATCAGACACAAGCTGCACATCTCAAATACAATTGCTATATATATATATATATATATATATATATATATATATATATATATATATATATATATATATATATATATATATATATGTTTAACTAAGTTTTTTCAAATTCTTACCAGTATGCTCGATTTTCTTATGTTGTTGCAACTTTAACAAAAATCAGTGCTACTTTTAGAAAGGTGCAACTATCTGTTTTGTAGGATGTAAATGCATTCATTTTTTTAATTTTTACCAATGCCCTTATTAGTTTTCAGTCAATGAAAGGTTTTAAAAAGTCAACTGTGGCATAGTGGGACCAATTTTATTATGGTGAAGCTTGTGGATAGAGCAATACCGTGGATGGGGTTGATTGATGTCTAGCTCCAATGGAGACATCCACCAACATGGTCGAACTGGAGCAACATGTATAAAATTGAACCACGACCAGCCCCACAAGATTAGTAAGTGAATTGACCACTGACACATATACAGAAGATGAGATGATGTACATCTATATATAAGGTATCACATTCCTAGCTTGCTAGCAGGCCCAACGATAAATTTTCTAGGGTCGAGCGCATCGATGTCAGATTCTAATTGGCACCACCCCAATACTATATGTCCAGCAATATGTGGAGAGAAATAGCCAGCTGAGAAGATAGCTATATGACAAAAGAATTACAGAATAATTTGATGTTGACTAGGTGTGGTTACTGCTGAAGGACAATGTTTAGAGAGAACAGACTGTGAGAGTATCTATCACAATAACTTATAAATTCTGAGAGTATCTATCACGATAGCTTAGTTTTTTTTTTTTCAAGGCCAGCAGCATGTTCCTCAATAAGAGTTGTACCGCCAGCATATTGAATGGTAGATAAACTGCCACCTACTAGATGAGGTATAACCGCTGCAAATCGCTTGCTGGCCTTGGACCATCCAACAAGGACCGCTAGGTAGTATGTTAACTACACCATTTGGAAGTACCAGGGAGGGTGGGTCTCCTTGATGCAACCGTTTTTGTTTGTTTCTTTCCTTGTTTGCAAAGGAGAATTTGCAGTGAAATGTCGTCATAAGCTAATTACTAGGCTTCTTATGATTGACGTAGCTTAAAGGTTGATTTCCCCCTGTTTTAACAGAAGTTTTTCTATTTGTTGACTGGAATTTTTGTTGTTGCTAGTTGACTATTCCTTAGCGATACTCATTCTATTTTCTCTAGGGTTCTGCTCAATGAAAAAAATAGTGCACTACACAAAATAGCGTCGCCCCCTTGAAAATATGCTATTAGCGAGACACTGTACAATGATCAATTTAGCGAGACAATTCTCTACACGCTATAGCGCGCTATTTTTTTCAGTGGTTGTGCATGAATCCCACACCATTTGCACATTTCAAAATATTTAACTAGTGTATTTTTAACATGCAGCTTTGTTTATTTTATCTTCTTATTACCTGGATGTTCAATTTTCTTTTTCTATATTTGCTCTCAAATTAGTTAATTCTTTTATTACGAGCTGCAGTTGCACTTTAAACTTGTATCTACTGCACTTATAGAGATGTGCACCTATCGTATTTTCAGGTTGTAATGTGCAACTGTATTTCTTTTTAAAAAATATGAAAAGGACTTTCCTTTTTTGGTTTTGGGTCGACTGAAAGGTTTTGAAAAATCCAGTAGACTGATGAACAGTCAGGCAAGATTTTTATTTTTAGAGGTCAAGCTCGTGGACAGATTAGCGCATGCTATGAATTTGATTGATGGCTATGGTTGGCTAGCTCCTGACGGCCCATATATACTACTCCCTCCGTATAAGTAGTGATCTAAACGCTCTTATATTAGTTTACAGAGGGAGTACTACAAAGAGAAGCAGAGCTGCATGCGTAAGCGTTGGTGACGCAAGCAAAGGTGACGTCTGCACCAACAAGTGCAGCAGTCAGACATTTAACTGGTTTTGGTTGCTCTGCCACTTGCCAGACGTAGAAGCAGCAGGTCGCTCGCTGACACTTGTTCATCGATCTCCGTGGCTCTCTGTCTTGACGCAGATAGATAGATACTCCTCCAGTATCTTGGGTTCCTTTCCATGCCTGCCGGCCGCAGCCTCTCCATCGATCGATCCAAGCTATACTAGTACCAACCCCGTGTGGTGTCACACAGAGATGTGGATCTGAGTCGTACTCATCTTTTTCTTTCGTATCAATATCTTCTCTTACAAGCCAAGTTTTTGTGTACACGCCGACCTTGGCGGATGATGGCGTCATCTATGCACGGTTACTCTGTTGAAGGCCTCGTCATTGCAGCTCTCATGTACTCGCTCAGGGGAAACCCTAAGATCTGGGCCTTCTGGATCCGAGGATCGCAAGTTGACGACGCTCGGCACCGTTCTCCCTCTTTAGGGCATCTTTTTGGAGTAGGCGTCACAGGGGTCATGAGATGGAGCGGTGTGATATCTCATACACATGCAGTTCACGCTGAGAGTGTGTTGGTCCAGTTGTGCTCCCGGCTCGCCTGCGGGTGGCTTGGTGAGGCCTTCGGACTTTGATGGTGAGACTTTGGTGTCAGGTCAGGGCGATGGCCCGTATCATTTATCAAGATTGTAGGTGTAGCGACCAATATTGTCTGGAAGGTGGCTTCGGGTTCATTGATATTATTTTGTCAAGATTTGTTGAATAATATAACAAAATTTGGGTTAAAATTAATACGCGGAGTGAATAAAATGGATGGAATATCATGGAGAGTGGGCCTCCATGCAATCCCTTTCTTTCTTTGTTTGGAAATCAAGATTTTGCAGCAGACGACATTGACAACATGACTTTGTGATTACAGGTGAAGCAGAGAGTATTTTGGCGGCTAGAAGCAGAGCAGCATGGGTACGTCGGCGCTGGTGACGCAAGCAAAGGTGACGTAGGTCTACACTAAGTGTAGGATAGTGTGATAGTCACACACTTTAACTAGTTTTGGTGTGCGCGCGCGTGCGACAAATTGGTCTTGCTCTCTCTCTGTGTGCAGCCAAACCACCCGTTGAAGAAAAACGACACATATACACACAGGCGCACGGACAAGAATGTGTAGAATATCTTGTGTTTCTTTCCCTGCCGGCCGCAGCTAGCAGACTCCTCCTTGATATATGGATCCAAGCAAGCTGGGGTGACGCATGCAGCAAGTGCTGTGGTCAAACGTTTAGCTGGGTATATATGCATGACTGCTTCGATCAGTGACACAAGTCCGTCTTCTTGTTCCATCTTTAGAAGGCACTGCAAATGGAGCCACACCGCATACTAAGGTGTAAAGAAAATTCCGAATGGATGAAGAGAGGCGGGCAATATATTTCAACACAGAATGCACCACTAGACGTCTTCATTAAGCTGCCACGAAAAAGCACAGGAGAGGCCAGACTCGAGATGCAACCAAGCCTGAGGACGACATGCGAACACGCTCCACATGAAAGAAACTACCAGACTTTGCCGTGCCATCACCTTCAAACCACCACCCTCTCGCTCCAGACGAAGGAGGGTTGACCGTGCCGTCGAGAAGGAAGGCCAAAGGGAAGGCGTGGTGTCTTCTAAAAGATAGATGCAAAGGAGACCATTAGCTACCGGAACAGAGGCGTTGCCAATTAAAACTTCAAATCACCTAGAACACGCCACCCCGTCCTAAAGACACCCGCACTCGATTCCAGCAAGAGGGTCACGACACCAAGCATCACCAATACCGCGTCTACCGGAGCGGACACATGTTTTTATCCCAAGACGGATGCGACACCCGCTAGCTCCGGGTGCTAAGCTTTCGCTCAGCACCTCGCACACACCTCGCTGAGGGTATTCGATCAACTTGACACATCACAACCAGCCGCGGGCTCCAGATCATGATCAACGCTTGGTGGCCACTGACGGCGACAACTTCGCGAGGCATAAGTTTGTGTGTGTATACACATATCCCGCGGTAGATTCAATAACAGTTCTGCTCTGGGATTGCCGTTTCTTGGACCCCGATAAAATCCGAACGTTCAGATTTTAAGCATTTCATCCCGAACGTTTTTACATGGCAACTTTAGTTGACGCGAGGTGACAACTTTAGTTGTTAAGACATGGCAACTTTGTCCCAGTACATTTTTTTGTCAGAAAATTGCAATGTTTACCAACCTCACGTGAACTTAAGTTGCCATAAAATACGTTCGGGTTGCCATGCTTAAAATCTGAACGTTCGGGATTTATCATTGCCGTTTCTTTTAGATCAATCCGACGTTCGCATTCATGTAAAATTTAATCTTTTCTGAGGCTGTGAGATAAGCTTTAAATCTTTATTTTCACTACATTTTATGCAATGAAAATTTCTAGAGGTCTACCTACATTAAAGAAAATTGTACAAGAAAATGCGCAATGAATGGTTCTTGACTTGTTACATGCACGAAAAATATCTGATGGGTGCATGGCGCGCAAGGAAGTGTAGACAACTTGATCCAGCTCTTCTGGATGGAAGCTGGCTAGCTACTGGATGGCGTGGCAGGGACACCAGAGAAGCAAGCAGAGCGAGCGAAAAGTGCCTGCAGCTACCGAGCTTCATTGCTCTGGATATTTGAATTTTTTGAAAAACACACTTTCGATGCTCAAAAAAATCTTAAAACAAATATGTGAATACGTACACATACTCCTAAGGACCGGTAGAAATCTAGAGAAGAAATACTTTGTATTTTGGGAAATACAAAAAAGAGAAATTTCTGACAGAAATGGCACCTTTTTTCTCCTATATACTGTCATAAATTTGTTTTTTTTCTATAGTCCAAAACAAAACGAGATTTGTACCGAAACTTGCAACGGGTATTCAGAATGTGTATATGCATCCTGGGAAATAATTTCACATTTTTTTAAACTTCAAAAATACGAATTTGAAAAAGTTGAATATAGAGAGCACTGGTGCTCGCGTGCTGCAACGCCGCTCTCGCAGAGCGAGCGGCACGCGTAGGGGCTGGTGACGCGAGCTCGAGTGACGCATGCACCACCAACACCAAGTGTACGTACGTACTAGTCACGCATTGAACTGCTTTTGGTGTGTCTGCTCCTTGTCCTGCCCTCTCTGCAGCCATTGTGACAAGAGGAGAGCTCTCCATGACTCCGACACGTACGTACTCATCCATCCATCTCCGTGGCTGGAGTGAATTGCAAAAAACATCGACACTTCAAGTAAGGTTTGCAGAAACCACACATTTACGGAATTGTGCCAAAAAGCACTAATTTTTTTCATAATTTTTTGCAAATAACACTAGTTGGCGGCTTTGACTGTTTTGATGAAGATTATGACAGATGGGTCCCATAAATGATGATGTGGCGTAACTGTTGACAATTGATGGTGTTAGACGGGAGATTTTTACAGATTTACAAAACAGTCCCTGTTCAAAATTGAAGAAAGCAATCAGCCCCACCTCCCACCCCGTCGCCTGTCTCCTTGTCAGGTGGCTGCGTGCTCGCGGCCAGCGCCGACGGCCGGCGCACTCACCGCAGCTCAAGCCGACCTCCCCCACGAGCGCACCTTCCTCTCCTCCGGCCCCAACCACCTCCCGCTGCTCCATTCCCACCCTAGAGCTGTTGCTGCTCATGGCCCGGCCGGCGCAGAGGAGGCGCTGTGGCCGGGGATGGCCTGGCCGGCCGAGATGCGGGGCGTGGCCGCCACGATGGCTCGACCTCGACCCCCGCTCTTCGGCGCACTACTCGAGCAGGTCCAAGGCGAGGCACGCGTGAGTAGAGGAGCTCCTGCACGGCTGCACCGTTCCAGCAACCTCCTCAAATCCTCCAACATGGCCGCCTCCAAGATGTCCTGCACGGCGAACAGCCAAGATGCCAGGTCGGCCCGCCCGAGCCCGCCGCCGCCGCCGCCCAACCGCCGCGCTCACCGGTGGCCGCCACCTCGCTGAGAGGGTCCGTCCTCGCGTGTGCTGACCTGCTGCACTGGGCCTCGCCGAGCCTCTCCTGCGCTGCTCCTACCGGCCGCGGGCGTCCACTGGAGGGAGTGTCAGCCGGCGTCCCCCACCGGACCGGTGGAACTGAAGAAACGGCGGCGGCGACGGGGGTGCCGGCCCGCCGGTGCCCATGGTACGTCCGCCTCCGCCTCCGGAGAGGAGAGACGAGGAGGGCAGGGGCTTGATTGCTTTTTAATTTTTCTGAAAAGGGTGTCGGTGTAAAATCCTCTGTCTAACGGAGTTGCCTGCGAACCGTTAGGCCACGTCGGCAAAAAGGGACCCATCTGTCATAATCGTCATCAAAACGACCAAAGCCGCCAACTAGTGATTTTTGCAAAAAATTAGAGAAAAAATTAGTGATTTTGGGAACAATTCCGTAAATGTGTGGTTCCTGCAAACCTTGCCTGAAGTGTCGCTGTTTTTTGCAATTCACTCCCGTGGCTGTCTGTCTTCATGTAACAACGCCCTCTCGTGGGGATCCGGCTTGCCTGCTCTCTCTCCATGCTCCCATCTGTCCCCCCCTGATTTTAAGGGGTAGGGCCGGGTCTTATTTTGTTCCAATCAAATCAAGCCACGTATGCGGGAGCACGGATGGGCGCACACGGAGGGAGCAGGCAAGTCTCGTCCCTCTCGTGGTACCTTCAGTCGATCTTCACCGGTATCAATCCACCGGTTTCTTTCCTAGTATGTCCTCTCAAAGATCCTCGATGCATGTCTTTCTTCTTTTAGTAAGAAAAGATAGTCGCTGCCTGAATTAATGCACATAAGCTTCCATCCAAGAAAACTAAAATATTGAAAGTTCAAAGAAATTTGATTTACAAGAATAAAAAATCTGAAATTTCCAGTAATTCAACCTTGTTCGCCAAACAATCTAGAAAAATAATTCAGCCTATTTTGCACCGGCGTTTTTTAGTACAAAAAATATCCAAACTTTAAAACAACTAGGGAAATGGGATGAAATTTCCCAGATTGGTCAACAAAGATGGACTGAATTATTCAAGACTTAGGATTTTCTGATTTTTTTAGGAAAAATATTAGATTATTTGAAACTTCCAATATTTTAATTTCAGAGAGCTTACTCAGCTTGGCGATCCGTTCCTCTATAAATTTAATATATGGGACCCATAAGTCATATTTATCCTCGATAGTATTAATGTTGAAATCCCAAAGAATTGTAATTTTCTGTTACGTTGACCCAAAATATTGTGTATTTGTGCAATTTCTCTTTGGCATATTTAAAAGTTGCTCAAATTATGTAATAAACATTAATTCTATGATCTCCCATGTAACGAAATATGAAAACCAAACTCAATATATAGCTCGAGAAACAATTTCTTTACCATTGTACTTTAATGGGTTGAATAGACCGCCCAATCTGAATTTCTTACTGTTCATCATTAGATTTTTTTTGTTTCATGAGTTGTGTTTTAATTTTGGATATGAATTTTTGCTGCATATATAATTAGCACCTATGTATTTTTGACATTATTTTATTTTATTTCTTGGTAATTTTTGTGACTCTTACGTGGGTTTTGGACTTAGGACGGAGGTCCATGATAAGTTGTGAACTATCCAACTAGCTAGTCATCAAAATAATAGGATGATATTTTTTCTGAGCATTTTAATATGAGTGGTATATCCCCTGCAAAATAATAATAATAATATGAGTGGTATATATATTGGCGTGTTCATTTTCCCAATATGAAAATGTGCTATTAATGAATGGTTTTCTACCACATGCATCGAAAATATCTTATGGATGCATGGTCCGCAAGGAAGCACGGAAAACTGGATCAATTTTTTGTGGAAGCTCGCTAGCTGCTGGATGTCACGGATATGGCCGGAGAGGTATCCTACCGGCGTTAGCGAGCAGTATCACTGTCAAAAAATCCAGACAATAGCCGATAGATATGCACATGCATGCAGTCCAGATGGGTGTGCAGCTAAGAGCATCTCCAACAGCCGCGCTAAAGCGCCGCGCGCAAAAAACCTGTTAGCGCGCGCGCTGCGGCTGGTTTTGCGCGCCCGCCTGCGCTGGCTCCAGCAGCCGCGCTGAAATGCAGCGCGCTAAAATACAGCGCGCGCGACTCGCCGGGCATTTTGCATATATGGATATTTTGGACAAAAATGAACATGTAAAATTTGACACAAACAAGTTGATGAATAAAAGTTCATGCCCACAAGTTCATCAAAATCATGCCCACAAGTTCATCCAACCAAGTACAAATGCAAACTAAAAGTTCAAGACATGAAAGACACATCAAGCTTCATCTTCATCTTCCTCTTCTTCGTCTTCGTCATCATCTTCTGAAGACGACTCTTCCGCCTCCGAAGATGAACCTTCCTCCCTATCCTCATCACGCACCGCATCACGCACCGCATCATGTGAAGCTCCGACGGTGTTGGCAAGATCTTCAACGGCATCTTCATGGGAATGTGTGTGAGAAGCCATGGCGGCCGGAGGTGCACCCATGGCGGCCGGAGGTGCACCCATGCCTCCCATGAGAGAAGCAAAACTCATGCCTCCCATGGCGGCCATAGCGTCGGAGGGTGCTCCAAAGCCACCCATGCCTCCCATGGCGGCCGGAGGTGCACCCATGCCTCCCATGGCGGCCATAGCGTCGGAGGGTGCTCCAAAGCCACCCATGCCTTCCATGCCTCCGAAGCCACCCATGCCTCCCATGGCGCCGAGGCCACCGCCTCCCATGGCACCGAGGCCACCCATGCCTCCCATGGCGCCGAGGCCATCGCCACCCATTGCACGAACCAAGGCTCTTTTTCGGATCAAGACTTCTTGTTGGGCAAGATTGACATACTCCTTTTGCGCCGCATTGAGGTTAGATGTGTCCATGAAGAACAAGTGCTTCTCCCATTCCAACAACTTAGCTCGCTCCTCGTTGCTCACTTTCCTCTCCTCCAAAGTCACCTTTCTCTCCTCGGCCGCCACCCTTCTCTCCTCGGCCGCCAACCTCCTCTCCTCGGCCACGGCATCTTGGTTCCTTGCCATTTTCCTCACCTCATTCGCTTCGACCCTTGCCTTCACAATAGCTTCCATAGCATTTTTGAGCTCATCATCTCCTTTCTTCTTCTTTTCGGTGGTGTCTTTCTTGCACCCATCCGGTCGTTTTGGCTTCGAGTATGAAACCGAGTTGGGTGTGGGGCTTCTCTTGCCGTCATCACTTGATGCATCATCCTCCTCCTCATCATCATTCATCTCAATTGCTCGCTTCCGTTTGTTGCTCAAATGCAAATCCTCCAAACCATCACGCTTCTTTCATTTCTCATCATCCTTTAACACTTCATAGCAATGAGGCAAGGTAAAGATCCTGCCTTTCTTGATCTTCCCCTTCTTGGTTGTCCTTGTCTCATTTTTGAACAAGTTTTGTGCAATGTTGTACTACAAGAAAAAAAAACAAGTTAGCACTTCGGTCACCAAAAGCAAGTATGATGAACATATATGAGATGCCACTTACTCGATCATCCTCATTTGTGCCACTTGGGTAAATCTTGTCCACCGACTTTTGCGCGGCCGCCCACTTTTGACAATCCGAGTTGATTGTCGACCATCGGGACCGAAGTGATCTCTCGGAGCGGTAAATTCCACTCTTGTTGTGAGCATTATAGTGTTCTGTCATTCGCCCCCAATACGCGTCTCTACTTTGATCACCTCCAATGGATGGATCCTTCGACACATGCAAATAAGTGTAGCATAGTAACTTGTCATTGGTGGTGGAGTAATTGCCCGCTCTTCCTCTCGGCGCCTCGACAATTCCCTCACCCTCCTCGTCCACCTCAAACTCATGGTCTTCGAAATGGATGTCATTGGTTTGAGACCAATGCGAATTGTTGGACCCAACACCCATAGTGGACATGTATGCATCATCGTTGAGACTACAATTTTTTTGAACAGTGCAAATAAGCTATCTATATGTAAAATGATGATGCATTGAACAAATAAGAAGAAAAAAATACTTGGAAATTTTTTCACCCTGGGGGCATTTCGTCGAACACGTGGTGCGCGTCGGCGGCCGGCTCAACGAGTGAGCTCGCCGGCGCTTCGGTAGCCGCTGCGGCCGTCGAACGCCCTGCAAGCTTTTTCCCCCTCGCCATGCCGGAGCCGTTCGCCGCCTTGTTCTTCTTCGCGGATGTTTTGCCCTTCTTCGCCCGCGCCGCATTGGGTACCTTCTTCGACGGTGCGGCGGCGGCACGGGATGGCGCCGGCGCGACGCCACCCGGCGCCGGCGCCGTAGTCATCCGCGGCGGCAAGAAGAGGCTGCGCGCGAGGACGACGCTCGGCGGAGCTCCGGCGGTGGCGACGCCAGCGCTCGCCGCTCTAGGGTTTCCGGCGGCGGCGGCGGCGGCGGCGGCGGGGGGGGGGGGGGGGGAGGGGGTCGCGGATGTACAACGGGGTGAGCGGGGCGCCGGTGTGCGCGTCCATGGCGGGGGGCAGGGCGCCGGCGCCGGCGCGCGCGGGGCGTAGGACGAGGAGAGGGAGAGAGTGCGGGCGCGAGCGCTCGAGTGTGCCGCGCGCTGTAGCTCGCGCTCCAAATACACCGCGCGGATAAGTGTTTTTCACCGCGCGCCCAACCCGTTATCGCGCGTGCGCCGTTTTTGTGCGCCCGCTGGAGCGAGCCGACGCGTTGCGCGCGCGCGCTAAAAAGGCCTATTTTGCGGCGCGGCGCTAGTTTAGCGCGGTTGTTGGAGATGCTCTAAGCAATGTCCATCTACAGCGCTAGCTACATACCAATGCATCCACATCGATCTACTGTGCTGCACAAAACAAGGACCGTGCTCAATCGAATTGATTAACCGTGTGAGCTAGCTTAGCTATCTTAGTGTGGTCCGGTGGTAGCCATATGGATCCTAGCCTGCCTTTTGTTGGCTGTATACACACATTTGTGTATCAATAATTGAGGTTTTGCAGCAACCGAAGGTACATGAAGACAATTGCAGTGAATGTACCGCGTCGTCATTCATTGGCCATATATAGTTGGTCGACATATCTAGTTTTGCCATTCTTGTGTTTAGCATGTGTAACTTTGTTGACGTTCTCTCTGTTTTCACTTTATTACTGCCTATTTCTTCCATCTATCTACAACAGTGATGTGTAAAAGTCAACACAAACTTGTCTTTCTGTTATTAGTGCATCTCCAAGACGCACACGCAAACCTCCCACAAACGTCCGGACAGCACTGTCTGGACCGCAGAATCCATCCAACGCGGTCTTGTATCGGTCTGCAGGGCGGTCCGGACGCCATTTCTCTCTCAAACCGGAGACAAACATGGAGGAGCTTTGCGGGAGTATGGACCGCCCCCAAGCCCTCTTCCGACCGCCCTGGCCCACCAAAAACTCCACCACCCTCCTGCATGTTTTTGGCCAGCGCCGCTCCAGAGTGTCACTGCCCGCATTCATGTGCGGCCATAGCAGGCGCGACTGCTCACTGGCGTCGGCTGAGAGAGCGCACATTCAAACGACACGACGGCCGCCCGTCTGACTCTTTGCCGCCCACATTGATGGCACACAGTTGCGGAGGCGTATCCTCCGACACCAGCAGTTCGTCCCTCTGCCGCCCATCATTGCTATATAAACCGCTGATACGTCTCCAAGGTATCTATAATTTGTTATTGGTCCATGCTATTATAGTATCAATTTTGGATTTTTTTTATATTTTTTGTGATATTTTATATTATTTTTAGGACTAACCTATTAACCTAGTGCCAGGTGTCAGTTGATGTTTTCTGCTTGTTTTTGGTTTTCCAGGAAATCAATACCAAACGGAGTCCAAAATCTATGATTTTTTTGACAATTTTTTTCTAGACAAAAGAGACCCTAGAAGCTTTGGGATGAGACTAGACGAGAAGCGAGGAGACGACAAGGCAACAGGGCGCACCCAGGGAGTAGGCGCGCCCTGATGCCTTGTGGGTCCCACGTGGCTCTGTCTGGCCGAATTCCAACTCTATAAATCGGGAAACCAACAAAGAGCCACCCCAAACACTTTTTCGCCGCCGCAAGTTTCTTTTCTTCCACGGTCCCATCTGGAAGCCTTTTTTGGTACTCTGTCGGAGGGGAATTGATCACAGAGGCCTTCTTCATCATCCTTGCTACCTTCCGATGATGCGTGAGTAGTTCACCATAGAACTACGGGTCCATAGGTATTACCTAGATGACTTCTTTTCTCACTTTGATTTTCAGTACAATGTTCTCCCTGCTGTTCTTGGAGTTCTATTTGATGTAATCTTATTTTTGCGGTGTGTTTGTTGGGATCCGATGAGTTGTGGGTTTATGATCAGATTATCTATGAATATTAATTGAGTCTTTTCTGAATTTTATTATGCATGATTATTATTACTTTGTATTTCTCTCCGATCTATCCGTTTATTTGGCCAACTAGATTGATTTATCTTGCAATGGGAGAGGTGCTTTGTGATGGGTTCAATCTTGCGGTGTTCTATATCCCAGTGATAGAAAGGGATAAGACACGTATTTGCATTATTGTCATTAAGCATAACAATGGGGTTTATTCATATTAACTGGGTTTACTTTGTCTACATCATGTCATCTTGCTTAAAACGTTGTTTTGTTTGTCATGAACTTAATATCCTAGATGCATGCTGGATAGCCACATCAACTTTTCTTATGTTTACTCTGTAAACGATGGGGTTTACTCTATTTGTTATTCACATGTTCCTCATAAACTTCGGACGTGCGCCGTGGTTAGGAAATTCCCAATAAAAAATACCATGCAAGCACACATGAAGTTACAAGCAAAAACAAAACAAAACAAAAACTCCCTATGTTATTAGAGCGTCCAGGGAGAATTCCC
The DNA here is from genome assembly GCA_963921465.1 of Triticum timopheevii. Taxonomy (NCBI): domain Eukaryota; kingdom Viridiplantae; phylum Streptophyta; class Magnoliopsida; order Poales; family Poaceae; genus Triticum; species Triticum timopheevii. Next base: position 2,887,252 of record OY997266.1, on the reverse strand, counting down.
CTTTTCCACCATGAAGGGAAAAAACTTTGCTTGGTTTTAAAATCTTGGAGACATGTGGTCTCATAGGGTCTCAGATGTAAACCATGCATGTGGCAGCCGCCACTGGGACAGCTCTCCAAACGCAGGCAGAATTAGTACAGTTTCTTTGTTGCTGATATACGCTGAGTCAAGTCTGAAAATGCCACTCAAGACCTTTTAATCTCCTTCGCAATCACTTTCCCACTTGTCACTCACAAAGTCACAAACAGAGGAGGACATGCATGATACTCCACTAGTACACATCTGTACACATAGCATAGTTTAATCATCTTCTGATCATTACCTCAGATACGTACGTGCTGGACAGGAGTAGGCAAGTATACTACTGGTGCACGGGAAGTATACTACTGGAGACCACCGCCTGGCGTTGCCAAATACTGCGGAGAACCACATCGCTTTCATGTTCCCCAGACTAAACCACGCAGGAACCCTACTACTACGGAGACAGTTCTGCAAATCATTGCCCAATCATTTGACAGATTTTTTTTGTTCACTGGTAAAGAAAGATATTTCCTTTCATTTCGGTGAACAGCATTTGCCCAAACTTCCATTAGGCTGGCAGAAATGTTAGTGCCACTTTGAGGCTGGCAATTATTATTCACATAATACCCAAGCATAACAAGTGTATGATTTTTTGTTTTGGTTGTTCAGTTAAAAAGTAGAAAATTCTTAATGGAACATAGGAAAGTACATTATTCATGTATCATATAACCCCAACAATTTCTTTACCTTTCGTCGTTAGGACAATTGTCGGCCATATAAGGGCATCTCCAATTATCAATCCGTGTTTCAAGTTGTAGCCGCCGCCTCCTCCTTCTCCTCCACAAAAAGCTAGGGTTTTTGTCTCCCACCGCCGCCGCTGCCGCCGCAGGTCCGCCTCCTCTCCGATGGCCTTAGGGCCATCGGGGCGCAGTGGATCTCGGCAAGGGTCGGCGGGAGGGCTCCGTTTTTAATCGTTTCTTTCAGTTTTGCTAGGGTTTGTGTCCTGCTCAGGAAGACGAGACGGCGGCAGCTCCCTGAAAATGGAATAAAGGTCTCCCGCCTAGCCCCGTTCCGGCGATGCGTCTAGCATCGTTGGTGGGCGTGTGGAGGTGTGTTTCCGGCAGATCTATCTTTGGTGGATTTGCTCGGATCTCGTCGTTGTTCGTCTACGTTCGTGTGTCTTCGGATTGGATTTTTCTGATCTACGTTATTCTTCATCTGCGGCGGTTGCTGTTCTGGTGCGCTGGTCCTACGGGGCCTTAGCACGACGACTTCCCGACTGTCTACTACAACAAGTTGTGCCCGACTCCGTCGATGGAGGGGCGATGACGGCGGCGCGCCTTCGGCTCGCTTCAGTGCTGTTAGTTGTCGCTAGGTGGTCTACGGATCTAGATGTAATTTCTATTATTTCTGGTATTCATTGTACTGCCATGATTGAAGATGAATAGATCAGAAATTTTCTTGCAAAAAAAATATAAGGGCATCTCCAAGGCGGACCAGTTACGCGCTGTCCGGACCGCGGAAGCCATCCAACGCCGGTATGTATCGGTCCGCGGGCCGGTTCGAACGCAATTTCTCCCGCAAACCGGACACGAAGTGGGGGGAGGGGGGGGGGGGGTTGCGGGAGTCCAGACTTCTCCCAAGTCTTCTTCTGACCGCCCTGGCCCACCAAAAATCTGTCACTGCCTATCCCGCGCTTTCCTACCGATGCACGCGCTGCTCGCCGCGTCGCAAATCATGCCGACCCAGATCATGAGGAGGACGACGTTAATGCCGCAATATGACAGTAGGGAGGGAGGGCGACGCTGACCGACGTGATCTCTTGGCAGCCACCGCTTCATTGCAGATGCAGGTTCCCGAGGAACCAACTCCGCCTGCTGCGCCGCATTGAAGCGGCTGGCCGGCCCATCGCATGGCCTGGCCGCGGCTATTTAAGTCGCGCTCCGGCGCCGTCCACATCACGTCCTTCTCATCCTCCTCGCCGCACCCCCCTCCACATCTCCGGCGATGGGCAAGTCCTTGGCGTCGGTGTCGGCAGGCTGTTCTAGGGCGGTATATGGCGGCTCGTGGAGACGCCATCGTCCTCATCGGCAGCCGGCGACTCGATGCGGAGATCGTCATCTCCTCCAGCTATGAGGAGGACCAGCCGCCGCCGCCACAGTCCGCGCCAACGGTGCCGGGCCAGGTCTACGTCGACACCGACACGAAGCTCAAGGAGAAGAAGGAGCTGATGCTCCGTCTCTTCGTCGGCCACACCAATGGCCCTGCTCCGCCACCGGGGGAGCTCCTCCCCATGAAGCCGAAGCCGGCATCCCCTCGATGCTCTTTGCCGCCGCCGCAGCGGCATCCAAATCAGTTGCCGTGTCACTAAAGAGTGTCTCTCGCCGTCGGCCCATTGCATCATGAAAAAGGAGCGCCGCTCGCCGCCGCGTCGTCAAGGAGGAGTGCCGCTCACCGCCGCCGCCCCTGTCCAAGGCGGGCAGGCGCATTCTGCACTACCTCCGCGGCAACTCCTCTTCGCCGTCATCCCGGAGCACCATGACGGCGCAGGAGTACGCCGACCGGGAGCGGTGTCGGCGGGACAGGTGCAACGCCGCGCGTCGATCCCAGTTCACGGACTCCGATGTCCCGCCGCCACACATCGCGGCGGACCCAGACCTGGCGTAAGCCTGGCCTTGGACCACTCTGTGACTACATCGGGGACGGCCAAGCGCCATCCCCGCCGCCTCGACGGGGAGATGGCCATGTGCGGCGAGGAATGGTACCTCGCCGAGGTCGCTGCCGCTTCCAATGACAACGCCTCCAACGACTGCCACCCTCTCCCCCACCCACATCCTCAGTGGCCATGGCCGCACTCTGCACGACACAAGAGGAGGCAGACGAGATCATCCGCGAGCGTTAGGCGGCCGCATGGAAGCCCTGCCACGGTGCCACAACCTTCCACGGCCCCAAGCCCGATTACAACGGCGGGTCGGGTGAAGATGACGAAGCAGGAGGAGCCGGCCAGCCCGGCATTGGCTATGAGGTCACCGTGTAGTATATAATAGTTTAGGGTTTTAGTTTTAGGTTTTTTTTCTCCAGCGGACGAAATATTGTCCAGTTTTATACAAATTATCCTACTTTTAATGAAATTCGCCTGTTTATATCAAAATTCATCATGTTTGCATGAATTTTGTCCGGTTGATTTGAGTTGTTGTGAAACTGTATGCGGCTAGCGTTGAATGGCTGCGCCCATGCATTGGATTCAGAGGATAACACGCACCCCCAGGTGGACCCGGGCTCGGCCATGGTTGACACGTCGGCGCTAACATCTTTGGGGATATCGATGCAAGCAGGAAACTAAACATCTTGTCGTTCTGGACCTAAGATTCATACTAGTGGTTTGTCACCTTACGGACGAAATTACTGTTTTGACCTTTTTTCCTAACTTAATCAAGAATTGACCCAGTTTGCAAAAGAATTTCGAATCTGACCTTTTTTGGTCACGCCAACAACCCTGCGTTTGGCTTGCACGGGAGACGCCAGGGATGATGGCGTTTGGGCCTGGCCTACACTTGCCCAGCTGGCGCCGAAGTCGCAGAGCCAAACGCCATAGAACTTGGCGTCTGGAACAAACGCCACAGGGCTTGTCGATTTGAGCCCTTCCATCAGGAGTAAACAAGAAAAGCATGCTGAGCCTTTTGATTATTCTGGTTTGGTATTCGTTAGTGCGGCTGATTAATTGAGCTGGAAAGCCAAAGTATCATGCCGTGCTTTTTCTTCCCTGGCTGTGTTCTTTTAAGAAATACATGCAGTTCGGATGGATTAATCCCGTGTTAAGTAGCCGTGTAACTAACTTATTTAGCACAGCCCAATAAGCAACATTGTAACCATATCTGTTTGGATGGTTTCGTATGTTCTAGAATGAAAGCTTACTACTGATGTTTTTTGCTAAATGAAACATACTACTAATCCTTTTTAGTTCCCTTTTTTTTGAACCAATTCTTTTCAGTTCCCTGATAAGACTAATTAACCTACTACCAATTCGTTCTAAGTTTTAATTGACATAAAAAAAATAAAAGTTCATGCGTTTTTTATAAAATAATATGGCTCTATGTCCACCACAAAATGTTATGCTAAATAAATATAGTAAAAAAATTAAATTGATTGTTTTGACAAAGACCGCAAACGTGTCTTCTGGCCGCATGAATTTTTTTCCCGATAAAATACATGTATTGTGGTCTATGTAAAAAAAGCAGGGGATCCAAAGATGCGCCACTTGTCATCTTCCACTCTCGCCATCGCCGAGGCGCGTCGCCGGGCAAAACCCGTGCGACATTGCCACCGGCGGTGAGGTCCAGACGGGGAGGGGGGGGGGGGGGTGTTGTGGAAGCACTGGAGGGCGGCGTAGGAGATGTGTGCTCGCGTGGCGGCCTTCGTCAGGCGATGCACGACAACAGCGTTGGTGAAGCCGACTATGGCTGATGGGACCCAGAGTGGTGATCTCATCTGTGGTCTGGCTGGATCGTCGGAGAAGAGAGCGTCGGTGCCGTGTTCTTGACGGAGACACTCTTAACATCATATTTGGACCTGTGCATATATTGATCCAACATCAAATAAAATCATGAGCTAGCTCATGCTCCAAATTTAGCTTTGTGTACCGATCTAATATAATATACAAACAACATAAATATGTGGTTATTCTTTATTGGGGGGGGGGGGGGGGGGATGTGTGGCTGTTAATATATGTGTTTTTAGAAAGCACATTAATCATTAGTTTACATAATACATATGATTAAAAATATTATACCGCATATTTTTTTATTTAGCATAACATTTTGTGGTGGACATAGAGCCATATTATTTTCTAAAATGCACATGAACTTTAAATTTGCTTCTATGTCAATACCTTCATCTTTGGTGTAGGCAAGTCCTAGACAACAAATCAATACATGCGATTAATTATTTGAAAACCGAATCCTCGTATTTATCTCCTAGAAATCCTCTCTCCTCCCTCACGCCTTGCCCAAAGTGGACTTGTAGAGTTGTAGAGAAAATAATTGCCGTTGGTTGCGGCGAACAAGCAGATTATTAATCACAAAAGTTAATTAAGAAAATTATACACGGAAGCAATTCCACAAATGATGCATGCATGCAGCGCAGTTCCCGCATACGAAGCTCACAAACGACAAGACCTATACTTTTTGTGTTTACACCTGATGGAAGGGCTCCAGACGCCAAGATCTATGGCGTTTGGCTCTGCCACTTCGGCGCCAGCTAGGTAAGTGTGGGCCAGGCCCAAACGCCGTCATCCCTGGCGTCTCCTGTGTAAGCCAAACGCCAGGGATGTTGGCGTGATCAAAAAAAGTCAGATTCGAAATTCTTTTACAAACGGGGTTAATTCTTGATGAAGTTAGGAAAAAAAGTCAAAACAGTAATTTCGTCCTCACCTTACTGGTTTCGCCTTTGTCATTGTTGCTGAAAAGCTTCTTGGGTGGAGCGTCGCTAGTCCCATCGGCATACACAAGAACCCGTTGACCACACATGCATGCGAGGTCGCGAGTCTTCCATAGGAGAAAGTTCTTCAGGACGAGCTTCCCATTCGCTAGATGATGGGACCACCCAAGCATGCTAAAAGGAGGAGCTAGATGTGGTGTTTTTCTATATTGTAGAGGCATATCTAATATTAAACCCATTAAGCGTCGCGTGAAGGGCGGTCAACCAGCTATGCCACGCGGCGCAAGCTGGTTGGCCGCAGTCAAAAACGTTTTTGTGATATTATTTTTAGATGGATGTGAGAAAAAATTTAAATGTTTTTCCTTTTTAGATGGAGGTGATGACCAAACATATATTTTTAAATGGAGGGCTATGCAAAGTGGCGCTCGTTGGTAGGCTGCGTTGATGATTTTCTTTTCTTTTCCACTTCTTTATCTGGATGGAGTCGAGGATTTTAAAAAAATACTTTTCTAGATGAAGGCGAGGACTCCGTCTATTTTTCTAATGAAAACATGCGCATAACTTTCTCTCAAGTGGCGTCACAGGGTGGCCGCCCAACCACTGGTGATACCATACAAAGTAGAGGCAACAGATTTATTTGGGATGACCATGCGAGGGCTGAATCACTATATATCACCAAAGACTTGACATACAAGTTGTAGTTAGCTAGGATTGGCTGAAAGCCACTTGTATGCTTTATTGTGACCATCCACCGTCCCGTAGAACCCACTATCAATACTTGTATCCACGACTTTTTGTACCAATTTTTCCTGGCACATTACTAAATCTATAGGCGCTAGTACACTTTTTAAATAGATAGGCAAGATTGTTGTTTCGATGGATAATGCTCTTATAAAGTTCATTCATATCTGAAGTCACTACTTTATCTCCAGCCCTAGAAACAGTAGGTTTCAAACAAGCACATTTGGCTTATACAACACTGAATCTTGGAGGAGATAACATACAATACATCTAAACATTAATCTGTTAACACGTATAACAAGCTAATCAAACTTGTTTCTATAAATTATGGTCGCTGATTATATGAAGATTGATTATCATATTTTTCATTCATGGAGAAGACACTTGCTAGCTAATTAAGGTGTTTCCATCTTCGTAGCGAATTAATAGATTGAGGTCACGTACCATCTGTGGGGTATTTATTTTATACAGTTCAGTGGTATATTATTGTGTGTGTACAAATCGAGTTACTATCAAACCAGTGCACCTAGTCGTTCAGAAATTCTTGAATCATCTATGCCAATTCTGGTGCTGAAGGCCTGCACAATACCGAGAGGAATTTATGAAATTAATTAACTTAATTAGATGCAAAATAGATAAGTTTTAATTTGATATTTAATTGGAAACTAATTCTCCATCACGAAGACAAAAAGTAGTTTTCCAGCTGCATCCAGTTAAATTACATAAATTCTAGCGAGTAGAGAGGGGCGATAAAGAAAGAAACCTACTAAGATTGTATGTCACAAGTCTACAGCTAGTTCGTCTAGCTTTCCCTTTTTTTTGGGTTTTGCTATGTTTCTAACCTAAGGAAATGATCAGAAAGGAATCAGTGGTTCCATATTCTCACATACGTGTACATTCACCACCTCAGTTTTTAAATATAATCGGCTTTTTGTGCCTTTTACTTCTATAATGTCAATAATTCAGATTAGTGTTACACTAGAAACAAACAGTATCCCTCCAATAAGTATGAACATTTACTTTTATAGGGCTAAACGTTGAAAACGGAAAAAAAAATCTTCTGTCACAAAAAATTCAGAAACTAATGTTTTTAAGTATGAATCTAATGATACAATTTTTGTGCCACATAAACTATATTCTATTGGTCTAAATAATTATTGGTCAAATTTTGATTCCTAGGACTCATGCACGCCTTACATTTTGCAAAGTTGATGTATTTACTAGTCGCAAACGCAAAATGCTACACTACATATGTACGTACCCGGGAGTGTATGGTGTAAAATATTTTGTGGCCAACAACAGAGTGATTGGCGTTTATAATGTCGGCCCCTTCTTCCTCCAGGATGGTGAGCACCTCATGGAGCTTGATCGGCTTCTCTGTGTTGCATATCATCCTCACCTCCATGCTTGAATCATTAGGTTGCCGTACCTCCACTACCGGTGCCGATGCCTTCAAATACATTTCCCTTTCCGGTGACCCAGCACCGCTACTCGTGGTAGAGGGGATCGAGATGCCACTAACTCCTTGTAAGGTAGCCATTGCTAGCGCAGCGGTCTTCTTATGTTGAAGCTCATCAACCCTCTCCTTGAGCATCTTGATGTATGATGCTGCCACATCTAGGCTGCCTAGCTTGGTCATTGTATCCTACATACATATTTAAGATACAACAATGTGAAACGATTATGGCAGCAATTTTTTTATTTGATAACATGATTTCCTTAGCCCAGATAGCCCTTCCTTTCCATGATAACGGAAGAGTTGTATTTTTTTCTGGTGTATATATGGTACTGCAAACGATTACACATAACAAGCATTTTATTTATATTACGGAAATCATCCCATGTAAACCAGTTGTTGGTTTGCTTTAATCCACAGTTTGATTATACTTTGCAGTTGTTTTCCATCGGGCGTCAATATGTCATGAGCTTGAAAAGTAGTTCACCTCCATGAATGGTTTAAATAGAAGTTTCCGCCACATAGTTAGCCGAGAATGTTTTGCACGAACAGCCACATAAGCAATCCCGTCTCATGAATACACATAATAAAACAATATTATATGCATTCTCTTATTTGTGAATATGTACATATAGAGCAGGAGGAGTTTTGCAAGAATGCAAGATGAACATAATAATTCTTGCAAGCTGCAAACTCAAAGACTTCGTATTTCCAAAGTGACTCTAGCTTAGATATTTCCTGAGAACATTGGGCTATATTTCATAATATGGCCGAAAAATGAAATGGGTTGTGGAAACCAACAATGGCTGTACCAGGATCTAATTCTTGTGGTGTCAAGCTTCACAAATGGAAATTTTGTCGACAAATTTAATTGGAATAAAAACTATCATAACTTAGTTGGAACATGTTTACTTTAGCAGCAATTATCTGGAACATATTCTTGTGATGCTGCATATTTTATTTTACGGTGGTCTTCGACTTGCAAAATTCATGCCTCGTCACATGACTGTACAGCTACAGCGTGGCTACGCCAACACACTCCAAGAGAACTTAATGTCCGTAGAACTCAATTTCTCTGGCCAGTTTAATACAATATTTCAAGTGATGAGAAGGGCTATACTAAGGGCCATTACATTTATTTATTTTCACTTATGAGGGTAACTGGATCTATATGCTCTATATAGTAGCTAAGGTGAAAATCAATGCCGAACAAATTAACATTTGCCACCTAAATATTCAGAATATATATAGAAACTCATTCTTTGTATGGATTGGGATGAGATTACGATATAAACATGGAAAATTGGACAGGAAAAATAACATGAGAAGATAAGTGTGTTCTTAATTAGTTCTTACAGCGTGGGGGTTGTGTTCTTTGGGGATGAGGGACGCGAGCTTATCGCAAAGCCCCTTCATGCGCTGCCTCCTCTCCTTCTCCGAGTCCTTCTTCTCCACCAGTACCGCCACTGTCGCCGTCGCCCCTGCTGCGCCACCGCTCGCCCTGGTCCTCTTCCCGCCCCTCGACGGCTTCGCCTTCACCACCATCTAGCTCACGAGGTAGGCAGAGATCGATCGGCATGCCAATTTCAATGGGTGTGGTTCAAAATGCAACCAAAGAAGAAGAAGAAGAAGAAGAAGAAGAAGAAAAAGAAGAAGAAGAAGATACCGAGCTGCAGGCAACAGCTAGCTTCATGGCGTCAGCTAGGCAGGATACGATGGAGGTACAAGAACAAGTGTGTGCGTGGCGTGGCTACAAATAGGATACGATGGGAGTATGGGAAATATGCTATACTCCCTCCGTTTCAAAATGTAAGTCTTTTTAGAGATTCCACTACAAACTACATACGGATGTATATAGACATATTTTAGAGTGTAGATTCACTCATTTTGTATGTAGTCCATAGTGGAATCTCTAAAAAGAGTTTTATTTAAGAACGGAGGGAGTAGTATATAGGAAGCTGGCTAGGTGTAATGCAGTAATAAAATACGTGTATTTACATTTTGTCCAAAGTGTGAAACAGGAGATGGAGAAGATTGGATCGGCGCAACCAATGTGGTGGCCGGGGAGATGTATTTATAGGGTGCAGCTAGGGCACAATATACAGGTAGTTACAGGAGATAAGTACAGATATAAACCGACTCCTAGATACTAACAATATACAGTTTAACATCCCCCCTCAATCTGAACGTCCTTCACGGAGATTCAGATTGTATCTATTCGAGACAAAGGGCACTTCAGCAAGTGGTTTGGTGAAGATGTCAGCAACTTGCTCCTTGGAAGAGATGAACCTTACATCCAATGCCTTGGCTGCAACCCTTTCTCGAACAAAGTAAAAATCCACCTCTATATGCTTGGTCCTGGCATGAAACACTGGATTAGCAGACAGGTAGGTGGCACCCAGGTTGTCACACCATAATATTGGAGGCCGAGGCATGAAGACTCCAAGTTCTCCAAGAACAGACTGAATCCAGATGATCTCAGCTGTGCCATTGGCAATGGCCTTGTACTCAGATTCTGTGCTAGACCGTGAGACGGTGGCCTGTTTTCTGGAGCTCCAGGAGACAAGATTCGGACCAAGAAAAACTGCAAAGCCTCCTGTAGAGCGGCGATCATCACTGCACCTGGCCCAGTCCGCTTCAGAGAAGCAACTCAATACCATTGAAGGTGACCGACGAATAGACAGACTCATACCACGAGTATACTTGAGATACCGAAGGATCCTCTTGGCTGCTGAAAAGTGTGCAGTTGTTGGTGCATGCAGAAACTGACAAACTCTATTCACAGCAAAAGAGATATCTGGCCTAGTCAACGTTAAGTACTGAAGTGCTCCGACTAGGCTTCGATATTTAGTACTGTCATCTTGAGAGAGAGGTGCCCCACTTTCCTTGCTGATCTTTTCACTGGAGGACATGGGAGTAGTGGACACATTACAATGTTCCATGTTGGCTCGATGAAGAATATCGCCAATGTACTTCTGTTGAGAGAGCACAATCCCTTGGGGCGACGACTTCACCTCAACACCAAGAAAAAAATGCAAAGGACCCAGATCCTTGAGAGCAAATGTGGCATGAAGATCAGCAAGCAGCTTAGTCGTCGCGGTCGGTGACGAACTTGCCACAATGATGTCGTTGACATAAACTAGTATAAACATGGTGACACCGCCACGATGGAAAATCAACAGAGAGGTGTCTGCTTTGGATGCCACAAAACCAAGTTGAAGCAGGCGAGAGCTTAACCGAGAATACCAGGCCCTGGGAGCCTGTTTGAGGCCATAGATGGCCTTCCTGAGTTTGCACAAATACCGAGCAGTAGAGGCATCTACAAACCCTGGTGGTTGTCGCATATACACCTGTTCTTGAAGAACTCCATGAAGAAAAGCGTTTTGGACATCCAACTGGCGCAAACACCAACCTCGAGAGACAGCAATGGAGAGAACCAGTCTAACTGTGACTGGTTTGACAACTGGGCTGAATGTGTCATCATAATCGAGGCCGTAGCGTTGCTTGAACCCTTTAGCAACCAGACGAGCTTTGTGACGATCAACAGTGCCATCAGCCTTGTACTTAACCTTAAAAACCCATTTGCAGTCAATCACATTGGCATGAGATGGTGGCGGAACAAGTGTCCATGTACCATTGTGGCGAAGGGCATCCAGTTCAAACTGCATAGCATCACGCCACGCAGGAGATCCCGGCGCTTCTCGAAGATCCCTGGGTTCCCGGGAAGCCAGAAAGGCACGCTTGGACGGATCGTAGTTGACAGTACCATCCGTACGTTGCAGAAGTTTGCGAGGGTTATCACGTGCGCGTGTCACCATTGTATGCGCAGGAGGTGCAGGAGTGTCGTGCACAGATGATCCGGATGGCGCAGAGGATCCGGACGCGGGAGATGGGGAGGAACACCGATCCTCCTGGGATCCCACGCCACCAGCAAGTGCGTCAGGAGGATCCAGCTGCGATCCCGAGGAGGGACCGGACAGCGCCGACGCGCCTGTCGCAGGGGAGGGCCGGCCCACGGACTGGCGAGGCGACACGTGGGCAGCCGCCAGCTGCGGGTCGGGTCGGGAGGGAGCCGGGCTAGTGGCGGGCCCCGCCGCTGAGGGGGACGAGGCGGGCGACGAGCCGACCGGGCCGTCCGCAGCCGCCGCGTGGCCCAATGGGGAACTGCCCACCCCACGCGCGTCTGGCGCGTCGCTGGCAGCGGAGGCCGCGCGATCCGAGGGCGGATCTGCTCCGGATCCCGTGCCCGAATCTTCCTGGGACGCCGCCCCTGTCGCACCTGGGATCTTCTGCGCCAAGGGAGTCCCTGCATCCAGGTTAGAAGGCAGAACAGGCGCAACATAGTTCATTTGGTCATGCGGAAAAAGGAGTATGGTATGTTCTGCAACGCGAGGTGGTATGGGAGAGGCAGAGGGGCTGGCAAAAGGAAAAATCTTTTCATCAAACGTGACATCCCGAGAGATATAAACACGTGCTGTAGGGAGGTGAAGTCATTTATATCCTTTGTGACGAATGCTATACCCAACAAAAACACATTGATGAGATCGAAAAGCAAGTTTGTGTGTATTGTAGGGGCGCATATTTGGCCAACAGGCACATCCAAACGTGCGAAGCAACGTGTAATCAGGTTTGGTGGTGAACAATTTTTCCATAGGGCTAAGATTGCCAATGACACGACTAGGAAGTCGATTAATGAGATAACATGCGGAAAGATAGGCCTCATCCCAAAAGCGTAGTGGCATAGACGCATGTGATAATAAGGAAAGTCCCATGTCAACAATGTGACGGTGCTTCCGTTCGGCGGAACCGTTTTGTTGGTGTGTGTGTGTGGACAAGAAACATGATGCATGATGCCAAGTTGACGAAAAAATGTGTTGCTAAGCTTCTCGTATTCCCCACCCCAATCAGATTGAACACATAGGATCTTGCGAGATAAGAGGCGTTCAACATGAGCAAGGAAGTCACAAAAAACATCAAACACATCACATTTTCTCTTAAGAAGATAAATCCACACAAATTTACTATAATCATCAATAAATGAGACATAGTACTGGAACCCACCAGATGATATTTTGGCAGGTCCCCACACATCCGAAAACACGAGTTCTAATGGAAACGAGGAAACACTTGAAGATCTAGGAAAGGGAAGTTGGTGTGCTTTGCCTTGTTGACATGCATTACACACATGGGTCATAGACCGACTAGTCGAAGCTAGTTTATTGGAAGATAAAATGTGTTGAACGACTTGGGTAGATGGATGGCCGAGCCTTGCGTGCCAATCCTCGGCTGACAATCTAAATGAAGACAGTGCATGATGAGTTGATGGCCGAATGGGATAGAGCCCATTTTCACATCTGCCTTGGAGTAGAACCTTCTTGGTGGTCAAATCCTTCATAAGAAAATGAGTAGGATAATACTTTAGATACGCATGATTATCAACAGCAAGGCGATTGACAGAGAGAAGGTTTTTGTCAGCATTGGGAACATATAAGATATTGCGAAGTTTAAGGTGTGCAGAGGGAGTAGGAAGAATGGCATGACCACGATGAGCTATGTGCAAACCTGAGCCGTCTGCTGTGTGGATGCGATCTCGTCCAGGGTACTTCTCCCGAACCGTCAGGCGATCCAGGTCGCCCGTGATGTGATCCGTGGCCCCGGTGTCAGTGAACCAAGCCGGATCACCGAGGATGGAGGGAGGGGACGCAGCAGCGAGGCCAGCCATCTTGGACTGGGACGGCTGAAACGCATGGTTATAGCGCTGACCGCACTCCCAGGCATAGTGCCCCGGACCGCGGCAGAGCTGGCACTGAACACGGTGATCGCCACGGTCGCCGTAGTCACCGCGATCACCACCGCGATTGCCACCGAAATCGCCTTGTTGGCGCGAGGCGCCACCACCGCGGTTCCCGCGATCGCCACCACGGGAGTTGTTGTTGTAGCCACCGCGGTCTCCAGAGTTGCCGCGGCCCTTGCCGCGGTAGCTGCCCTTGCCGCGATTGGAGTTGTTGGTGTTGCCGGCGGAGTCGCGGGCGACATAGTTGACGGAGGAGCCGCCATGCTGCAGATGAAGACGGGCAGCGTTTTATTCGCGGCGCCGGTCGAAGGAGATCGCGTGGGAGTAGAACTCACCAAGCGTCATGCCCTCGGGACGAGTGGTGTACGCGGTGATGAGGGGCTCGTAGTCGTTGTCGAGGCCCGTGATGATGGCGGTGATGATGTCCTCGTCGCGCATGGGGCGGCCGACGGCTGCAAGCTGGTCGGCGTTGGCGCGGATCTTGGCGAAGTAGTCCGCCATGGAGAGAGTTCCTTTCCTGAAGACCGCCATGTCCATCTTGATCTGGACGATGCTGGCGCGGCAATGGATGGTGTACATCTCCTCGACGTGTGACCAGATGGCACGAGAGGTCTCCAGCTGATGTACTTGCTGCAACACCTCATCAGAAATAGAGGCAAGGAGGTAGCTGAGGACGATCTGATCCTGGCGGAACCAGGTTGCATACTCCGGATTGGGGGCGCGCACTCCCTTGTCATCGGGATCCAGGAACTTGGAGGGAGGTGGCGAGGTGCCATCGACGTAGCCCGTGGCGCCAGCGATGCGGAGAGGAGGAAGAACTTGTGCCTTCCGGATGAGAAAATTGGAGGTGGTTAACTTGGCGGTGATGAGGCTAGCAGAGGGAGAGGGAACGGCGGAGGCCGGCGGCCCATTGAAGGCGGCGGGCAGGGAGAGCGTGGTGAGGGCGGCGGAGGAGGAAGCGGAAGCCGTAGGGGAGCCCATGATGCAATCACGCGGGTAGGCCTGATACCATGTGAAACAGGAGATGGAGAAGATTGGATCGGCGCAACCAATGTGGTGGCCGGGGAGATGTATTTATAGGGTACAGCTAGGGCACAATATACAGGTAGTTACAGGAGATAAGTACACATATAAACCGACTCCTAGATACTAACAATATACAGTTTAACACAAAGGAAACGTAGTGCGTACAGATGCTATTGGTTGGAGAGGGTGCATGCGCCGATGGAGAAATATCAACGACACTGCATTCAATGCGGTGACAGCAGCGTGTATGTGCATCTATTGGTTAAAACAAGATCCAGCGTATAATTCTTAGGCCATGGGCTGTACAGGAACGTCATGCATGATTGAGAACAAGTGGGAGAGTTCCAAAATAAGTGTTTCAACTTTGTGCTGACGAATAAGCATTTTAACTTTGTATTAACTTTAGTATAAATTTAGTACAAAGTTGGGATGCTTATTTTGGGACAGAGAGAGTATGTACCTAGGCACTGTTGCTCTTCACCACAATAACACTTGCTACTACTACGAAAGATCTAAAACCAGTGATACAATAAAACTTGCTACTAGTACTACTAATAACAAAAATGGTCATGCAAATATAATTGCAGCTGCCTTTCGTTGGTCCACTTTGAAAATGAGGGATGATATATTTTTTGCTCGCACCAATTGATATTAACTTCTATGTTCGCGGACAATGGTTGCTAACTAGATGCGGTTAGCTCTAAAGGACAATGTTTAGAGAAAATGAGTCGGAAGAGTATGTGTCACGGGAACTTTAAAATGATTTTGATGCTGTTGGAGGCAATGCCATTGTAGACAACCTAGCTAGGCATTAGCTTTTGATATTTTTTTTCACTTTTCAAGCCTGTGTTTACATAGTAAGAATCGCTTCGCTAGCTAGGGAAAAAATGGAATGAATTAGATGAGGAGGTATCATCACTGCAAATTATGCACCGGCGTTGGTCCATTCAACCCTTTTTTGTTTCTTTCTTTGTGTGAAAACATTAGTAGAAACTTGAAATTAACTTAATTATCACTGGTTAGGCTTGTCAATATCCTCCTAGCTTAAGCTTTTGATTTAGCCTTTTTCTAACGGATTTGCTTCCGACTAGTCGACTAGAATTTTTATCGTTGTTAGTCGACTAGTATTTTGGCAAAGTTTCAATTGATTTATTTATAGTTGCATTCGACATCAGATACATGTTTCGAATGCAAGTGCTATATGTAATGCAGATGTCATATATATTCTAAGGAAAAAGTGTGTAACCATAAAAAATGGGTTTATGCGAGTTTCTTTTATTTGATGGAATCATGTTATGTATATTATCATTTACATCCACATATATGTTGCGGTTATATTCGTAGCTATCCAGCTGGTCGATTTCAACTACTAATTGACACAACTCTAATACTACAAGTCTGCTCATATGTTGAAAGAGTTAGCTAGTTAAGCAATTAGCAATAAGCCAAAATAATTGCCCAATAATGTATTGCTGACTAGATGTGGTTAGTGCTAGAGCTCACTGTTTATACAGAAAGCACCAAGAGAGTATGTGTCGCAATAAGTTATAAACTATGTGGATGTCCGTTGCGGCAACACCATTGTTGATAAACAAGCTAATTCTTGACTTCATATATTATTATTGTTATTCCTTTCAAGGCCATAGTCTATAATAAGAAGCATATACTGTATATCACAACCATATTGAATGGTAGATAAACCCCATCGACTAGATGAGGTATCACCACTGCAGATCGTTTGCTGGCCTTGGACCATCCAACAAGGACCGCTAGCTACCATGTCAACTACAACATTTGGAAATATCAGGGGGTGCGGGCCTCCTCGATGCAACCCTTTTAGTTTGTTTGTTTCCTTATTTGGAAATCAAGAGTTTGCAGTAGAGACGTCAACTTTACTTTACTATTAATAGCTATGTTTCCTCAAGTTAATCTACCTAAAATTTTGGTTTCTACTTTTCTATAACAGATTTGCTTCCAATCAATCGACCTGATTTTCGTTTGACTAGTTGGCTGGTTTTTCTTTCCAATTTCAAAAGATTTATATTCGATCCGCAGTTGCACAAAATAAGCGAACCGCTACATCTGTAATGTGTGTCCGCTACATAAATCCGATTTTCTTGATTTGATTGAAAACCAGTCGATACTTTTATTGTTCTCCGGAGCTGCCCCTTTAAACTATATCGATTGCACTTTTAAAAATGTGCAACTGTATTCATTTGAGATTTCATTTGTAAAGTTGCACGTTTACGGATGGCAGGATGGGCTTGATAATGGATGTGGTGGCTAGCTCCTGCTGCTGTGCACCCACAGGCGAGAGAAGGAAGCAGAGCAGCGCGCGGGGGCCGGTGACGCAAGCAGGGGTGACGTATGCACCAAGTGTAGCAGTCAAACCTTAACTATTTTTGGTGTGGTCGCTCCCTCTCAGCACGTCCATTGAAGAAGAAAGGACGCAGCCAGATCGACTTGTGGCTCACTGACGCTCGTCGACCTGCGTGGCTATCTGTCTGTGCTGCAGGCAAGGCGAAGAAGCTTGGCCTGTGAATCTCCATCGGTATGATACTGTGACAAATATGGAGCAACATATCCATCGATTTCTGTCATATCAAGATATTCTTACAATAGTTCGGTGGTGGTTTCTTCTGTCGGAAACAAAAAAAAAAGGCATTTGCATGGTTTCCGTCCTGCTTGTAGAGGGGAATAGAGAGGGATTGATCTAATGCGTTGGATATTGTATTGAGCCTCTCAGGCATCTTATATAGAGTACAAGGCTCGAAGAGCAAGAAGTCTCTCCTATAGATAAGGCAGGACATAATTACAAATCATAGTCTACCAAATACATAGATATGCCTATATACTCTAACATCCCCTACCTGTCGTAGTGGTAGTGTCGCAGACAATAGGTGAGTCCCGGACGGTCAGACTGGAGAGAATAGAGCTGACGGGCTGACATCCCCCGCAATCGTGGCATGAGCAACGTGGACGATGTCACATCACATATGCGTTGATTGTATAGGAACCCGACGAGTTGCTCAAAGAAGGTGGTAGCCCTTTATGCGGATGTCGATGTAGCCGAGAGTGTACGGTGGTGTAGTCGTCATCGAGGTAGCCCTACAAAGAATGCCATGGTCAATGTCGAGTCGGGGTGGCCGGTGTCAAGGTAGTGGCGCGCCGGGAAGAAAATGGTGTTGACGAGGCGTCGTGCCGGGTTTGCCAAACTTGGGGACACGACGTGGACGAAGGCATGTGTTGGTGCCAGCACCGGACATGTGTAGACGGACGAAGTCGATGTTCACGAGATGGCGCACCAGGCATGCCAGGCCCGGGGACACGTCGTGGATGAAGGCACACGTCGGTGTCGCCAGCACCGGACATACATAGACAGGTATCATCACGATGTACGCCATTTTGAGGGGGCTAGTAGAGGAGGACTCGACGATGATAGCGGTGCCAATTGGCATGGGGCCGATGTCGTCCGCAGCCGACGACGAGCTGGTGTTGGAGTAAGGCGAAGAGGTGGAGTGGTGGCACGGCTTGGGTGAGCGAGCGGCAGTGGCACGAGGAACAAGAGCGGCGGCGAAGCTCAAAGTAGGCGAGGAAGACCCGACAGCTTGACGAAGACTGGACGCGGACGGTGGCGTTCCCGCACCTATGGAGGCAGCGCGACGCATGCCATGTGAAAGTCGACGCTAGGATGGCGGAGTGGACCGTGTGCCGCGGAGCTACGACGACTCGAAGGGGCGACACACCGACAGAGCGTGGGTCGGGGCTACATGGGAAAGATCGCGGGGCAGTGACAAGGACCACCTGCTATGCGGGCTACAGTCCAAAGGGGCGACGCAACAGCAGCATGAGGGTCGATGCAGACATGGTACGGCCTCGGAGCGATGGCGTCGATCGCGTGCCGCGACGCTACGACCCGAAGGGGCGACGTAGTGGCTGTGTGTAGGTCGGTGCAACTGCGGGGAGAACCATGGGGCAGCAGTGTTGCTGCCCGATGGGGCTACGCAGCGAAAGCATGTTGCTCAATCAGTGGCGGGGCGTATTGTACTCGATAACAGTCTTCTTGGGACTCATGTAGGCATGCACAACCAACGGGCCCGATCAGTCACATGGCGCGAACCGGATGGATCGCGGATAGATGGGTGATCAATCTGATCACGCGCGAGGGCAGAGACACCGCTCGGTGGTGACGGAGTCCTAGCTGTAGCCGGCGTCAACGGACGGCGTGTGGACCAGCGCGGCAGGAGTATCCATAGCATGTCGAGTTCCACAGGCACCCGTGTAACAGCTTACTGATGCGTACATAGATGTATATATCCATCAGCTTCTTTTTGAGCAATGAGCAATGCTAGACCTACTAAGGATTTTACGTATTTGCTGATGTGGAGTATCGGGATTGAAAACAGGGGAAGGAAGTAACATTTTGTTGGTCTAGTACTATTATTTCTTTTCATAGTATTTTCTCTGTCCCGGTTTACTACAAACCCTTATATTTTAGGTTAATTTTTGAGCATATATATAACGAACAAACTATGAGATATATGCCACACAAAAATACACTATTTGATTTGTATTTAAAAATGGGTTTCCACGTTAGCCATTTTGTAACATATAGTAAATACTTTAGTAGTCCAGTTTAAACTTTGACCCAAAATACAAGACGTCTAATAAACACGGATGGAGAAAGAAAAATAGTAGTTGGCATAGTTCTCTTCGTGTAGTCCCCGCGTGAATTAAGACGTATAAGCATCAACTCGTAGGAGAAAAACACGCATAAGTTCAAAAAAAATATGTTTATTGTAAATGAAAAAAAATCAGGTAATTCAATCCTACTTCGCCAATCAATCTGGGAAATTTTCAGCATAGGCTGCTTAGCTGTTTTAAAGTTTGGATGATTTTTGTAAGTCAGCCCATTCATGTTTATACAAAGCTGTCCAAACATTAAAATAACCAGGCACAATGGGCTGAAAATTTCCCAGATTGATCAGTAAAGATGAACTGGGTTACTGATTTTCTTAATAAAATGATATTTTTGAAAAAATAATATTTCATTCGAAATTATCAATATTTTAATGTTATTTGTGAGTTTAGCTCGGCTCGTCAAGAAGTTCCTCTAGTCACTTAAGACATGGCACCCACATGTAATCTCTCTCATTAAGTGAATAATTATAGAAATTTGTGTTTTTTGTTCCTGGTTAGAACTAGAGTTGTAGTTTTTTTTTACCAAAATCACATAGAGTTGTAATTTTTGGTTAGCTCGACCCAAATATTGTATTTCTTCGAAATATTCAATAGCTGCTCAAAGTTACGAAATAAATACTAATACTACATGTATCTGTCATGTCACAAAATGTCAAAGTCAAAATCTGAACAAAAACTATAACTCTACAGGATTTTGGTAGAAAGAGAAATTTATCATTGATTATCTTAATGGGCCAAATTTGCAGCCCAATCTGTACTGGCTATTATTCGTAGTTATATTTTTATTTTTCTTACATGAGTTATGCTTCAGTTTTGAACACGAATTGCCCCCCCCCCCCCCCCCCACCCCTATCAGCTCACTTCGTAGCAGTTCGTCAAATTCTTAAGCATGAGTGATACCTATTGTATATGTCTTTGTCTTATTTGTTTCCCCAGAGAATTTCGTGACTCTTACGACGAGGTTTTCAGACTTAGGAGTATCAGGACTGTGCAGGAATACATGACAAGACCATCTACAACCAGACACCCCGCCCCCCATACCTGCCCCAAAAACACTGGCGAGCTTCCTGGTCACTGGTCGGAAGAAAAAACAACACCAACAGGGCTCCCCACAACAGACCCCAAATGCCTGGACTGTATGACAATCCCCATATCGAGCCCACATCTGGGGCGAATATGGGGACGCGCCCGCCACGTCGCACTAAATGCGAGTGTCGGTGCCAACTCGCCCATATCCGTCCTCCCTCCTTGCCGCTTAAGGTCACCGCTACCAGACATAATAAAAAGTAGGTCAATCAATGTACCCTTCACTAGTAGGAAAACACCTATTAGTCCCGGTTCGTAAGGGCCTTTAGTCCCGGTTCATGAGCCGGGACTAATGGGTCGTTACTAATACCTCCACCCATTAGTCCCGGTTCAAACATGAACCGGGACCAATGTGCCTCCACGTGGCCTGTGCGCTGAGCCCATTCAGGGGGGCCTTTGGTCCCGGTTGGTGGCACCAACCGGGACCAAAAGTCCATGTTTTTTTTAGAAAAGTGGATGCTTTAGGGGTTTCGGGGGTTATTTTTAGGTTGTTATTAGCTAGATAATAGAGAGAAGTGACCTCTTTTATATATTCGTCCTTGGTTTACCAACGCTGCTGCTATATATGTTCATTTCACCCGCTGATATAATAACTCATGTATGCTCGCATCATACATCATCATATATAATAACAAGTCCTACTAATCATGCATCATCATACAACTTCTACTCGTTATTAATAATAAGTCATATGATCATCATCCTCATAGTCATCAAACCAACCCTACATAATTGTTCTTAGCACATGATCATCAATATCAGGTAGGACCTAAACACCCTTAAGGTAAAATAGCATAAAACAATATAGACCCTGACTCTCCATTATGAAGAATGGCGATCATCCTGTCTCCAATTCTTGCTCTTCGCTGCTTTTTGCTTCCAAGAAGCTCCTTACGACTGTCCATACATTTTTTCCATTCTTTGATTGTGATGTCTCCACTTCTTTTAGAAACCCGGCATGGACAGTTGAGATTCGTAGGAAGACCTGGTTGTATGTTCAAAACATGAAGGGTACCGTGCGTATACATCAGATGAGGCACACAATCATTCGGGATTATCTGTTATAAAACATAATAATAACTTCGTAGTTAGAAATGATGTACTACTTTTAGAAGTGTGCAAAAAGATGCACGGATGTCGTAATAGTAAAAAATCTTACCAGGGTATCTCCATGGTAGTTACCGTAGTTCAACACGTGCACTAGTGGCACGTATTGACCATAATGTTGAGGAGTTTGATTGTAGATATTGTAATTCTCAAGATCAGTACAAAATGCGACCAGATGATTTTTCTCCTGATAAGTTAATTCGGAGCCTTCGGTGTAGTAGGTTCTGTCTACCATCTTCTGCACATTCTTTAAAGAATGAAAATAAGCTGTCAATGGAAATAAGTTGTCAACTATTTTGAAATAAACAAAATAAATTACTTAATAACTATGTTAAGCTCACATGGGGGAAGAATTGGAGGTGTATCCACAAGGACGCAAATCGAAGGTCTCTCTTGCTCGATTGTAGGATCACCAAGATCCATGGTGACAAGCATACCCTCATCAAAACCATACATCTTACAAAGTGCTTCCCAATTTTTACAACCAAAATGGGTTACACTCTGAGCATTGTACAGCTTTACTTGAAAATCCACACCATGATGGGTACTTAGGATAAGTTTTTTGGTTTCCATACTTTCATGGTCTTCAAAACCCATCCTCTCCAAGACATAGCATCTTGCAAAGCACGGGATAAGCTAGTCGAATTGAAAAAGATGAAAAATACACGTTAAAATAGTTGAAGTCGTGCTTAATTACGAAAAAAACTATTGTCGTCGTTGCGTACCGTATGAACATCGAAGGTCTCCTCGAGCTTAATGCTGAAGCGCCGATCTTCGTCGCACATACCTCGGTTGTCGTGGCACCATTCGCACTCCCCGGGCGGTTTTCGTCGTCCGAGTACGACATTTCCGGCCTATGTTCATAATTCAAATATTAAACTAGATCATTATTATTAATCATGGGTTAACTATCGGTGATATACGTAGCTCCTCCTTTCATTTCCGAGTGCATTATTACACCAAATTGTCTAGCACACGGGAATGAAGGAGAACTTATCCAATATGAGCATTCAATAAGCAAAATCAAATCATAAAATAAGCAAAACCAAATTATAAAATAAAGTAGTATTCAAATTAGCATGCATTTAATAATTATAAGCAAAAGTACATCATCTCTTGGTGTCCGTACATCGTCGAATATTATCACTAATATAGCATCACTAATACAACTAGAACCGTAGCGCCCGACGGGTATCGTCGCGAGCGGTGGACACCCAAAGATAAGGAACCATCAAAGGATCATAGCTCCAGTGAGATCCTTGAAGAACCTGCCAGGTATTGTCGAACTTGCCCTCCAATGCAACCATGTAGCGACGGACGTGCTCGTCCTCCTCGCTGACACGGTGACGTACCACCTCCGCGGTGTCCGGAAGCCTCAGCACCGTCACTGGCCCACGCGACCGCCACCAAACAAGGATCGGGTCAACAACGGGCTGCCTCCTCACCAACCTACGTCCCCCGAAAGGTAGCACCTCCCAATACCAGCCCGGCGGAGCCCAGTCCCGAACATGGCCCTAATCAAGCAGGCCTCCACCGCCGAGTCGACGACGACGAAGATGCGGGATAGGCATCGCCGACGTCGATGCGGGAACTACTTCTATATATAGTTAAATAAAGTAGTTTTATTAATTAAATCAACTATCTAGTTCAAGTACTAAGCACTTACTATAAATAAATAAAGTACTACTTACTAAAAACAAACTACTTCTATATATAGTAAAATAAATTAGTTTATTAAATCAACTAGCTAGTTCAACTATATATGAAGCACTTACTATAAATAAAATAAAATAGTACTTACTAAAAACACTTTCTCTTCTTATTTTTTTCCTTTTTCTAAATACTATGAACAGAAAAATCATTAAAATTCTATGAACAAAATTAATTACACAATCTAAATATCACCAAAAAAAATCTATTAACAGTAATATCACCAAACATGCATATATATTCAACAATAATATCACCAAAAGAATCTATTAACAGAAAAAAATCTAACACAATATGAAAAAATTAATTACACAATCTAATCTAACAAATCTAATCTTACACAATCTAATCTAAAAAATATATTACTACACATCTAATTTAACAAAAAAATCTATGAACTAAAAAAAATCTAAAAAAAATCTAACAAAAATCATAAAAAGTTGCTCAGGGCGGCGACGGCGGCGGGGCGGGCGGGGCGGCGACGGCGTCGGGGCGGGGCGGCGATGGCGAGGTGGCGGCAGGGGACGGCGCGCGGCGTCGGGAGAGGAGGAGGAGAGATCGAAGTGGGGATGCGGTTCTGAAATTTTCCTAAGTGCTACTTATATAGCAAAGGCTTTGGTCCCGGTTCGTGGCACCAACTGGGACCAATACCCCCTTTAGTCCCGGTTGGTGGCACCAACCGGGACCAAAGGCTTATTTTCAGCAGCCCAAAGGGCGGAAAACAAAGACCTTTGGTCCCGGTTGGTGCCGCCAACTGGGACTAAAGAGGGGTATTGGTCCCGGTTGGTGCCACCAACCGGGACTAAAGAGGGGCATTGGTCCCGGTTGGTGCCACCAACCGGGACTAAAGAGGGGCATTGGTCACGGTTGTTGCCACCAACCGGTACCAATGGACGCTCTAATTATTTATTTATTTTCTGCAGCTGTTTTTTAGTTGATTCTTTCTGCAGCTGTTTTTTTAGTCCCACATCACCAAGCGAGAGGCACTCGCAGCTGTTTATAAGCCCTGAGTGCAGAGACGATGAAGAAGAGGCTTAATGCTCACCTGCACGTTGGTTAGCTTCAAGCCTTGAGGAATAGGGTAGACTGCACGGAGCTATGTGCAGTGCAGTTGACACTATTCTGAAAGGCTTGAAGCAAATTAATGAGCATTGCGCCTCTTTTTATTTTTAATGACTTTTTACAACTCAGAAATAAATAGAAATATATATATATATATATATATATCAGAAAAGAAAAAAAACTATATAAAAAACTACTCAGAAATAAATAGAAGAAAAAATAGTTGTGATTAACTTTACTAAAAAAATGAGCATACATGCTTATTTTTAATGACTTATTACCACTCAGAAATAAATAGAAAAAAATAAATGTAGCAGAAAAGAAAAAAATTACATAAAAAACTACTCAGAAATAAATAAAATAAAAAATAGTTGTGATTAACTTTACTAAAAAATGAGCATTGATGCTTATTTTTAATGACTTATTACAGCTCAGAAATAAATAGAAGAAAAAATAGTTGTGATTAACTTTACTAAAAAATGAGCATAGATGCTTATTTTTAATGACTTATTACAACTCAAAAATAAAAACAAAAAAATAAATATTACAGAAAAAAACTATATAAAAAACTACTCAGAAATAAATAGAAGAAAAAATAGTTGTGATTAACTTTACTAAAGAAATGAGCATAGATGCGCTTATAGAGAAAATTCAACCTAAATTTATAATAAATTTCTACTAACATCAGAGAAATTCAGTATGAATTTAGATCAAATTCCCTGTATAAGGGCTTCTATTTTCATTTGAGAGGAGCTCAACACGGCAGAGAGGGAGGGGCTTATAAACCGGTGTGAGCCCCCTTCGGTTGGCGAGGTGGGACTAAACTCTGGCCGCAACGAGGACCAACCCTTTAGTCCCGGTTGGTGGTATGAACCGGGACTAATGGGCAGCCATTGGTCCCGGTTCATGCCTCCAACCGGGACCAATGGTGGTGGGCTAGGAGCGAGGCCCATTGGTCCCGGTTCGTCCCACCAACCGGGACCAAAAGGTCCAGACGAACCGGGACCAATGGCCCACGTGGCCCGGCCGGCCACTGGGGCTCACGAACCGGGTCCAGTGCCCCCATTGGTCCCGGTTCTGGACTGAACCGAGACTAATGGGCTGGCCCTGCCTGGACCATTGCCCCCTTTTCTACTAGTGCTTTCAGATTCAAACCAACAAGTAGGAAATGATTTAACTTTAAAAAAAAGCGTAGGGCCATCAATGCGGATATGGAGTTTCACTATGAATCTTCTTTGTTCAGTAAACAGAGAAGATTCGTAGCGACACTCCATATCCTTTAGAAAGGGTAACCGAAGCTTACCGCTTTTGGATGATGCGGCTATTTAAGCCGGTCGCGTCGCTGCTCGCGTGGTAAGGTGGGACTAAACCGCCAACCAAGACAGTCCAACACGCATGTTACATCTACACTGAAAATCTTAAGTCCAAACAATTTATTTGGTGTTTTAACAACCCCGTCAGCCCAACACGGACTAAACATCCAGAGTTATCGGCATGCATGTGTTTGCATGTATTTGGTGTTTGAAAATAGGGTTTGTGGTTGCAAATGACAAAAATAGAGGCCCGCCCGTTCACTGTTCGGGGACGCGTCCAGGCGCATCCGCGGACGTATAGAGACCTGGATTATGCAACTCCGGTTGTTGATGCTCTAAGTTCTCAACTACTCCCCACTAGCTAGTCACCAAAATAATGGGATGTTCCCTTTTCTGTGCATTTTGTATGGGTGGTATATATATATATATATATTTGGCGTGTTCATTTTGCCAATAGGAAAATGTGCAACGAATGGTTTTCTACCACATGCATGAAAAATATCTGATGGATGCATGGGCCAAAAGGAAGCAGGAAAAACTGGATCTGTTTTTTGTGGAAGCTCGCTAGCTATTGGATGGCACGGATATGGCCGGAGACATATCCTGAAGTTCTCTGTCACGAAATCCAGACAGGGGCAGGGCCGATAGATATGCACATGCATGCAGGCCAGATCAGTAGTGTATGCAGCTAACACAAAAACCAAAGCAATGTCCATCTACAGCGCTAGCTACCAATGCGCAAAATAAGGACCTCGCTCAATCGAATTGAATCAGTTTGTGAGGTAGCTTAGCCATCTTAGTGTGGTCCTTTGGATCCTATTCTGCCTGTTGTTGGCTGAATATACACATTTGTGTATCAATAATTGAGGTTTTGCAGCAACGGAAGGTGCATGAAGACAATTGTGCAGTGAATGTACCGCGTCCTCATCCATGGTCCACATACATAGTATTGGGTTGTCTTGTGTTAGCATGTGTAACTTCTATCTCTTTTACGTTTACTCGACCCCATGACCATGATAACGAATCCAAGGTTGTGTGGAGCATTGTCCAATCAGTTGACCTATTTTCTTGTTACTGGGTAAAGAAAGATATTTTCTTACCCTGTGACGCCGACCCTGCAAACTTTGTTTTGATAGCGTAGACACTTAGTTTTTATTCCAATCACTTAGTTTTCCTAGGATTTCAGGCATAAGCCAGGGGATGTGGAAGCCGCCATTGGTACAGCTCCATCCACACGCACGCTGGATTAGTCAACTCTCCTTTTATTTTGGTGAACACACGGCGAGCCAAGTCTGAAAATGTCACTTGACCCATTTTAATCACCTTTATCTTCTTCAGCTAGACTCGAGTAGTGAACGCACACATCCAAAGTCCATGGTTCATACTAATGGAGAATCGACTGAAGCAGCATGTCATGTATCCATCATCCATTTGGGTGTACACTGCTGCCTGAATCCTCATATTTGCATTCCATAGGAAAAACGCACATGCTTCTCGTAGTATGTATTAACGCGTAGCATATTCGAGTCGGAGTGTGTGCATTATCTTGGACTATATGTGACTATCGAAATGATGTGGTTTTTAACATACAAACCATCACAAAAAAATTGCAAATCATCTATCGGACAACTGGCTGGATTCGTACGTGGTCGTCACTCAGCCATGCGGAAGCCAAGGAGCATATGGCGTATGGGTGCAATCATTGGAAGACGGTAGCACGGGATACTTACAACCAGTTTGGACGGCGGTCCAATAATCGAATAGGTGTTTACTCATCTTGTTCTATTTGTGCCAGTTGTGACGATTTTTATTTGATTTCACTTCAGATCATCTTGCGAGCATGTATCGAAATACGTACTTCATGTTTACTTGGTTTAATCAGATGATTGCATGCATCATTTTTAATGCAGAGCCTGGGGTAATCATTTTTTTCCTAAAATACATATTAACGCGCTGCATGAATTTTTCTCGGGGGGGACGGGGTGTCAGCGCCTCAGTGGCGGACAGCGAACCCCATCGATCAGAGAAGCAGAGGGCACGCATGGTACAACATATGGTACGTTCAGGCTAAATTTCGTGTTTTGACCTTTTTCCCAAACCTATTCGAGATCTGACCCTAGTTTGATTTTTTTTTTCGAGATCTGACCCTTTTGCTACCGCCAGGGGCTATGGCGGTAGGGTATAACAGCCTACTGCCAAGGACCCTGGCGGTAGGATTGCATGCCCTACCGCCAAAAACCTCCTAAGTATTGAACACAGTGCGTGCTCGTGCTTACCGCCAAGCACCTTGGTGGTAGGGTTGTGCAGGCTACCGCCAGCCCGTTTGGCGGTAGCGATGTTTCCTACCGCCAAAGTCCCTGGCGGTAGGCTGCTAGGCCCTACCGCCATGGACTCTGGCGGTAGCAAAAGGGTCAGATCTCGATTTTTTTTCAACCTAGGGTCAGATCTCGAATAGGCTTCAGAAAAAGGGTCAAAACACGAAATTTTGCCACACGTTCACGCTCTGCACCAGTGCACCCCATGGCCGCAACACATGTGCACGTACAATTGATCATCCTCTGCTGGTTACCTCCCTCGGATAAGTGCTCCACTCACGCAAGTACAAGAGAAGCAGCAGTGGAGTGGAGGCCACCACGGAGCCATTTGCCAAATACTGCCCATCACCTAGCTAGATCGCCCTCACGTCGCCCTGGCAGGCCCTACAATGCAGACATGCAGTTCTGTAGAGCATTGTACATATATCTTACCATTTGACCCCTCTTTTTCTATCACCAGTAAAATGATAACATCTTCTTTTCGTTTCTGCTGAGCGGCATTTGCCAAATACCCCTCGAGGCAGGCAAAAACATTAGCACCACATTCAGAAGACATAGCAAAGTTCAATACCGGAGAGGCCGATGATTGCTCAAACAGTGTTGCATTTGTTGAAGTTTTGAGGCTGAGTCATGTAGGGCCGAGCTTTTGAGAAAGGGCCAATTTAATATATCAATTATCACACGCATAGAGATTATCTAGTGTCACAATTTCTCAAAAAAAAAAAAGATTATCTAGTGTCACATTCTATTGTAACCTAACACATGGTCAACGTGCGTGTGTGTGCAATTTTATACACGGATGGTTTGACTTGGTACATATCGGTATACTTGCATTCACACTACTGTACTGACGTTGACATGCATACGAGATGCCAATTCACCATACTTCGGCACATTATAGTATTGCTAGTGGCAATTAATTCGAGATGGAGTAATGTGTCATGGTTTTCCTGTGACGGAACACGGCGAGAGCAATATAAGATTAATTTTTACAAAAACCACGCAGGCAAAGAAGGATGGAGTTACATAAATAGACGCGACATTTTTACACATATAGGTCACCTTACAAAATTGTGATAAGTCACCTTTAGTACAGAAGTTTCATAACTTAAGTTGTACCATAAATACATACTCTTACTACAGAAGTTTCAATACTTAGAAAATCTATCTCAATCTTCACATGGTAGCTCATTTTTATGATTCTCGCACAGACCACACGTGGTTAATATTTATGGATGTTATTAAAAGGAAATTTTCTACATATGCCCTGTCCTTCGTTGGAGTAGTCTAGCATAAAGTTATTTTGCTTTCTGATGAAGGAACTGCTAGTTGTACAAAGGTATTTATTGTCGATGATGGAGATCCACCAAAAAAACTAACAGCAAAATTAAAATTAAACAAACATTCTAGATTTATGCATGACTGGAGTAGGTTTTAAGCAAGAAAAGTGAATGCAATTTTCAACGAAAACTTGTGATTATCATTTTTGAGAATAAAGTTGTGAGTAGCTAACAACCAGTCTCTTTCACTTGCTAAATTAAAACAATTAACAAATGCATGTTCTTTCCTAGTAAGCTTTTGGCCCACCATAGCAAGCTTGCCCCATCATGCACTCTATTGACAACGAAGAAAGTGAAGCAGCTAATGGGCCCAAAACCAAGAGCCATCACATGATAGTATTCAGCACGTTTACATGCATGGATGCAGTAACATCTGCCTATCACTTTCATCAATCTCTTTCTCTACTTTGGAACGGCATATAGAGTATTTGCTGAGACTTACCGTAAAGTATACTCCTTTTTTATTATACTACCATAATCCACATGTCCACATATGTACTTTCTTCTGCTTTACTATAGTTTGATTTTGCCAAAGAATACCAATTAACTTAATTAACAACATCTCTCAGTCGTCCGGAAACACTTGAAACATCGATGCCAATTCTTGAGCTGAAGGCCTGCACAAGATAGACAGCAGAAATTAATTGATGCAATTAATTGACACATGTGAATTTCATGGAAAAGTAGATAATAAATTAGTTCAATATGTAGATGTAAAGAAGTCCTTCACCACGCAATTAAAATCGTTTTCCAATTTCTGTAGATTAAATTTAACACATAAATTCTAGCGGGTGGAGACGGAGGAAGAGAAAAGGAAGAAATTAAAATTTGTATGGCACATGTGTTAACTTAAGGTCATTTTCAAACTTTTTGGTTACCTTTCACCGATTTGTCTCGTTCTACATAGAAACGAATCTGCAGTTCCCATATTTTTCACACATATGTGCATGCATCACTTTCATCTTCCCTTTGTGCTTTGCACTTGTATACATAACATAATTTACTTGAATACTTTTCTGACTACTCATTCAATTTAAATATGTACACTAGAAACAAACGTAAACCACAACAATAAATATGGGAACAATAACTAAAAGGTTATGGTCAAAATGAATACACAGACTCGTGTGCGCCTTATATTTTACAACATAGGTTGTAATTTCTTGTGATGTTAAAAGCTATACCTATATATGTACATACCCGGCAGTGTATGGTGTAGAATATTTTGTGGCCAGCAACAGATTGATTGGCATTGATGACATCGGCGCCTTCTTCCTCAAGGATGGTGATCACCTTGTGGAGCATGATCGGCCTCTCTGTGCTGCATACAAGCACCACATCCATGCTTGTATCATCGTGTTGCCGCACCTCCACCACCGATGCTGATGCCTCCCAATGTTTCTCTTGTTCTTGTGACCCTGCACCGCCACTCATGGTTGGGGTGGTGGTGGGCATTGAAGCTCCACTAGCCCCTCTTGCGGCAGCCATTGCTTTCACAGAGCTCTTCCTATGTTGCAGCTCGTCGACCCTCTCCTTGAGCTTCTTGATGTATGACGCGGCCTTATCTAGGCTGCCTAGCTGGGTCACTGTAGACTATATACACATATAAGGTGCAACAATGTTAGAAAAATATGAGAACAAATTATTAAAAATATCAAAGGATGCTATTTTTTTTTACTAAGATAAGCCATCTTCTTTTGGTAATGGAAGAGCTATATTTTCCCAGCTCTACACATCGTGAATGCACATAACCACACATAATAAATCTTTTGAGTTTGAAAATTATATTATTAAATCATGTCATGTAAAACTAACCATGGATTTTCATCAGACTTTTTGTTTCGACTTGGCAGAGAGATTTCTTTTTTTCGAGAACACACACGAGAGTCGCATGTCTTTTGTATTCAGAGTGGGAAAACGGTACATAACAGTTACAGTTACGGCCAAAATACCACAGGTGTCCCTTGGCAAGGATTGAGAGAGAGTTTGATAAGCTAATGATTTATGCGTGCCAACCGAATGTCTTCGCATGCCTACAAGTCATTCTCTTCTTATCAGTTGAGATTCACTTACTGTGTGATAATTTCATCCTATGTAAATCATTAATTAAATTGTATCGTCCTTACTTAGTTCCTAGTCCAGAAGTTAATTCTTCTGTTTCTCAAAAATTTTACTCCCTCCAATCCATATACTTGTCGAGGTTTTAGTTCAAATTTAAACTAAAACCATGGCAATTATTATTGATCAGAGGGAGTACTTCATACTATCTGCATCCAACTACGTACTTGCTACATGATAATTTTATCCTATTTCTAGATACCGGTGAATTCCATTTGTCACCCTGATAGTAATTTCAAACAGAGGGATATATGCCTCCTCTTGGTCATTCAAAATCTTCTCGGATTTGTTGCTAGATATCAGTTATGTACTACATCAATTTATTGTGAGCTTGGCCTTTCAAACGTGACACTAGCTTGGTATTTCCTAGGAACTTGGGGCTGTGTATATTCAGAAAATGACAGCAATATGAAATAGAGGTGAGGTTAACGATTTCTGTGTTTAAATGCTACTCCCTCCAATCCAAAATAAGTGTCGTGGTTTTAGTACGACACTTATTTTGGATCAGAGGGAGTAGTATATATGTACACCTGGAGGAGGGGTCAAAATAAGCATATGACTGTACCCTTCGATCGGCTAATTTTAGCTGTTCATCTCAACACCAAAAGAAAAGGAATTACGGCTTACAAAATAATTAATAGGTTGTACGTACCTACGTCACTGTTTATGAGGAAAGCAACACATTCCAACAGAACTAAATGACCGGTTGTACCTAAAACTCAATTGCTCTGGCCCATTGTCGATTACGATATTTCATGTGTAATGAGAAGGAATGTACTCAATTACTAGCACTATTGGATAGTGGTGGATACTGAATTAGTTAGAGTGACCATTTTAAATGCCAATATACTCTGTTTACTAATTATCATTTGCCACTAAAAGAATTCGCAACAATTAAACGTGCTCATATTCTTCCTTTTTCCTGCGACAGATCGATTTGCATCCTTGGAGAGAAGCAGCTAACTAAGTAGGAGTATCACATAAATCAATTATGATGGAAGCGAATTAACAGCATTTGTTATGTTTGTAGTCTTACAGGGTTGGAGAAGTGTTCTTTTGGGATGAGGGAGGCGAGCTTGGCGCAGAGCGCCTTCATGTGCTGCCTTCTCTCCCTCTCCGCCTCCTTCCTCGGCACCACCCTCGCCGCCGTGCCGTCGCTTGTCCTGCCCCTCTTCCTGCCGGTCGGTTGCGCCTGCAGCTCCATCTCGACCTCTCACGCACACAAGGAGTCGCGGAACTGCTAGCAGCCGGCTGGTCTGGTGGTTTAGGTCGAAATGCAACCAGACCGAGTGTATGACCACAAAAGAGGCAACTGTGAAGATTATTGAATTCTGAATATGTATTAGGGCCTCAAAGGGCTGTTTATATAAGATACAAAACTTGGGGGCCAAGGATAGTAGAGATAGATTACAATTTGAACTACCAAATATACAAACCGAATATACACTCTAATACCCCCCCGCGGTGTCAACATCAGGTGTAACAATGTTGAGACTGGAGCGAATGCCAGTGAATGCTGCAGTGGGGAGCCCCTTGGTGAAAATATCAGCAAATTGCGCAGTGGTAGGAACATGAAGCACACGGACCTCGCCAAGAGCCACTTTTTCACGAACAAAATGAATATCAATCTCGATGTGCTCGGTGCGTCGATGCTGAACAGGATTGGACGCCATGTAGACTGCAGAAATATTGTCGCAATAAACAATAGTTGCACGCTCGATTGGTCGATGAAGCTCAACCAAAAGCCGACGGAGCCACACCGCCTCGGCCACAGAATGAGCAACAGACCTGTATTCAGCTTCTGCAGACGATCTGGAAACTGTAACCTGCCTTTTAGAAGACCAAGAAACAAGATTGTCACCCAAATAAACACAAAAGCCGGATGTAGATCGTCGAGTATCTGGACAACCCGCCCAGTCTGCATCAGAATAAACTGTCAAGCTTGTTGGAGAGGAAGAATTAAGGAGAAGACCATGATCAATAGTGCCTTTGAGATACCGAAGTATTCTCTTGACATGAGAATAATGAGGAACACGAGGATCATGCATATATAAGCACGCTTGTTGAACAGAATAAGATATATCAGGACGAGTGAGTGTGGCATATTGGAGAGCACCAGTGATACTGCGATATAGAGTAGGATCAGAAAAAGGTTCACCGTCGGCCGACAACTTGGTACCAATGTCGACCGGCGTACGACATGGTTGACAGTCAGTCATCCCTGCACGAGAGAGCAAGTCAAGGATGTACTTGGCGTTGAGAGAGAAAGAGTGTAGATGAAGTGCGGGAGACAGCGATCCCAAGAAAGTGATGAAGAGGACCGAGATCAGTCATGGAAAATTCACGATTAAGAGAAGATATAATGTGTTGTAAAAAGGAATCAGAAGAGGCAGTGAGAATTATGTCATCAACATATAAGAGAAGATAGGCAGTATGGGAGGAGGAACGAAAAATGAAGAGAGATGAATCAGATTTAGACGCGGTAAAACCTATTGTGTGAATAAAGGTGGTGAAGCGCTGAAACCAAGCACGAGGAGCTTGTTTAAGACCGTACAGAGATTTGTGAAGAAGACAAACAAAATCAAGAGAAGAGGAATTCTCAAAACCCGAAGGTTGTTGACAATAGACAGTTTCATTGAGAGTGCCATGGAGGAAGGCATTTTTAACATCTAACTGATGGATCGGCCAAGAGGAGGAGACAGCGAGACTGAGAACAACACGAATGGTACTAGGTTTTACAACTGGAGAAAAAGTCTCATCAAAATCAACACCGTGTTGCTGAGAAAACCCACGACAAACCCAACAAGCTTTATAACGAGCAAGAGTACCATCAGCATGAAATTTGTGACGGAAAACCCATTTGCCGGAAACAACATTGACACCGGGTGGTTTGGGAACGAGAGTCCAGGTGTTATTTTGCTGAAGAGCATGAAACTCATCACGCATAGCAGAGTGCCAAAGAGGATCGAGAAGAGCACGTTTATAAGATGTAGGAATAGCGGAGATAGTGGGAACGGCCGTGAGGTTAAGACGTCGTGTAGGGAGGTGAAAGCCACGCTTACCACGAGTGCACATGACATGATCATTGGCCGGAGGTATTATAGGAACGGCATTAGATGGAAGAGGCGGTGTGGAGGAAGAAGAGGAAGAAGGAGAAGCAACAATAGGGGAGATGGGCGTGGGAGGAGAGGAAGCTGCTGTCAAGGGAGGAGTGGGGGCGCGGAAGGCTGTGGTGAAGGAGAAGTGGGCGGTGCAGAAGGCTGCTGTGGAGGCATGGAAGACTGATGCGGTGGTGGTTGTTGCTCCGGGACAATAGAGGTAGGAGCTAGACGAGGGAGGAGAGGAGATGAAGAACGAATAGAGGAAGGTTGGGTTGTGGATGATGTTTGTGTGGCAGCGTAGGGAAAGGTATATTCGTCAAAGACGACGTGACGGGAAATAATGACACGGCTGGATGAGGGATCAAAGCAGCGAGAGCCCTTATGATCATCGGAGAGACCAAGATAAATGCAGGGTAAAGAGCGAGGTTCTAGTTTATGAGAAGTGGTAGAAGTGATGTTGGGAAAACAGAGACAACCAAAAACGCGAAGGGAAAGATAGTCGGGATGGGAAAGAAAGAGGGATTGAAAGGGAGTGTAGAGAGGACATGTTTTGGTTGGTCTAATATTGAGAAGAAGTGTGGCAGTGCGTAATGCTTCAACCCAAAAACGGGGAGGAAGAGAAGCTTGAATAAGCAAGGTGCGAAGAATATCATTGATGGAACAAAGAGAGCGTTCTGCTTTGCCATTTTGAGGAGATGTATAGGGACAAGAAAAACGAAGAAGTATGCCGTGAGAAAGAAAGAAAGTGCGATTGCGAGTATTATCAAATTCTCGTCCATTGTCACATTGAATAAAGCGTATTGGAAGACCAAAGTGGGTTAGAACATATTGACGAAAATTGAGAAAAATTGGGTGTACATCGGACTTGGCTCGGAGAGGAAAGGTCCAAACATAATGGGAATAATCATCAAGAATTACAAGATAGTATTTGTAACCAGAAACACTAGGAATTGGAGAGGTCCATAGATCACAATGGAGCAATTCAAAAGGAAAAGTACTAATAGTAGAGGATGTACCAAAAGGTAGTCTAACATGTTTGCCACATTGACAGGCATTACAAAGAGAGGAATCATGAGGGACACTAGAACTAGGGATACAAAATTCCTGTAACAATGATGATAGTGTAGCTTTATTAGGATGACCAAGCCGACGATGCCATAGATGAACTGATGCAAGCATGGCGCGAGAAATGGAAGTGGGGGCGCCATGAAGAGGATAAAGATCGCCGGTGCTATTGTACCGAGCTAGAACCTCCCCCGTTGTCAGATTCTTCACAGATAAACCAAAGGGGTCAAAGGCCACAATAACTTGATTATCGATGGTAAACTGACGAACGGAGATAAGATTAGTAATTAAGGATGGGACTACAAGAATATTGCGTAAAAGAAAATTGTTAGAAGAATAGGGGATGTAAGAATCACCGGTGCAAGAGATAGGAATAGTAGAACCATCACCGATGGTAATGGAAGAAAAAGAAGAAGGGAAACAAGCTGACAAAAAATTCATAGTTGAAGACATATGCGTAGATGCACCAGAATCGAAAATCCAATCCGTACCTTCGTTGTTGAGGGTGAAATTGTTCATGGCGGCGATGAAAGCAGCCTGATCCCAGCTCGGCGATGTGGTCATAGGAGAGGGAGCAGGCATGTTCATTGGTGCATGCTGCCCGTATGCGTACGGTGACGGAGCCGAAGGAGCACCGGGCGCATAGGGAACCAGGGCGTAGCCGGGCGGAAGCACGGGGGCGCCGGGCGTGGTCGATGTAGTAGTGGCGGTGTAGACGTGAGCCGGCGGTCGGGGTCCGAGGAGACCAGGGGAGCCGGTGGCAGGACGATGGCCCGGGCTTCAGGCGTCCGTGTATGCTGGAGGAGCGCCGTAAGGAGACGGAGCAGACCAAGGCATGGGCCACGCCTGAACCAGCCCGGTCCAGGGATCTTGCTGCTGGTGCCATGCTGTTGGAGTAGATGCCGGTGTAGACGATGATGATGATGACGCCGAGGAGCTGGCGGAGCGAAGCTGGGGCGGCCGGTAGACGGGATTCTTGCCGCGGTAGTTAGGGCTCGGGCGCCAGCCTGGAGGCGGCTGGACAGGGGCCGACGATGAAGTGGATGGAGCTGGCGCCGAAGACTTGGTGGTGGCGTGAAAGGCATATTGGTGGTGGGTAAGGGAACTAGGATTGAAGGAGGAAGAAGAGGCAGATGGCGATCTGGCGGCGTTGAACTCGGCCGCGGTAAAGAGAGGCCGCGCCGGAAGAGGTGGAGGGGCCGGCGGAGAGGCCATGTGGAGAAGATAACCTAGGCGACGGATACCATGAAGATTATTGAATTCTGAATATGTATTAGGGCCTCAAAGGGCTGTTTATATAAGATACAAAACTTGGGGGCCAAGAATAGTAGAGATAGATTACAATTTGAACTATCAAATATACAAACCGAATATATACTCTAATAAACTGTTAGCTAGCTGGAGTGGGTGTTTTGTTTTTCATGGAGGAGCAAGAGGTAGGAGATGAAGAATTCTGGGAGGTGGTTGGAGGAGTGGAGTGGCGTGGCTTAAATGGGAGGCGCTCGTATGGGTGGTGTGTGTGCGCGTGAGTACGGATAAGGGCCGGCCGGACGTGAAAAATAAGCTACTAGTAGCTAGACATATATGGACAGCGCAGCACAAGAACACTCTAGAGTATTAAAATATGTACATATAACGTACTCCCTCCGTTCCTAAATATTTGTCTTTCTAGATATTTTAACAAGTGATTACATACGAAGCAAAATGAGTGAATCTATACTTTAAAATATATCTACATACATCCAGATGTTGTAACCATTTGAAATGTCTAGAAAGACAAATATTTGGGAACGGAGGGAGTATGAAATATGTGGTTGCACTGGTGAGCACACATGCATGCACTATTGGGCTTATCTTGCAAATAACATCAACCAACCATTTATGTCCAGGGAAAAAAAGTCTCTGACAGGGAGTATGAACGGGGAAGTAATTAAGTTGTTACTCCCTTCTTTCTACTCCCTCCGTTCGGAATTACTTGTCGCGAAAATGGATGTATCTAGATGTATTTTAGTTCTAGATACATCCATTTCCGAGACAAGTAATTTCGAACGGAGGGACTACTTTATTGGGCTTATCTTGCAAATCACATCAACCAATCATTTATGTTACTCCCACTATCGGTAGCCTAACGTTACATGCATGGTCTTGTCGCCCCGTCATGCAATGGTTGATTAGAAAGAGAACAAAAAGTTGACATAGTCTAATGTGGACATAGCTATATTTACATGTTCCAAGAAAGTGAGTCATACAAATTGAAAGTTTCTGATAGTACTCCCTCCGTCCGGAAATACTTATCATCAAAATGGATAAAAGGGGATGAATCTAGACGTATTTTAGTTCTAGATACATCTATTTTTATCTGTTTTGATGACAAGTATTTTCGGACGGAGGGAGTAGTAATTTAGATAGGCCTTCTGAGAAAGAGGAAAGGAGCAGTGCTTATTACTCATCTGTTTGCTGCTGTGCTGTTGCTATTGGTGTTTACTTGTAGTTGTGAGTAATGATGGGTTGGAAGGTGTTGATTGGACACGAAGTTAAGCCCGATCCATGCATCAACTCAGTGAAGTGGGTGGCGGGAAAATTTGTGCAAGCAAGATTTGTCTAGCAGGTAGCGTGGACCGATTAGTTGTTGGCCGGAGAAAAAGAGACGGCGAGGGAGAGAGACACCCTGCTGCATTCTTTCATCGCATGCACGCGTCACGCCGGTGACGCGAGCAAAGCTGACGTACGCGGGGCGTGAACCCCAATATTCATCGGCTAGCTGCCTCTGATTTCTTCTGGCGATCGACCGTACGTACCGGTCCATATACGTAGCTAGGAAGCGTGCCAGGTGCCTCTGTGTGTGCGTGTAAGTAGATCAAGCTCGATGCATGCGTGCTGCATGACGTTTGCGTGCATGACGCACTAATTAACAGAGCTTCGTGGAGGAGGCTGGTTGACGCAGACACTGCCTTTGTGCATCTCTCCGTGTCCATCCTCACGTAGACCCTAGTAACATTTCCGTTTCCTGCTTCCGGTAGCCTCTCAATCCATCCAATATCGTGTCACACGCATGCACTCCCTCCGTCTCATAATATGAAAGTATAGTGTTAAAAATGCTCTTATATTATACTTCCTCCGTTTCTAAATATAAGTCTTTGTAGAGATTTCATTATGGACTACATACATAGCGAAATAAGTGAATCTATGTTGTAAAATACATCTATATACATCCGTATTTGATTCATAGTGAAATCTCTACAAAGACTTGTATTTAGGAAACTGAGAAAGTAGGACGGAGGAGTATGTATGTATGTATGTATGTATGGCATAGCTAGGAGTGCCAAACGATACGTATGCATGGTTAAACAACATGCTGGTGACATTTATAACCGTCAGCTTTACTTGATCGAGTTTACTCATACCAAATTTATTTCGTGACACTGTCATCTTAGTTTGTTAATTAGTACTACAAACACTCAGAGTACACAGCATGCACTGTCAGCCTGTGTATGTTGGCCCACACGCCATATGGCTGCCGTGCACATTAGGGCACTAGTCCTTGCCTTGGACAAATGTGCAATAAACGAGACTGGATGCCTCATCGATGCATGCATATGCATGGCTCCAATGGAAGCAGAAGATAAAATCGTCCTATTCTTGTGTGGACGCTAAGCAAGTGGCCGGATGACAACGGATGGCACAAAAACACAAAAACACAAAAGCCAGGCACAGCTGTGCAAACAGACACAAGGCTAGCTACCAATGCAACATCCATCTACAGCGTATACACTGTGCACCTAGTGAGGCCCATGCTCAAAATCAAATTATGTGTAGTGTGGTCCGTCCGGTAGGCATTTGGATCCTTGCCGGTTGGCTGCTTATTTGTGTTCAAATGATGATTAAGATGTTTCAGCAACGGAAGAAATATATAGACAGAGAC
This sequence comes from Triticum timopheevii, assembly GCA_963921465.1. Classification (NCBI taxonomy): domain Eukaryota; kingdom Viridiplantae; phylum Streptophyta; class Magnoliopsida; order Poales; family Poaceae; genus Triticum; species Triticum timopheevii. Next base: position 2,847,938 of record OY997266.1, on the reverse strand, counting down.
AGTTGCAAGGAAGGTATAGACTGAAACAAATATATAGGCACCCCGCAAAAAGAAAAGAAACACACTCCTCTGGTCAAGTCAAGTCTGAAATGTCACCCGACATCTCCTTTTATCTTCTTCAGCTAGTATTTCAGTTGTGAACACAAACGGACTTGCAAAGTATTGATTGCTCCATGTGTGTGCTCAATTAATTAGTTCATACTCACCCGCAAAAAAAATAATTAATTAGTTCATACCATACTGTTTTTTTTTTTGCTCCATGTGTGTGCTCCATTAGATAAAAGCAATTATAGCATAGTAATATCTGCAGACATTGTAATTAAAAATGAAGTGTTTTATATATGTATTTGCAGGTTCGCCAGATGACGTACAAACTCAAAGCCACCATTTCCCAGCCTCCAATTTTTTTTTCCTTTCAAACACTTCGATTGCTTTCAACTCGAAGTGTTTGGCATATCAAGCACACATTTCCAACCCTCCATTTTCATCAGCGGCGGTTGCTGTCTTGGTGCGCTGGTCCTATGGTTCTTAGCATGCCGACTTCCCTATTGTCTATTGCAACATGGTTTGCCCGGCTCCGATGAGGGAGGGGCAATGATGGCGGCGCGCCTTTGGCTCGCTTCAGTGCTTGTAGTCGTTGATAGGTGGTCTACGGATCTAGATGTATTTTTTTTACTTCTGGTGCTCTTTGTACTACCTTGACAGTTGATGAATAGATTGAAAGTTTTCCTCGCAAAACAAATTTATCACTTTCTAAAAATATATATACATCCAGGAAAAAAAAACACAGCTATCTGCCAGGCCCCACAGACAGCTAGCACAAAAGCTATAGGTCCTTGCTCATTTAGGCCTCTGCATGGATTTTTCTTTTTTTCATTTGAACCTCCCATATGCTCGGCTTTTCAGTAAATTGCCTTCACAAATCACAATCATTCACTTGCCCCATCGATCAGAGAAGCAGAGGGCATGCATGCATGCATGCTACCACAGAGAGGACGTTGACGCACTGCACCGTGCACCCTATGCATGGCCGCAACACATGTGTACGTACAACACGTACAGTTGATCATCATCTTCTCGTTACCTCCATTCAGATAATTGCTGGATTCACTGGAGCAGGGCAGCTGGTGTAGGGTAGTGAGTGTGGAGGCCACCACCTATATCGCCATTTGCCAAATACAGTACTGCCCATCGCCCATGCCCTTCAGCCCGTGAAGCAAGGTCCCTACAATGCAGCAGACAGGCAGTTCTGCAGAGCATTATGCATATGTCCTACCACCATTGTAAGAACTCCTTTTTTTCATTCACTGGTAAAATGGTAACTTCTTCTTTTCCTTTGTACCAAGCAGAATAATTTGCCAAATACCCCTCGAGTCTGGCTTAAATATTAGTCCCACACTCTCAAGACATAGCCAAGTTCAACACAGGAGAGGCCACCGGCCGTTTGCTCAAACAGTGGTGTTGAATTTGTTAAAGTTCTCAAGCAGAGACATCCGAAAAAGGGCCGATTTGGTTTATCAATTAACACGTGCATAGATTATCTAATGTAACATTCCATTGTTCAGCTGACATGTCGCTACGTGTGTGTGTGTGCGCGCGCCATTTTATACACGGATGGTTTGACTTGCTACATCATATGAGTTGTCGATTCATAATATTTCAGCACATTACGGTATAGCTAGTTGACGGTGGAGTAATGTGTCATGCCTTTCGTGTGACGGAAGTCAGCGAGAGCAACATTAGTATAGCTAGTTGTAACAACATATTTATTGGCGAAGACACTAAAAAAATAACCCAACAAATTTTAAACACTGAATTTAAACAAATACTGGAGCTTCATGCTTGACATGAGTAAGTTATAAGAAACCAAAGTGGATGCAATTTTTAAGAAAGTGGTGATTCTCAAAAGTGCCGATTAGCTAGCAACCAATCACCTTCACTTGTTTTTCTTCTTTTTAGAGAAACATCATTTTCGATTGCTAAATTTATAAAATGAAAAAACGGATGTGTTCTTTCCTGGTGAGCTTCGGGCCAACCACATCAGGCTCTCCCCAATCACCCACTCTCTTACGACGAGGAAGAAAATGAAGTATTGAATGGGTCCAGAACCAAAAGCCGTCACATCATAGTATTCAGCATGTTTACATGCATATGGATGCAGTAACCTCTGCCTCTCACTTTCATCCATCCCTTTCTCTAATATTTTCTCGGTCTTACCGTATATTATACTCCTTTATTTGATACTTTAGTCAGCATATTTTTTGACATACTCCTTTGTTTGATACTTTAGTCAACATATATTTGTTTCACATGACGCCCACACAGCCACATATTGTATTTTTTTCAGTTTTGCCAAGATTTCTTTTCGCCAGAGGATACTAATTAACTTAACTTTCAATCTCAAGGTCTGGATGTTGTGGGAAAAAGGTTCATTCCCCTAAATAATGAATTTCGTCTTACCCTATATACTGTATATAGTTGCCTGAAAAAACAACAACTCCTGCATGGTATATATAGTGTTAATGCTAGAATAACTTACAGTATTGACCCTCTTTTGCTCCCAGATGTGCGATGATTAAACAGAGCAAAAATTAAGCAGACCACATAGTAGAAGTAAATTACATTCGAGAAAGTTGGGGATAATTTTGAGCATCTGCACCATGCAATCACATAGCCAGAATATCGAGCAATACATGAATATAAACTTATTCTGAAAATACTCCAGCAACGAACAACAAGCCGTGACAGCCCAGAAGTCAGTGATAAATCACAGATCAGTCAACATCCTTTTCCATACATTGATCATGTTGTGAAAACAACATGAAGAAGATGTTATATAGCTACTGAAGGGTGTTTCCATCCCGTTCTTCTAGCTAATAACTAGACATATGTACCATATGCGGGATTTTCTCTTTATATATAGTTATGGGATATATATTTTATACAAACAAATTTACTATCATACCAATGCTCTCAGTCTTTCGGAAACACTTGAAACATCTATGCCAATTCTCGAGCTGAAGGCCTGCACAAGATAGAGAGAGGAAATTAATTGACGCAACTAATTAACCCATGTTAATTTCATGGAAAAGGTAGATAACAAATTAGATTTATATTTAGATGGAAAGAAGTTCTTAATCATACAATTAAAGACTTTTTCCAGTCACGGTAGATTGAATTTAAGACATAAATTCTAGCAGATGGAGGGCCGGGAAGAGAAAAAGAAAGGAATTAAAATGTGTGTGGCACATGTGTATATCTAAGGTCATTTTCAAACTCTTTATCTAGCTTTCCTCAATTTTATCTCTTCCTACATAGAGAGGAATCTACGGTTCCATATTTTTCATGTATGTGTATATGCATCACTTTCATGTTCCCTTTGTGTCTTTCACTTGTGTATATACCATTAGTTTACTTCAACATGTGTAGGTACACTAGAAACAAACGTGAATCCCTCCAATAGATACGGACACAGCAAGTAAACAGTTATGGTCAAAACGTATACTCGGACTCATGTGTGCCTAATATTTTACAACATGGATTGTATTTTCTTGTGCAGATGTGAAAGGCTATACCTATATATGTACATACCCGGGAGTGTATGGTGTAGAAGATTTTGTGGACAGCAACGGAGTGATTGGCATTGACGACCTCGGCGCCTTCTTCCTCGAGGATGGTGATCACCTGGTGGAGCATGATCGGCCTCTCTGTGCTGCATACCAGCACCACATCCATGGTTGTATCATCGTGTTGTTGCACCTCCACCACCGGTGCCAATGCCTCCCAATGTTTCTCTCCTTCTGGTGACCCTGCACCACCACTCGTGGTAGGGGTGATGGTGGGCGTTGAGGCACCACTAGCCCCTCTTGCGGTAGCCATTGCTTGTGCAAAGTTCCTCCTATGTTGCAGCTCGTCCACCCTCTCTTTGAGCTTCTTGATGTATGACGCAGCCTCATCCAGGCTGCTTAGCTGGGTCATCGTATCCTATATACACATTTAAAGTTCAACAGTGTTAGAAAAATGTGAGAAAAATTTTCAAAGATATCAAAGGACGTTTATTTGTTTTGCAAAGATAAGTCATCTTATTTTGATAATGGAAGAACTATATTTTATGGATCCATGCATCCTGAATGCACATGACCACACATAATAATCTTCTGAGTTTGGAAATATTATCGAATCATCTCTTGTAAAACTAACCATGGATTCTCTTTAGACATTTTGTTTCTACTTGACAAAGAGTTTGATACGCTAATGGTTTATGTGTGCCACCCAAATGTTTTCACATACGTACCTACAATTCATGCTTCCTTAACAGTTGAGAATCTCTTACTATATGATATTTTCGTCCAATGTGCATCCTTATTTTTTTAATCAATGCTTCATCCTTAGTTGGTTCTTAATCCCGGATTAGTTCTTCTATTCCTCAGAAATCTTCTTAATATCTGCAACGGAGTTGTACATGCTACGTGATGTTTTGTCCTATTTCTAGCTGTCTAGTACGGCCCATCCTTGAGTTCCATTTGTCACCCTGATAGTAATTGCAACGAGTGAGATATTTGTCCTCTTACATAATTTGAAATCTTCTTAGATTTGTACTACAACAATTTATTGTTAGCTTGACTTCAGTTAATTTACTTTCCCTCCGTCACATATTAGTTTGTCATTGAAACGGATGTATCTCGACATAGATACATCCATTTCAGTGACAACCAATATGGGACGGAGCGAATATTATTAATAAGTAAGAAATATTTGCGTGAAGAGCCACACAAGACCTCGTACGTCCAATGGAGGCACAAAATTAATAAATCATTATATTTATTCTCTTATATATTTATGGATATCCGAATTCGAAGATCAGTTTTTGAGAGATGAACAAAATGATTGCTGCAAGCTCGGAACAAAAAAAATATGCATTTCAAACATGACAGTCTTGGATATCTCCTGGGAACTTGGGGCTGTATATTCAGAGTATGCCAGAAAAATATATTGAGGTGAACTGTAGAAATTTCTATGTTTCAATATTACTATTTTTTACACCTGGACGTGAGGTCCAAAGCATGATTGTACCAGTCGACTAGCTTCGGTTGTCCATCTCAACGGGAAAAGGAATTAATGTTTACAAAATAGTTAATAGGTTGTACGTTCCTACGTCACAGTTCATGAGGAAAGCAACACCTTCCAACAAAATTAAATGCCCGGCCGTACATAGAACTCAATTGCCTTGGCCCGTTGATTACGATATGTCATGTGATCAGAAGGATTATACTTAATTACTATAGGATCTACTGGATTGGGTAGAGTGAAATAAATGTCCATATCTACACACAACAAACCCTCCTGACTAAAAGATTTCAGAATAACTAAACGTGTTCATCTTGTTCCTTTTTTCTGGGCCAGAGAAGCATCTCACTAAGTGTCACATTATTCAGTAAAAAGGGAAACAAATTAAGAACATATGGAGTAGTGTTTGTGGGTCTTACAGGGTTGGAGAAGTGTTCTTTTGGGATGAGGGAGGTGAGCTTGGCGCAGAGCGCCTTCATGTGCTGCCTCCTCTCCCTCTCCGCCTCCTTCCTCTCCACCACCCTCGTCGTGGTCGTGCCGCTGCCGCCGCTCTCCCTGCTCCTCTTCCCGCCCCTCGCCGCCTTCGGTTGCATCTCCATCTCGACCGATGTCTCACACACTGTACAGACCAGCAGGTGGCCGGTCTGGTCTGGTCTAGCTAGGTCGAAATGCAACCAGAATGATGGAGCAGGAGATGGATGAGGAGGAGTAAGGATTTATGAATACAGGAAGGCAGCTGCTAGCTAGCTGGAGTGGGCGCTTTGTTTTTCATGGAGCAGCCAGATGGAGGTAGGAGATGAAGAATTCCAAAGGATGATATGATAGGTAGGAGGACTGGAGTGGTGTGGCTTAAATGGGAGGCTGACGGGACAGATGGGTGCTGTGTGTGCGCGCCCGCGGATAAGGGCAGGGCGGGCCAGGATGTGGAAAATATGCCTAAGTAGCTAGATATATGTGTGGACACCGCGAACGAACACTCTAGAGTATTAAAATATATGTGGTTGTGCACAGGTGAGTACACATGCATGCGAGACAGGGAGCACCAAGAAATATCCACGAATATTATCTCTTTTTTATGGAAATACCGACGGGTACTTTGATTCACAATCAAAACTTAACTTACGTACCACCGCACCAATATATTTGGTTGGGCGAGGTTTCCTTTGTGGTGTGTTAAAAAAAAACAAAGGTTTCCTTTGTGGTAGCTGGGTCCCTCTTGTCATAGATTTGAAAGATGTGGTTGTAAGAGCAACAGCAGCAAATAGGCCTTCGCATGAGCCTGATGGCTCGAACAGAAAGCCCGACAGACTGGCCGGAAGCTCGAAATGTCCCCGAATATAGTTTTTAAAATGAATGCGTGCGTGCGTGTGTGCGCCCACAATAATACTTTAATATGTCTTAAAATACAAAATAGTGCATTTTTTCTTTACTTTAATACACGAGTAAGTTACAAAATAGTGCATTTTGTGGCCGACCTAGGGTTAGCCCCGGATCGCTAGGGTAGGGCTTATCGGAGCCCAGCCCGACAAATTTGTAGGTCTTGCAGTAAAGGCCCCTCCAAAGGTCCTCAGAACGTTTTTTGGTGGCTGAGGCAAGAAAAACAAAACACTTCTAGTTGGTGGCCTTTATCTCGCCATCCCAGGAGACGTTGCAACACCGCTGCCTGCCGCGGTTCCTCTACCGCCCCTCCTCGACCTGCCTCCCGCATCATCGCCGCTCCACGCCTCCACATCCCGAGCCCGCATCGCCGCCTCCCCATCCTCGGCGGATCGTGTCACCGACTTCGGCAACAATGAGGCAAGGGGGGGCGGCACAAGTGGCGGAGCAAGAGAGAAAGAAGAGGAGAACATAATAACTCAAAATAAAATGTGAGACACTGACGTAAGCTGTTGCCGGTGTGCTGTTGCTGTTTACCAGTCGTGAGTAATGATGGCCTTGGCCGTGCTGAATGGACATGCAACTAAGCTCGATCTCCATGCAAGCAAAGCAAGACTGCTAGTAGTAGTATATGTCTACTCGTGTGGATTGATTAATTATTTGTTGATCAAGAAAAAGAAACGAGCAAGGAGAGCTCAGCTGATCGATCGCTCCGGTGACGCGAGCAAGGCTGACGTACGCATGCATAAAGCCCAAGATTGATCGGCTAGCAAGGCCTTGGATTGCTTCTGGCCATGACAGAATTGTCTCAACCAGGTCTCTCTCTGTTCCTGTCTAGATCCATCGATCGATCGAGCTTGATATCACGCATGACGTGTGCGTGCATGACGCACGTATATCTCCGTGCAAAAGCCTCGCCGACACCGACACCATTAGGCCCCGTTTGGAATGTAGTTTTTCTGCCACCCCTGTAATCTTTTACACCTATATTATACCAGCCCCCAACCAAATACATTCCGAAGGGTGGTATTTTCAATCCGGTTGTAATATGTGCTTGGCTCTCCAGGTTTCAATCCACTTGTAAAATATGTGTGTCGCCCAGGTTGCAACACTCGACTTTCCAAACATATGTACACACATATTCAACAGCACGGCCAATCATGACCAAGCAGGACGGCCACGTCGCTAAGGAGTACTTCGCCGCCGGTTGAGCTGGGAAGGCGCGGGGATGGGTGGCAGAGGAGGAGGAGGAGGAGGAGGAGGAGGGAGGATACCTTGGTGGAGCAGAGGAGGATGAGCGATTCGCCATCACGGCCAGGTCACGACCGCCGGCCAACGTCGCCGTCGCGGGCAGGAGCGAGTCACCGTCGCGGCCAGGAGCAAGTCGCTGTCACCGTCGCGGCCAGGAACGAGCCGCCGTTGTCGACGCGCCTAACCGCCGTCGTGGCCACCGTCTTCTGCTCCTCACCACGTCGCCGTCGCGAACACCGTCGCTTGACCACCTCGTGGACACCAGCGCCGGCGCCTCCCGGCGGCGCAACTCGATCTAGTCTCGAGCGAGAGGCGGGGTGGGGAAAAACGACGGCCTCTGGTCTGTATCGGATACCGGCCTGATACGGGTGTAAACGAGAAAACCAGTGTAAAACTTACAGCCCAAAAACGACATGCCAAGCACCAACGACAGGCCCATCAGTTTTTATTTTACAGGGGTATATTTTACAGGTGTATTGGGCCCTAAAACGAGGAACCAAGCGGGGCCTTAGCTTTGTCCATATCTCCATGTCTGCCTTCACGCGGCTATGTATGTATGTATGTATGTATGTATGTATGTATGTATTTCCTTTTGTTCGGGTTCATAGTATTTGTCAATTCGAAACTTCTGTCTATATCCCGCCATATTTGACTATATATACTATGTGCATGTTGGCACTATAGCATCTCCAAGGCCACTCCTCAAACATTTTTCATATTTCCAGATGGACAATCGGGACCTTGTTCGGACCCAAATACCCCTCGTCCATGGGCCTTCACAAACCTGCCCCATGCATATATCCGGACAATCTGGATTTCCTCAAACCTGCTTCATACCTGTGTGGTGGGGAAGAAATTGAGATCAGTTTCAGCCCACCTCATACCCCTCTCTCTCTCTCTCACGCACGAATACAAACAAACACCCTCTCTCTCCCTCCGCATACGTCGCGTCAAGCCCTACGGCTCTATCGTGCGCGTGCAGGCATTATTATTATTCATGGCATATATACATAATACCCGGCGTGCATTTCGCCAATATGAACAATGTGCAAATAATGAATGGTTTCTCACATCCACAAACCATCCACCCCAGGAATGTGTGGTCGACGCATGCATGCATGCATGGCGCCAAATGAAGAACAAAAGCCCGATGCATGTCACAGATGGGTGGACAAATGCCATGCCGACAGTGTAACAAACAATCTCTAGGGCCTTCTCTCTCACGTACCAATCCAGCCACAGACGACAGGGGCCTAGCCGAATCAGCCGATATATAGATGTGCGCAACACTAACGACCATGCATCCACAGAGGTCCTTGCTATGCTCGAAACCAAAAGTATGTATATCTATCGTAGTGTGGTCCGGTAGGGATGCACTTGGATCCTTACATGTTGGATGCATATACATTTCTTGTGTACCAATCATTATTCCGGCAACGGAAGATATGTAGTGAGAGACAATTTCAAGGAATGTAGTCTGTAATCATGGGAGTGGCAATTTGGCTCCCCGAGCACCATGGTGTAGTGGTGTTTTTGTTGAACGAATCTAAAAGGATGTCTAAAAATCTCATAGAATCACATACAGATGCGTTTATATGTAAAAAAATTCAAATATTGGGTTGCCTTGTAGGGTGCAAAAGGACAGATTTGTGGCTAGCAAGAAGCAGGAAAATTTTGGCTTCGGTGCCTGTAGTCGTCGCTAAGTCATCTATGAATCTGGGTGTATTTTTTACTATTTTTGGTGTTCGTTGTACTACCATGATTGAAGATATATAGAACAAAAGTTTTTCTCGCAAATAATTTCTTGAGGTCTCACAATAATGTTTTCAGTTTGTTTTTATAAATTCTCCATGTAGCTTGGGATAAACGCTTTTATGGTCGTCATATTTGTCCAAAAATAATTGGTCTATGCTAGATATTTTTCTTTCTTCTATGTTCATTTCCATCTATCGTTAATAGTGACGAGTAAACAGATGGGCTTACCCCTTCGCTCGTGCGACCAATGGCGACCAGAGATAGGGTTTCTCCAGCCTCTCACCGGCGCCGGCGCTGGTCTACCTCGCCTCCTATAGTCTTAATTAGGACCATGTGGACGCGGTGGATTTCGGACCTTGCCAACCGGTTCGGATGGCGGTCATGTAATAGGATAGGCGATTAGTTTTCCTATCTCTCTTTTGCCAGCCGGTTGTGGCTTTTGGGCTTTGTTGCTTTTGGCTTTGTGGCTCTTTGTGAGCTAGCCTTTTATCTGTTTGCAGAATGTAAGACCTTGTTAAACTACTTTATTTATTTATAAATGTGGCCGTATGCATCTTTCTGATGCAGAGGCCGGGGAGTCCCCACTTTTCGAAAAAAAAAGCAGGAGGGCTCCATTATTAGGTGTTTTATTTTTTGAGTTTTGTTAAAGTTTGTGTCCTATTCAAGAAGACGAGGCGGCGGCGGCTCCTTGAAGATGCAATAAGGTTCTTCAAGCCTAGCCCCCGTCCCGACGGTGTGGAGGTATGTCTCCGACGGTCTCGTGGGATTTGGTCAGCATTTCTCGTCGATGGACCCGCTTGGTTCAAGTCTTTGTTCATCTGCGTTCGTGTGTCTACTGCTTGGGGCTTTTTGATCTATGCTTGTCTTCATCAGCGGCCGTTGTTGCCATACTGGTGCGTTGGTCCTTTGGGACCTTCACACGACGGCTTCCTGACTGTCTACTACAATAAAGTTTGCCCGGCTCCGACAAAAGAGGGGTGACGATGACGGCATTGCCTTCGGCTTGCTCCGGTGCTTCATCTTATTAATATTGTACTCCCTCCATCCCGAATTACTTGTCTCGGATTTGTCGAGATATGAATGTATCTAGACACGTTTTAGTTGTTGTAGATACATTTGTATGTAGGCAAATCTAAGACAAGCTTTTAGGATGAGGGTAATATTTGGCTTGGTTCGAGCGATGAAAAAGAAAGGGGGTGGGAGGGAGAGAGGGGGCAACTGTTTCTCATCAACCGCAGTCCAAGCAACCCACAATGATTTTAGAAGATTCGGTCAAAATTGCGATACATGGCAGTTGAAGCTCCGACTCAAAATGAAAATGGAAGTGTGCTTGCTTGGGAGTAAGTAGTCCTGCTCCGCCCGCATCTACTGTTACCCGTCCCATGCATCGACGACGTTGAAGGCCGGCATGGTCTCACTCTCAGGTCAGGTGTAAACTGACCATGGAGTGGCAGCCGCCATTGGTACAGAGACCGATGTACACGCCCAAGCTCAAGTCAAGTCTCCCATATCTTTGATTTTTTTCTTCTTCCACACGACACGCCGAGTCATGTCTGTTGTCTGAATCTGAAAACGTACTAGCTGTCCTCTTCAGGCAGTGTTTCAGATGATGAACACAGACATACTTGCCAAGGTCAAAGTCAAAGTCTTGATGCTCCCTCCATGTGTACGTGCAATTAATCAGTTCACACCATACGTACGTACGTACGTACGTGAGAATTTGTTGATGATGTTCGCAGCTTATATAAAGTATAAAAAGCCACATGTTTCTCGTACTACATCATATTGTGGCGTTAGGGTTTCTCGCTTCGCCGTCAATTGACTTGAGTTGGTCCTTTGCATTCAGACTTCAGAGGGTGAACAGCTGAGCTGAGCCACCCAAGCCAGACTGACCATTCAGAGAGTGACACGTCATACGCATGATGCATGCATGGTCCTAGCTACTGTACTACACATGGCAGCACGTAGACGCAACACACGTCCACATACAGCACGCACGCACGCACGCGGTTGATCATTGTCTTGTGATGGTTGGGCTCACTGGTGAAGCAGCCACGAGCCGACAAGATATACGCGGCTCACTGGTGAAGCAGCCACATACAGCACGCACGCACGCACGCACGTCCACATATTCAGTTGGCACCGGTTGTTTTGGGAAAACAAAAACTAAGCTATACGCGGTGAAATCCTCAAAATATCTTGCTAAGCCGGTACTCGCATAAATACTGCTAGTTCATCAACTGTTGACTCATGCCCAACACAACTTATTCGCAGATGCGAGGAGAAATATGTTTTGAGCTTATTTGAACAAAAGGATTAGGAGATGGTGGCTATTTGGCTAAACAGATATAAAATTTGTTATTTTTTCAAAATCTTTTAAAAAATCCATCTATAGTAATCTGGGAAAAAGATCTGACCTTATTCGGACATATGAACTAGGAGGTGGCTATTTAGTTCCAAATATTAATATATTACAAAAACACAGAAATATACATGCAAATTGTACATGCTTCCAGCAGTAATCTGAGATTATTTTAAAAAGATTATGAAATAATGGTTTTTTTCTTTAAAATGACATTTAATTTTCTCGTCATTAAGTTTGAGCCCGCCCTTCATTTTCATCTTGGTTTCGCCACTGTGTATATATAGATGTATTTTAGATTGTAGATTCACTCATTTTGCTCCGTACGTTAGTCCATATTGAAACCTCTAAAAAGACTTATATTTAGGAACGGAGGGACAGCATATCCTATTTGGCGCCTGCTTCACGCACCGTGCAAACTGTAAACCGGCGTGCACCCCTCGCCCCGCTGGGCCGGCCCATATACCTTCTCTTTTTTCTGTTATAAACTCGAAAAAGATGCGGGACGGGATTGAACATGAAGCCTCTGTGTTCGAAGGGAACCCGAGTTTTCAAGAGAGAGAGTGAGAGAGAAGGAAACCCGAGTATCTTCTCTGCTTGTGCACAGATGCTTTTTTCCCTTTTATTTCTTTCTTCAATTCGTGGTTTTTTTTTGTTTGTCAGTTTCCGGACATTTTTATTCATTTTTCCTTTTCCTTTTTCTATTTTTTTTCATAAATGTGCAGATTTGCTTTCAAACTCGTGAACCCCTTTTTTCCAAAATCAATGAACTTTATTTCAAATTTGCAAAGTTTTTCTTCAAAATCGATGAACTTTTTTCCCAAAATCCATGGAACATATATTCAAATTTTGTGACCTTTTTTCCAAATTGCACGAACTTTTTTCCGAACTCATTAAAGTTTTTGCATCAAACTTTTATTCAATTTTTTTTCCAAAATCGATGAACTTTTTTGAATTCGCTTTTCTAAAAAAACTTTTTTTTCTTCAAAAAGTTAACTGTCAACTGGTAAACAGTGAACCATGACTAGGCAACCCACGAACCCAGCGAACCGCTTTTATTTTTTTAGTGAACCAGCAAATAGAGCGATTCCTGAGCGAAGTGAATCTCTCGTGTTGGGCCGGCCCACGAGGGGTAGCGCGGGCGCCATTTCTCCTGAGGGGCGCCTGAAGCACATAAAAATTAGGAGCTCCCTATGCAGACAGGCAGCAGTGCACAGCATTGTACCATTTCATTGGGAGCTCCTATTAGGTGGTGATAAACTTGTCTCCTAGCAAAACATCTTGTTAACTAAAGAGATACTCCTCCCATTGTAATCTGTATGTCGGTTGCATTGGCAACCGCCGCGTCTCTCCCGTTGCACCTCTATGAACAGTCACATCTCTTAATCGTGTTTGTTCCCCTTGTATATATACCAAGAATCATTCAATGGAATCGATAGTTCAATCATTTGTTCGATTGTCTCTTGTTGCTCTTGCTTACAATTCAACACATCTGAACCATCTCCTATCACCACCACCAGTAAATAAACAAAACAAGAAGGTAACTCCTTTCCATTTCTACCGAGCATTTACAACAATCTCATCAGGTTCTTCGGTGTTCGATTACAACGGCAAAACACAATACCACCAAAAATAATATATATAGCACGCCACGCCTATCTATCAGGCTATCTATCCTTCACCACCAGGGACCTATGTATTGTAGACTCGAAGAAGAATAAACAAGGACGAATATACATTAAGCCGGATCAGATCGGTCATCTACTTGAAGAAGAGGCCCTTCTTCGTCCCTCGCCGCTTCTCGACGGCCTGCACAAAGAATAGTATCCACATGTTTGTTCAAGAAACTCCAGTTCATAGAATACAAACAAATTCATTCAATTTGAAATTGGTATCGTAAAATCATCACCAGTTTAAAATGATTTCTACTTGATGATGCAAAGATAGAACATCTGGCAACCATTCAAAGCAAGCATATAAGTCAGGAAAATTCCAATGACAGAAAAGTACCTGCAATGCATATGCCAGGCGGATGTTTTCCTCGATAACATCTTGTCTATATGCTAAAGACTTTGATGCTGCATCAACCAAGTCTTGCTATTGATGATCAAATGCCTGAAAAAGAAAATCGTTTTAAATATAATACGTTGCACTCAACCAAAGGAACCAAAGAATCGCGATAAAGCAAATAGCTTACCACGCGGATATAAGCGATGCGCTTTTCCAGCACCGGTTTTTCCTTGAGTATTTGTGCTTCCTAACAGCAGTAGCTTGCGGTCAGGTACAAGATAGAAAGGGAAAGACTGCATGAACAGAGTGCAAGAAGCAAAGGGAGCAGAAGAAAAAGCAAACGCTCACTCACAGGAGGGAAAGCTTGGCCTCTCGTCGTCGCCCCAAGTCCAAGTCACACGCGCACCCCGCACGCGGACGGATGACCATCTCTAGTATATATAGATAGAGAAGAAGAATGGGGCATGGTGGAGAGGAGGAGGAAGATAAGGGTGTGGTCCATTGGTGAGAGGGAAGGCCGTGCCGTGGATCGATGAGGTGGCGCGATCCATACCTTGGATGGATGGATGGCTGGCTGGCTGGCTGATGGATGTATTTCTCCCTCGTGGCCTCGGGAAGGATTAATTACTTGGGAGGAGGCGAGTGGAAAGTGCATGCAGCCAATAGTGGAAGGTGACATAACTGCTTGCAATTAATGTTGTCTCTGCGCCTTCTCTATAGGAATATATCTGTATGGCAATAGACACGCTTAAGAACCGAGCAAGTACTCCTTTTGAACTCTTTGACTTTCAGCTTCTGGTGGATCCATTCCTTCAAAATAAAATAAAAAGGCTTGTGCTAGACCTAGAACCGCTCACTCAAGACGGTTTTTGTTTGCCAATTTGTTTGCAATTCATTCATAGATATAGTAATTATTGTTAATTGTTGTAGCAACATCTCATCTTTCTTTCTAATGTCGAAGCCTTCTCTTCTCTCTTGTTCATGGGCATGAGCAACCTCATCTTTTCTGTTATTTCACCATCTGAATAACAAGTAGTAGCATTTCACAAGGATAACGAGGCATGTCAATTCTCATTCATTCATCCATGCACCTCCAAATCAACAAAGAATCAAGCTGCTCTTGGGAATTCTGAAATTTTATTATACCAACACAATCGATATCTTTGTTTGTTCCACAACAAAATAAATAAAACAGAAGAACACATGGTAGAACTATATATCTTCTATCTATTCTGAAAAAAAGAAAGAATCTAAGAACCTAATTAACTATGGCAATGAATCCATCCATCATGGTACTTTCTTTCAGCAACTGAATTAATAGAGATGATTGTGCTCATCAACAAAACCAACTGAGTGCCGGCTTGTACTAGCAGGAGACGACGAGAATAGAAACACTCTTTGCGTAAGCAAGGACAGATCGTCACAACATCTCGTCTTTGACAAACTCCCTCCAGACTTGCAAGTGTTGCGCCCGCAAACAAAACCAATAATATCAGGCGGCCCGGCCGAAGCCCCCCCCCCCCCCCCCCACCAGGTGAGGGGATGGGCTCATCGCCGCTATCGCCCGGCGGGCTTTGTATGCTAGCCTCATCTAGCGACAACGTAAAGAGAGAAGAGGGACGATAAATGGGCAGCAAGGGCTAGGATTTCACCCGAGCCGCCCCCCTAAGTGACATAGGCATCCGCTTCTCTGTCACAATTATGAACACGAATTATGGGCCGTGTAATAACCAATCATCTTAATTAACTTTTGTTCTGAACAAATTTCACTTTAATTTACATACCAAACTTTTGATCAAAATATAAGGTAAATCATGGGCCAAATTTGATGAATATTTGTTTACACAATCGCATACTATGGGCAGGTAAATCACTTCTGGTCAAAATATAAGGTAAATCACAGACATCATTTGATGAACAGTTATATACAAATCACATATTAAGGGCAGATAATTCAAAAGTTAATGTAATAAAATATTTATATCCCGTTGCAACGCACCTGCATTGTTTTAGTAGACTAATAATGTTGTTAGCAATCGCGTGGGCTACATATATACAATAATAATGCTACTAGCAATCTTGTGTGCTACATATAAACACTACTCCATCTTTCGTCCCATAATATAATATAAGAGCGATTTTAACACAAATATAGTGTCAAAAAATGATTTTATATTATGAAACGGATGGAGTAATAATATTGTTAGCAATCACATGAGCTACACATATACAATAATACCGCTGTCAGTGTGGCTGTTACACACGTGTATGTATAGACACTACGTACACAAAACACACAAACACTATCAAGGAAAAGAAAAAATAGAGTCGCTATCAACGTACGTGTCCTATCGACCATACGCGGTCCAAGCAACTTTTAGCAGCTTTTATTTATTACAACTAGTAAAAGTGCCCGTGCTTTGCAACGGGCGAACAAAAAATATTAAAAATTATAATGGCCAACTTAAAACAATTCAAATTCATCAAATTGCATCAATCTGATGTAAATCCTACAAATCAAATCAACAATTAAGAATAACTCATGCAAGAAAGAGGAACCTGGCCTTAAAAAAGAGAGGAACTACAACTCAACAACCTCTGTTGTGTAAGCATGGTTCTCATCCCATGGCAAAGGTGAAGAACTTGCTGAGAACATGTTTGTTAGTTAAGGCCAACATGAAAGAAAACCAATTAAAATGTCTATGTGTTCTTTTATTTCTGATGCAAAGTAATCCCTTCGTAAAGAAATATAACAACGTTCAGATCACTACTTTGGAGAGGGGGGGTATCTAGTCATTCCTTTACATACTATCATGTGGGTAGAGCAGATGAACTGGAGCACCACCCTGCAAATCCAGTTTGGTTCCTCCAGTCAGTTCATGGTATGCCGCCGCCTGCAGACATAAGTCAAGAGCCAACAAGTCCTTCGATGCCCGGTAGTGCGCCTGCCTAGCTATACAAATTTTACATATTACATGCCAGCTTCTATACCCCATCCGATGGATCAGAGAGGCGTAGTACCTTTCTAATATTTGCATACAACAATTTGGATAAGGGAATTTTTCATTTGATAACATTTGTGATGCTGACTCAATTGTGCATCAACCTCATCATGTATACGACCACAAGCTTTGAGAACAGAGAAAAAATTGTCCTCCAACAACTTGGCTGGCCTTGGTTGCTCCACACTGCACAGCCAGGCCTGCAATTTTTATTTAGCAGTGTTTATTAGTCCACAAAATAAATGGGTAATGATATGAAGGGGTAATGAGATGATAGCTAACCATTGTCAAGAATCTAGACTATATCATTGTGAAGGACCTAGGTGATTTGATGCGCGATCGTGATTACAATTGACCGTGAGAAATGATGTTGTAGTGTGTTCTGGATCAAGTTATTGGTTGCACTGTCCACCGAAGCAGTGGCTTCTTCCAGGACCAGTATTTCGTGTGCCTAAGAATCACCCTACCGTTTCCGCAAAAAAAAAATCTACTGACACAGAAGCTGACAATGGCCCATGCTCCAGTTCTCTCCATTCTCTACCACTTCGATGGTAATTTTGTATTAGAAATTTAAGAAGAAGCAAGACTACCAAAATATGAACTGTATGGTACAATATAGAGCAGACCCGGTGAGTGAAGTTTTAGCTCCTTTCTCCGAACTTCATCTCGTAGCAGACAGTAATTCAAGGCCTGAAATGTTGAATAATATTTTTCAGATAAGGTATAAGAAGATCATAGGGCCTCTATATTCGAGAAATGCACACAACCATTGTTGCCAGTACAAGGTTTGCAAAGTATCAATGGGAAGAAGTAGGTTCATAGGATTATAAGAATTATTGTGGGGACATATCAAACTAAAAAACAATTGCAAGCAACAAATTCATACTCCATGTCGTGGCAAAAAAATTTTTAGAAAAGGAGGAATACCCCCGGCCTCTGCATCTGGACAATGCATACGACCATTTTATTAATTATTAACACAAGAACTTACAAAGTCATACAACAGTAAGACCAAAGCCACCATCTACGCAACATCTGTGCTACTCCTATCTAGTTGATGAAGGGGCGCTGATAGTCTGGGCCTAATACCAAACAGACCTCGCAGCCAAACCTAACATCTAAGACCCGAGGTCCCAACCAGGACGCCTGTCGGGTATGGGCACCCACCAGTCCGGCATGCTCCTCAACCAGGACGCCTGCCGGGTATGAGGCCGCCACAGCCACCTGTCGCGTATGTTAAGTGTTTGTTTTGTAATTTGAGAAATGACAAGTCATGACCATCTAAAGATCAAGACTACCTCCCAGATATTATTGTCACTATACTCTCCTAGAGGGGCAAGGTCTATAGGGACAGTCTGGTCCATGATATGGAAAACGAAATGCATGAGAGTCTATTTACCACTGCCTATTCTACCAAAAATACCCGTCTTCATGTCTTGGAGTATATCCCACCTGCATCATTATCAAAAAGTTAAGTACATGTGCTACTTGTTGCCATTCTATTGTTGATCTGGAAAAGCACAGACGCAAGCAACTCATTTGCCTGCGAGTCTATATTTCTGATAATTTGCTGACAAGGGCAAAAAATGCAGCTTCTATAAAACATGCGAACACAAAATATGAACAGAAGTAGGCGGGTGGGGACAGGGATGCTGGTAATTATATGGAGGCTATGGAGCTCAATTTCTCCCTCTGACAGCCAATCTCCAGACATTAAAAGTGGGGCCTTTGTTCCTGTTATTTTTCAATTCACCATGACCGCTTTGCGCACACCCAGATATAATCAACATAACAACATATGTATTTATCAACCTATGAGATGGAAATCAGGAGCCATATTTGTGAACTCAGATGTTAATTGTGAACCATCTCTTAAGCTTGCCTGCTGAAGTAAGCCACTGTCTTCATGTTCCAAGAGGTCAAATTTTCATGCTGGTTCTAGTGATATTTTTCAGCCTAAAATTATTTGTTAACATATAGATATAAAGTAATACTGATTGTATGGGAGCTAAATATCTCAACCCTTTTTTTTTACCGGAAATGATATGGATATCATACTCGTGTATTCAGTGATGGCCTAGTGTTCCTGTTTTACTCTCTGAATTGTATGTGCGAGGTGCCAAGGTCAAAGCGAGAGCCATAGGGAAAAACAAAAAAAGATCAACGTAGTGAGTTTGAGTGGTACAGGCAACAGTCTGGAACAACAAATTCATTACGCTGATACAACCACAAAGTACAGAACTTGCACATCCTAACTTGTTAAGCTCTACAGTGTCATCACAAATGTGTTAAAGCAATTTGTATACAAAGTTCCTTACCTATGGAGGAGCATGTCTGGTTGTGGTGGTAGTCGGACTTGGGGACAGAGGAGAGAGAGGAGGTGACAACCCTTGTCGATGACACCATCTACCTCGCCAGCTTCCAGCTAGCCACTATCCAGGCCCACTGCAACATCGAGCTCCCAACAACGCTAACTTTTCCAAATGGAAGAAGCAAATATTGTTTAACAACAATAATTTCTGTTCTCAAATTCAACATCGTTCACAGCACCAGGGTCTCTAGCTCTCTGCCAATCCGAAGTTCCAAATGGTCCAATGCCAAAACCTCAAAGTCAACAGAAGCTTATTTCCTGATCTTTCGATTCGGAAGAACTCCCAAGAATTTCAGGTATCATCGACCTATTTTATAAACTGCCAGCATCTATAGGATTCTGATCTACAAAAATAGAACACATTAGGTTTATAGTTTTTTTTTCTATTATTAAGGACTTGTAGCCTCTTGACTCCTCGCATGAAGTGGCTTGCTCGGAGCTGATGCAGGAACTTAACACATTTGATGTGCTTAACATTTAAAGGACTGATGTGCTTGATGGCGATTTGAACTACATGGCTTTTTTGTTATCCATCATTGTAACCACATATGAAATTAGTATAAAATCACCCCTTTGATGTAAAAAGCATCTAAACAGATGATTGGCTATAGTACTGCACATAGCTAAATTATTTGGACTGGGTTGGCCACTGAAGGAAATGCTACATCGTCGATGCCATCATGTAGGTATAAATTCGCGTTGTTGGTGTGGTTGGGCATTTCATCAAACACCCGGAAGGATATAGTTTAATTACTACAGATTTTGGCCACCAACAAATTTAGAGAGAAGCATTCAAAGAAGCATGGAGAACACCGCCATACTTAGAGCATCTCCAGCCAGGCCCCCAGGACGCCCCCCAAGCCACTTTTTTTAGCACCGGCAGTAAAAAAAAATACCAGCCAGGCCCCCGAAACCTCGTTTTGCGCCGGTTTGGGCGATATTTCCCGCCTGCACGCCCACCCACACCCAGCCCCCTGGGGGGCAGCTGGGAACGCCGGCATCTACTTTTTGCGGCTGCCCCACTTGCCAGCCCCTCTCTCTCCCATCTCCTCTCCTTTCTCTCTTTTCTCTCTCCTTTCTCTTTTCCTCATCCACTGCCCCACCTACCACACACAGCTCGCGCGGCCGGCCACCGTCGCGGCTGCCGCCACACGCCAAGGGGTGCGCCTCCGCGACCTCCTCTCGCCCTCCCCTCGCCGGCCACCACGGCCACCACGCAGCCCAGCTCGAGGCCGTCGCCTGCGGCCTTCATCGCCTGCATGCAGGTCGAGCACGCGTGCGTGCGGAGGCCGGAGGTCGAGCAGGTGCTGAGCCATGGCTGGAGGCCGGCCGAGCTGAGGGCGGCAAGCACGTGCTCCCGGACAGTTGCACTTGTTGGCGACCACACCCAGCTCCATCACGGACCGGCGGTCCTCCCTGTTGTCGATGTGCTCGAGCTGAGTGGAGATGCACTCGTTGCGCCTGCGTCTAGGAGCTGCCACCGCTCCGTCGGCGACCTTGGAGCGCGTCCGGTGCCAGCAGCCGTGGCGGAGCTCGCGCGACCGGAGTGGAGGGGCTCGCAGGGAGCGGCTCGTCTCCCGCGTCCTGCTCCTGCTGCCGCCGCACGCCGTGCGCGCCCGCGCACGACAACGGCCGTGCTCGCCATGCCCGCCTGCGCCCGTGCTCGCCGCGCCCGTTGCGCCCGCCTGCGGCTCTTGCTGCGTGCTCGCACTGCTGCTGCTGCTTGCCCTCGACTTCCTCCGCTCAGCGGGCGACCTGGAGGTCGTGGAGCTGCCCTCCTTCCTCGATGTGCTGCAGGAGCTAAGGGCGAGGCCGGGCTGGACGTGGCCTGGGGCGGGCGCGGACGGGGCAGCCGGGGCCTGGACGGCGGGCGAGGGTGCCGCCTGGACGGCGGACGCGGCGGGCGAGGGCGCGGGCTCGCTGTGTCGTTCCTCGCTTGGGGGTCACGGCTGGAAAAGAATTCATCCTCAAGCCAAAATTTCCACCGGCAACCCCCCAAACGGAGAAAAAAAATGCCTTTAAAGGGGCTCAACGGCTGGAGATGCTCTTACCAACGGCAGCATGGGGAGATGAGCGGGCAACATGTAGGTTGCCTGATCAAAGTCACTGCACCTTGACCCGTCGTTCCCTGTCCGTTGCTGGACAGTGCAACGACATTGCAATGTGAGATTGCATCCAGTAGGTTCGAAAGGGCATGTGGACGCGGAGGCCGACGACGGCAGCTGCAGAAATAGGATCAGGACCGTGGCGGTGTCAGCGTCGAGGGCGCACATGAGAGGAGCAGCACGGCGGATCGGCGACCGTGGCATCAGAGATGGGCTTGATCCAGCCTCCGTGGCATGGGTGTCAACCTGGCAGTCGGGTCGGGTTTGGTCGGGTTGACCTCAACCAAACCCATGCCCAAATACACTATCGGGTGCATCGCTCACCCACGACCCTACCCATGGGTCTGATGTTAGACTCATGCCCAAACCCACCGGGTCACCTGACCCTATAGGGCACCCATCGGGTTAGAGCAAAAATAATTATTTTTCCACTATTTTTGGGGTCCAGAAATAGGGACACACGGACGACTGCTTGTTCCTGAGTTGTGGTTATGTTATATAGGCATCCAGCCCTTTGCATTCTCATTCCGTGAGCGAGGTGGGACTGATTCCATCTGGAGTACTGCGCTAGAGCATTGTAGTACCAACTACCAAGGGCCAGCCAGGGTCGTGGGCCGGAGGTTTTTAGTTTGCACGGGTGAAATATGGGCTGGGTGCTTGCATGGGACGGGCCAGGTGCTTCACATGTGCATGTGGCTCACGCGTGCCATGCATTTAGCTGCCTTTTTTCTTCTTTCTTCTATTGATGGCTACATGCAGACGTGCCTTGTGCATACATACAAAATAATTACTTTTTTAGTACTACAAAATAATTACATAATACTATGTAGTTACATTATTAGAGCACTGAACGTATGTTCTCACAGTGTAGCGCACATGTCATATTAATCGGGTAGCCCATCGGGTAACCCATGGGCGTAGACTTGTACCCATACCCTACCCACCACTAATCGGGTTATCCATGGGTCATACCCATGGGCACACATGGAGACCCATACCCTACCCATTCGGGTCGGGTGCCCATGGGCGCGCATACCCATGGGTCGAATTGCCGGGTTGACATGGGTGTACCCCTTTAAGCGTCGGGATGGCTCAGCAGATGCGGAGGCCGACGGCTGCGTTTGTGGAGACAGGAGCAGGGCGGGGTCGACGTCGAGGGGGCACATGAGACGGTCGACGTTGACAAAGCGGTAGTAGTCGTACAGAGTCCTTTAGCTCGCGTTTCCTCTGTCACCACCTAAAAAAACATATCGCGGGTTGAATAGGGTGTTTTCTGAAAAATGTAACGTTTCCTTAAATATCCACTTAAAAGGGTACTGCAGGTTCAATTATTAAAAAGTACACGGACTTTTCAACGAAAACGTCGTGACGGTGAACCCGACAGGCTCAACCCGTGCTTTATTATTACGACGAAAGGAAGGGGGCCACACGCCTTCCAAACCCATCCTCTAATATATCAATCGATCTCATGACCAGCTAACGATGCCTAATTAATGATCACGTGATGATTTCGACGTCTGTCTCCACATAAGACCAAACTAGTTACTCTGTGCGAGTTTAGATATGGACTGAGAGGGCAGTGGGACGACTATGTATGCAGCATTGGATATACACACCTAAGAAAGAGCAACGTATTCCGTTATGCACCGGGTGATGTGACACAGGCTGTGTCTGGACTTCATGTATTTTATTTTTTAAGCACAGTACGGACGCAAGCGCTCGTCTTAACTTCATGTCGATTAGTATAACCCGGTTTGTTCTGCTTGCTTTTATTTTGGTATCTTTAAATCCCCCCAAATCTTTATTTTATCGGAATAAGTTTCCATCGATATTCATTTTTCTATTTAATTTCTTTTTGTCTCACTATGGTCATTTTAACACTTTCTGGTGTTGGAGTTAAGAGACCCAAAAATTAAAAATCGAGGGACATAATTTCATCACATCACTATTGGGCCAGCACCCTAAAACGGCATACTCTAAGCAACGACGGAATAGCTTAAAACGGCATGCATGTCCTGTCAATTTAAGCTTTTTCTATCAAGAGATTTGTGTAAGTTTTTTCTTGCCAGGACAAAAAGAAAAGCTACTGCAGAATAGTTAGCCACTTGATAAGGCGCAAAGCGCGTATAGTACAGCTACGCGATCGCGGCCGGCAAATATTTTAATCGCACCTTGATCCACGGATCTCCATTGCTAAGCTGCCGATGCTGATATAATTTGATAACGAGACATTGCACACATGATCGGTGTTAGCGCGTTCAGCAGAGAGTTGACAGATTATAAAATTATGGCTTTGACATTTGGTCGCCACGAGCTATACAAAGTTATACGTATGTCTCTGATTGCATTCACACTCGACATGTTATGTATACACGACTGTGACGTGTATAGGAGTTGTCAATTCACCTAATTCAATCACTTTAGTATTGCTACCCCACCAAAAAACACACTTTAGTATTGCTTGTGGCAATTAATTATTTAATTAAAGATGTAGTTCTGGCAATTAGTTAACTGAACATGTAGGGGCTGTTTGGATTGTGACTACCTTAGTCATATATTGCCACATTATTTTTGTCACACTTGCCTTACTTGAATTGCTCAAATTGTTGCTTGCCTAAGAGAATGTTGCCATATTTTTTGTGTCCATAACATGTGGGGCTTACTGCTCATTAAAATATTCTCGCTTTAGGTGTGGCTAGAACCAAACACACACCTAATTTGGTCAAACTTGCCTATGGTGAGGCGTGGTAAAGTGTGGTAAGGTGTGGCTAGAAACAGAACAACCAATAGTAATGTGTTTATGGTTTCGTGCGTAACTAAGATGGCGAGAGTGACACAATAACAATTAAATTAAGCAATCACATGGGGCATTTTCGTGGAGTATATACTCATCTACGCATCACCTCAGGATGAAAAAGATTAACTAAACACGTCTGTAATCTCATGATCCTTTGATCAGGATATCATGTCTGTGTCCATCACAATGACGCAAAGGCTGTGAGCCTCCTTTCCAAAAAAAAAAACACGCCAAATTCGGCACTCTGTAAAAGATAGCATTGTTATCCAAGTGCAATTTTCTCCATTTAAATCTATGCGGGGGCTGATCCACATGTTGTTTTGCATAAAGTTATTTTTTTCAGATTTTACAGAGTTATTGTCGTGAGAAACAATCGCAAAGAATCTGATAAAAGAATTGCTGATGTGAAAAAAAAAGGACAGTCACCTCCACGCGCCAAATAAAATATGTGCAAATGGACTTCTAGATTGATTCCTTGCTGGTGACTTTTCGGCCGCGCCCAATCACCCTCTTGTGACGAAGAAGAAAGCAAAATGGAGCATGGGCCCAAACGTCATCGCATCTTTATTCGGCACGTTCACATGCATGTAACATCAGCCTAGCTCTACCTTTCATCCATCATTTCTCCTTTTCTTTTGGAACATCAGCATGAATATATTTGCTGAGTCATACATAGTATATTCATTTGTGAGGCGTCATTCATACTTTTCTCGATCTTTCTACCATAAGCACCCTTATCTCCACATATATTGTGTTCCATTTCGTACAAAGTTTCATTAGTTTAGAAACTCGAATATTCTTTTTATCAAAGAAATATTAACCTAACTATCAATGTCAGGCCAAAGTCTTGATGATGAAGGTATTTGTTTCTTTCCCCGATTAATTTGTTCTCAATGTGCAAGTGCAAAATATATGTAGTCTGAAAAGGGCCTCATGCATCCATGACGTCTAATTTCTATAATCTGTCCGGAACCACTAGCTAGCTAGGGAATTAATATTTATATGTCATGGCGAAATTGCGGCTATTTAGTTAAATAATTATTGTTAAGTCACACTGCTCTTTTGCTCCCAGCCGTGTGGCCGATAACCCAGCAATTAGTACATGGAGTGCTTCCAAAAATTTATTTTTCAAAAAAAGATCTCCAGCGATGTACTAAAGAGGCTATTGGTTGGAGAGGGTGGATGCGAGAAGAATGGTGAAAAAAAATCTCACTCGTCCCTCCCGAGTCGCCCCCGCGTGGCGACAGGGGGGGGGGGGGTCCCAGATTCGGCGCTGCCAGCCCCCTCCCCTCCCTCCCCTTATCCCCCGCTACCGCCGCTCGGGGCTCGGAGCCCGACCGGAGGCAGCGGCGGCGGGGCCTTCGTGTTCCCATGGTGGCCGGGGCTGGCGCGGTGCGGGCCCATCATACGGGGTGCGGCGGCGCACTGGTCCATGCTGGGCTCCGGTGCTCTGTTGTGCTTCAGGCGGCACTGATGGTGGCGGGTAGTACAATGGCAGTTGTGGCGGCGGGGATGGCAGGCCAGATCTACTAGTCGGTAGTGGCTCGCGCGTGGGCCGAGGACAACACTGTGGGAGGTGCGCACCTGGCCATTGGGGTCGCTCTGTCCGGCAGGTGGCGCCTGCCTAGGTGGCCATGGCCGGATGCCTCGGCTTTCTCACGGGCTGGGTGTATGGCGCTAGGTGGCTCTGCTCTGCCGGGCCACCGGGGTCTTTGCTGGGGCTGGCAGGAAGGCGGGGTGAGCCCCATGGTGTTGCAGCGTCATGGCTGTTGCTACTCTGCAGGCGGCGCGGGGGGCGGTGGTGACGTCCTTCTCTTGGATGTGTGTTGTGGCGGTTGCAGATCTACGGTTCGTGCTTGGGCGAGTCGGTATGGGCTTAGGGATGATCGAAACTTATGCTTCGGGTAGGAGAGGTCGGGCTTGGCCCGGGGTGTGCTTGTTGGTGGCCTTCGTGATCTCCTCGTGGGCATAGTGGTCGGTGATGGTGGTCTAGTCTTTGCTATCATGTCAGGCAGATCGGGGAGGATGACCATGGTTGAGGCGTCGCGTGAGCGGGCTCAGCGGTGGCCATCGGTAGTCACGGTGTTGTGTCCTCTTGGTCCACCGGGACCGGTTGAGGACACATGTGTGGATGCCCCTTACTATGGGGTATCGACCCAGATCTAGTGACTGAAGATGGGCTAGGAAGGAAAGGTGATCCCTTTCTTCCGTTCTTCCATGGTTGGTGCTTTGTAATGTGGATGGATGGTGGTGGCTACGACATGGATGCCGGAGCGGTGGCTCCGGATAGCGGTCTGCATGGTTGGCTCCCTGGTGGGCACCATGTCGGTGGCAGTGGCTCTCCCTCTTGGTCGTGTGGGCGGCATGGGGATAGTGGTGGGTGGCTCGGGCGCTCTCCCTGTCCTTGGCAGCGGCGTCGCTCCGATCCGGACCCGGGGAGCTGAACTCATTGCGCCTATCCTGAAGACCTCGTGTGGCACGGAGGAGCTACCGAGCGAAAACTACTACTACTTTACACGCGTCGCGGGGTCGTTGGTGACCTCCTTCTCTTGGATGTGTGTTGTGGCAGTTGCAGATCTACGATTTGTGCTCAGGCGAGTCGGTATGGGCCCAGGGCCGATCGAAACTTCTGCTTCGGGTAGGAGATGTCGGGCTTGGCCCAAGGAACTACTAGGAAAAGGCCGGCTAGTGGCGCACCTGTTTTGGCCATTAATGGCGCATTACAGGTGCGCCACTAGCATCACGCCATTAGAATTTTTTACTAATGGTGCACCACTGGTGCGCCATTAGTATACCAGATACTAATGGCGCACCTATAGTGCGCCGCTAGTATGCCTAGAGGTGCGCCATTACTATATGACTTAGTAATGGCGCACCACATAGAAGTGCGCCATTACTAACAATTTTTTTTAAAAAAAATTAAAGAAAAAATCAAAAAAAATCGATTTTTTTTTCGTTTTTTCTTAATCTCGGGTCAATGGTGTGCTCGTTGGTGTCCTTCGTAATCTCCTCGCAGGCATAATGGTCGGTGATGGTGGTTTGGTCTTCTCTATCATGTCAGGCAGATCGGGGATGCTGACCATGGTTGAGGTGTCGCGTGAGCGGGCTCAGCGGTGGCCGTGGGTAGTCACGGGGTTGTGTCCTCCTGGTCCACCGGGACCGGTTGGGGACGCATGAGTGGATGCCCCTTACTATGGGGGCATCGACCCAGATCTAGTGACTGAAGATGGGCTAGGAAGGAAAGGAGATCCCTTTCTTTCGTCCTTCGCGATGCAGATGGATGGTGGTGGCTACGACATGGATGCCGGAGCGGCGGCTCCATATAGCGGTCCGCATGGTTAGCTCCCCGGTGGGCACCATGTCGGTGGCGGTGGCTCTCCTTCTTGGTCATATGGGCAGCATGCGGATAGTGGTGGGTGGCTCGGGTGCTCTCCCTGTCCTTGGCAGCGGCATCACCCCGATGCAGACCCGGGGAGCTAAACTCACTGCGCCTGTCCTGAAGACCTCGTGTGGCACAGGGGAGCTGCCGAGCGAAACCTGCTGCTACTCTACAGGCGGCGCGGGCGCGGTGGCGACCTCCTTCTCTTGGATGTGTGCCGTGGCAGGTGGAGATCTATGGTTTGTGCTCGGGCAAGTTGGTCTAGGCCCAGGGCCGATCGAAACTTGAGCTTCGGGTAGGAGATGTCGGGCTTGGCCCAAGGTGTGCTTGTTAGTGGCATTCGTGATCTCCTCGCGGTCATAATGGTCAGTGATGGTGGTCTCGTCTTCGCTATCATGTCCGGCATATTGGCGATGCTGACCATGGTTGAGGCATCGCGTGAGCGGGCTCAGTGGTGTTCGTCTGTAGTCACGGGGTTGTGTCCCCCCGGTCCACCGGGACCGTCTGGGGACACATGTGCGGACGCCCCTTACTGTGAGGGCATCGACCCAGATCTGGTGACTGAAGACGTGCTAGGAAGGAAAGGAGATCCATTTTTTTCGTCCTTCCATGGTTGGTGCTCCGTCATGTGGACGGATGGTGGTGGCTACGACATGGTTGCCGGAGCGGCGGCTCCGGATGGCGGTCCGCATGGTTGGCTCCCCGGTGGGCACTGATATGTCTCCAAGTATCTATAATTTTTTATTGTTCCATGCTATTATATTATAAATCTTAAATGTTTTATGTGCATTTATATGCTATTTTATATGATTTTTGGGACTAACCTATTAACCTAGAGCCTAGTGCCAGTTTCTGTTTTTCCTTGTTTTTGAGTTTTACAGAAAAGGAATATCAAACGGGGTCCAAACGAGCTGAAAATTCCCGGTGATTTTTTATGGACCAGAAGAAGCCCCCAAAGCAAAAGAGTTGGACCAGAAGAGTCCTGAGTCATCCATGAGGGTGGAGGGCGCACCCTACCCCCCTGAGCGCGCCTCCT
Source organism: Triticum timopheevii (assembly GCA_963921465.1). Taxonomy (NCBI): domain Eukaryota; kingdom Viridiplantae; phylum Streptophyta; class Magnoliopsida; order Poales; family Poaceae; genus Triticum; species Triticum timopheevii. The sequence goes on along the minus strand of OY997266.1, from coordinate 2,819,426 downwards.
GCCTCATGGCTGACTCAGAGACCCCCCCCTGACGTGAAACCGATGCCAAAAAATCCTATAAATACAGAAACCCCCCAAAAGAAACCTAGATCGAGAGTTACGCCGCTGCAAGCCTCTGTAGCCACCAAAAAGTAATCGGGACCCTGTTCCGACACCCTGTCGGAGGGGGGATCCATCACCGGTGGCCATCTTCATCATCTCGACGCTCTCAATGACGAGAAGGGAGTAGTTCACCCTCGGGGCTGAGGGTATGTACCAGTACCTATGTTTTTGATCTCTCTCTCTCTCTCATGTTCTTGATCTGGCACGATCTTGTATCGCCAGCTTTGCTATTGTAGTTGGATCATATGATGTTTCTCCCCCTCTACCTTCTTGTAATGGATTGAGTTTTCCCTTTAAAGTTATCTTATCGGATTTAGTCTTTAAGAATTTGAGAACACTTGATATATGTCTTGCATGTGCTTATCTGTGGTGGCAATGGGATATTCACGTGATCTACTTGATGTATGTTTTGGTGATCAACCTGCGGGTTCACCGACCTTGTGAACTTATGCATAGGGGTTGGCACACGTTCTTGTCTTGACTCTCCGGTAGAAACTTTGGGGCACTCTTTGAAGTTCTTTGTGTTGGTTTGAATAGATGAATCTGAGATTGTGTGATGCATATCCTATAACCAAACCCGCGGATACTTGAGGTGACATTGGAATATCTATGTGACATTAGGGTTTTGGTTGATGTGTGTCTTAAGGTGTTATTTTACTACGAACTATAGGGCTGTTTGTGACACTTATAGGAATAGTCCAATGGATTGATCAAAAAACTAACTTTGAGGTGGTTTCGTACCCTATACAATAATCTCTTCGTTTGTTCTCCTCTGTTAGTACTTTGGAGTGACTCTTTGTTGCATGTTGAGGGATTGTTATATGATCTAATTATGTTATCATTGTTGAGAGAACTTGCACTAGTGAAAGTATGAACCCTAGGCCTTGTTTTGAAGCATTGCAATACCGTTTTTGCTCACTTTTATTACTAGTTACCTTGCTTTTTTATAATTTCAGATTACAAAAACCTATATCTACCATCCATATTGCATTTGTATCACCATCTCTTCGCCGAACTAGTGCACCTATAAAATTTATCATTGTATTGGGTGTGTTGGGGACACAAGAGACTCTTTGCTATTTGGTTGCAGAGTTGTTTGAGATAGAGCATCTTCATCCTACGTCTCCCATGGATTGATAAACCTTAGGTCATCCACTTAAGGAAAATTTGCTACTGTCCTACAAACCTCTGCACTTGGAGGCCCAACAACGTCTACAAGAAGAAGGTTGTGTAGTAGACATCAAGCTCTTTTCTGGCGCCGTTGCCGGAGAGGTTAGTGCTTGAAGGCATATCTTTAGATCTTGCAATTTAATCTTTTAGTTTCTTGTTTTATCACTAGTTTAGTATATAAAAGAAAATTACAAAAAAATGGAATTGAGGGTGCCACATATGCTTCATCTTTTAAATGTCTTTCGTGAAAATAAGGATTCTGATAATTGTGCTCAATTGCTAGAGGAAGAATGCATTAAAATGTTTGGCACTAAATTTTTGAATGATGAGCATGATTGCAATGTTGTTAGTATGAATTCCTTGAATATCCATGATGCTAATGATATTCAAAGCCACAAGCTTGGGGATGCTATGTTTGATGAAGATTATATTTTTTTTGTCCCCCAAGTTTTGATGAGAATATTTATTATGATGAAAGCATGCCTCCTACTTATGATGATTATATTTATGGAAGTGGATTTGGAGAGGTCATGACTTTATTTAGTGATGAATCCACTATTTCGGAAGAGGTTCCAATTGATTATGAGAACAAAGTTTCTATCTATGATGATTATTGTGATGACAAGTATGCTATAAAGAATAATGACAACCATGAAACTTGTCATCTTGATTTTAATTTTCAATTGGACTATGCCTCACATGATAATTATTTTGTTGAGTTTGCTTCCACTACTATTCATGAGAAGAATTTTGCTTATGCGGAGAGTAATAAAAGTCCTATGATTGTGGAACATGAAAAGAATGCTTTATCTGATAGTTATATTGTTGAATTCATTCATGATGCTATTGAAAATTACTACGAAGGAGGAACATATGCTCGTAGGAATTGCAATAATATCAGGTTTCCTCTCTATGTGCTGAAAATCTTGAAGCTATGCTTGTTTTGCCTTCCTATGCTAGTTGATTCTTGTTCCCATAAGTTGTTTGCTCAAAAAATTCCTATTCATAGGAAGTGGGATAGACTTAAATGTGCTAGTCATATGCTTCATGATGCTCTCTTTGTGTTTCAATTCTTATCTTTTATGTGAGCATCATTGCCATCATTATATATGCCGAGCTAAAAAGGCATTAAAGAACAGCACTTGTTGGGAGACAACCCAAAATTTACCCTTAATGTTTTGTGCGTTCACATGATTATGCCACTGTAGTAATCATGTTTTATAGTTTTTGTTTCAATAAGGTGCCAAGTAAGACCTTTAGGATAGCTTACGGTGATAGTTGTGTTGATCCTGCTGAAAATCAGAAACTTTTGCGCCCAGTAAATTGGTTTTAATAATTCACAGAAATGTAATTTTGATATGATTCTTTTTGCTGTGGATTGGTACACAAATTGCTCAGGTTTTTCTAATTTGTCTGTATTTTTGGAGTTACAGAAGTATTCGAGAGTTACAGATTACTACAGACTATTCTGTTTTTGACAGATTCTATTTTCTATGTGTTGTTTGCTTATTTTGACGAATCTATGAGTAGTATCGGAGGGTATGAACCATGGATACGTTGGAATATAGTAGATATAACACCAATATGAATTTAGAATGAGTGCATAACAGTACCTAAGTGGTGATTTATTTTCTTATACTAACGGAGTTTACGAGTTTTCAGTCAAGTTTTGTGTTGTGGAATCTTCAAGTTTTGGGTAAATATTCGATGGACTATGGAATAAGGAGTGGCAAGAGCCTAAGCTTGGGGATCCCCAAGGCATCCCAAGGTAATATTCTAGGACAACCAAGAGCCTAAGCTTGGGGATGCCCCGGAAGGCATCCCCTCTTTCGTCTTCGTTCATCGGTAACTTTACTTGGAGCTATATTTTTATTCACCACATGATATGTGTTTTGCTTGGAGCGTCATTTTATTTTATTTTGTTTTGCTTGCTGTTTGAATAATATCCCAAGATCTGAAACTCTTAAATGTTAGAGAGTCTTCACATAGTTGCATAATTATTCAACTACTCATTGATCTTTTGGAGTAGCTTGTCGTTTGCTCTAGTGCTTCACTTATATCTTTTTAGAGCACAGTGGTGGTTTTATTTTGAAGAAATTGATGAACTCTCATGCTTCACTTATATTATTTTGATAGTCTTAAACAACATGGTAATTTGCTTTGGTTATGACTTTAGTCCTAATATGATATGCATCCAAGAGGGATATAATAAAAACTTTCATATAAAGCGCATTGAATACTAAGAGAAATTTGATTCCTTATGATTGTTTTGAGATATGAAGACGCTGATATTAGAGTCATGCTAGTGAGTAATTGTGAATTTGAGAAATACTTGTGTTGAGGTTTGTGAGTCTCGTAGCATGCACGTATGGTGAACCGTTATGTAACGAAGTTGGAGCATGAGGTATTTTTTGATTGTCATCCTTTGTGTGGAGTTTGGGATAGCGCGATGGTTAACTCCTACCAACCCTTCCCCTAGGAGCATGCGCGTAATGATTGGTTTCGATGATGAATAGATTTTTGCAATGAGTATGTGAGTTCTTTATGACTAATGTTGATTCCATGGATTATACGCACTCTCACCCTTCCATCATTGCTAGCCTCTCTTATGTCGCGCAACTTTCACCGGTACCATACATCCACCATATAGCTTCCTCAAAACAGCCACCATACACCTACCTATTATGGCATTTCCATAGCCATTCCGAGATATATTGCCATGCAACTTTCCACCATGCCGTTTATATGATCATGTAGTTCACATCGTATTTGTGGCAAAGCCACCTTTCATAATTCTTTCATACATGTCACTCTTGATTCATTGCACATCCCGGTACACCGCCGGAGGCATTCATATAGAGTCATATTTTGTTCTAAGTATGGAGTTGTAATTCCTGAGTTGTAAGTAAATAAAAGTGTGATGATATTCATTATTAGAGCATTGTCCCATGTGAGGAAAGGATGATGGAGACTATAATTCCCCCACAAGTCGGGATGAGACTCCGGACAAAAAAAAGATAAAAAAGAGGCCATAAAAAAGGAAGGCCCAAAAAAATGAGAGAAAAAGAGAGAAGGGACAATGCTACTATCCTTTTACCACACTTGTGCTTCAATGTTGCAGCATGATCTTCATGATAGAGAGTCTCCTATGTTGTCACTTTCATATACTAGTGGGAATTTTTCATTATAGAACTTGGCTTGTATATTCCAATGATGGGCTTCCTCAAATTGCCCTAGGTCTTCGTGAGCAAGCAAGTTGGATGTACACCCACTTAGTTTCTTTTTGAGCTTTCATAAACTTATAGCTCTAGTGCATCCGTTGCATGGTAATCCCTACTCACTCGCATTGATATCTACTGATGGGCATCTTCATAGTCCGTTGATACGCCTAGTTGATGTGAGACTATCTCCCTCTTTTGGTTTTCTCCACAACCACCATTCTATTCCACCTATAGTGCTATGTCCATGGCTCACACTCATGTATTGCGTGAAAGTTGATAAGGTTTGAGAATACTAAAGTATGAAACAATTGCTTGGCTGAGACCGGGGTTGTGCATGATTTGAATATTTTGTGTGATGAAGATGGAGCATAGCCAGACTATATGATTTTGTAGGGATAACTTTCTTTGGCCATGTTATTTTCAGAAGACATAATTGCCTTGTTAGCATGCTTGAAGTATTATCGGTTTTATCAATATTGAACTTTTGTTTTGAATCTTATGGATCTGAATATTCTTGCCACAATAAAGAAAAATTACATTGATAAATAAGTTAGGTAGCATTCCACATCAAAAATTCTATTTTTATCATTTACCTATTCGAGGACGAGCAGGAATTAAGCTTGGGGATGCTTGATACGTCTCCAACGTATCTATAATTTTTTATTGTTACATGCTATTATATTATCAATCTTGGATGTTTTATATGCATTTATATGCTATTTCATATGATTTCTGGGAATAACCTATTAACCTAGAGCCCAGTGCCAGTTTATGTTTTTCCTTGTTTTTGAGTGTTACAGAAAAGGAATATCAAACGGGGTCCAAACGAGCTGAAAATTCCCGGTGATTTTTTATGGACGAGAAGAAGCCCCCGAAGCAAAAGAGTTGGGCTTGAAGAGTCCCGAGTCATCCACGAGGGTGGAGGGCGCGCCCTACCCCCCTGTCCGCGCCCCCTACCTCGTGGCTGACTCGGAGACCCCCCCCCCCTGATGTGAAACTGATGCCAGAAATTCCTATAAATACATAAACCCCCCAAAAGAAACCTAGATCAGGAGTTCACCGCCGCAAGTCTCTGTAGCCACCAAAAACCTATCGGGACCCTGTTCCGGCACCCTGCCGGAGGGGGGATCCATCACCGGTGGCCATCTTCATCATCCCAACGCTCTGCAAGACGAGGAGGGAGTAGTTCACCCTCGGGGCTGAGGGCATGTACCAGTAGCTATGTGTTTAATCTCTCTCTCTCTCTCCTCTATCTATCTATCTATCTATCTATCTATCTATCTCGTGTTCTTGATATGGAACGATCTTGATGTATCGCGAGCTTTGCTATTATATTTGGATCATATGATGTTTCTCCCCCTCTACCTTCTTGTAATGGATTGAGTTTTCCCTTTGAAGTTATCTTATCGGATTGAGTCTTTAAGGATTTGAGAACACATGATGTATGCCTTGCATGTGCTTATCTGTGGTGACAATGGGATATTCACGTGATCTACTTCATGTATGTTTTGGTGATCAACTTGCGGGTTTAGTGACCTTGTGAACTTATGCATAGGGGTTGGCACACGTTTTCATCTTGACTCTGGTAGAAACTTCGGGGCAATCTTTGAAGTTCTTTGTGTTGGTTTGAATAGATGAATCTGAGATTGTGTGATGCATATCCTATAACCAAACCCGCGGATACTTGAGGTGACATTGGAATATCTAGGTGACATTAAGGTTTTGGTTGATGTGTTAAGGTGTTATTTTATTACGGACTCTACGACTGTTTGTGACACTTATAGGAACAGCCCAATGGATTGAACGGAAAGAATAACTTTGAGGTGGTTTCGTACCCTACAATAATCTCTTCGTTTGTTTTCCGCTATTAGTGACTTTGGAGTGACTCTTTGTTGCATGTTGAGGCATTGTTATATGATCTAATTTATGTTATCATTGTTGAGAGAACTTGCACTAGTGAAAGTATGAACCCTATGCCTTGTTTCGAAGCATTGCAATACCGTTTTTGCTCACTTTTATTACTAGTTACCTTGCTGTTTTTATAATTTCAAATTACAAAAACCTATATCTACCATCCATATTGCACTTGTATCACCATCTTTTCGCCGAACTAGTGCACCTTTACAATTTACCATTGTATTGGGTGTGCTGGGGACACAAGATACTCTTTGCTATTTTGTTGCAGGGTTGTTTGAGAGGGACCATCTTCATCCTATGCCTCCCACGGATTGATAAACCTTAGGTCATCCACTTGAAGGAAAGTTGCTACTGTCCTACAAACCTCTGCACTTGGAGGGCCACAATTTCTACAAGAAGAAGGTTGTGTAGTAGACATCAGGCACCATGTCGGTGGCGGTGGCTCTCCCTCTTGGTCGAGTGGGCGGCATGGGGCTAGCGGTGGGTGGCTTGGGCGCTCTCCCTATCCTTGGCAGCAGCGTCGCCCCGATCCGGACCAGGGGAGCTGAACTCATTGCGCCTGTCCTGAAGACCTCGTGTGGCACGGGGGAGCTTCCATGCGAAACCTGTCGCTACTCTGCAGGCGACGCAGGGAGGTGTGGACCTCCTTCTCTTGGATGTGTGATGTGGTAGATGCAGATCTAGGGTTTTTGCTTGGGCGAGTCGTTCTGGGCTCAGGGCCAATCAAAACTTGTGCTTCGGGTAGGAGAGGTCGGGCTTGGCCCAAGGTGTGCTCGTTGGTGGCCTTCGCGATCTCTTCATGGGCATAATTCTCAGTGATGGTGGTCTGGTCTTTGCTATCATGTCCGGCAGATCGACGACGCTGGCCATGGTTGAGGCGCCGCGTGAGCGGGCTCAGCGGTGGTCATCGGTAGTCACGGGGTTGTGTCCCCCCGGTCCATCAGGACCGTCTGGGGACGCATGTGTGGACGCCCCTTACTATGGGGGCATCGACCCAGATCTGGTAACTGAAGATGGGCTAGGAAGGAAAGGAGATCCCTTTCTTTCATCCTTCCATGGTTGTTGCTCCGTGATGTGGACGGATGGTGGTGGCTACGACACGGATGTCGGAGCGGCGGCTCCGAATGGCGGTCCGCATGGTTGGCTCCTCAGTTGGGCACCATGTCGGTGGCGGTGGCTCTCCCTCTTGGTCGTGTGGGCGGCATGGGGATAGCGCTGGGTGGCTCGGGCGCTCTCCCTGTCCTTGGTAGCGGCGTCACCCCGATCCGGACCCGGGGAGCTGAACTCATTGTGCCTGTCCTGAAGACCTCGTGTGGCACGGGGGAGCTACCGAGCGAAACCTCTGCGCTTTGGCACTGATGACGGCAACACTTGCGGGCGTCACTTTCGTCTTGAAGACGTCGTCGTGGTGCTCCTCTTCATGCAAGGATTCTGGGTGAAGACCCTTGTCTCTTCTGGACTCGATGGCGGCAACGCTTTGCGCCATTTTCCCTCCTGTGGGCATTGTCATTGAGCTTAGGTGTTTAGGGCATTGTGTGGCATTGTACCCGGTTTCTCTTTTCTTTCTTTTGGTAGCGTAGCAGTTCTGCTTGATACGTTTATCAGGGAATCGACATTGTATGAGAGATACCCACCATCTTGTATCGTTCGGCCGTGTACTTGGTTCGGTTATTGCTTTATATATAAAGCGGGGCGAAAACCTGTTTCGAGTCGCAGAGGGAGATGCACTGGTCGACAAATATCAATGCAGCTTGTTGTGGTGGTGGTGGTGGTGGTGGTTGTTGTTGTTAATAGAAATTACACAAGGTGATTATATATTTTATACTCCTTCCGTCCGAAAATACTTGTCATCAATATGGACAAAAGGGGATGTATCTAGAACTAAAATACATCTAGATACATCCCCTTTTATTCATTTTGATGACAAGTATTTCCGGACGGAGGGAGTATTTAACATGTAGTACAACAAGCTATGATTGCCCAAAACTTGTTTATAGAAATTATAGAGGGTGATTATAGATCGAAGATTGATCCATATTTTTTTGCATACATTGATAATGTTGTGAGTTCAACACTTTTACTAGTTATAGTTAAGGTGTTTCCACCCCTAATGGTAGTTAGTTAATGAATAGACATCATGTACCATTTCTGGGATGTTTATATTTACTTTTTACACAAATTGACTTACTATCATACCAATGCTCCCAGTCGTTCAGAAATTCTTGAAACATCTATACCAATTCTTGTGCTAAAAGCCTGTAAAATAACAAGAAAGAAATTTATGAAATCAGTTAACTTAATTTGATGCAAATTGGATAACTTTATAATTTGATATTTAGATGGAAATTAACCAATCCTCCATCACACAAGCAATTTTTTTCCAGCCGTGTCTAACTAAATTAAGCACATACATTCAGGCCATAAGAGAGGAACAAAAAATGAAGACATAAGTTAAGATGTGTATGTCATGTTGTGTACATCCAAGGTTGTTTTCAAACTTCTGGGCTAGCTTTCCTCCTTCTTTTTCTTTCTATCATTCTATAGCCTAAGAAAATGATTGGAGAGGAATCTATAGTTCCGCAGTTTCACATACGCACAGGGACACTCTTATATTTTCTTTTGTGCACTTTACTTGTACATATGTTGCTAATTCAGTATAATGTTACTTAGAAACTAACATTACCCGTGAGATGAGTATGAACACATATTTTTATTAAGGCTATCGATTCAAGGTTCCAAAAAGGAAAAATAATATTTTGACACAAAAATCATTTTAATCAGCAAATAATGCTTTTAATGATACAATTTTCATGCCTCATGAACAATATTTTATTGGTATAATTAATTATTGGTCGAAACCTTAATCCTAGGACTCGTGTGCGCATTATGTTTTGCAGCGTGTGTATGTACGTACCCGGGAGTGTATAGTGTAGAATATTCTGTCGGCAGCAACAGAGTGATTAGCGTTAATGATGACAGCCCCCTTCTTCCTCAAGAATGGTGATCACCTCATAGATCTTGATAGGCCTCTCTGTGTTGCATATCAGCCTTACCTCCATGCTTTCATCGTCGTATTGCCGCACATCCACTACCCGTGGTGATACCTCCAATTTTTTTCCTCCTTCTGGTGACCCCGCACCGCTGCTTGTGGTAGCAGTGATAGTGGGCGTCGAGATGCCACTAACTCCCAGTAACGTAGCCATGGCTTGTGCAGAGACCTTCTTGTGTTGTAGATCATCGACCCGTTCCTTGAGCTTCTTGATGTATGATGCCGCCACATCCAGGCTGCCTAGCTGGCTCAATGTATCCTACATATGCATTAAAGGAACAATAATATAAACATATTATGAAGTGATTTTTTTTATTTGATGACATGATTTCCTTGGCTGATAATCTTGATAATGGACGAGTTGTATTTTTTCCCAGTTTATTTATGGTGATGCATGTGATTACACAGAACAAACCTTTTGGATTTGAAACTATATTATTCAAACATCACGCTATCTGGGCGCTATAGCGTTTAGAGGGGCATCATGCTAAGTCGATTACCACCAATTAACGCGCTATAGCACTAGTTAGCGCGCTAACGCTTCTTCCGCTATTTGCCATAATCCACTATTTAAAACTTGCGTAACAAAAATTGTGGATATCCTTTAATCGACAGTGTGTTTGTACTCTTTGCTTAATAATATGGCTGTGTGGATCAATCGAAAAAAAACAATGTGTTCGTACTTTGCATTTATTTTTCTATACCGTGCCTCGACATGCCATGAGCTCAAAAAATATTACTCTTGGACGGAGGGAGTAGTACCTAATGTGAAAATAAATGCCCAGCAAACACTCCTAATTACCATTCTCCACTTAAATATTCACAATACAATATATAAACTCAATAGTTTCTGGAGAGGACGAGATCATGAGATAATAAACATGGAGAATTGGAGAGAAACAACTAGCTAGCTATCAATCAACTATATGAAAAAAAGGAACAAGCTAGCATGTGAAGAGAAGTGTGTTCTTTCATTACAGCGTGGGGGAAGTGTTGTTTTGGGATGAGGGACGCGAGCTTGTCGCAGAGCGCCTTCATGCGCTGCCTCCTCTGCCTCTCGGACCTCTTCTTCTCCATCGGTGCCGCCATGTCGCCAGTCGCCCTGGTCCTCTTTCCGCCACTCATCGGCTTGGCCTTCATCTCCATCTAGCTTAGCAGGGAGAGATCGATCAGCAGCCGCGGTCTCAATACTCTAGATAGAAATTTAAACGTAATGGAGAAGAAGATGCCGAGGTGCAGGCAGCTGCTAGGTTCATGGCGGCAGCTCTAGCTAGGTAGGATTAGGATGCGATGGAGGAGGAAGAAGGAGTGCGGGGTAAGGGCTGGCCTGATCTGAGGATATATGCTAGGCCAATGGGTGTATAGAAAAAATGGTATATATTGTGTTCAAAATGTGTGTACAGATATACGAGGTAGTATATCCGTGGCTACAGTAGTGGATTTCAGTACGTACACATGCTATTGGTTGGAGTGGGATGCAGTGGTGGAGCCAGAAAAATAGGGCCGAGTATTATTAAACCTTGTTGGGGTGGGCCAATCCATCAAAAACACTGTTCATATACTAGGCCTAAATCGCTGACACCCCCTGTCTCCGCCACTGGTGGGATGGAGAAATTTCAAGGGAGATTTGCAGCTGCGTGTTGTTGCTATATGCTCCGCGTGTTCCGGAGACAAAGGTGACAGCAGCGTGTGCATGCATGGATCTATTGGTTAAACACGTACAGTAGGATCCAGCGTATAATTCCCGGCCGTGGGCGATATATACAAGCACAGCATGCATGCAGGATTGGGTGCAAGTGGGAGTGGGCCTTCTGCCATATGTACGTGGGCACAAGATACTTTCGTTTTTTTCCAAAAGGATCATGTATCTACTCCCTCCGTTTCACGATGGCCCTGTTTGGGGCATCTCCAGCCGTTGGCCCCCCCAGGACGCATACAAATCGCCTCTAGGGGCGAGCCGGCAATACACTCGGCGCTGGGGCGGTTTTGCGCCCAGTCGTCGCCCCCAGCTCGTCCCCAGGCGCCGAAATTGGCCCACTTTGCAGCCCAATTTCGGCGAATAAACGGCCCATATGGGCGAGAATAGGCCCATATTCGGCATGGTTTCGCCGTGTCTCGGCGTTCAATTATCAACACAATTATTCTTTATCACATATTTCATCACAGAAAAATCAAATACTTCAACAAAATACTACAACAACAAATAGTTCAATACAAATTATATAGTTCAACAAATAAAAACTCGTATTTCATCACGCGGCGTCCCCCTTGAGCCTCCATAGGTGCTCAATCAGATCTTTCTGCAGTTGATGATGCACCTGTGGGTCTCGGATCTCCTGACGCATACTGAGATAGGCAGTCCAAGTTGCCGGTAGCTGGTGATCAACTTCGGCTAGAGGACCCTGCCTGTAGTATGGTTCAGTGTCAAACACTGGGTCTTCTTGCTCGCTCTCGATGACCATGTTGTGCAAGATGACACAGCAAGTCATGATCTCCCACATTTGATTTTTCGACCAGGTCTGAGTGGGGTACCGAACAATAGCGAATCGAGATTGGAGCACACCAAATGCCCGCTCGACATCCTTCCTGCAAGCCTCCTGAAGCTTTGCAAACCAGGCGTTCTTGCCTCCTGCCACAGGGTTTGAGATCGTCTTCACAAATGTCGACCATCTCGGATAGATGCCGTCAGCTAAATAGTACCCCTTGTTGTATTGGTGCCCATTGATCTCGAAGTTCACAGGAGGAGAATGGCCCTCAACGAGCTTGGCAAAAACAAGAGAGCACTGCAGCACGTTGATGTCATTGTGAGTTCCTGGCATACCAAAGAAGGAGTGCCAAATCCAGAGGTCCTGTGTGGCTATCGCCTCAAGCACCACACTGCAACCGCCTTTGGCGCCTTTGTACATCCCCTGCCAACCAAATGGGCAGTTCTTCCATTTCCAATGCATGCAGTCGATGCTTCCAAGCATCCCAGGAAATCCTCTTGCTGCATTCTGGGCTAGGATCCGAGCAGTGTCTTCCGCATTGGGTGTTCTCAAGTATTGTAGCCCAAACACTGCAACCACTGCCTGACAGAACTTGTAGAAACACTCTATGCTGGTGGACTCGGCCATGCGCCCATAGTCGTCGAGTGAATCACTGGGAGCTCCATATGCAAGCATCCTCATCGCTGTCGTGCACTTCTGGATGGAGGTGAATCCAAGAGCGCCAGTGCAATCCATCTTGCACTTGAAGTAGTTGTCGAACTCCCGGATGGAATTCACAATCCCGAGGAAGAGCTTTCGGCTCATCCGATAACGGCGCCGAAATGTTCTCTCGCCATGAAGTGGAGCATCGGCAAAGTAGTCGGAGTAGAGCATGCAGTAGCCTTGCAGACGATGCCGGTTCTTTGCTTTCACCCGCCCCGGCACCGAGTCACCTCGACGCGGCTTTTCATTGCTCGCCAGCAGCTGGGCGAGGGCGGCGAGCACCATCAGATGCTCTTCTTCCTGGACGTCGGCCGCGGCTTCCTCCTCCAGCAGCGTGGCGAGCTCTTCCTCCTCATCCGAATCCATCGCCGAGACAGTCAAAACACCGAACACCTTGCGCTCAGTGGGCGTGTACCCGCCATTAAACCGCGCCTCCGCGGCCAGAAACGCCGGCCGAAAACGCCCAGCTGCTGCGGGAGGGGCTGCCGCGGCGAAGCGCTGCTATTTTCCGGCGGGGAATGGCTATCTAGCGGAGTAGGCCGGCGGCCGTCGCCGGGATATAGCTAGTGGTGGCCGAGGGTGCGGGGGGTGCGAGGCGAGTGGGGGGAAGAAAACCTTGACTTTTCCCCTGTCGGTGTGGGCCAGGCGTGCTTTTCCTTAGCGCCGGAGCCCCCAATGGCTCCCCAGCGCGCCGGGTTCGGCCTGTGACCGCCGGGCGGAAAGAAGGTTCGAACCGGTGATTTTCGGCGTCCTGGGGGCGCGACTGGGCCGTTTTTTCGGCGCCGGCGCCGAAAAAGTGGCCTGGGGGGCCTGTTGGGTTAGTTGGGGGCTCAAATAACCCAAAAGTATCCAAACAGGGAGGATTAGAGTGGGTTAGTTCCATCTAACCCAACTATCCCGGTGGAGAGGTGCTTATTTGGGTTAGAGTGGATTAGAAAATAACTCTAACTCTAACTGTGTTAGAGTATCCAACTAGGGCCAATATAGTGTGCCCACGTTTTCCGGGATCTAAGTTTGACCATCAATTTAACCAACGAAAGTGACTACGACGGGAGCAAAGATTATACCAACGAATTCGCTATTTCGACACAAATTCGGTACTATAATTTTTACTTCCGCCGCAGTCGGTCTCGATGGTTGAATTTATGGTCAAACTTAAATTTTGGAAAGCGCGGGTGCACTACATTGTACTAATCACCTCAAACATAATAAAAATTACATCAAGGTTCATGGACCACCGAACGACCATTGCCTCCGCCAAAATGAGCCGCCGACGCGCCATTGTCGCCGCTCCCATACTGTAGCCGGCCTGACCTTGTCGACGACAACCAGAAAGTCTTCGTGCACGTGCCCCTAAGGACCAGCGCCAACAGCTAGTTATATGAAGTTTTTCACGGTATGTTTTTTGGACCTGTAGGGGTTGCTCTAATAGCATATTTCCGCGCCAACAACTAGTTATATGAAGTTGTCACGTCAAATATAGCCCAACTAATAGTCACTTGTACAATAGTTAGTCGTACTAGTATGTTATTAATATGTGGCCCATCTTTTTCTCTCACAAAACATGTTGGAGCACATGCTACAGCCGGTTGTAATTCTACAGCCAGTTTATCATCTCTCTCCTTCAACCAGGGAAAAAATATCTAAAGTGGGATCTCTTATAGCCCAGCTACGTCACTTTAGGGAATCTCCAACGCTGACATGTAAATTTGCTCCAGTATCCATCAACGAACAGGTGGGGACTTGTCCGCCGACACGGATGCAGGAGGTGGCCATCCAAAGCTAGCCACATATGTCCGGTTACATTTCAAGCGAAATTCAACCAAAGTGACAAAATTTAATGCAAACTCAAATAAACCAGATGATATTCATTTATACCTAGATATTTTTTTACATAAAACATGAATATATTTGGTCCGATGAACTAAAAAATGCATCGTGCGTAGGTCATGCGTAGTACGGGCTTCTTCCTGCATCATGCGTAGTACGGGCGTGGCCACCGATGACGTGGGGCGGAGCGGGTGGCGGCCTTGGAGGATGTTGCATTGGCGGCGACGATCTCGCTGAGAGATCACTCTTCGCCGTACTTGGCTATCTCGTCGAGTCATCGGAGGCGGCACTTGCTCGGCTCCGCCGTCGTCCTTGAGTGGTCCAGGGCCCAGCCTTAACCCAGGTCCGGGACCGCCGTGATGTGTGGCGGCGGAACATCGGAGTCTGTGAAGCCTGTCTGGGGCGCCTTCTTCAACGTGCTAGTGCGGCGAGGGGGGCTCCTCCTTGACGCGACATCGCATTTAGACACCACGCTAGCGCTAGGGAGAGCATGGAGGGGAGGGGGCTCTGGCTTCATGCGGTGTTATTTTTTAGAACAATAGTTTCAAACTCAAACATTGAAATGTGTGACTTCATACTCAAGCTAAATTCCTGAGGTTAATAGGATTGACATCTTACTATTGTCAGGAAAAACAACAAGTGCAGACTTGGAAACGAGGGAGAATAGAACCCGGAAGTTAAGCGTGCTCAGGCTGGAGTAGTGAGAGGATGGGTGACCGTCCGGAAAGTTAGATGATGAGGGGTGATTAGAGGTTAAATTGAGCAGTGATGAGGGGTGATTAGAGATGAGAGGTTAAAATAATTCAAAAAATTGGAAATCAAAAAAAATTCCAAAAAGAATTTTCAAAAAAATAATTCATAAAAAAATCATAAAAATTCCTTTAGTACCGGTTGGTGTTACCAACCGGGACTAAAGATGGACCTCCAGGCAGCGGCCATGTGGACGGCCTTTAGTCCAGGTTCGTGTAAGAACCGGGACTAAAGGGGGAGGCTTTAGTAACGACCCTTTAGTCCCGGTTCCAGAACCGGGACTAAAAGCCCTCTTTCTACTAGTGCACGTCGGAGCCGTCGGAGCTTGCTTGCGCTTGAGCTTGGCTATCATCGCCGCCTCTCGCGCTGCCTACGCCGCCTCCCACTCGGTTGCTCAATGCCAAGCTGGAGTTGCTTGGCTTTGAGCTTCCGGAGCCGTCGGGCCTTCGTCTTTGCATCATTCTGTGACCGGCGGCATGCTCATTCGAAGAGACGGTCATCCTCGTTGGCCACCTTGCAGCAGCGGGCGGACTGCGCGGACCCGTTGGACCCACTCGCCATCTCCCTTGCCTCCTGCGTCTCACGGCGGGCGGCACGTGCCTCCGACTCCGGAGTCCGTATCCGCAGCATCGGTGGAGCGGCTCCTAGAACCCAACGCTGCCCTCGCGGAGCAACGGCCGGAGGTGGAGGAGGCCGTCGGATGGGAGGAGCAGATCGGTCAGGTCTCACACATCCACGCACGGGGCGGGAATATGGCCGGCGCCAGCATCGGCGCTGCCGCGACGGGCGACAGGTGGCGTCACACTGGACCCAGAGTTGCCGCCTTTATCGACCCGCGAGCGCTCTAGCGCGATACGGAGCGCCGGCTCCTCCTCGTCTCCGGAGCTGCTGCCGGAGTGGCTGCCTTTGCTGAACAATGCTCACTGGCGCTAGGGGATTTGGCGGATTGGGGAAATGGGAGCATCGAGGAGGGGAGCAGAGCGGAATGAGCTAGGGTTTGTGCCGGACGGGGTTTTTTGTGGGATCGAGATGGGCCAGCGGTGGTCCGGGCTGCGCGTGCCTGGGCCGTCTCGTATCCGCCGAACATTTAGGATGGATACGAGGGGTGCCGGTCAGCCCGGGTGTTTGAGGCCCATTTGAGAGGTCCGGTTTGGTCGGTTTTTCGTGCCCGGGCGCCTTGCCTAGGCGTTTGAGACGAATACAGGACGCCCGGCTGTAGATGCTCTCGGGCTTCCCTTTCATGTATATATCACATTAAGGAGAATATCACATGAAAAACAATATTCAAAGAAAACTTCGTGAAAATCAAATTTAAAAATTTCAGAAAATCTAGAAAAAACATGAGATTTTACAAGGGTGATGTCTTATTGCCATACGAAATTTCGAGTTGCAACACATTACGAGATGTGAGCTAAGATAAAGGCAAATTCAACAAATAATAGTGACGCTACTGTTCGGCATTATTCAATGATGATTTTGTTACTTTTACAGCTCACAACCCGTAATGTGTTTAAACATGAATTTTGACATGGCAATAAGCCACACACACATGTATAGAAACAAAGACTCTCTCACACACACACATCTAGACAAACAAAGATTCTCTTTCCCTTTGTCTCTCTCCATCTCTCTCTCTCTCACACACGTATACAAACAAACTACTCATCTTTTCCCTCTGATTCTGCGAGCATTATTATTCCTGGCGTATGCATATAATATCGATGTGCAGTTCACCAATATGAAGAATGTGCAAAAAATTGAATGGCTTATCACATCCATAACCATCCACCCAAGAAATGCGTGGTCGACGCATGCATGCATGCATGCATGGCGCCAAATGAAGAACAAAACCCGGACCTATCTCTTGTGGAAGCTAGCTAGCTAGTGGTCCGATGCATGGCACAGATGCCATGCTGACATGTGTGCATGGACCAACACAGCGCTAGCAACCAACGGCCCATCCTATGCTCCAAACCAAAAGCTGGTCTACCTATCATAGTGTGGTCCGGTAGGCATTTGGATCCTACCCTGTTGGTTGCAGTTTTTCCGTTTTTGTTTTTGTGTCCTTACTACCAATGATTCAGGGGTTTCAGCGACGGAAGATGTATACATGGAACAAGTTCAAGGGATGTAAGCAATCATGGGAGTGGCAATTTGGATTCCGGGTATCTTGGTGTGGTATTCAAATAAAAACAAAAATGATATCTAAAAGTTTTGTTTAAAAAAATACATATAGATGTTTATATATACACGTTAAAACCTTTCAAATATTGGTTAGTTTGTAGGCTACAAAAATACAGATTTGTAGCTAGCAAGAAGGAAGAAAATTGTGGCCATTAGTACAAGTACAATCTTTATAATTTACTGGGGTCGCACGATAATGTTTCCATTTTTTTAAAGGCCCCATGTAGTTTGGGATCCATATTACTTTTCCAACAGTCATATACTACATTGCATGCCCTAATGCTTCACGTGCCCTTGTTCCTTCTTCCATGTATATATTCTATGTTTTACTTGGAAATTTGTGTAGAGTACATTCCAAGCTAGAAATAGGACTTCACACACACTTTTCTTCTAAATATTGTTTTGGCCATAATCTCCGTATCCAACTTTTTTCCGAAAATCACTAGATATATCAGTGAGTTCCATGCTGGGGCAAACAACACAATCATGCCCAAAAGAAAAAACAAGAGAAAAAGAAGAGGAAAAAATGTGATCAACACTGACTCAACGAAAGCTGCAGTATCCCACAACTGCTGCGCCCACGGGAGTATTCCACCACGCTCCATTGCCATCAAATTGCCGCGTACCAAGCAACACCGTCAAGAAGGACTGCAACGACGACGACGCTGCTGCCCAGACGAGTCCTAGGATTTCTGCCGGCACGCAGAGGAGAGTGGGGGAGAGGTACACCTGACGCCCATGCATCAGGAAGGGTGGCGGCGCCCACATGCATCACCGCATCAGTGCCGGCCAGGTCCGACGGAGATTTTTCCCTACCCCTCGGACCCATAGCCCAAGAGCAACCTTCAGCTCCACCATGCCTACTGCCGACCAACATATGCCATCACAACCATGAGAACACCATCGTCGTCCCACCACGACAAACGCCGCGAGGCCGACCGCACCAAAACGAAGCCACCGTGGACAGGGACCGGCGGTACCGCAGCCACGTGGGAGGGGAAAACCTCCACCGTCTCAGGCGGTAGCAGACCAGACGCAGAGCAGGAGCACGCCAGGCCAACTGCCTAGCCGGGCCCAGATCGGGCCTGCTAAGCTCCTGTCGTCGCGTTACAGCAGATGCAGCACAGTAGCCGCCGCCTCATCACCCGTAGCTCGCCAGCCTAGCAGGAGACGACCCGCCGGAAACCAAGCCGGCCCAGACGGAGGCGACCCGCCTGAGATGGTAGAAGCTCTTGCTATCAGAAGAGCATTTTATTTGGCGCGTGATGAACATTTTTTTGATGTCATTTTCACCTCTGATTGCTTGCCATTGTTGCAACAGCTGAATTCTTCTGTCCATGATCGATCTTCTATTGGCTCGGTTGTGGCTGATATCAAGTATGCGACAAGCGTCTTCGATTCGGTGATCTTCAAACATGTGCGTCGGCATTTGAGTGTAGCTGCTCATTTGTTAGCTAAGTCATGTATGAACCCTGTTGGTCTTAGACTCTTTGCAATATTGTGTAAGTAATTAATAAAGTGCCGACATTGCAAATAAACAATTAAATTAAGCAAACACATGCGGCATTTTGGTCGAGTTTACACTCGTCCGTGCACCACCTCGCCCAGAAGAGATCAATTAAACACGCCATAATTTAAAGTTGTCATCTCATGATCTTTTGGTCAGGATATCATGCCTGTGTGCATCACAGTGATGTAGACAATAGGGGTTTAACCTCCTTTAAGAAAATGTGTCAAATTCGACACTTCGTAAAAGTTAACATTGTTATCCAAGTGCAATATTTCTCCATCCAAATCTATATGGGGGCTGATCCACATGTTATGTTGCATAAATTTATATTTCACCTTTTACAGAGCTATTGTTGTGAGAAACAATCACAATCAACAAGAATTACTGACGTGAATAAAAATAGACCAATCACTTCCACGCGCCAAATAAAATATGTACAAATGGACTTCCACGTCCAATCACCCTCTTGTGACGAGGAAGAAAGCAAAGTGCAGCATGAGCCCAAACGCCATCACATCAACATTCGGCACGTTTACATGCATCTGCTCGGCCAAGCTCTCCCTTTCATCCATCACTCCTCTTTTTCTTTTGCAACATAAACATTAATATATTTACTGCAATCAATGTGTAGTACATATTCATTTGTTAGGCACGATTCATACTCCACTCAATCTTCTGCTTCGTACGAAGTTTCAGTATAGTTTAGAAACTAGAATTTTCTTTTTGTCAAAGAATTATTAACTTAACTGTCAATGTCAGCCAAAAGTCTTGATGTTCCTTTCCCAAATTAATTTGTTATCGACGTGCAAGTGCAAAATATATGTAGTCTGAAATAGGCCTCATGCATCCACGAGGTCTAGTTTCTTTAATCTAGCCTGAACCACTAGCTAACTAAGGAACTAATACTTATATGTCATGGCGAAATTACGGCTGTTTAGTTAAATAGTTATGGTTTAGTCACACTGCTCTTTTTTGGTCCAGGATACATATTGCACAACTCACGGATTTGTTCATGCATCTCCGCCACGCAATTACACAGCCAAACATCCTAATCGTAGTCAGTTAATCAACATACATCATGTACCATTTGTGGGATTTTTATTTATACAGTTACGTGATTTTTTTTCCTTTTTACACAAATCGACTTACTATCATACAAATGCTCCCAGTCGTTCGGAAATTCTTGAAGCATCTATGCCAATTCTAGTGCTGAAGGCCTGCACAATAACAAGAGAGAAATTTATGAAATTAGCAACTTAATTTGATGCAAATTAGATAACTTTATAATTTGATATTTAGATGGAAACCAATCCTCCATCACAGAATGTAAATTTTTGCAGCTGCGTCTAATTAAATTTAGCACATATATTCTGGCCACAAGAAAAGGATAAAAATAGAAGAAGAAGGAAATCAATTAAGACTTTTTAGAGAGAGAGAGAGAGAGAGAGAGAGAGAGAGAGTGTGTGTGTGTGTGTGTGTGTGTGTGTGTGTGTGTGTGTGTGTGTGTGTGTGTGTGTGTGTGTGTGTGTGTGTGTGTGTCGTTAATTCAGTTTAATGTTACTGCCTCCCTTCTTAAATATAAGACTTTTTAGAGCTTCTAATATAGACTACATATGGAGAAAATTGAGTGAATCTACACTTTGAAATGCGTCTATATACATCCGTATGTAGTCCCTATTTGTTTTGACCCGGTATGTAGTCCCTATTGAAATCTCTGAAAGGTCTTATATATAGAAACGGAGGGACTACATTCGAAACTAACATTACCTGTCAGATAAGTATGAACACATATATTTCATAATGCTATGGCTCCGAGGTTCCATAAAGAAAAAAAATGGCACAAAAATCATTTCATTCTGAAAACAATGTTTTTAATGATACATTTTTCATGCCGCACAAACTATATTTTATTGATATTATTAATTATTGGTCCAAACCTTAATCCTAGGACTCGTGTGCGCATTACGTTTTGCAACGTATGTACGTACCTGGGAGTGTATAGTGTAGAATAATCTGTCGGCAGGAACATAGTGATTAGCGTTGATGATGACAGCCCCTTCTTCGTCAAGAATGGTGATCACCTCATGGAGTTTGATAGGCCTCTCTATGCTGCCTATCAATCTCACCTCCATGCTTCCATCGCCGGGTTGCCGCACCTCCACTACTAGTGGTGATGCCTCCATTTTTTTCCTCCTTCTGGTGACCCCGCGCCGCTGCTTGTGGTGGCGGTGATAATGGGCGTCGAGATGCCACTAACTCCCAGTAAGGTAGGCATGGCTTGTATAGAGGTCTTCTTGTGTTGTAGCTCATCGACCCGCTCCTTGAGCTTCTTGATGTATGATGCCGCCACATCCAGGCTGCCTAACTGGGTCATTGTATCCTATATACGCATTAAAGGCACAATAATATTAACAGATTATGGGAGTGCTTTTCTTATTGTATGATATGATTTCCTTGGCTGATAGACATTCCTTTTTCCAGATAATGGAAGAGTTGTATTTTAGTCCACTCTATTTATGGTGATGTACACAATTACGCATAACAAATCTTTCGAATTTCAATGTTTATTATTTATAATAAGTCGTGTAAAAACCATAGTGTTAAACAACACACTTTCTTGGCGCTATAGCGTTAGAGGGGCATGATGCTAAGCCGCTTAGCATCAATTACCGTGCTACAGTGCAGTTTAGCATGCTATAGCACCAGTTTAGCGCGCTAACGCTTCTGCCGCTATTTGCATAACCCACTATTTTAAAACTTTGCGTAAAACCAAATGTGGATTTTCTTTAATCCACAATGTATTTGGACTTTACACTTGTTTTTCAACAGTACCTCGGCATGCCATGAGCATCAAAAGTAGTAGCTATAGTGAAAATAAATGTCGAGCAAACATAGTTAATTGCCATCCGCCACTTAAATATTCCCGAGTATATAAACTCATCTTATTCTTGACAGGATGAGAGCACGATATAAACATGGAGAATTGGAGAGAAACAACTAGCTAGCATTCACACAGTTCGGTTATATGCAATGAGCAAAAAATAGCATGTGAAGAGAGAATCCTGTTCTCAATTAGTTGTTACAGCGTGGGGGAAGTGTTCTTTTGGGATGAGGGACCCGAGCTTCTCGCATAGCGCCTTCATGCGCTGCCTGCCTCCTCTCCCTCTCCAACACCTTCTTCTCCACCGGTACCGCCGTGCCGCCACTCGCCCTGGCCTCTTTCCGCCCCTCGCCGGCCTTGCCTTCACCTCCATCTACCTTAGCATGGAGAGACCGATCAGCAGCCATGGTGTTAATAATACTCTAGATCGAAATTTAATTTAGACGTAATGGAGAGGAAGATACCGAAGTGCAGGCAGCTGCTAGGTTCATGGCGGCAGCTCTAGCTAGGATGGATGAGATGGAGGAAGAAGGTGTGCCTTTGCGTGGCCGGCTGGAGGGGGACCTGATGATATATGCTCGGCCTATGGGAGTATGGGAAATATATATACCTTAGTATATATTGTTTTGAGAAATGTGTGATAAGATATATACGAGGTATATATGTGGCTACAGTAGCGGATTGGAGTACGTGCACGGTGCACATGCTACAGTAGTGGTTGGGGAGGGATTGAGAAATTTCAATGGAGCTTTGCGCGCGTTTGCAGCTGTGTCGTTGTTGTCGTTGTTGTTGTTATGCTAGCTGCAGCAGTGTGCGAATGAATTGCATAGCTCCGTGTATTTCCGTGACAGAGGTGACAGCAGCGTTTGCATGGATCCATTGGTTAAACACACGTACGGTCGAGCGTATAATTCTCGGCCGTGGGCGATATGTCTCTGCAGGTACCATGCATGATTGAGTGCAAATGGGAGTGGGGCTTCTGCCATCGGTACCACAATAGACTTACTGGAAGAAAAGAAGATCGGTAACGAGTGATAGGTAAGATCCATCGTTACAAGGATTTCTGGTCGAAGACGGAAATTAATTATTCTCTTAGAGCATCTACAGCCGGACTTGGCAAATCCGGCTCCTCAAACGCCCGCGGGCACTGACAAGGACACGCCTCAAATTAACCACTTCGCATCCGTTTCTCATATTTCATCCCCTAAATACATACAAAGCATGCAAAAGGAATCCTACGTACAATGCTAGCTACTCTTTGTCGTCGGAGATGTCCACGACGACGGTGCCGGGCGCCGGCTGGACGGGCGGGTAGGAGGGCCCTGACTCATCATCTCCTGCTCGACCACATCCATGTAGGCGAACATCTCCGCCTCCTTCTCATCCTCTTGCGCATCCATCTCCTGCCGGTGCGGCGTCTTGCCTCAGCGGCCAACTCCGACCGGAGGGAATCAAGGATAGCCTGCTGCTCCGCCTGCAGATCCGCGTCGCCAACGTCCCCCACATCCTCGTCCTCCAGCTCATCCTCCACCACCTCCTCCTCCAACTCCTCCTCAGGATCCACTGCATCCGGAGGTAGCCCCGTGGCGATCCGGGCTTCGCGCCTAGCCCGGATGGCTGAAGGAGCTCGAGTCGGCGCTCCAGCGTCAGAAATGGCTCGCTCCTCACCTGGCGGCGTGGGGACATGGCTACTAGCGGACGGGTGGAGTGGAAAGTGGAGGGGGCGGCAGACAGGAGGAGGACAGTGGCGATGGGTGGAGTAGGGTTTCGGTGCCATCGGTCGACTTAAATAGCCGGGCTAGGCACTACGCGGCCCGCTGGAGCTGCGCCACCGGTCCGACGGAGGAGACGAGTTTTGGACCGCCTAGTTTGAGGGCATTTCTGGCTGGGACCCCTTCGTCAGGCCGATGTGGCCTGTGTGCCCAAGCACGCCCGGGCGCCCCATATCCGTCCCATATTTTGGCTGGATATGGAGGGTGCGGTCAGTCCGGACGTTTGAGGGCCATTTGAGAGGCCCGTCTGATCAAAAAATTGTGACCGGGCAGTGACCGGGGGGGGGGGGGGGGGGGGGGGGGCTTCCGGGCGTATGAGGTGGGTTTGAGAGGTTCGGTAAAGAGCACCATTTTTTTTTTGCACGGTGCACCACCACTATCTCTCCCTAGTAATAAAGTACGGATTGAGTCTCCGGGTTCACCGTCGCGGCGTTTTTATAAAAAAAGTCCCTGACCCGCAGGTTATGTTTATAAGTGGTAGAAAAACGTTTCAATTTTTTGTAATGAGAGAAAAAATGTGCGCCAATGGGGAATCGAACTCAGCACCACGGCCTCAATCATAAGCTTGATCAACTAAGCCAGCTTAGGATCATGCATAGATTCAGATTCTACGTAATTTAAGCGGGGCATGGATCTGTTTGACAAGACTTGGGCCAAAAACACTGCCCCTTTTCGACAGAAAATACGGCCCAAATGACACGCCGTTGGAGGCCTGCCTGTCGATCGAATTGGGCCTGCTAAATAATCCAAAAAATGATTTGTCCTGTGAAGGAATCGATCACGATCAGTTCCTAACGTCCAAGGGCCACAACCCACTGAGGTAACATATACCCCTAAAAAAACTGAGGTAACATATACCCCTTAAAAAACTGAGGTAACATATAACTTCAGGAGAAGTTCTGGTTCATTTTGCACTTAAATAGTCCCACCTCGCTTTTTTACCATGCATTCCTAAAGAAGGAAGCTGCACCCGATTGATTGGGCACTGATCACATGAATTTTTTTAAGGAAATATGAATCACACTAATCGCATAGGAGGACCTAACTAAAGGAGACAAAAATTTGAGGATTAATTAACCCCAACAGTGTGGGGCTGCATGGATTTTTAGCAGCAGCAGGCATGGATTTTAATTGTGCCATTTTTTCCTCATTGTATTTGCATATACAATTCTTACTAAACCCGCACTAATTTTTTTCTTCAGTTACAACGTATGACATGTGATGTGTTGCTTGCACTTACTGTCCTTACCAAATTTGAGACAATTTTAATTTCTCTCATTGTAACACACTGAAAGTTATGTTTACACATACAATCCTTACTATATTCACGTTAATTTTTTCTCCTGTTGCAACGCACGGGCATTTTTGCTAGTGATTTATTAAGGCTTCGTTAAATAGGAGTCGTGCTGATCCATGTCTCTATTGTTGAACTCATCCCTTAGTTTTATCACTAGATTTTTAGTGGATGATGTAAGCATTATTGAAAGTTTGGTTTGATGGGTAAAGGACTTTATTTCATATAATGGTCATATCATTTACTAGGAGATGAGAAACAAAATTAGGGATAGTATTGCCCCCAAACACCATAAGATCGACTACCAAACGAATTCTTCGCCAAACTGTCGGCCACCTGGTTTTCTTCCCTAAAGCAATGCTTAATTTTAGCATTATTTAAAGTTAATAAAGCTAGCATGAAAGCTTTCCTCTCAAAAAAGAAAGCCCCGCCAAATAGGAGCTACCCACAAGTGTCGAAATGATTTGGTTTCGCTATGTAGAGATTTGATTTTTAATGATAAAAATGCTTCTCCTCTGCAGATTATTTTTCAGTGTATGCACTCGCTACGTACGTGGTATATGCTACAACAGCCAGAGTACCAACCGTTGTTGATGGCGGTGTGTACGCGATTGGAGCAGGTGGCTATGGAGGATTTTTTTTTCCAACATGGGTGGCAGCGTAACCTACGGATCGATCCTCCATCCCCTTCGACATAGGCATATATAGTGCCCGTCTAGGAATGACACCAAAAATCTCTGTGTCTACATTGCGTTTGCCTTGTCCAAACCATTCCCTTTACCTTCATATGCAATTTACTTTCCGCTGCTATACTCTTAGAATTGCATGTGTAGGTTGATTGCTTGACTTGTGCTAAGTTGCTAAAATCTGCCAAGACTTAAAATTGGGAAAAGGTTAGATTTTTATTTGGTCAAGTAGTCTAATCACACCCCCCCCCCTTTAGACCTGCTTTCGATCCTATAGGGAGGAAGGGGGAGGGGGAGGGGTGGGTGAAATTAAAGGTGGCAGCCACGCCTAGTAGTAGCATTGTATTCTTGACAGCGCTACTGCTATTGTGGTTAGCAGTAGCGCTTGTCCAAAGTAGCGGTACTACTAAGTGGGGCCCAATAGTAGTAGCGGTGTTGCCTTACCAAGCGCTACTGCTAAATTCTGCGCTGTATTTTGGGTCGCGCTGCTACTGCAGCTAGCGTCGGTGGGCTCGATGGGCACCACTTAGCAGTAGCGCTTTTTCTGGTTCTAGCGCTACTGCTAAGGCCTTAGTAGTAGTGCTGCCGGGAACCAACGCTACTGCTAATTAGCAGCAGCGTCTGTTCTTTTCCAGCGCTACTACTGATGTCCTACCTATAAGCATTTTCCAAGTAGTGGTTGGATGAGATTATCATGTAATCGAGTTAGTTTATCAGGGCTTGATCCCTAGTATCCACTATGTTCTGAGATTGATATTGCTATGACTTTGCTATACTTAATGCTTGTCACTAGGGTCTGAGTGCCATGATTTCAGATATGAACCATTTATGTTTTCACCAATATATTTGTGTTCTGGATCCTACCATGCAAGTTGTATGCACCTATTACGTGTTATGATCCTCATACCCAAGGTGACAATAATTGAGATTCTTTCCGGTGATTACCGTAATTTGAGAAGTTCATGTATTCACTATGTGTTAATGCTTTGTTTTGGTTCTCTATTAAAAGAAGGCCTTAATATCCCTTAGTTTCCTTATGGACCCCGCTGTCACGAGAGGGTAGGACAAAAGATGTCATGCAAGTTCTTTTCCATAAGCATGTATGACTATATACGGAATACATGCCTACATTATATTGATGAATTGGAGCTAATTCTGTGTCGCCCTAGGTTATAACTATTACATGATGAATATTATCCAGCAATATCACCGATCCAATGCCTACGAGCTTTTCACATATTTATCTTTACTGAGTTACTATTGTTGTTGCCACTGTTACAATTGCTACAAAACTACTATTGTACTGTTACTGCTACTATTGTAATTGTTATTATTGCTACCAAATTATCATATTATTGTGCCACTGATCACTCTGCTACAGATATTTAGTTCTCGGTTGAACTGATAACTCAACTGCTAATACTTGCAAATATTCTTTGGCTCCCTTTATCAAATCAATAAATTTGGGTTGAATACTCTACCCTCAAAAACTGTTGCGATCCCCTATACTTGTGGTTTATCAAGTCCTTTTTCAGGCAGCGTTGCCGGGGAGCATAGCTATATTTGTTGATTCACTTGGATTTGTATCTGTTGATCATTATGAAGAATCTTAAGGATGATAGAACTAGTGGGCAAGAGCGTGGAAGCTAGTATTGATATAAGTATTGCAGTGAACAAGTGGAAGGCTAAAACAGCGCAAAGAAGCCGGAGCTAACCAATAAAAACATCAAACCATCCGCAGAGGACCTGGAGACGTCCACGAAGAACATGTGAATGGCCAACACCTCTTACAACAGAACCATGATGCAGGAGACATCCTAGTCGTATGGTAAGTTTGCTTGCCCGCAAGGACGTTTCAATACATATGAGAAGGACCCTGAAGCGCCCACCATTCTAACCCTGATGCAAACCCTACCTTCGTCCGAAGAGCTAGTCGCAACCTGACAACCCATCCAACACTGCCATCGAGGTTCGAGAGCTAGTTCACCCGGATATAGTTGTGCTTCGTTCGAAATTAGAGTGTGAGTAGGGTGTTCAATTGCATACTGTAGGGGGCGATGACGAGCCTGGAGGAAGTGCACTACTAACAAAGTGCTTGGCATCGAGGAGGTGAAGGAGCTAAATGCACAACTTGCTAATTTATGGGTGAAGACGAAGACGTTGGAAGAATTGACTGCCCTCCTAATGAACGTGGTAGATCTTTTTTTTTTTTTTTGAACTGGAACACCTTGTCGACCAAGTCGGCGGTCACTGCGACGGTTACATTGGGAGGGAGATTTGATAGCCAGATACGTTGGCCCATATTACCTATGTCCGCCATTTCAGGTGCTGGCTTGTTAGAAGCACGGGAACAATGGATGACACTCCACTCACTAAACCCATCTAAAGCAAAAGCCTTGTCTCGCGGAAAAGAGCCCCTAGGGCGGATCGGTCTAGCATCGTAGTGTTGATGGCTTGGGCAAGTCCTAGACAGTTAGTCTCGAAAATGACACGACCCATACTATGATCTTCAGCAAGGTTGATGGCGTCCAGGAGGGCAGTAGCTTCAGCATGTAGAGCATCACTCACTTGCTCATGGCGCGACTGGCGTGTCAGTTCGTTAGGTCGGGTCCGTGGCAGTGCGACGGCGCCGGTGCGTTAGGTCGGGTCCGCTGGCTGGGTAACGACCGTGTGTGTACGTATGTGTGTGTGCGCGTGCATCGTGTGCGTATGGGCGCATGGTGTGATGGTACAGTCGCGAGCTAGCTAGCTAGATGCATTGGCGGTTCCGTTGCGGGCGGCCGTGGTGTGCACCTGGAGGGCGTTGTGTGCGCGACCGAAGCGTTAGGATCAAGCACCTGAGCGTTGCGTGCATGTAGTTAGCTGGTAGTTAGATCGTGGGCTCGTTGGCTGAATGTAAGGGCGTGTGGTTCATGCAGTTAGTGGCTAGCATGACGGGCGGCTACGCATGCGTGAGTCTGCTACTTAAAGGTTGGACCATGTTTGCATGTTAGCGCAAGGAGAATAGAAGGGAGAAAAGGCCGAGGCTATGTTGGAATAAGCCACGGCGTGTGTGGTCGGACTCGTCGGGCGCGTCGGATGCGCGCGGGATGGGCGGGACACACTCGTGCCGTCGGGCTCGTCGGGTTCGTCGGGCGTGTCGGTGGCGCGCGGGACGGGCGGGACGTGTGGGACGCAGCAGCGTGGTGTGTGTGTCTGGGCATTGTATGACCTGCGTGCGTGTGTGCGTGCGTGTAGGAGGCTAGGTTGAGTCGGACTGTGGCTGAGCATGCGATCGTGTGGCGAGGCAGGCAGGATGCAGCGGTAGCACGATGGCACCAGGTCTTGCGGAGGAGCTGGCTGCGCACGTTCAAGGAAACACCAGATTGCCGTGGACTCCGTGAGGGCTACGTATTGTTAGCTATAAAGCCGGCTACGTCTCTGTTTGAGTCTGTTAGTGCGTGCGTGGGTGCTACGTCTCTGTTGGCTACAAAAAACGGCTGAAAATCCTAGTCTGGTGTGGCGTTGTGTATCCAGTTGGAGATAATAGAAAAGGGTTGCGTTGCGGCCGGAAAAAAAACTGTTGTGCTTCTTCTACCTCTATCCTCAGTCCGGTGTGAGACAGAGCGGCAACAACAGGCTGTGTGTGTGGCCGGCCACCAAAACTATGTGCTTGAAATCCTTCGTCTTCCTCCGTCCGTAGCGAGAGAGAGCTAGCTAGAGCTGACCCAACACCGCAGCCATAGGAGACAAATGGTTTTCAACTTCTTTTTCTACGGAAGGGCAAAATGCTTAGAGGGATTTCGCATGGGGACAGGCATTGCAGAAGGTCTAGCCAGATCGCCTCGAGTTCGCACACACGCCAAAACTTCTTTACTTCCTGGCATCTGAGAAGGAGGTGGCCGCCGTCTTCTAGAAGCCTATGGCAGAGGACACACCTTGTGTCTAGCTCCACCCAATCCGTTCAATATTCCTCAGCATAGGTTGGCTATTGTGGGCAACTCTCCACATAAAATGATGCACTTTCCCTGGACATCTAACCTTCCAGAGTTGGAAAATATTCTGTAGAGCTTAGGCTCAGGTGCACCACCTTATCTAGCCATTCATCTCTGCATCGCGATTCATGCAAGAACTTTTTTCTTTTTTGTTTCTTCCAAATAAAACAACATATGAACTTCACACTTTGCAGCACAACAAAACATTCTAACTAGAATGTGGGAAAAAACTTTCAGATTTTTTCGTGCATCACAAGTACTAAAAATAACATTTTTGAATAAAGAAAAACTCATTTTGTATATTTATGTTGGTCAAAAAAATCTGTAAGTTTTTTCTCTCATTGTAGTAAGAATGTTTTGCTATCTTGCAAAGTTAGAAGTCCATATGTTGTTTTATTTGGAAGAAACAAAAAAAGAAAATTTCACGCAGTAAGTTAGTTGTTTAGCACGGATCTCAAAGCTATACTGGATGGTATAGATAGGAGGTGTCCATGAGCCTAAGCTCTAAAAATCTGCGTCCGCCTTCCAGAGTTCCTGCCACAGTGTTCCATTTCCAGTGTCACCCATAGAGCTCTCACCCTGCTGCCGATGGGCCTGCCTTTTCGAAATGTCAATCTGTACTCTATATGCAGACCTCACTGAAAATAGCCCCTTAGTATCAAATTGCCATGCCAGGAAGTCTTCATGGTGCTGAAAAAATGGTATCTTGAGTATTACAGCAGCCTTTTCAACATTGAAACTTTGTGTGACCAGCTGCTCATCCCAGGATTGTGTGTAAGGGTCTATTAACTCAGCAACTCTCGTCAGTATAGTATTGCCTCATGGAGATCTTGGAAAGCGAACAACACCGATGGGAAGCCACGGGTGCTGCCAGATCCGGATATGCTCGCCCTTACCCACCCTCCACACCATCCCCTCCTTGACAACCTCCACTCCTTGCAAAATGCTTCTCCATACGTAGATGATACCAGGGGTCGCAGAAGCTACAAGGATGTTGCCATCAGGGTAATATTTTGCACGAAGAACGTGAGCACATAGTGAGTCCTGCTGGAATTTTGTCTATTTTTGGTCAAGCCCAATAGCAGTTTCAGAAATTTCTAATAAATCCTAGAGGCCCACGTAGCCCATTCGTGCAAGGCAAGAGGTGGAACTAAAGTATAGTCTCACATTGCTAGTTTAGAGGGAGTTGGACCTCTTTATAAGGGAGGTCGTTCTTTCCCCACATGCATGAGGATGAGAACAAGAGGGACATCCACGCACGCTCCTCCTCCTCCGCCGCCCGCCTCGCCATGCCTCATCACGACGCGCCGCGGGTTGCGGGAATGAGCCGAGCCGATGTCGCCTCTTCGGCTGACCGGAATGGGGGGACAACAACGGGCAGGTTGTCATCGGCGTCGAGAAAAGCGTATGTGGCAGCGACTGTAGGTTGTGGGGAGACAAAGGCAAAGGTCATCTCATCAAAAACAACATGACAAGAGATGATGATGCGCTGGGTAGTAAGATCCATGCACCGGTACCCCTTATGGTGAGAGGAATAACCGAGAAAAACACAAGCACTCGAACACGGCGACAGTTATGTGGCATAGTAAAAGCGGTGTTAGGATAGCATAGGCAGCCGAAAACGCGTAGCGACGAGTAATCAGGATGGTTGTTGTGTAGGGCAAAATTTGGAGAAGGGGCGTTGATTGTTTTGGTGGGAAGACGGTTGAGGACATGGGTGGCGGTGTGAAGGGCTTCAACCCAAAAACGTGCTGGTAAGCTAGCCTGAAATAAGAGAGAACGCACAATGTCATTGACAGTGCGAATAATGCATTCAGCTTTACCATTTTGTTGGGATGTGTATGGGCAAGAGAAGCGAATATGAATACCATGCATGGCGGCGAGAGAGTGGAGTTTGTTATTATCGAACTCACGACCATTATCACATTGTATGGACACGAGAGGCAAACCAAACTGAGTAAGAGCGAACGCGCGAAAAGCAGAGAGCGAGGCGTAAGCATCAAACTTTTGGCGGAGCGGGACAGTCCATAGAAAATTTGTGAAATCATCAAGAATGACTAGGAAATATTTATTTTTGGAGACACTCAAACTCGGTGAAGTCCAAAGATCACAATGCACTAACTTCAATGGACGAGTGGTACGAGTAGTAGAAGAAAAAGGCAAACGTACATGACGTCCTACTTGACAAGCATGAGATAAAGTGGTTTGATTTATTTACCTAATACAAGGGAGAGAGATATGTTGCGAAAGGCGACGGTGCCAAACATCATGAGGGGCGGTGAGTGTGGCGAGGGCGCGAGGAGGCGAAGGACATGCGAACATGTAAAGCTCCCCTGTGCTATTGCACCGAAGGATCTCTCGCCGGGAATGAAGGTCCTGCACAGATAAACCAAATGGGTCAAAAGAGACGATGCAATGATTATGAGTAGTGAATTGACGAATAGAAATAAGACTTTTGATGATATGCGGTGTGACTAAGACATGGCGTAAATGAAGTGGTCTGTTAGGAAAGAGACAAGGAAGGGAAGAATGGTCGGACGTGGTGATGGGACGGCGGAACCGTCGCGGACAACAACGTGACGATATATAGGATAGGAAGAAAGAGAGGATAAGATACCGACATCGGAGCAGAGGTGGGCAGTCGCGCCGCTGTCCATGACCCACTCAGAAGCAGGCTACTGTAGCGTCATGTTGGTGAAGTGTTGAGCGAGACCAGCGGTGTCCCATGTTGGTGCCGGGGTCGTGGGTGCGGCATAGGGCAGGACAGCGTCGTAGGGATCAGCGTCGTACGGGGCAGTACCATAGCTGCCGTAGGGCACACCAAAAGCAGCTGGGAGGTGGCCATGTAGGCGTGGGCACGTGATCCCAGGCCTCGTCCAAGGATGCTGCCGGTGCTATTGGAGTGGGACTGCATGGGGCACATCTAGATGGCGCCAGTCCAAGGGTTGAAGGGCGTCGACATGGGAGGAGCACCACCGGCGGCCTTGTAGCCCTTGTTCTTGCCTTTCCTCTTGTCGTAGACAATGACGTGGGGGTTGTGGGAGGAGGCAGGGGGCCGCCATGGCTGACCACCACCGGCACGTGGAGGAGCACCGCCGCCGGCCCCTGAGGACGAGCCGCCGCCATTGTGAGGAGCAGGGACGGGCCCCTTGGCGGTGTAGAAGGCGAAGGCCAAGGTGTTGTTGGAGTGCCGAGATGCCTTCATCTCCTGGAGCAGCAACATGTTGCGGAAGGTGAGGAAAGAAGGGAACGGCGTGAGAAGTGGAGCGATGTCAGCGGCGCTGTCGAAGCGCTCGTGAAGGCCCTTGATGACGTTGGTGATGAATTCCACGTCGGAGACGAGCGCGCCGACCTCGGCGAGGGCGTCTGTCGTCGTCTTCTGCAGGTGAAGGTAATCAGCAATGGACCGATCCTCCTGCTTGATGATGTGGAACTCCTCGACGAGATAAATCTCGCGGCTCTTCTTGTTGTCGTTGAAGAGCTCGAGGACAGAGGGCCGAACCTTGTACACCATGGCAGTGGCATGGTCGATACGCATGACAAGGTCGACGATGTTCATGGCCATGGAAACATAGAGCCAGCGAAGCACCATGACATTGAGGCAGAGCCATGTGGGGTCGGTGGAGGCCGTCTCGGTGGTAAGATGATCCTCGAGGGCGTAGGTGGTGACGGCGATGGTGAAGAAGATCCTCCACTTGGGGAATACGACGCTCTGAACTCGAGGATGACGGGGACGAGGGAGTGGATGCTCTGGATGGTGGTGGCTTGCGCCCAAAGAGCGGCCTTTGGATGAGGAGGGGTCTCGGTGGGCACCATGGAGGGGAGGGAGATGGTGGCCGGCGGCAGTAGGGCTGGAGAAGGGCGGAAGCGTGAGGATGTTTAGGCTGATACCATGAAAGACTTTAGAAATATTTGCCACACTTGGGCTTTTCCATTGCATGTTAATATATAGACAGATTTACAATCCTAACCATAAATGGGAGATCACAACAATATCAATGCTTCTCAATTTAGGGAATTAGGAGAATGTCACGATACGTGACATATTAATCTAACACTTATGGTGGTCTACTAAACTGACAAGGCCGTGAAGACAAAGTGGGACACAGCCGGTCGAGGGGCGTAGGTCGTCAATGACAGGGAGGAGGTAGGGGACATCATCACGTCAAATCGGTGACTGAAAAGTGCGACGGTACCGGGAAGACTCGCTGAGATGGGAAAACCGTCGGGGATTGGCCGCATGCCTAGGCTTGGCCACGAGGAGGGGGCACATGAGCCACTCAGGTTCTACGTGTCCATCAAGGACGCCGAGGACATTGCCATGCTTGTCATCCCCGAGGCCTTCCGACCGATGATGAAGCAATGGCTCGTCCTCAAACCTCCTTGCTGAAGGAAATATGCCCTAGAGGCAATAATAAAGTTATTATTTATTTCCTCATATCATGATAAATGTTTATTATTCATGCTAGAATTGTATTAACCGGAAACATGATACATGTGTGAATACATAGACAAAACTATAGTCACTAGTATGCCTCTACTTGACTAGCTCATTAAATCAAAGATGGTTATGTTTCCTAACTATAGACATGTTTTGTCATTTGATTAGTGGGATCACATCATTAGAAGAATGATGTGATTGACATGACCCATTCCGTTAGCCTAGCAATTGATCGTTTAGTATACTGCTATTGCTTTCTTCATGACTTATACATGTTCTTGTAACTATGAGAATTATGCAACTCCCGTTTACCGGACGAACACTTTGGGTACTACCAAACGTCACAACATACCTGGGTGATTATAAAGGAGTACTATAGGTGTCTCCGAAGGTACATGTTGAGTTGGCGTATTTCGAGATTAGGTTTTGTCAATCCGATCGTCGGAGAAGTATCTCTGGGCCCTCTCGGTAATGCACATCATTATAAGACTTGCAAGCAATGTGACCAATGAGTTGGTTACGGGATGATGCATTACAGAACGAGTAAAGAGACTTGCCGGTAACGAGATTGAACTAGGTATTGGATACCGACGATCAGATCTCGGGCAAGTAACATACCGATGATAAAGGGAACAAATGTATGTTGTTATGCGGTTTGACCGATAAAGATCTTCGTAGAATATGTAGGAACCAATATGGGCATCCAGGTCCCGCTATTGGTTATTGACCGAGAATGGTTCTAGGTCATGTCTACATAGTTCTCGAACCCGTAGGGTCCGCACGCTTAATGTTACGATGACAGTTTTATTATGAGTTTATAAGTTTTGATGTACCGAAGTTTGTTCGGAGTCCCGGATGTGATCACGGACATGACGAGGAGTCTCAAAATGGTCAAGACATAAGGATCGATATATTGGAAGCCTATATTTGGACATCAGAATTGTTCCGGGTGAAATCGGCATTTTACCGGAGTACCGGGAGGTTACCGGAACACCCCGGGGGGTTATTGGGCCTACATGGGCCTCGAGGGAGAAGAGGGAAGGAGCTAGGAGGGGGCCGCGCGCCCCTCCCCTTCCTAGTCTGAATAGGACAAGGGAAGGGGGGCGGCGCCCCCCCCCCCCCCTTTCCTTCCTCTCTTCCTCCTCTTTCCCCCCTTCTCCTACTCCTACTTGGAAAGAAGGGAGTCCTACTCCCGGTGGGAGTAGGACTCCGCCCTTGGCGCACCCTCCTTGGCCGACCGCCTCCTCCCCCTGGCTCCTTTATGTACGGGGGCGGGGGGCACCCCATGGACACACAAGTTGATCTACGGATCGTTCCTTGGCCGTGTGCAGTGCCCCCTTCCACCATATTCCAACTCGGTCATATCGTCGCGGAGTTTAGGCGAAGCCCTGCGCCGGTAGAGCATCATCATCGTCACCACGCCGTCGTGCTGACGGAACTCATCTCCGGAGCTTTGCTGGATCGGAGGCCGGAGATCGTCATCGAGCTGAACATGTGCTGAACTCAGAGGCCCCGTACGTTCGGTGCTTGGATCGGTCGGATCGTGAAGACGTACGACTACATCGACCGCGTTGTGCTAACGCTTCCGCTTACGGTCTATGAGGGTACGTGGACGAACACTCTTCCCTCTCATTGTTATGCCATCACCATGATCTTGCATGTGCGTAGGAAATTTTTTGAAATTACTACGTTCCCCAACAGTGGTATCAGAGCCTAGGTTTTATGCGTTGATGTTATATACACGAGTAGAACACAAGTGAATTGTGGGCGATACAAGTCATACTGCTTACCAGCATGTCATACTTTGGTTTGGCGGTATTATGAGATGAAGCGGCCCAGACCGACATTACGCGTACGCTTACGCGAGACTGGTTTCACCGTTACGAGCACTCGTGCTTAAAGGTGGCTGGCGGGTGTCTGTCTCTCTCACTTTAGCTGAATCGAGTGTGGCTATGCCCGGTCCTTGCGAAGGTTAAAACAGCACCAACTTGACGAACTATCGTTGTGGTTTTTGATGCGTAGGTAAGAACGGTTCTTGCTCAGCCCGTAGCAACCACGTAAAATTTGCAACAACAAAGTAGAGGACGTCTAACTTGTTTTTGCAAGGCATGTTGTGATGTGATATGGTCAAGACGTGATGCTATATTTTATTGTATGAGATGATCATGTTTTGTAACCGAAGTTATCAGCAACTGGCAGGATCCATATGGTTGTCGCTTTATTGTATGAAATGCAAACGCCCTGTAATTGCTTTACTTTATCACTAAGCGGTAGCGATAGTCGTAGAAGCAATAGATGGCGTAACGACAACGATGCTACGATGGAGATCAAGGTGTCGCGCCAGTAACGATGGTGATCATGACGGTGCTTCGAAGATGGAGATCACAAGCACAAGATGATGATGGCCATATCATATCACTTATATTGATTGCATGTGATGTTTATCCTTTATGCATCTTATCTTGCTTTGATTGACGGTAGCATTTTAAGATGATCTCTCACTAATAATCAAGAAGTGTTCTCCTTGAGTATGCACCATTGCGAAAGTTCTTCGTGCTGAGACACCACAAGATGATCGGGTGTGATAGGCTCTACGTTCAAATACAACGGGTGCAAAACAGTTGCACACGCGGAATACTCAGGTCATACTTGACGAGCCTAGCATATACAGATATGGCCTCGGAACACGGAGACCGAAAGGTCGAGCGTGAATCATATAGTAGATATGATCAACATAGTGATGTTCACCATTGAAACTAATCCATCTCACGTGATGATCGGACATGGTTTAGTTGATTTGGATCACGTGATCACTTAGATGACTAGAGAGATGTCTGTCTAAGTGGGAGTTCTTAAGTAATATGATTAATTGAACTTAAATTTATCATGAACTTAGTACCTGATAGTATTTTGCTTGTCTATGTTTGTTTGTAGATAGATGGCTCGTGCTGTTGTTCCGTTGAATTTTAATGCATTCGTAACCTGAGGATTATCCTCATTGCTGCACAGAAAAGTTACGTCCTGAAAGCACCGCTGGGTGCCAGGCCTGCTGCTGATGCAACTGACGACGTTAAGAACGTCTGGCAGAGCAAAGCTGATGACTACTCGATAGTTCAGTGTGACATGCTTTACGGCTTAGAACCGGGTCTTCAATGACGTTTTGAACGTCATGGAGCATATGAGATGTTCCAGGAGTTGAAGTTAATATTTCAAGCAAATGCCCGGATTGAGAGATATGAAGTCTCCAATAAGTTCTATAGCTGCAAGATGGAGGAGAATAGTTCTTTCAGTGAACACATACTCAAAATGTCTGGGTATAATAATCACTTGATTCAACTGGGAGTTAATCTTCCTGATGATAGTGCCATTGACAGAATTCTCCAATCACTGCCACCAAGCTACAAGAGCTTCATGATGAACTATAATATGCAAGGGATGAACAAGACTATTCCCGAGCTCTTCGCTATGCTAAAAGCCGTGGAGGTAGAAATCAAGAAGGAGCATCAACTGTTGATGGTTAACAAGACCACCAGTTTCAAGAAAAAGGGCAAAGGAAAGAAGAAGGGGAACTTCAAAAAGAACGGCAAGCAAGTTGCTGCTCAAGAGAAGAAACCCAAGTCTGGACCTAAGCCTGAAACTGAGTGCTTCTACTGCAAGCAGACTGGACACTGGAAGCGGAACTGCCCCAAGTATTTGGCGGATAAGAAGGATGGCAAAGTGAACAAAGGTATACGTGATATACATGTTATTGATGTCTACCTTACTAATGCTCGCAGTAGCTCCTGGGTATTTGATACTGGTTCTGTTGCTAATATTTGCAACTCGAAACAGGGACTACGGATTAAGCGAAGATTGGCTAAGGACGAGGTGACGATGCGCGTGGGAAATGGTTCCAAAGTCGATGTGATCGCGGTCGGCAGGCTACCTCTACATCTACCATCGGGATTAGTTTTAGACCTAAATAATTGTTATTTGGTGCCAGTGTTGAGCATGAACATTATATCTGGATCTTGTTTGATGCGAGACGGTTATTCATTTAAATCAGAGAATAATGGTTGTTCTATTTATAAGAGTAATATCTTTTATGGTCATGCACCCTTGAAGAGTGGTCTATTTTTATTGAATCTCGATAGTAGTGATACACATATTCATAGTGTTGAAACCAAAAGATGCAGAGTTGATAACGATAGTGCAACTTATTTGTGGCACTGCCGTTTGGGTCATATTGGTGTAAAGCGTATGAAGAAACTCCATACTGATGGGCTTTTGGAATCACTTGATTATGAATCACTTGGTACTTGCGAACCGTGCCTTATGGGCAAGATGACTAAAACGCCGTTCTCCGGAACTATGGAGCGAGCAACTGATTTGTTGGAAATCATACATACTGATGTTTGTGGTCCAATGAATGTGGAGGCTCGCGGCGGGTATCGTTATTTTCTCACCTTCACAGATGACTTAAGCAGATATGGGTATATCTACTTAATGAAACACAAGTCTGAAACATTTGAAAAGTTCAAAGAATTTCAGAGTGAAGTGGAAAATCATCGTAACAAGAAAATAAAGTTTCTACGATCTGATCGTGGAGGAGAATATTTGAGTTACGAGTTTGGTCTACATTTGAAACAATGCGGAATAGTTTCGCAACTCACGCCACCCGGAACACCACAACGAAATGGTGTGTCCGAACGTCATAATCGTACTTTACTACATATGGTGCGATCTATGATGTCTCTTACTGATTTACCGCTATCGTTTTGGGGTTATGCTTTAGAGACGGCCACATTCACATTAAATAGGGCACCATCAAAATCCGTTGAAACGACGCCTTATGAACTGTGGTTTGGCAAGAAACCAAAGTTGTCGTTTCTTAAAGTTTGGGGCTGCGATGCTTATGTGAAGAAACTTCAACCAGATAAGCTCGAACCCAAATCGGAGAAATGTGTCTTCATAGGATACCCAAACGAGACTATTGGGTACACCTTCTATCACATATCTGAGGGCAAGATTTTCGTTGCTAAAGTCGGATCCTTTCTAGAGAAGGAGTTTCTCTCGAAAGAAGTGAGTGGGAGGAAAGTAGAACTTGATGAGATAACTGTATCTACTCCCTTATTGGAAAGTAGTTCATCACAAGAACCGGTTCCTGTGACAACTACACCAATCAGTGAGGAAGCTAATGATATTGATCATGAAGCTTCAGATCAACTTTCTACTGAACCTCGTAGGTCTACCAGAATAAGATCCGCACCAGAGTGGTACGGTAAGCCTATTCTGGAAGTCATGTTACTTGACCATGACGAACCTACGAACTATGAGGAAGCGATGATGAGCCCAGATTCCGCAAAATGGCTAGAGGCCATGAAATCTGAGATGGGGTCCATGTATGAAAACAAAGTATGGATTTTGGTTGACTTGCCCGATGATCGGCAAGCCATTGAGAATAAATGGATCTTTAAGAAGAAGACTGACGCTGATGGTAATGTAACTGTCTATAAAGCTCGACTTGTTGCGAAAGGTTTTCGACAAGTTCAAGGAGTTGACTACGATGAGACTTTCTCACCCGTAGCGATGCTTAAGTCTGTCCGAATCATGTTAGCTATTGTTGCATTTCATAATTATGAAATTTGGCAAATGGATGTCAAAACTGCATTCTTGAATGGATTTCTGGAAGAAGAGTTGTATATGATGCAGCCAGAAGGTTTTGTTGATCCAAACGGTGCTAACAAAGTGTGCAAGCTCCAGCGATCCATTTATGGACTGGTGCAAGCATCTCGGAGTTGGAATAAACGTTTTGATAGTGTGATCAAAGCATATGGTTTTATACAGACTTTTGGAGAAGCCTGTATTTACAAGAAAGTGAGTGGGAGCTCTGTAGCATTTCTGATATTATATGTAGATGACATATTATTAATTGGAAATGATATAGAATTTCTGGATAGCATAAAGGGATACTTGAATAAAAGTTTTTCAATGAAAGACCTCGGTGAAGCTGCTTACATATTGGGCATCAAGATCTATAGAGATAGATCAAGACGCTTAATAGGACTTTCACAAAGCACATACCTTGACAAAATTTTGAAAAAGTTCAAAATGAATTAGGCAAAGAAAGAATTCTTGCCTGTGCTACAAGGTGTGAAGTTGAGTCAAACTCAATGCCCGACCACAGCAGAAGATAGAGAGAAAATGAAAGATGATCCCTATGCTTCAGCCATAGGCTCTATCATGTATGCAATGTTGTGTACCAGACCTGACGTATGCTTCGCAATAAGCTTGGCAGGAAGGTTCCAAAGTAATCCAGGAGTGGATCACTGGACAGCGGTCAAGAACATCCTGAAATACCTGAAAAGGACTAAGGATATGTTTCTCATACATCGAGGTGACAAAGAGCTAGTCGTAAATGGTTACGTCGATGCAAGCTTTGACACTCATCCGGACGATTCTAAATCGCAAACCGGATACGTGTTTTCATTAAACGGTGGAGCTGTAAGTTTGTGCAGTTCTAAACAACGCGTCGTGGTGGGATCTACATGTGAAGCGGAGTACATAGCTGCTTCTGAAGCAGCAAATGAAGGAGTCTGGATGAAGGAGTTCATTTCCAATCTAGGTGTCATACCTAGTGCATCGGGACCAATGAAGATCTTCTGTGACAATACTGGTGCAATTGCCTTGGCAAAGGAATCCAGATTTCACAAGAGGATCAAGCACATCAAGAGACGCTTCAATTCCATTCGGGACCAAGTCCAAGTGGGAGACATAGAGATTTGCAAGATACATACGGATCTGAATGTTGCAGACCCGTTGACTAAGCCTCTCTCACGAGCAAAACATGATCAACACCAAGACTCCATGGGTGTTAGAATCATTACTATATAATCTAGATTATTGACTCTAGTGCAAGTGGGAGACTGAAGGAAATATGCCCTAGAGGCAATAATAAAGTTATTATTTATTTCCTCATATCATGATAAATGTTTATTATTCATGCTAGAATTGTATTAACCGGAAACATGATACATGTGTGAATACATAGACAAAACTATAGTCACTAGTATGCCTCTACTTGACTAGCTCATTAAATCAAAGATGGTTATGTTTCCTAACTATAGACATGTGTTGTCATTTGATTAGTGGGATCACATCATTAGAAGAATGATGTGATTGACATGGCCCATTCCGTTAGCCTAGCACTTGATCGTTTAGTATACTGCTATTGCTTTCTTCATGACTTATACATGTTCCTGTAACTATGAGAATTATGCAACTCCCGTTTACCGGAGGAACACTTTGGGTACTACCAAATGTCACAACGTAACTGGGTGATTATAAAGGAGTACTACAGGTGTCTCCGAAGGTACATGTTGAGTTGGCGTATTTCGAGATTGGGTTTTGTCAATCCGATCGTTGGAGAAGTATCTCTGGGCCCTCTCGGTAATGCACATCATTATAAGCCTTGCAAGCAATGTGACCAATGAGTTGGTTACGGGATGATGCATTACAGAACGAGTAAAGATACTTGCCGTTAACGAGATTGAACTAGGTATTGGATACCGACGATCAGATCTCGGGCAAGTAACATACCGATGACAAAGGGAACAAACGTATGTTGTTATGCGGTTTGACCGATAAAGATCTTCGTAGAATATGTAGGAACCAATATGGGCATCCAGGTCCCGCTATTGGTTATTGACCGAGAATGGTTCTAGGTCATGTCTACATAGTTCTCGAACCCGTAGGGTCCGCACGCTTAACGTTACGATGACAGTTTTATTATGAGTTTATAAGTTTTGATGTACCGAAGTTTGTTCGGAGTCCTGGATGTGATCACGGACATGACGAGGAGTCTCAAAATGGTCAAGACATAAAGATCGATATATTGGAAGCCTATATTTGGACATCGGAATTGTTCCGGGTGAAATCGGCATTTTACCGGAGTACCGGGAGGTTACCGGAACCCCCCGGGGGGTTATTGGGCCTACATGGGCCTCGAGGGAGAAGAGGGAAGGAGCCAGGAGGGGGCCGCGCGCCCCTCCCCTTCCTAGTCCGAATAGGACAAGGGAAGGGGGGCGGCGCCCCCCCTTTCCTTCCTCTCTTCCTCCTCTTTCCCCCCTTCTCCTACTCCTACTTGGAAAGAAGGGTGTCCTACTCCCGGTGGGAGTAGGACTCCCCCCTTGGCGCGCCCTCCTTGGCCGGCCGCCTCCTCCCCCTGGCTCCTTTATATACGGGGGCGGGGGGCACCCCATGGACACACAAGTTGATCTACGGATCGTTCCTTAGCCGTGTGCGGTGCCCCCTTCCACCATATTCCAACTCGGTCATATCGTCGCGGAGTTTAGGCGAAGCCCTGCGCCGGTAGAGCATCATCATCGTCACCATGTCGTCGTGCTGATGGAACTCATCTCCGAAGCTTTGCTGGATCGGAGGCCGGAGATCGTCATCGAGCTGAACGTGTGCTGAACTCGGAGGCCCCGTACGTTCGGTGCTTGGATCGGTCGGATCGTGAAGACGTACGACTACATCAACCGCGTTGTGCTAACGCTTCCGCTTACGGTCTACGAGGGTACGTGGACGAACACTCTCCCCTCTCGTTGCTATGCCATCACCATGATCTTGCGTGTGCGTAGGAAATTTTTTGAAATTACTATGTTCCCCAACACTTGCTTCTTCAGGCTACCTACAAACAAACGGTGTGAGTTATGGGTCAATGTCTAGATCTTCCATGACCAGATGGTGCTGCAAAGAGGCTGATGCTACTTCTGCCAAAAGCACAAGATCGTTCCCGGCGACCTGCTTATTCTGAGGCCATCAGACCTGGGTTTCAAGGTCCAGATATACAACACCGGCACCTCCACCATCTGCAGGGTCAAGTGCACCAAGCATTGTTGTCAGGGTGACATCGGTCGTGCTCTTCCTCGTGTCTAGTTTGCTTGTGTCTGAATTAACTGTCAAGTGTTGGCATATTCTGAACTTGTTCTAGTTGCCGTTAAACATGTATATTTTGCCTAGGGATCAACACCGTGGGGTCGTGCAGGGGCATGGGATGCCCTTGATGTCTTAAATTGATGGTCTAGTTGGTGTGATGCACTGTTTAACTGCGTGCTTTTTTTTACTATACACAGTAAAGAAAATCCCCCACTGCAATTTTAATTGCGTGCTAATGACTAGTAGTAGTGTTTTAGTTGTGTTGTTGTGATGCAATGGGTAATAAGTACACCACATTTAAAAGGGATGTGCCAAACAACGCAATGCACACAACCAAACAACTGTCGTTTGTATCTACTCACCCCTGTAACACTAACTGATGCAACCACCAAACATCATGCATAAACTACTCACTGGTGAATGTAGGCTATCAAACCATGTGCACACACATGGTTTTGAGCCTGCATTTCTTTAGTGGGAGCCAATTAAGTCACATGTACAGAGGCAAAAAACGATGCAAGACTACATTCATATAATTCGTATGAGCCAACATGCTATTGCTGATTGAGAATGTTAACACGGGATTCGTTGTTCCTTCGATAGGACGCGGCTGCTTTGGTTACTACTGTTTCAGTGGTTGGATGGAAGTTTGATTCTGGGCGCGCCGACCGTGTGCTTTTTCTATGTTTCTTTGGATCATTCTGAGCATTCATTGTCGAAACAAAAACACCACCAACTTGTGTAGACATCTGGCCTAGTTAAGAGAATCCACAACCGGCATTCTCACATTCTCCTCAAACGTCCGCGGACTCGTCCAGTCAATGACCAAATAGAAGAGAAGTAAAAAAAGTGACCCAACCGAGACCCCTCATATCATTCGTATACACTAGTAGAAAACATGGCATTTGTCCCGGTTCGTAAGGGCCTTTAGTCCCGGTTCTTGAACCAGGACTAATGGGTTGTTACTAATACCTCCCCCTTTAGTCCCGGTTCTTACACGAACCGGGACAGATGGGCATCCATTGAAGGAAATATGCCCTAGAGGCAATAATAAAGTTATTGTTTATTTCCTCATATCATGATAAATGTTTATTATTCATGCTAAAATTGTATTAACCGGAAACATGATACATGTGTGAATACATAGACAAACTTAATGTCACTAGTATGCCTCTACTTGACTAGCTCATTAATCAAAGATGGTTATGTTTCCTAAGAATAGACATGTGTTGTCATTTGATTAATGGGATCACATCATTAGGAGAATGATGTGATTGACCTGACCCATTCCGTTAGCTTAGCATTTGATTG
Source organism: Triticum timopheevii (assembly GCA_963921465.1). NCBI lineage: Eukaryota > Viridiplantae > Streptophyta > Magnoliopsida > Poales > Poaceae > Triticum > Triticum timopheevii. The sequence goes on along the minus strand of OY997266.1, from coordinate 2,775,227 downwards.
TTTAGTATGTTGCTATTGCTTTCTTCATGACTTATACAAAGTTCCTACAACTATGAGATTATGCAACTCCCGTTTACCGGAGGAACACTTTGTGTGCTACCAAACATCACAACGTAACTGGGTGATTATAAAGGAGCTCTGCAGGTGTCTCCAATGGTACATGTTGAGTTGGCGTATTTCGAAATTAGGTTTTGTCACTCCGATTGTCAGAGAGGTATCTCTGGGCCCTCTCGGTAATGCACATCACTATAAGCCTTGCAAGAAATGTGGCCAATGAGTTGGTTACGGAATGATGCATTACGTAACGAGTAAAGATACTTGCCGGTAATGAGATTGAACTAGGTATTGGATACCGACGATCAAATCTCGGGCAAGTAACATACCGATGACAAAGGGAACAACGTATGTTGTTATGCGGTTTGACCGATAAAGATCTTCGTAAAATATGTAGGAACCAAATATGAGCATCCAGGTTCCGCTATTGGTTATTGACCGGAAACAGTTCTAGGTCATGTCTACATAGTTCTCGAACCCGTAGGGTCCGCACGCTTAACGTTACGATGACAGTTATATTATGAGTTTATAAGTTTTGATGAACCGAAGTTTGTTCGGAGTCCCGGATGTGGTCACCGACATGACGAGGAGTCTCGAAATGGTCGAGACGTAAAGATTCATATATTGGACGACTATATTCAGACACCGGAAGTGTTCTGGGTGATTTCGGAGAAAACCGGAGTGACGGAGGGGTTACCGGAACCCCCCCCCCCCCCCCCCGGAGAAATATTGGGCCTTAGTGGGCCTGAGGGGAGAGAGGGCAGCAGCCCAGGAGGTTGCGCTCCCCCTCCCATGAGGAGTCCGAATTGGACTAGGGGAGGGGGGGGCGCGGCCCCTCTTTCCTTCTCCCTCTCCCTCTCTTTACTTCCCCCTTCCCTCTTCCTAGTTGGACTAGGAAAGGGGAGTCCTACTCCCACAAGGAGGAGGACTCCCCCCTCCTTGGCGCGCCCCAAGGGCCGGCCGGTCTCCCCCCTTGCTCCTTTATATACGGGGGCAGGGGGGCACCCCAAAGACACACAAGTTGATCTTCGTGATTGTTCCTTAGCCGTGTGCGGTGCCCCCTCCACCACATTCCACCTCGGTCATATCGTTGCGGTGCTTAGGCGAAGCCCTACGTTGGTAGAATATCATCATCTTCACCACGCCGTCGTGCTAACGGACCTCATCCCCGACACCCTGCTGGATCGGAGTCCGGGGATCGTCATCGAGCTGAACGTGTGCAGAACTCGGAGGTGCCGTACGTTCGGCACTTGGATCGGTCGGATCGTGAAGACGTACGACTACATCAACCGCGTTGTTCAAATGCTTCCGCTTTTGGTCTATGAGGGTACGTGGACAACACTCTCCCCTCTCATTGCTATGCATCACCATGACCTTGCGTGTGCGTAGGAAAATTTTGAAATTACTACATTCCCCAACAGTGGCATCCGAGCCAGGTTTTATGCGTAGATGTCATATGCACGAGTAGAACACAAGTGAGTTGTGGGCGATACAAGTCATACTGCTTACCAGCATGTCATACTTTGGTTCGGCGGTATTGTGAGATGAAGCGGCTCGGACCGACATTACGCTTACGCTTACGCGAGACTGGTTTCACCGCTACGAGCACCCGTTGCTTAAAGGTGACTGGCGGGTGTCTGTCTCTCTCACTTTAGTTGAACCGAGTGTGGCTACGCTCGGTCCTTGCGAAGGTTAAAACAACACTAACTTGACGAACTATCGTTGTGGTTTTGATGCGTAGGTAAGAACGGTTCTTGCTCAGCTCGTAGCAGCCACGTAAAATTTGCAACAACAAAGTAGAGGACGCCTAACTTGTTTTTGCAGGGCATGTTGTGATGTGATATGGTCAAGACGTGATGCTATATATTTTATTGTATGAGATGATCATGTTTTGTAACCGAAGTTATCGGCAACTGGCAGGAGCCATATGGTTGTCGCTTTATTGTATGAAATGCAAACGCCCTGTAATTGCTTTACTTTATCACTAAGTGGTAGCGATAGATGGCGTAACGACAGCGATGCTACGATGGAGATCAAGGTGTCGCGCCGGTGACGATGGTGATCACGACGGTGCTTCGAAGATGGAGATCACAAGCACAAGATGATGATGGCCATATCATATCACTTATATTGATTGCATGTGATGTTTATCCTTTATACATCTTATCTTGCTTTGATTGACGGTAGCATTTTAAGATGATCTCTCACTAAATTATCAAGAAGTGTTCCCCCTGAGTATGCATCGTTGTGAAAGTTCTTCGTGCTGAGACACCACGTGATGATCGGGTGTGATAGGCTCTACGTTCAAATACAACGGGTGCAAAACAGTTGCACACGCGGAATACTCAGGTTAAACTTGACGAGCCTAGCATATACAGATATGGCCTCGGAACACGGAGACCGAAAGGTAGAACCTGAATCATATAGTAGATATGATCAACGTAGTGATGTTCACCATTGAAGCTACTCCATCTCACGTGATGATCGGACATGGTTTAGTTGATTTGGGTCACGTGATCACTTAGATGACTAGAGAGATGTCTGTCTAAGTGGGAGTTCTTAAGTAATATGATTAATTGAACTTAAATTTATCATGAACTTAGTACCTAATAGTATTTTGCTTGTCTATGTTTGTTGTAGATAGATGGCTCATGCTGTTGTTCCGTTGAATTTTAATGTGTTCCTTGAGAAAGCTAAGTTGAAAGATGATGGTAGCAATTACATGGACTGGGTCCATAACCTGAGGATTATCCTCATTGCTACACAGAAGAATTACGTCCTAGAAGCATCGTTGGGTGTCAGACATGCTGCAGATACAACTAACGACGTTAAGAACGTCTGGCAGTGCAAAGCTGATGACTACTCGATAGTTCAGTGTGCCATGCTTTACGGCTTGGAACCGGGTCTTCAACGACGTTTTGAACGTCATGGAGCATATGAGATGTTCTAGGAGTTGAAGTTAATATTGCAAGCAAATGCCCGGATTGAGAGATATGAAGTCTCCAATAAGTTCTATAGCTGTAAGATGGAGGAGAATAGTACACATACTCAAAATGTCTGGGTATAATAATCACTTGATTCAACTGGGAGTTAATCTTCCTGATGATAGTGTCATTGATAGAATTCTTCAATCACTGCCACGAAGCTACAAGAGCTTCGTGATGAACTATAATATGCAAGGGATGGACAAGACTATTCCCGAGCTCTTCGCAATGCTAAAGGCTGCGGAGGTAGAAATCAAGAAGGAGCATCAAGTGTTGATGATCAATAAGACCACCAGTTTCAAGAAAAAGGGCAAAGGGAAGAAGAAGGGGAACTTCAAGAAGAACAGCAAACAAGTTGCTGCTCAAGAGAAGAAACCCAAGTCTGTACCTAAGCCTGAGACTTAATGCTTCTACCGCAAGCAAACTGGACACTGGAAGCGGAACTGCCCCAAGTATTTGGCGGATAAGAAGGATGGCAAAGTGAAAAAAGGTATATGTGAAATACATGATATTGATGTGTACCTTACTAATGCTCGCAGTAGCACCTGGGTATTTGATACTGGTTCTGTTGCTAATATTTGCAACTCGAAACATGGACTACGGATTAAGCGAAGATTGGCTAAGGACGAGGTGACGATGCGCGTGGGAAATGGTTCCAAAGTCGATGTGATCGCGGTCGGCACGCTACCTCTACATCTACCATCGGGATTAGTTTTAGACCTAAATAATTGTTATTTGGTGCCAGCGTTGAGCATGAACATTATATCTGGATCTTGTTTGATGCGAGACGGTTATTCATTTAAATCAGAGAATAATGGTTGTTCTATTTATATGAGTAATATCTTTTATGGTCATGAACCCTTGAAGAGTGGTCTATTTTTATTGAATCTCGAAAGTAGTGATACACATATTCATAATGTTGAAGCCAAAAGATGCAGAGTTGATAATGATAGTGCAACTTATTTGTGGCGCTGCCGTTTAGGTCATATCGGTGTAAAACGCATGAAGAAACTTCATACTAATGGACTTTTGGAATCACTTGATTATGAATCACTTGGTACTTGCGAACCGTGCCTCATGGGCAAGATGACTAAAACGCCATTCTCTGGAACTATGGAGCGAGCAACTGATTTATTGGAAATCATACATACTGATGTATGTGGTCCAATGAATATTGAAGCTCGCGGTGGGTATCGTTATTTTCTCACCTTCACAGATGATTTGAGCAGATATGGGTATATCTACTTGATGAAACACAAATCTGAAACATTTGAAAAGTTCAAAGAACTTCAGAGTGAAGTGGAAAATCATCGTAACAAGAAAATAAAATTTCTACGATCTGATCGTGGAGGAGAATATTTGAGTTACGAGTTTGGTCTACATTTGAAACAATGCAGAATAGTTTCGCAACTCACGCCACCCGGAACACCACAACGAAATGGTGTGTCCGAACGTCGTAATCGTACTTTATTAGATATGGTGCGATCTATGATGTCTCTTACTGATTTACTGCTATCGTTTTTGGGTTATGCTTTAGAGACGGTCGCATTCACATTAAATAGGGCACCATCAAAATCCGTTGAGACGACGCCTTATGAACTGTGGTTTGGCAAGAAACCAAAGTTGTCGTTTCTTAAAGTTTGGGGCTGCGATGCTTATGTGAAGAAACTTCAACCAGATAAGCTCAAAACCAAATCGGAGAAATATGTCTTCATAGGATACCCAAAAGAGACTATCACTAGTAGAAAAGGGGGCATTTGTCCCGGTTCGTAAGGGCCTTTAGTCCCGGTTCATGAACCGGGACTAATGGGTCGTTACTAATACCTCCACCCTTTAGTCCCGGTTCAAACACTAACCGGGACAGATGTGCCTCCACGTGGCCAGTGCACCGAGCCTAGTCAGGGGGGCCTTTGGTCCCGGTTGGTGGCACCAACCGGGACCAAAAGTCCATGTTTTTTAAAGTGGTTGCTTTAGGGGTTTGGGGGGTTATTTTTAGGTTGTTATTAGCTAGCTAATAGAGAGAAGTGTCCTCTCTTATATTTTCGTCCTTGGTTTACCAACGCTGCTGCTATGTTCATTTCACCCGCTGATATAATAACTCACGCATGCTCGCATCATACATCATCATATATAATAACAAGTCCTACTAATCATGCATCATCATACAACTTCTTCTCGTTATTAATAATAAGTCATACGATCATCATCCTCATAGTCATCGAATCCAACCCTACATAATTGTTCTTAGCACATGATCATCAGTATCAGGTAGGACCTAAACACCCTTAAGGTAAAATAGCATAAAACAATATAGACCCTGACTCTTCATTATGAAGAATGGCGATCATCATGTCTCCAATTCTTGCCCTTCACTGCCTTTTTCTTCCAAGAAGCTCCTTACGATTGTCCATACATTTTTCCATTCTTTGATTGTCATGTCTCCACTTCTTTTAGAAACCCGGTATGGACACTTGAGATTCGTAGGAAGACCTGGTTGTATGTTCAAAACATGAAGGCTACCGTGCGTATACATCAGATGAGGCACACAATCATTCGGGATTATCTGTTGAAAAACATAGTAATAACTTTGTAGTTAGCAATGATGTACTAGTTTTAGAAGTGTGCAAAAAGATGCACGGATGTCGTAATAGTAAAAAAATCTTACCAGGGTATCTCCATAGTAGTTACCGTAGTTCAACACGTGCACTAGTGGCACGTATTGACCATAATGTTGAGGAGTTTGATTGTAGATATTGTAATTCTCAAGATCAGTACAAAATGCGACCAGATAATTTTTCTCCTGATAAGTTAATTCGGAGCCTTCGGTGTAGTAGGTTCTGTCTACCATTTTCCGCACATTCTTTGAAGAATGAAAATAAGCTGTCAATGGAAATAAGTTGTCAACTATTTTGAAATAAACAATATAAATTACTTAATAACTATGTTAAGCTCACATGGGGGAAGAATTGGAGGTGTATCCACAAGGACCCAAATCAAAAGTCTCTCTTGCTCGATTGTAGGATCACCAAGATCCATGGTGACAAGCATACCCTCATCAAAACCATACATCTTGCAAAGTGCTTCCCAATTTTTGCAACCAAAATGGGTTACACTCTGAGCATTATATAGCTTTACTTGAAAATCCATACCATGATGGGTACTTAGGATAATTTTTTTGGTTTCCATACTTTCATGGTCTTCAAAACCCATCCTCTCCAAGACATAGTGTCTTGCATAGCATGGGATAAGCTAGTCGAATTAGAAAAGATGAAAAATACACGTTAAAATAGTTGAAGTCGTGCTTAATTACGAAAATAACAATTGTCGTCATTGCGTACCGTATGAACATCGAAGGTCTCCTCGAGCTTAATGCTGAAGCGCCGATCTTCGTCCAGCTCAATGAACCTGTCGCACATACCTCGGTCATCGTGGCACCAGTCGCACTCCCCCGGGCGGTTTTCGTCGTCCGAGTACGACATTTCTGGCCTATGTTCATAATTCAAATATTAAACTAGATCATTATTATTAATCATGGGTTGACTATCGGTGATGTACGTAGCTCCTCTTTTCATTCCCGAGTGCATTATTACACCAAATTGTCTAGCACACGGGAATGAAGGAGAACTTATCCAATATGAGCATTCAATAAGCAAAACCAAATCATAAAATAAGCAAAACCAAATCATAAAATAAAGTAGTATTCAAATTAGCATGCATTCAATAATTATAAGCAAAAGTACATCATATCTTGGTGTCCGTACATCGTCGAATATTATCACTAATATAGCATCACCAATACAACTAGAACCGTAGCGCCCGACGGGTATCGTCGCGGGCGGTGGACACCCAAAGATAAGGAACCATCACAGGATCATAGCTCCAGTGAGATCCCTGAAGAACCTGTCAGGTATTGTCGAACCTGCCCTCCAATGCAACCATGTAGCGACGGACGTGCTCGTCCTCCTCGCTGACACGGTGACGTACCACCTCCGCGGTGTCTGGAAGCCTCGGCACCGTCACTGGCCCATGCGACCGCCACCAAACAAGGATCGGGTCAACAACGGGCTGCCTCCGCACCAACCTACATCCCCCGGAAGGTAGCACCTCTCAATACCAGCCCGACGAAGCCCAGTCCCGAACATGGCCCTGATCAAGCAGGCCTCCACCGTCGGGTCGACGACGACGAGGATGTGGGATAGGCATCGCCGACGTCGGTGCGGGAACTACTTCTATATATAGTTAAATAAAGTAGTTTTATTAATTAAATCAACTAGCTAGTTCAACTACTAAGCACTTACTATAAATAAATAAAGTAGTACTTACTAAAAACAAACTACTTCTATATATAGTAAAATAAAGTAGTTTATTAAATCAACTAGCTAGTTCAACTATATATAAAGCACTTACTATAAATAAAATAAAATAGTAGTTACTAAAAATAAACTAGTATTTTTCTAACTAATTATATTAAACACTTTCTCTTCTTATTTTTTTTCCTTTTTCTAAATACTATGAACAAAAAAATTATTAAAATTCTATGAACAAAATTATGAACAGAAAAAAATCATAAAAGTTTGACATATTCGATCTTTGCATATATATGAACATACAAACATGCATATTCAACAATAATATCACCAAAAAAATCTATTAACAGAAAAAAATCTAACACAATATGAACAAATTAATTACACAATCTAAATTAACATACTATGAACTACACATCTAATATAACAAAAAAATCTATGAACTACAAAAAAATCTAAAAAAAATCTAACAAAATCTAACAAAAGTCATAAAAAGTTGCTCACGGCAGGGGACGGCGGCGTCGGGGCGGGGCGGGGCGGCGACGGCGCGGACCGGGGCGGCAGGGGACGGCGGCGTTGGGGCGGCAGGGCTGGGAGGCGACGGCGCGGGCCGGGGCGGGACAGGGCGGCGACGGCGGCGTCGGGGCGGTGACGGTGTCAGGGCGGGGCGGCGAGAGCGTCGGGGCGGCAGGGGATGGCGGCGTTGGGAGAGGAGGAGGAGAGATCGAAGTGGGCGGCGCGGTTATGAAATTTTCCTAAGTTCTACTTATATAGCAAAGGCTTTGGTCCCGGTTCGTGGCACAAACCGGGACTAATGCCCTCTTTAGTCCCGGTTGGTGCCACCAACCGGGACCAAAGGCCTCTTTTTAGAAGCGCAAAAGGCGGGAAACAAAGACCTTTGGTCCTGGTTGGTGGCTCCAACCAGGACAAAAGAGTGGCATTGGTCCCGGTTGGAGCCACCAACCGGGACTAAAGAGAGGCATTGGTACCGGTTGGTGCCACCAACCGGTACCAATGCACCCGTCTAATTACTTATTTATTTTCTGCAATTGTTTTTTAGTTGATTCTTTCTGCAGCTGTTTTTAATTAGTCCCACCTCGTCAAGCGAGAGGCACTCGCAGTGGTTTATAAGCCCTGAGTGCAGAGACGATGAAGAAGAGGCTCAATGCTCACCTGCACGTTGCTTAGCTTCAAGCCTTGAGGATTAGGGTAGACTGCACGGAGCTATGTGCAGTGCAGTTTACACTATTCCGAAAGGCTTGAAGCTAATTAACGAGCATTGCGCCTCTTTTTTATTTTTAATGACTTATTACAACTCAGAAATAAATACAAAAAAAGTAAATATAGCAGACAAGAAAAAAAATTATATAAAAAACTACTCAGAAATAAATAGAAGAAAAAATAGTTGTGATTAACTTTACTAAAAAAAGGAGCATAGATGCTTATTTTTAATGACTTATTACAACTCAGAAATAAATAGAAAAAAAATCAATATAGCAGAAAAGAAAAAAAACTATATAAAAACTACTCAGAAATAAATATAAGAAAAAATAGTTGTGATTAACTTTACTAAAAAATGAGCATAGATGCTTATTTTTAATGACTTATTACAACTCAGAAATAAAAAGAAATAAATAAATATAGCAGAAAAGAAAAAAAAACTATATAAAAAACTACTCAGAAATAAATAGAAGAAAAAATAGTTGTGATTAACTTTACTAAAAAATGAGCATAAATGCTTATTTTTAATGACTTATTACAACTCAGAAATAAATAGAAGAAAAAATAGATGTGATTAACTTTACTAAAAATGAGCATAGATGCTTATTTTTAATGACTTATTACAACTCAGAAATAAAAAGAAAAAAATAAATATAGCAGAAAAGAAAAAAAACTATATAAAAAACTACTCAAAAATAAATAGAAGAAAAATAGTTGTGATTAACTTTACTAAAAAAATGAGCATAGATGCGCTTATAGAGAAAATTTATAATAAATTCATAATAAATTTCTACTAACTTCAGAGAAATTCAGTATGAATTTAGGTCAAATTCCCTGTATAAGGGCATCTATTTTCATTTTGAGAGGAGCTCAACAAGGCTGAGAGGGAGGGGCTTATAAACCGGTGTGAGCCCCCTTCGGTTGGCGAGGTGGGACTAAACTCTGGCCGCAACAAGGACAACCCCTTTAGTCCCGGTTGGTGGCATGAACAGGAACTAATGGGCAGCCTTTTGTTCCGGTTCATGCCACCAACCGGGACCAATAGTGGTGGGCCAGGAGCGAGGCCCATTGGTCCCGGTTCGTCCCACCAACAGGGACCAAAAGGTCCAGACGAACCGGGACCAATGGCCCACGTGGCCCGGCCGGCCCCGGGGCTCACGAACCGGGTCCAATGCCCCCATTGGTCCCGGTTCTGGATTGAACCGGGACTAATGGGCTGACCTGGCCTGGACCATTGCCCCCTTTTCTACTAGTGTATTGGGTACACCTTCTATCACAGATCTGAAGGCAAGATTTTCGTTGCTAAATTTGGATCCTTTCTAGAGAAGGAGTTTCTCTCGAAAGAAGTGAGTGGGAGGAAAGTAGAACTTGATGAGGTAATTGTACCTGCTCCCTTGTTGGAAAGTACTTCATCACAAGAACCGGTTCATGTGACAACTACACCAATAAGTGAGGAAGCTAATGATATTGATCATTAAACTTCAGATCAAGTTACTACTGAACCTCGTAGGTCTACCAGAGTAAGATCCGCACGAGAGTGGTACGGTAATCCTATTCTGGAAGTCATGTTACTTGACCATGGCGAACCTACGAACTATGAGGAAGCGATGATGAGCCCAGATTCCGCGAAATGGCTTGAGGCCATGAAATCTAAGGTGGGATCCATGTATGAGAACAAAGTATGGACTTTTGTTGACTTGCCCGATGATTGGCAAGCCATCGAGAATAAATGGATCTTCAAGAAGAAGACTGACGCTGATGGTAATGTAACTGTTTACAAAGCTCGACTTGTTGCGAAAGGTTTTCGACAAGTTCAAGGGGTTGACTACGATGAGACTTTCTCACCCGTAGTGATGCTTAAGTCTGTCCGAATCATGTTAGCAATTGCCGCATTTTATGATTATGAAATTTGGCAAATGGATGTCAAAACTGCATTCCTGAATGGATTTCTGGAAGAAGAGTTGTATATGATGCAACCGGAAGGTTTTGTCGATCCAAAAGGTGCTAACAAAGTGTGCAAGCTCCAGCGATCCATTTATGGACTGGTGCAAGCATCTCGGAGTTGGAATAAACGCTTTGATAGTGTGATCAAAGCATATGGTTTTATACAGACTTTTGGAGAAGCTTGTATTTACAAGAAAGTGAGTGGGAGCTCTGTAGCATTTCTGATATTATATGTAGATGACATATTGTTAATTGGAAATGATATAGAATTTCTGGATAGCATAAAGGGATACTTGAATAAAAGTTTTTCAATGAAGGACCTCGGTGAAGCTGCTTACATATTGGGCATCAAGATCTATAGAGATAGATCAAGGCGCTTAATTGGACTTTCACAAAGCACATACCTTGATAAAGTTTTGAAAAAGTTTAAAATGGATCAGGCAAAGAAAGGGTTCTTGCATGTATTACAAGGTGTGAAGTTGAGTCAAACTCAATGCCCGACCACAGTAGAAATAGAGAGAAAATTAAAGATGTTCCCTATGCTTCAGCCATAGGCTCTATCATGTATGCAATGTTGTGTACCAGACCTGACGTATGCTTAGCAATAAGCTTGGCAGGTAGGTACCAAAGTAATCCAGGAGTGGATCACTGGACAGCGGTCAAGAACATCCTGAAATACCTGAAAAGGACTAAGGATATGTTTCTCATTTATGGAGGTGACAAAGAGATAGTCGTAAATGGTTACGTAGATGCAAGCTTAGACACTGATCCGGACGATTCTAAATCGCAAACCGGATACGTGTTTTTATTAAACAGTGGAGCTGTAATTTGGTGCAGTTCTAAACAAAGCGCTGTGGCGGGATCTACATGCGAAGCGGAGTACATAGCTGCTTCAGAAGCAGAAAATGAAGGAGTCTGGATGAAGGAGTTCATTTCCGATCTAGGAGTCATACCTAGTGCATCGGGACCAATGAAGATCTTCTGTGACAATACTGGTGCAATTGCCTTGGCAAAGGAATCCAGATTTCACAAGAGGACCATACACATCAAGAGACGCTTCAATTCCATCCGGGACCAAGTCCATGTGGGAGACATAGAGATTTGCAAGATACATACGGATCTGAATGTTGCAGACCCGTTGACTAAGCCTCTTCCACGAGCAAAACATGATAAGCACCAAGGCTCCATGGGTGTTAGAATCATTACTATGTAATCTAGATTATTGACTCTAGCGCAAGTGGGAGACTGAAGAAAATATGCCCTAGAGGCAATAATAAAGTAATTATTTATTTCCTCATATCATGATAAATGTTTATTATTCATGCTAAAATTGTATTAACCGGAAACATGATACATGTGTGAATACATAGACAAAATTAATGTCACTAGTATGCCTCTACTTGACTAGCTCATTAATCAAAGATGCTTATGTTTCCTAACCATAGACATGTGTTATCATTTGATTAACGGGATCACATCATTAGGAGAATGATGTGATTTACCTGACCCATTCCGTTAGCTTAGCATTTGATCGTTTAGTATGTTGCTATTGCTTTCTTCATGACTTATACAAAGTTCCTACAACTATGAGATTATGCAACTCCCGTTTACCGGAGGAACACTTTGTGTGCTACCAAACGTCACAATGTAACTGGGTGATTATAAAGGAGCTCTGCAGGTGTCTCCAATGGTACATGTTGAGTTGGCGTATTTCGAGATTAGGTTTTGTCACTCCGATTGTCAGAGAGGTATCTCTGGGCCCTCTCGGTAATGCACATCACGATAAGCCTTGCAAGCAATGTGGCCAATGAGTTGGTTATGGAATGATGCATTACGTAACGAGTAAAGAGACTTGCCGGTAACGAGATTGAACTAGGTATTGGATACCGACGATCAAATATCGGGCAAGTAACATAACGATGGCAAAGGGAACAACGTATGTTGTTATGCGGTTTGACCGATAAAGAACTTCGTAAAATATGTAGGAACCAAATATGAGCATCCAGGTTCCGCTATTGGTTATTGACCGGAAACAGTTCTAGGTCATGTCTACATAGTTCTCGAACCCGTAGGGTCCGCACGCTTAACGTTACGATGACAGTTATACTATGAGTTTATATGTTTTGATGAACCGAAGTTTGTTCGGAGTCCCGGATGTGATCACGGACATGACAAGGAGTCACGAAATGGTCAAGACATAAAGATTGATATATTGGACGACTATATTCAGACATCGGAAGTGTTCCGGGTGATTTCGGAGAAAACCGGAGTGCCGGAGGGGTTACCGGAACCCCCCGGGGAAGTATTGGGCCTTAGTGGGCCTGAGGGGAGAGAGAGGGCAGCAGCCCAGGAGGTGGCGCGCCCCCTCCCATGAGGAGTCCGAATTGGAATAGGGGAGGGGGGCGCGACCTCTCTTTCCCTCTCCCTCTCCCCCTCTTTCCTTCCCCCTTCCCTCTTCCTAGTTGGACTAGGAAAGGGGAGTCCTACTCCTACTAGGAGGAGGACTCCCCCCTCCTTGGCACGCCCCAAGGGCCGGCCGGCCTCCCACCTTTCTCCTTTATATACGGGGGCAGGGGGCACCCCAAAGACACACAAGTTGATCTTCGTGATCGTTCCTTAGCCATGTGCGGTGCCCCACTCCACCACATTCCACCTCGATCATATCGTTGCGGTGCTTAGGCGAAGCCCTGCATCGGTAGAACGTCATCATCGTCACCACGCCATCGTGCTGACGGAACTCATCCCCGACACCCTGCTGGATCGGAGTCCGGGGATCGTCATCGAGCTGAACGTGTGCAGAATTCGGAGGTGCCGTACGTTTGGCACTTGGATCGGTCGGATCGTGAAGACGTACGACTACATCAACCGCGTTGTTCTAACGCTTCCGCTTTCGGTCTACGAGGGTACATGGACAACACTCTCCCCTCTCGTTGCTATACATCACCATTATCTTGCGTGTGCGTAGGAAAATTTTGAAATTACTACGTTCCCCAACATCCACGTGGCCGCTGCGGGCAGCCCAGGCAGGGGGGCCTTTGGTCCCGGTTGGTGACATAAACCGGGACCAAAAGGCTTCCACGCGTCAGCAGCTGGTTGAGCTGAGGTTTTTCTTTTTTTTTAAAAAAAAGTGGTTGGTTTAGGGGTTTTGAGGGTTATTTTAGGTTGTTATTTGCTAGCTAATGGAGAGAAGTGTCCTGTCTTATATCTTCGTCCTTGGTTTACCAACGCTACTACTATGTTCATTTCACCCGCTGATATATAATCACTCATGCATGCTCGCATCATACATCATCATATATAATAACAAGTCCAACTAATCATGCATCATCATACAACTTCTACTCATTATTAATAATAAGTCATACAATCATCATCCTCATAGTCACCCAACCCTACATAATTGTTCTTAGCACATAATCATCAGTATCAGGTAGGACCTAAACACCCTTAAGGTAAAATAGCATAAAACAATATAGACCCTGACTCTCCATTATGAAGAATGGAGATCATCCTGTCTCCAATTCTTGTGCTTCACTTCCTTTTGCTTCCAAGAAGCTCCTTACGATTGTCCATACATTTTTTCCATTCTTTGATTGTAATGTCTCCACTTCTTTTAGAAACCCGATATGGACAGTTGAGATTCGTAGGACGACTTGGTTGTATGTTCAAAACATGAAGGCTACCGTGCGTATACATCATATGAGGCACACAATCATTCGGTATTATCTGTTGAAAAACATAGTAATAACATCGTAGTTAGCAATGATGTACTAGTTTTAGAAGTATGCAAAAATATGCACGGATGTCTTAATAGTAAAAAATCTTACCAGGGTATCTCCATAGTAGTTACCGTAGTTCAACACGTGCACTAGTGGCACGTATTGACCATAATGTTGAGGAGTTTGATTGTAGACATTGTAATTCTCAAGATCAGTACAAAATGCGATCAGATGATTTTTCTCCTTATAAGTTAATTCGGAGCCATCGGTGTTGTGGGTTTTGTCTACCATCTTCCGCATATTCTTTGAAGAATGAAAATAAGTTGTCAATGGAAATAAGCTGTCAACTATTTTGAAATAAACAATATAAATTACTTAATAATTATGTTAAACTCACATGGGGGAAGAATTGGAGGTGTATCCACAAGGACCCAAATCTCCATATTGTCTTGCACGATGGTAGGATCACCAAGATCCATGGTGACAAGCATACCCTCATCAAAACCATACATCTTGCAAAGTGCTTCCCAATTTTTGCAACCAAAATGGGTTACACTCTCAGCATTGTACAGCTTTACTTGAAAATCCACACCATGATGGGTCCTTAGGAGAATTTTTTTGGTTTCCATACTTTCATGGTCTTCAAAACCCATCCTCTCCAAGACATAGCGTCTTGCATAGCATGGGATAAGCTAGTCGAATTGGAAAAGATGAAAAATACACGTTAAAATAGTTGAAGTCGTGCTTAATTACAAAAAAAAACTATTGTCGTCGTTGCGTACCATATGAACATCGAAGGTCTCCTCGAGCTTAATGCTGAAGCGCCGATCTTCGTCCAGCTCAATGAACCTGTCACACATACCTCGGTCGTCGTGGCACCAGTTGCACTCCCCCGGACGGTTTTCGTCGTCCGAGTACGACATTTCCGGCCTATGTTCATAATTCAAATATTAAACTTGTACAATTGAATATATGTACTAAAAAAACCTAAATTAGATCATTATTATTAATCACGGGTTGACTATCGGTGATGGTACGTAGCTCCTCCTTTCATTCCCGAGTGCATTATTGCACCAAATTGTCTAGCACACAGGAATGAAGGAGAAGCTACCCCCACGACGGCATGGATGATGGAGGGGGCTCCTAGATTTTTGCATAGTGCTCTCCAATTTTAGCATTCAAAGTAGGAGTACTATTCCAATATGAGCATTCAATAAGCAAAACTAAATCATAAAATAAAATAGTATTCAAATTAGCATGCATTCAATTATAAGCAAAAGTACATTATCTCTTGTGTCCGTACATCGTCAAATATTATCACTAATACTCCTCGAATACTATCATACATATAGCATCACTAATACAGCTAGAACTGTAGCGCCCGACGGGTATCATCGTGGGCGGTGGACACCCAAAGATAAGGAACCATCACAGGATCATAGCTCCAGTGAGATCCCTGAAGAACCTGCTAGGTATTGTCGAACCTGCCCTCCAATGCAACCATGTAGCGACGAACGTGCTCGTCCTCCTCGCTGACACGGTGATGTACCACCTCTGCGGTGTCCGGGAGCCTTGGCACCGTCACTGGCCCATGCGACCGCCACCAAACAAGGATCGGGTCAACAACGGGCTGCCTCCTCGCCAACCTACGTCCCCCGGAAGGTAGCACCTCCCAATACCAGCCCGACGGAGCCCAGTCTCGAACATGGCCCTGATCAAGCAGGCCTCCACCACCGAGTCGACGACGACGAGGATGCGGGATAGGCATCGCCGACGTCGATGCGGCAACTACTTTTATATATAGTTAAATAAAGTAATTTATTAAATCAACTAGCTAGTTCAACTATATATGAAGCACTTACTATAAATAAAATAAAGTAGTACTTACTAAAAATAAACTAGTTTAACTATAGTTCTATTATTTTTCTAACTAATTATATTAAACACTTTCTCTTCTTATTTTTTCCTTTTTCCTCTATTCTAAATATGAACATATTCATAAATGACTTATATCATTCACAATTTTCCTATACATACACAATAAATTGACAAAGAAAATACTATGAACAAAAAAATCATTAAAATTCTATGAACAAAATTACAACAGAAAAAAATCATAAAAGTTCTATGAACAAAAAATAATCATAAAAATTTGACATCTAAATTACTTACACAATATGAAAAAAAAATTGACATCTAAATTACAACAGAAAAAAATCATAAAAATTTGACATCTAAATTACAACAGAAAAAAATCATAAAAAAATCATAAAATTCTATTAACAAAAAAAAATCTAACACAATATGAACAAATTAATTACACAATATGAAAAAAAATCTAACAGAAAAATCTATGAACTACACATCTAAATTACTACACATCTAACAAAAAAAATCTATGAACTACAAAAAAATCTAACAAAATCTATGAACTCAATTAACTACACATCTAAATTAACTACTACTAACATCAAATTAAATTAGTTGCTCTCACGGCGACGGTGTCGGGGACGGCGACGGCGACGGCGAGGTGCGGCGCGGGGCGGGGCGGGGCGGCGCGGCGACAGTAAGGGGCGGGGCGGGCCGGGGCGGCACGGCGACGGGCAGGGGCCGGCGGCGTCGCGGGGCGGGGGCGGTGACGACGTCAATCGGGGCGGCGCGGGACGGCGCGGGGCGATGACGGCGACGGCGAGGCAGAGACGGACGGGCAGCCTGGCTGCGTCGGGCAGCGGGGAAGAACGATTTGAACCAAATTTTCGCGAGTGCTGCTTGTATAGGCAGAGCATTGGTCCTGGTTCATGGCACGAACCGGGACCAATGCACCCCTTTAATCCCGGTTGGTGGCACCAACCGGGACCAAAGGCCTCTTTTCATCAGTCCCAAAGGGCGGGAAACAGAGACCTTTGGTCTCGGTTGGTGCCACAAACCGGGATAACAGAGAGGCATTGGTCCCGGTTGGTGCCACCAACCGGGACCAATGTGTTCCTTTAGTCCCGGTTGGTGGCACCAACCGGGACCAAAGGTCGTGTGCTGGAACTGGCGCGGTGCGGTGCAATGTTTAGTCCCACCTCGCTAGCCGAGAGGGGCTCGGAGTGGTTTATAAGCCCTGCCGAACCAACCACTTCGAGCTCCTCTCTACTGCAGGCTTACGGGCCTAAAATCACTCTCTGTGCTTGTGGGCCTACTGGGCCTACTGCGGGCCTGCATCCTGGCCCTAGTAATGGGTTTCTAGTCGTATGCAGGCCGTGGTGGCCCTGTAGGTGGCACTTTTTTAATTTTTTCCCAGTTTTTTTTCTTTTTTTTCTAATTACTTATTTATTTTCTTTTATGATAATTCTTTTTGCTATTAAAGTTTGTAACAAAATTCTAATTACTTATATATTTTTTTATGATAATTCTTTTTTGCTTTTAATGTTTTGAACAGAATTCTAATTACTTATTTATTTTCATTTATGATAATTCTTTTTGCTATTAAAGTTTGTAACAAAATTCTAATTACTTATTTATTTTCTTTTATGATAATTCTTTTTTTCTTTTAATGTTTCGAACAGAATTCTAATTACTTATTTATTTTCTTTTATGATAATTCTTTTTGCTATTAAAGTTTGTAACAAAATTCTAATTACTTATTTATTTTCTTTTATGATAATTCTTTTTTGCTTTTAATGTTTCGAACAGAATTCTAATTACTTATTTATTTTCTTTTATGATAATTCTTTTTGCTATTAAAGTTTGTAACAAAATTCTAATTACTTATTTATTTTATTTTATGATAATTCTTTTTGCTTTTAATGTTTTGAACAGAATTCTAATTACTTATTTATTTTCTTTTATGATAATTCTTTTTGCTATTAAAGTTTGTAACAAAATTCTAATTAATTATTTATTCTATTTTATGATAATTCTTTTTCCTTTTAATGTTTTGAACAGAATTCTAATTACTTATTTATTTTCTTTTATGATAATTCTTTTTGCTATTAAAGTTTGTAACAAAATTCTAATTACTTATTTATTTTCTTTTATGATAATTCTTTTTCCTTTTAATGTTTTGAACAAAATTCTAATTACTTATTTATTTTCTTTTATGATAATTCTTTTTGCTATTAAAGTTTGTAACAAAATTCTAATTACTTATTTATTTTCTTTTATGATAATTCTTTTTGCTTTTAATGTTTTGAACAAAATTCTAATTACTTATTTATTTTCTTTTATGATAATTCTTTTTGCTATTAAAGTTTGTAACAAAATTCTAATTACTTATTTATTTTATTTTTTGATAATTCTTTTTTGCTTTTAATGTTTTGAACAAAATTGGTCCCGATTGGTGGCATGAACCGGGACTAAAGGGCAGACTTTGGTCCCGGTTCAAGCCACCAACCGGGACCAATTTTGTTCAAAACATTAAAAGCAAAAAAGAATTATCAAAAAATAAAATAAATAAGTAATTAGAATTTTGTTACAAACTTTAATAGCAAAAAGAATTATCATAAAAGAAAATAAATAAGTAATTAGAATTTTGTTCAAAACATTAAAAGCAAAAAGAATTATCATAAAAGAAAATAAATAAGTAATTAGAATTTTATTACAAACTTTAATAGCAAAAAGAATTATCATAAAAGAAAATAAATAAGTAATTAGAATTTTGTTCAAAACATTAAAAGGAAAAAGAATTATCATAAAAGAAAATAAATAAGTAATTAGAATTTTGTTACAAACTTTAATAGCAAAAAGAATTATCATAAAAGAAAATAAATAAGTAATTAGAATTCTGTTCAAAACATTAAAAGGAAAAAGAATTATCATAAAATAGAATAAATAATTAATTAGAGGCAGACTTTGGTCCCGGTTCAAGCCACCAACCGGGACCAATGGTGGTGGGCCAGGAGCTAGGCCCATTGGTCCGGTTCGTCCCACCAACCGAGACCAAAAGGTCCAGACGAACTGGGACCAATGGCCCACGTGGCCCCGCCGGCTCCCGGGGCTCACGAACCGGGTCCAATGCCCCCATGGGTCCCGGTTCTAGACTGAACCGGGACTAATGGGCTGACCTGGCCTGGACCTTTGCTCCCTTTTCTACTAGTGCGTCTGGGCTGTCCACAAACCCTCATATTGAGGACAAATGTAGGGATGATATAAAGGCTCGCGGACGCGTCACGTAGGGGGTCTGGGCTGTCCACAAACCCGCCACGTAGGATGCGACCCACTACAGACCACCTTTTCTCTTTCTTTCTTTATTCATTCTTTTTTCTCTCTCTCTTCAAATCCACCGATCATGTGCAAGTGACTGGACATACGAGGGAGAAAATGAAGAGTGTAATTGCATGCACAGACAAATAGGGGCTCAAAACAAACACGCTTGGTCACTGGCGCGATGTCCACATACGTTTCAGGCCAGATTTGCTAAGTCCGGCTATAGATGTTCTCCAAGTTAATTAAGTTGAAACGTGTCATACCTGGTTTTGGCCACCTGTCCTTATTATACCACCCATTCAGCATGATACCACAAGTCTTCCTTTGCTTTCTCAAGAAAGCAAGAAAGAAAGAAAGAAAGAAAGAAAGAAAGAAGAATCATGTTGCAGTATAGCCAATCGAGAGTAATAAGTAGATGTAAACCTTTGTATCCCAATGGCGTAGGTGTCACGTTCACATCAAAGCTATCGATGCAGTATGCTCTAGAAACATGGGACCTCTATAATTTCCAGCTCATGTATGGAAAAAAGGAACCTTATCTTGATCATTGGCAATTGAGAAGAGAAAGATGAGATGAGTAAGCTTCAATCCAAAGCCCGTTTGAGTCATAACGAGATGGATCCCTATATATAAAAAAGAAAGAGAGGAGGAGGTAAGAACCAAAAACAATTCGCCTGGTTCCGGGAAAAGAACTAGAAATGGAGCACAATTGCGAAAATGAAAGGATGTAGCTAGGTCTCTGTTCAGTGTGATTAAACAGAATACTAGTCAAGTGATATAACATATAAGAGAAAAAATTAAAACAATTGATTTTTTTTCTTGCACGGATCTTAATGCAAGATCTCACGGAGCATCTACATAATGAAGTCTCAGTTAACAAGTCTGAAAATGGTGAAAACCGAAGATGAATATTGAAACGATCTTTTGTTTATCTATTGTTTAATATATAGCCCGCTCCAACCCAGTCATATACGCTTAAAGCATTTTTTTAAGGAACATTCACTTAAAGCATCTACAACCGAAACCATACCCGCCCCAAATCGTTAGACGAGCCGGTTGTCAGTGCCTGGACATAAAAAGCCACCCAATCGGGTGTCCCATTTCCAGTTCGGGACCCCCCATATCCGTGGCGGCGGATATGGGGACGCCCAGACGCGCCTGTCACGTCGGATCCGACCCACTCTGGCCCAACCAACATCACATATATTTGACCCTATTTGCACTCGGACTGAAACCCTAGATGCATTCCACTCCATTCGCCCCCCCTCCACCCACAAGCCCCTGTCCGGCGATCTCCCGACCGTCCCCGACATGGCGGGCAACATATCTGAGTTGTACACCCCAAGATCTGTTGACCCGGAGCTCGTTCCATGTGGCCCCGAGAGAGAAGATGGACGTCCGCCTGGCACTGTACCACTCCCGGGAGGAGGCAGGCCGACGGCAGCGGTCAAACTCCTTCCGCCAGGAGCATGGATGCGACATGAGGTGTGCCGTCGTTGCCTAACCGAAGGCAGTGCGATCCGTTTGTGGTCCCAACGTGTTGTGCCCACGATGCGAGGTAGCGGGTGTGGGAGGTGGCGGAAGCCCTCGCGACCGGCGTTGGCAAGGCAGCAGAGTCGCACTCCCCCGGCGCCGTGTATGGTGCACGGCCACCCAACTGCGTCGTGGTGGACGTCATCGGCTCCTCGCACGATGGATCCATCGCCGGTCCCACGTCCGCCCGCGACGGCCTCCGCGCGAGGAATAGTAGGGCATGAGAGACGGCGGCGACGTGTGCCCCGCGAGCCGGCATGTGTCGCATGTTCAGCCGTACGCCGCCGACGACCGGGGCAGCACTTCGTGGGGGCGCAGCCGGCCGTCGGACATTTGCACGACGGAGCCAGACGAGTTTCGTGTAGGTTTAACAATATGAATTTGATGATTCGAAAATAGGGCATCCGATTTTTTTTTTTTTGTGTGTGCTGTCCGGTCACTGGTCCGCGGGCGTTTGAACGAGTGCGGTTCGGTTCAAACGGGAGCGGTTTGGTTCATTCCGGCGTGGTAGGTGGTCGCCTTCATTTCCATCCCCTCCCCTCCCCGTGACGGACGCGACTGACTCACCTCGCCGGCCAATTCCTTCCTTCATTTCCACGCGCTTCGCTCCCGGAATTTCCTCCCACTCCAGGGGGAGACTTGTGCTCCAGTCACCCACTCAGTCTCCGCCTCCGCCTCCGCCCCGAACCCTACGCTCCCCCCATGGAGATGGACCACCTCGCCGGCAGGCTCGCCGCGGCCTCCGCCGACGACCCCGCCCCCTCCCCCGCCACGGGAAACGACGGCAGCCTCCTCGACGTCATCCGCGCCGTCGAGCGCGCCGAGGGCACCATCCGCGACCAGGTCAGCCACCAGCTTACCCACTCTGTATCCCGCTGCAATTCCATCGATTATAACTAGTACATACTGCGCCGATCCCCTTCTGAATTGGATCGCCCGCCCGCGAGGTCAGCCCGAATCGCGCGGGGCACACTTCACTAGTGGATTACTACTACCAATTACAGTACATGCCTGC
Organism: Triticum timopheevii; assembly: GCA_963921465.1. NCBI lineage: Eukaryota > Viridiplantae > Streptophyta > Magnoliopsida > Poales > Poaceae > Triticum > Triticum timopheevii. The sequence goes on along the minus strand of OY997266.1, from coordinate 2,753,260 downwards.
ACAATTTGTTCCACTTCCTACTACTGTAGTATGTACGTGTTGTGATGCGAGCCTTCAGAAAACTGCGCTGACTGCAGTTTATTTATGAGTAATTAGTCAGGCGTGCCGTTCGTTTGCTGAACCAACAAACGCATGAGCTGACCTGATTTTCGGTTTCCGGTGTCTATCTGTCTCACCCTAGTTGCAGGAGAACAGCAGGCTCAAGGAGGAGCTGATGAAGAAGACGCGGCTGCTGCAGAGGGTCGTAAGTGCTCACACCCCACGCCGAATCATTCATCCACCCATCTCCTTTTTCTTCACCGGGGCACCGCGGCAGGCACAATGAATCCTATCATATCATACTGCTGTTGCTACCATGGCAGGGGTATATGAATGAAAATACATATCGTTTTTGACGCGCTCTGTTCCCTGTTGATTTGGTTTCAGAGCGAGGACGCGGCATCCCAAGCCACTTTCGGCGGCGGAGAGCCCCGGGCAGCTTCCGCCGTCGCTAACAAGATGGACGGCCCCAAGCCTTACGACGGCACTGCCTCAGCGAACCCGCGAGGCGCCTCTGCTCTCCGTGACAATGGGGTTTCAGAGAGTGGAGGAGACCCCCTCATGCATGAGCAGACGAGGCACAACAAGTACCTCGACAGCAGCCAGGCGTTTAGGAGGGAGCCGGCAGGCATGGACAGCAGCGGGCCATCGCACTTCTCCACTCCGTCGTCTCGCTCCATTTCTCCCACCAGGTAACTACAGCACATATATATGGTGTTTGTTTCCTTAGGAGTTCTCTGTCTTACAAGGAAGGGCCTTTTGGTAGCACTACTGAATGAATAGTAAAAATCCCTTCGCACAGGCCTAGAAAAGAAGGCGATTATGATTACAGACTCAACCTACCTGGACAGGGGCTACTGCCTGTTTCAGAGATGAACTCAAACATGTCCTGGAAGCAGGTCAGTTTGATTCCCTTGCAACACCATGTGCATCTACATGACTTAACATTCCTGACATAGGTCGTTCCTATGCAGGACCTTACTGTTAAGGTCAAAGAACACGAAGAAGAGATCACACAGTTACGGAAGCATCTGGATAACTACATAATAAAGGTGAATATTTCTGCGCAGTGAAAAAGCACCCCATTCATGCTGTCTTCCCCTTTCTATCTTGTGCCTGACCGCGAGCTATTGCTGTTAGGAAGCACAAATACTCAAGGAAAAATCGGTGCTGGAAAAACGCATCGCTTATATGCGCGTGGTAAGATATTTGCTTTATCGTAATTCTTCGGTTCCTTTGGTTGAGTACACCGTATTATCTTTAAAACGGTTTTCTTTTTCAGGCATTTGATCATCAGCAGCAAGACTTGGTTGATGCAGCATCAAAGTCTTTAGCATATAGACAGGATATTATCGAGGAAAACGTCCGCCTAGCATATGCATTGCAGGTACTTTTCTGCCATTGGAATTTTTCCTGACTAATGTGCTTGATTTGAATGGTTGCCAGATGTTCTATCTTTGCATCCTCAATTAGAGATCATTTTAAATTGGTGCTGATTTTACGATACCCATTTCAAATTGTATGAATTTGTCTGTATTCTGTGAACTGAATATTCTTATTGCATCTTGCTGTAAAAGATCCAGAATGTGTGTAAAAACATTTATAGCAGATCAGACAAGACGTTCACTGAAAGTTTATGAATGCATTTGTTATCTTAGTTGGGCCTGTGCCTTAGGATTGCAACTCAAGCTTCGCACGGGGATGTTACACATAACCATGTTTTTCAATAACCTAAGGAATCTTTTCACCTTAAAATACTTATGCAGCTCAGTTGCTACAATAGCTAGATATGGTTTATGACCTATGAACTTGCAGTCTGAGAAACAGCTACTGCACGAGAGAGCTTGACTGAGGGTACGGTAAACAGAACACAATTGGTTCTGTCATTTTTACATTTTGGAGTTCTCAGATTTTACCGTAAGATATACCTGGTCTTGGACTTGTAATTTTGTTGTTAGATTCGAGTTTTATTTCTGTTGATATGTGAGATTTTCTGTGTATCTCGATCATTTCATCAGTACAAACTGTTAATATAGTAATAAACTGAAATGATACTGATTTTTTGTTCTCTTACTGTATAGACTGCACATCAAGAGAGGTCAATGTTCATATCCTCTTTGCTGCCTATTCTATCTGAATATGAGAACCTACGGCCGCCTGTCCCCGATGCTCAATCCATTGTTGGTAATTTGAAGGTATGTCTTATTTCCCGACGTTTTGGCAGGAAGCCGCGTCATTGAGTAACTAGCACCTGAATATATTCATCGGAGTACAAGGCCAACAAGGCCCAAAAAGGTTAAATGAAACTATATCAGTGCGACTAAGAAACATGGCACAACTTTTGATGGTGAAAAGCAACTTGAGCACAGTTTAAAATTCAGAACATGCAATCAAGCTGATTCTGTTTTTGTTCTGAACTGAGTTGGAACTTGGAAGTGGCCAGGGCCTGAGTTAACGATTTGCTGAATGTGTGTTCCTCGCCCTGCAGGTTTTGTTTAGGCATCTGCAGGAGCAACTAATGCTTACTGAGGTGAGCCACATGAAGCTACAGTAAATATGCATTTTGTTTCAGAAGCACAATGCGCACATACTCTGTAGTCAGTAGTGAGCTTGTCATGCTTGCACAGCTTACTGCTGATATTTTTCTTACAGAACTTTGAAGTTGCCTTGTGTGCAAACTTGGATGATGCAGGAGAAAGTTAAGGAGTCACAGTATCAGATTACCCCATGGCAAAATGAATTGCCAAATAAGAGCAGCCTTCCCGTACAGTCACCTAACAATCCTCTTGGAAAAGTATCGGTAACTTCACCATAGCTCTACACTGCTTTTGTGATCATGTTGCAACACACGCTTCCTTCCTCTAACCTTTTACTTTCCCAGAAGAAAGGCAGCCTTGATATTGTGCCCCAGACGCCATATCCTCAAGTACAATCTCCAATGTCTTCCCCTTCCCCTGTTCAAGCCAGAGGTAATTGGAAAAACCATCAAGTAATTCCAAGTGAGGTTCCTACAAGAATCATGGATCAAGATTACGGAGGAAGGACCGCTCTTTCAAGCAGGTAGTGCTTATTCTTTAAGAGCTTAAGTTACCTTTTGCTCTTTAACAGTGTTATCTATGGTATTACAGTCGCATGTTTATGTTAGTCATGCAAATACTTACTTAGCACCCAGACTACATCATCTATGTTAATTAATTGCCCAGCAACATCTTGTAGTCAACACACCACCTGCCACTACTAGTTGCTGAAAATGCTACCTGTACTATTATTGAGTTGGTTATGAGTTATGACACCTTATGTGGCTACCAATTTGGACGCAACCAAAGAACTAAGAAGTGAAATGAGACAAGAACCAGGATCAGTTCAGTAACTTGGCTGGTTATCCACACCTCCAGGATAAGCAACGATGAAGTAAAGGCAAACCAGCAAGTGAAAATAGGGAAAGGCTGGATAAAAACAATAGACATGGACACTCTTGAAGTTTGTTTTGTCCATGGAATTGATTAATGATCTATTGGATGATAGTATAATTTGGAAGAGCCATCACTGAATCTTGCAATTTCTTGGATAACCAATAATTGCGAAAAATTCATTGATGTGTCACGTGTGCACATTTTGCTTCTGCTTGTTAACATAAACTGTTTGCTGGTAGGTTTAGCACATTTCTGTTAGTCTGTAATTTATCATATTATATACACTTATTTAGGCATAACTAAAGTACTAAATGAGATTACTAATTTATGATTGCAGCAACCAATTTAGGAAGGATGTTCCTGCTCAAGCGTCTCAACGTGATTCTGATGCTCTGCAGTTTGGCTTCGTTGCTCAGAACTCGAGTCTACCACTTGAGGGCCCTAGTAGAAGGTATGTCTTGGATGATTCTGTGGGCGCTGAAGATCAACATGTGCGAGAACCTGCTCAATGGGGTTCTGGAGACTCACCTAATATAGAATCTGGCCTTGAGGAAACAAACCCTTCATATCCTTATCTTCCTACTGTCCCTGAGGAGCCTGGTTCTTCTTTTTCTGAAGGTAGTTACTATTGTGTTAAGTTCGTACATAACCATCATAATTCTTTAGCTTTGCATTCAGTGCGAAGATATATGCCATTTCTTTCAATACGCAGCTGCAGAGGATGACCCATTGCCAGGCATAGATGGTCTTCGAATCACGGGTGAACCTTTTCCTGGACGAGACCTTCAAGCAAGTGGGTTCTCCATCAACGGAACCACAAGTTGTAATTTTGAGGTACGCTCCATACTTCTTGTTGACCCACGTTGTGAATCATTATTATGTTTCTATCTCATCATATTTCTTGTTGGTTCAGATTTTCATAGGATTTTCATCTTTGCAATTCTTTTTGTCTGTGCAGTGGGTTCGTCATTTAGACGATGGCTCCGTAAAATTCATAGAAGGTACTATTTTGTGTACGTGCTGCACAATAAGTGAATTTATGGTTTGTGACCTTGTCACTTGTATCAGGATGCCATTATGTCTCACATAACTCCTTTTTGTGCGTGTGTAGGAGCAAGGCAACCCACCTATTTGGTTACTGCTGATGATGTTGATAATCTACTAGCAATTGAAGTCCAACCCCTAGACGACAGAAAAAGAAAGGTAATCAGTTTCTCATGTGCTGATCTTTATGCTATGATTTACTTCTAGGAATCCTGGGACTGGGACTATGTATTTTTTGTGTTCCTTTTGAACTGACAAAATATTAAACTCTTGGAGACTGGGAGCTTCGTGATGGTGAAAATAAAATTTACTCAGTGTCATGTTAATCTTTGTGAAAACATGCGACGAGGCTGAATATTACTACAAATGTGCTCATCTTAAGTTCAAGGAAGTAGATCCAGATAACCTTTTGTAATATTTCACTTCTGAACTCTACTGGTGCTAGGAAAAGCACACATGAGGGTCCCCACCACCTCTTCCTTTTCTGTATGTTCTCAAGCACGAATCAAGCCTAGCAGTCACCTTTTTTTTTCTGATCTCTTGGATCTCAGATTTGAGGAAGCTCAGCTCAATAGATACTAGATATTTGCCATTAGTATCGATGCTCTTCTTTCTGTTTGTTGAGATCCAGAATATCCAGACAGTGCAGTCAATATGAGACAAAATCCTACCCGTGTTTACTTTTCTTAAATTTCTTCCTTTATGAAATATTGATACCAGCAAGATGCTATGCAAGCTGGGTTGAAATCTTGTAGACGGTTAAACTTTTTTTTTCCTAAAAAACCGATTTGCTTATATAACTTCCAGTATTAAAATATCTCGTTTCATATTTGAAACCTTCGTGTTTCCTATTGTAGGGTGACATCGTAAAGGTTTATGCTAATGATCAAGCAAAAATCACTTGCGGTGAGTATTGAAACTGTGAACATGCTGTTCCGCTTGCACTTTGTACGCGTCATAACTTGCGGTAATCATCTTTTTTGCAGATCCTCAAACAAAGGAACTCATAAAGAAAACCCTTGAAGTTGGGCATGTGTCTTATCAAGTCCAACTGCCCGTATGTCTCCTGCCCTTTACAATTATCTACCAATACGTTGTTACTGCTTTTTTGCGATGTCCCAAAACTAAATGAAATGTTTAATCCCATAATAGCAGGTGAGATTCTTAGACATGTGGGAGCCAGCTGTTTTGGCAATAAAGAGGGAAGGTTACAGCATTAAATGTAACGGGCAGCGTGGTGTTGTTCTCACGGAGAAATTTCAGAAAGCAACTGCTGTATGTCCCTACTCTTCAGTATTAGTATTGTTTTTCTTCTGAATGTGGATCTTGGTCTGGAATTGCCAAGGGATTCTGTTGGTTCTTTCGGTACATGACTACCACATTGATTTCCCCAAAATGGACTGAAGGAGAACCAGTTGTAGCTAGGTGTCACTACATACTCACCAGTAATTACCCTGAAATAATTCTGGCAACTTTGTGATGTTCCGTGTGTATAGTCGTGTAGATATCTCTCTTTCTATGCCTGCAAAATAAGAAAGCCCGAAAAAACAGCCACAAACTGTGTGTTTCCTGAGTTCTTTCTGGGACAGGTGATTTGTGTTCCAGCTTACAGGATCCTTCTTCAAGTTTTACTGTGGATAGTGCAGATATGGATTTGATTTATGGATGGGTCATCATCAGAGTTATGCTTGCCACTAGTATCAGACTATCAGTTCCCTAGTTGTGAGGATTGACAAGTTTTGAAACCTCTCCTTCAGCATTCCCTTTCTATCAAACTAGCGACAATTCTTAATTCTGATGGGGCACTGCTTCCTTTATATCTTGTATTTTTCTACAGGAGATCGATACACTCCTACCAAAAAATGTGGGCAGAGCAATAGAGATGACTCATGCATATAAGCTCAATTGCTTAAAACTATACTTCCGTAAACTAATCTCATCATGCTTTGGTTTTATTTTAACCAAAGAATATACTATATTATATGAAATCCAAGACATTCTGTTGCCTTTCAAGTCCTGGTTTCAACAATATTTCCCTTTTACATACAGTATTTGATTTAAACCCGAGCGTCTTAGTTGTTGTTGGATTTGTATGTTGTGATATAACAACAAATTTCATACTGTGCTTTCCAGATTAATATTCCATACGGATACGAGCGTCAGACAGAGTTTTCGATTGTATCAGCTGATGGTGACGAGTATAATCTCCAGCCAGCAGACAATAACATGTGAGTGCCTCTCTGAAAAACCGCTTCACTATAAATAGGCGCAAAGTTTTAATGCGCCCGCCCAAAATTTTTGTTAGCAGCATGGGCTTGTGGCTGCCTGTAGTAAACAACTTCACATGTCAGCGCTTTTTAAATTGAAAATCGACTCGTTTAGTATGATATGAACACAAGTAAGTACGTCGTTTCAGGACTAAATTCCTTATTAAGTATGATAGCTGGAAATACTCCTCCAGATGCCCCCTTCATTTCTCTCCGTGTTTTTTGTGACCGTTGGCATCATGTTAGTTGATTTTATTACTGAAGAGGTTGCAGTGTCATATAAAGTTATAAGCACATACAGTATTATATACCGCTTATTGTGCTGTGTGTTCAAACATTTTCGCAGGTTGCGGGATACGATTGTGCTGGTGCTAAGACTGTTCAGATCCATGGTATGAGCTCATCCATTATCTCTCGCGAAAGCCACACTACATACTACTAACAGCACCACCCTCCATCACCATCTACTGCTGCTGCTATTATTATTTTCCATAACAACAATATCATATCAGTTTGTTTGGTCATCGTGAAGTGATGATGGCCCCCCAGTACTGTATCCAAGCTCACACTAACATCTGACATAAGAGACCCTACCTACTTCCACTAACAAGAAGGTCCCAAAGGTCATACATACTCCCTCCGTTCGGAATTACTTGTCGTAGAAATGGATGTATTTAGATGTATGTTAGTTCTAGATACATCTATATCCGAGACAAGTAATTCGGAACAGAGGGAGTACCTGCTAACACGCTGGGCACGAGAGCATGTGTTCCTTGAACCAACTCATGTGGATACTATTCTTTGTGCAGGCCGTGGAGAAGCGGCGAGGGAGGAAGAAGGGCCTCTTCTTCAAGTAGACCGATCCGATCCGGTGCGGCTTAATGTATATCCGTCCGTGTTTATTCTTCTTGGAGTCAACAATCTACATATGGCTCTGGTGGTGATAGATAGATAGCCTGATAGATGGGCGTGGCGTGCTATATACATATTTTTTTTGGTGGTATGGTATTGTATTTTTTGGTTGTAATCGAACGCTGAAGAACCTTCTGAGATCGTTGTAAATGCCGGGTAGAAATGTAAATGCTGGGTGGTGAGAGGAGATGGTTTCAGATGTCTTGGTAGGACACGGCTGATATGATTATCCAAATACTAGTATACTACTAGTACAATGCTGTGCACGGCTGCCCGGCTGCATCGGGAGCTCCTATTATGCGCTTCAGGCGCCCGTCAGAAGAAACGGCGCCCGCGCTACACCTCATGGTCCGGCCCAACAGGAGAGATTCGCTTCGCTCAGGAATCGCTCTGTTCGCTGGTTCACTGAAAAATAAAACCGGTTCGCTGGGTCTGTGGGTTGACTAGTCACGGTTCATCAGTTGACCGTTCACCTTTTGAAGATTTGTTAGCAAAAAAAGCGAATTCAAAAAAGTAAATTGATTTTGGAAAAGATCCATATTTTTTAAAAAGGTTCATCAATTTTGAAAAGAAGTTGACAAAAAATTGAAAAAGTTCATCAATTCGGATTTTTAATCAATTTTGAAAAAAAACTGTGTATTTGGAAAAAAAGTTCTTGCAATTTGGGAAAAAGTTCACAAAATTTGAATAAAGTTCATTGATTTTGGGAAAAAGAGTTCATCAATTCTGAAGAAATTGTTTGCGAATTCGAGGAAAGGTTCATTGATTTTGGGAAAAAAATGGTTCACGAGTTTGAAAACAAATCCGCACATTTATGAAATAAAAAAACGAAAAAAAAACGTCAGGAAACTCAAGAACCAAAAAGAAAACCCGTGAACTGAAGAAAGAAATAAAAGGAAAAAAAAACATATGTGCACAAGCTAGAGGCTTCGTATTCGCTCCCGTCCCACATCTTTTTGTAGTTTAGCAGGAAAAAAAAAAGGTATATGGGCCGGCCCAGCGGGGCGAGGGGTGCACGCCTGTTTACAGTTTGCACTGTAACCAGTGCCTGAAGCAGGCGCCAAATAGGATATGTTGTCTGCATTGGTAATCCCTCCGTTCCTAAATATAAGTCTTTTTAGAAATTTTAATATGGACTACCCACAGAATAAAATGAGTGAATCTACAATCTAAAACACATTTATATACACAGTGGAAAAACCAGGATGAAAATGAAGGGTGGGCTCAAACTTAACGACGAGAAAAATTAAATGTCATTTTAAAGAAAAATCCATTATTTCATAATCTTTTTTCCGAACAACCTTAAATAATCTCAGATTACTGCAGGAAACATGTACTATTTGCATGAATTTTTTTCTGTGTTTTTGCAATATATTACATTTGGAAAAAAATTGGATCTGTATAGCTGAATAGCCGCCTCCTAGTTCATATGTCCGAATAAGCTCAATTTGTTTTCCAAGATTACTACTGAAAACAATTTTTTATTTGATGGTTTTTTTAGATAATTAAAAATAACAAATTTTGAATCTGTTTAGCAAAATGGTCACTATCTCCTAATCCTTTTTGTTCAAATAAGCTTGAAATATGCTTCTCTTCATATTTGTAAACCTGCAAATAAGTCATGTTGGACATCAATCAACAGTTGATGAACTAGTAGTATTTATGCTACCGGCTTAGCATAATATTTTTGAGGATTTCACGAATAGCCAGGCTAAGTAAGAACGGTACTAGTAGTGGAAAAATTGATTTATTGGAGGGTATGCTTGAGCCCGTTTAAGCCTGCTTAGTAGACTCGCCTCTGTATATGCAAATTCGTATGCGGTCTCTATTGAAAATTTCAAAATGGCTTATTTTTAGAAACGGAGGGAGAGTTGTAGGGATGTGGCGTGCTCGTGGGTGATGATGAGCAGGCTAATGGTGGACTCCTCTCCACTGCTGCTTCTATTGCAGGCAAAAGACATAAATTTGACAAACTATTTCACAAACTAAACTATGTTTGAAAGTACTTCACCCAGCAGACCCCTAATGTGCAGCGCCTAACTGCAAGGCGCTGCACTCTACTGTACAGCGCCTAACACACATGCGCCACATTGTGCAGTGCCTAGCTGTAAGGAGTTGCACTACACTGTGCAGCGCCTAGCTGTAAGGAGTTGCATAGTAGAGTGCAGCACCTTACTGTTGGGAGCTGCACAAAAGGGTCAGGGTGTGAAATATTTTTAAAAACAGTTTAGTTTGTGAAATACTTTCGCTTTGAGGTTAAATTTGTCAATTTTGCCTTGCCACACACCACACCAGTGAGTCCAACCATTACAAGACAATGGTCAACTGCGTGCATGCTGTATGTACACATGTGTTGCGTCGACGTGCTGCCATGTGTACTAGAGTAGCTAAGACCATGCATGCGTGTGATGTGTCACTCTCTGAATGGTCACGTAACGGTGTGAACTGATTAATTGCACGTACACATGGAGGGAGCATCAAGACTTAGACTTTGACCTTGGCAAGTCTGTCTGGCTGTCTGTCTGTCTGTCCGTGTTCACCGTGTGAAAGACTGCCTGAAAAGGACAGGTAGTGCGTTTTCAGATTCAGACATGACTCGATCGGCGTACGTGTGAAAAAAAAATACAAAGATAGGGGAGACTTGACTTGCGCTTAAGCGTCTGTACCCATGGCGGCTGGCACTCCATGGTCGGTTTACACCTGACCTGAGAGTGAGCCTCATCATGAGCTACGTTGCAAGGATACTTGGATACATATCAGATACACGATACGGGGATACGCCCGATACGTCAATTTTTTAAAAACTAGGATACGGGGATATGTCTGTATATACATATTAATTATTAAAGATATGAAAAAATAACGAGTTTTTGGTAGGCAACGTACTGTTTTATTAAAGAAATTGAAGTCTTCACACCTACATACAGAATTCAGAGAAGGAGATGGAGAAAAGAGATCAAAGAAAGAGAGGGAGATGTGAACATACCTCGGGGAGACACGGATGTCTTCTGCTGGCGACGAGCCAGCGACCGATCAGCGTCGATTGGATTGGAATTCACAAGGTGAGAAGGAGAGAAGAACATGTGGGAGAGGAGAGGACTCAAGCTGAGAATTTATGCACAGTTGGAGGGGACGAGCTGGCCCGCTGGGAATTGATGATGTGCGGCGGTGCCAGGAGGGGATCGAGGAGTTTTCAGTTTTTCACGTCTAAACGTATCGCAAAGGTATCCCAGACGTATCAAACACTATTTTATTTTATTTTAAAATCAATAAATCACAGGATACTTACGGGATACGTATCGGGCAGTATCGGGGCAGTATCCGGCTGGATACGCGCACTTTCTGAAGTATCCGTGCAACGTAGATCATGAGACCATGCCTTCAACGTCGTCGATGCATGGGACGGGTAACAGTAGATGCAGACAGAGCAAGACTACTCCCCATGCTGGCACACTTCCATTTTCATTTTGGGTCGGAGCTTCAACTGCCATGTGTGTTCACATCGTAATTTTGACCGAATCTTCTAAAATCACAGTGGGTTGCTTGGACTGCAGTTGATGAGAAACCGTTGATTGGCTAGTTGTGACCCCCACCGCCTTTCTAGGCTTGAACCAAACGAAATATTACCTCCATCCTAAAAGCTTGTCTTAGATTTCTGTGTCTAGAAACATCCGTATCTCAAGAAAACTAAGACAAGTAATTCAGAACGGAGCGAGTACAATATTAATTCATGAATCGAAGCACCGGAGCAAGTCGAAGGCACGCCGCCGTCGAAGCCGGGTAAACCTTGTTGTAGTAGACAGTCGGAAAGTCGTCATGCTAAGGCCCCAAAGGACCAACACACCAGTACAGCAACAACCGCGCTGATGAAGAGAAGCGTAGATCGAAAGGCCCCAACCAGTAGACACACGAACGCAGACTGGATCCAAGCGGATCCATCGAAGACAAACGCTGACCAAATCCCACGAGACCCGCTGGAGACATACCTCCACACGCCCTTCGCCAATGCTAGAAGCACCGCAGAGACAGGGGCTAGGCGTGAAGAACCTTATTCCATTTTCATGGAGCTGCCGCCGCCTCATCTTCTTGAATAGAACACATAACCTAACAAAACTTAAAAAAAAACATCTAATAACCTGCCGGCAAGGTCCTAGATCCACCACGTCTCCATGGTCCTAGGATTACATGAGGCGAGGTAGACCGGCGCCAGCGCCGACGAGAGGCTGGAGAAACCCTATCTCTGGTTGCCATTGGTCGCACGAGCGAAGGCATATGTCCATCTATTTACTCGTCACTATTAAAGATAGATAGGAAGATAGGACATGATGAACGTAGAAGGCATAGACCAATTATTTTTGGACAAATATGACGACCATAAAAGCGTTGTGTACCCAAACATCAGGATATTGGCTTATTAGCGAGAATGCAAGGAGTAACAAAGGCATGGTGGGAATCCAGATGGAAACAGACGAGGGGGTTACCGAGACCTGAGAGAGTCGTCCTCCAAATGAACTATTCCCTCCATCTCAGTGCATCTAACGAAATTAAATAATCCTAAAACGTTAAGACGTGAAACATAATACTACTCCCCCGTCACGGTTTATAAGGCGCGGTTCAATTTTCATGCATTTTCATAATAGGAGAGGTTTAAAGCGTGCTGGTAATTAATGTTAAGTTAATTACTAGTTGCATGCATAGTAATTAAACCTCATCTATTAATTGGAGGACCAATGCATGCAATTTCTGCAGCATGCTATTGAGATTTGAAGAGGTCTTCTAATTAATAGCACGTTTTTAGTTGAGAAAAGAATGATGTGATTGGCCTCATCCGCAATTTAATTTTTTTTCTAGCCCAATCTATTTGCGTCTAGGTTGCAATGCACCTTGTAAGGTGCCTAATGCACCTAGATGGAGGGAGTATTTGTTTTAGACATCCTTTTAGATTCGTTTAACAAAAATACCACTGCACCATGGTGCTCGGGAGCCAAATTGCCACTCCCATGTTTACGGAGTACATTCTTTGAAATTGTCTCTCTCTATGATTACGGAGTACACCATGATGTGTATCTTCCGTTGCTGGAATAATCATTGGTACACACACAGATGAAGTATATATGCATCCAACATGTAAGCATCCAAATGCATCCCTACCGGACCACACTATGATAGATAGATATACTTTTGGTTTCGAGCATAGCTTGGCCCGTTGTAGATGGATGTAGCGTTGGTTGCTAGCGTGGTGTACGTTTGCACAGCTGTGCGTCTGCCTCTTGTGTTCGTGTAAAGCTTAGTAAAAGCCATTGGCTCCCTCATGACCTGGATTGCATCGTCACTGGGGCGTGTTTGGTTCAAGTTTTGAACAATAGTTGCATTGCATACACTTCTCAACCCAGCCTGGTTGAGCAAAAACAGCCCCAAATGCGTCATCTGCAAGTTGTTTGGTTGCCTGCATCGAGGGTCGCTGCATTAGGTAATACGCAAGTGCACTTTGTTTGTTACCTGCATTAGCCCAAGTGGCACATGAATACGGTATTTGGTTGCCCGCATGAGGTGTGATTAAGAGCTATTACTTGCACATAGCACACAGGGTTAAGAGCTAGCAGAGGGAGGGGAGAAGAAATGCAGTGTGCGCCGGACCATGGCGACTGCGGTGGATAGTGGCTGTGGCGCCGTGTCCGACATGACAAGCATGGAGTCGTCGACGAGCGACACAGTCGATGAACTAGTTGCGGTGCTCGCGCAAAGACAGTCGACAGAGGAGGAGAATGCAGTGCTTGCGTCATGGTATCGTCAGTGCAGTGGACGAGAGAGTAGGCCGAGATGATCGATGCCGAAAACGACTCCAGTGTAGTAGGGCGAGAGAGAGGAGGCGAAGATGATCGACCCTGTCGGCGGCGCGGCGAACTGCAGTGTGCGCGGAGGCAGATGAGTAAAAAAGGCAGTGTGCGCGGCATTGTAGCGTCAATGCAGTAGGAGGATGACAGAGAGTAGGCCGAGATGAGCGACACCGGAAATGACTCTAGTGTAGTAGCACAGGGGCAAGGAGATCAAGGGGAAGGGGTTCGGCGTCGAGAGGGACAAATAGGAGGGCTCTGAGCAGAGGACAGAGGAGCTCGACATGGCGGCGTCAGTGCAGTAGACTGCTGTCCAAAGAGAGATGAAACTACGACCGTCGAAACCAAAAATTTACAACACAAATGTTGTGAGGAACTGCGAGATTAGGCTGCTGGTCAAAAGAAATTTCAAATGATCGATCGCGACGAATCAGACAAAATTCGTCCAGAATAGCTCCAATCGGGAACACAAGATTAAGAAATTACGGCCGACGAAACTACGAACTGATCGCCTGAATGAAACCGTAGCATCGAGGTGCATCCTTTTCGTGTAGAGCTTACCTCGAACCGAAGCACCATTGTGTAGATCAGAGGGGCATGGAAGAGAGAAGATTAGGGAAGAACTGAATGGAGGTTGAAGAAGACACCAGGTAAACAGCTCGCATCCCACCCGTTTCTCTTGGGCCCGCTTGCTGCGCTTCCGCTCGGCGTGGCTATAGAGAAACTGCCGATTTCTGTGTTGCCAGTGAGCAGGCCCAAAGATGCTTTAAAAAGCATGCGATGCAGACCCAATAGTAAAATCAGGCAACCAAACAGCCCGTTCCTTTCCGCTCGGGCCTGACTGGGCCTCGCACATCTATCGGCTGATTCGGCTGATTCACCCATGTCCACTGTGGATGGATTGGTACGTGAGAGCGAAGGCCCTAGAGACTGTTCTTTACACCTGTCGGCATGGCGTGTGTCCATCCATATGCGCCATGCATCGGACCACTAGCTAGCTTCCACGAGAGATAGATCCGGTTTTTGTTTTTCATTTGGGGCCATGCATGCATGTGTGCGTGGACCACACATTCCTGGGGTGGATGGTTTAGGGTCTCTTTAATTCAAAGGATTTTGATAGGATATTTGAAGGATTAGAATCCTTAGGAATTTTTCCTACATTGATCATTTGATTCGTAGGATTGAATCCCGTAGGATTTTTTCCTAAGGATTCATTTGTACTACATTTCACAGGAATTCTAACATCCACTCCAACCTCTTGAAAGAAATCCTTTGTTTTTCCAGTGACACAATCAAACAAACTCAAATCCTATAGGGATCCAATGGACGTGCCATTTCAATCCTACGTTTTTCCTATTCCAGTGTTTTTACAATCCTATGAATCAAAGAGGCCCTTATGGGTGTGATAAACCATTCATTATTTGCACATTGTTCATATTCGCGAAATGCACGCCTGTATTTTATGTATATAATGTACGATAGAGTCGTAGGGCTTGCTGCGACGTATGCGGAGGGAAGAGATAGAGAGAGATAGATGGTGTTTGTTTGTATTCGTGTTTGTGTGTGAGAGAGAAGGGTCTGAGGTGGGCTGAAGCTGATGTGGCGAACATGTCCGAACTGCCCAATTTCTTTCCCACATATGAGACAGGTTTGGGGAAGTCCAGATTGTCCAAATATATTGGGCAGGTTTGTGAAGGCCCATGGAATAGGCGTTTTTGGCTTCGAACAAGGTCATGATAGTATGAAATTTTTTGAGGAGTGCCCTTGGAGATGCTATAGTGCCAACATGCACATGGTATAGTCATATATGGTGGGATATAGACATGAGCAACGGCAGCTTAGCTCGGTAGCCCGACATCCGGGCGGGGTTGCGCTGGGCTTGGGCTCTAAATTTTAATCGAAGTTTAGAATTGACAAATACTATGAACCCGAACGAAAGGAAATACGTACATACATACATACATACATAGCTGCGTGAAGGCAGACATGGAGCGGACAAATAAGCTAATGATGTCGGTGTCAGCGAGGCTTCTCCACGGAGATATACGTGCGTCATACACGCACACGTCATGCGTGATATCAAGCTCGATTGATCGATCTAGACAGAAACAGAGAGAGACCTGGCTGGCACAAATTCTGTCTTCGATCGCCAGAAGCAATCCAAGGCAGGCCGAAATCACTGTTTTGACCTTGTCAGAAATTTAAGTCGCAAACTGAACCCGACGGGAAAGTATTTCACGATTTGACCCTTTTAGAAACGCCAAGGCCCGCGGCGTTTCTGATGAACGCCGCGGCGTTCATCAGAAACGCCGCGGGCCTTGGCGTTTCTAAAAGGGTCAAATCGTGAAATACTTTCCCGTCGGGTTCAGTTTGCGACTTAAATTTCTGACAAGGTCGCGGCGTTCATCAGAAACGCCGCGGGCCTTGGCGTTTCTAAAAGGGTCAAATCGTGAAATACTTTCCCGTCGGGTTCAGTTTGCGACTTAAATTTCTGACAAGGTCAAAACAGTGATTTCGGCCTCCAAGGCAAGGCAGCTGATCCATCAATCTTGGGCTTCATTTTCATGCATGCGTACGTCAGCCTTGCTCCCGTCACCGTGGTGACGCATGCATGCGGTCGATGAGCTGAGCTCTCCTTGCTCGTTTCTTTTTCTTAGGTCAACAAATAATCAATCCACACGAGTAGACATACGTACTAGTCCTACTTTGCTTGCACTCGCTGAATTAATGCCGCCAACATGGAGATCGAGCTTAGTTGCATGGAAAAAGTCCAAAACAAACCTTCAATTTGTAGGCAAAAGCTAAATCAAACCCCGAACTCTTAATCCCTGAAATCAGCACACCAAACTCTCTAATCCCGGTCTATTTTAAACCTTCACAGAATATAGCCGGGATTTGCCGAATTGGGCCGACCCAGTAGCGTAGTTGCTCGCGCGCGCACTAATCTAGTCTTTTCTTAGTTTCTTCCTTTTTCGTTTTCATTTCATTTTTCATTTTTACACATGTCTAATTTTTCTCAGTACCCAAAGTACATTTTAACGCACACATAGAATATTTTTGGATAAACTTTTGATATTTTCAAATATATTACGTACATTTATAAATTACATGTTTTCAAAACTTTTTGAATACATGGTAGTATTTTTTCAACTACATGTTTTACATTTTCTTAATGATGATAAACAATTTATCAAACTAAACAACACTCTTTTACGTGGTTAAACATTTTTAAATTTGCATACACTATTTTCAAGGAAATGCCACATATATTCTGTTAAGGTTTTGACACATTTTTTTACATCACGCGAACATTTTTTTACATTGTAAACACATTCTTTTTAAAATGTCACAAACACATTTTTTGGAACTCATGATCATTCCTGAAATGTTACATTTTTTAATGTATAAAAAAAATTTAAATCACACAAATATTATTATACATTGTATAAATATTTGGATCGGCTCGTACATTTTTTAAAACTTGTGATATTTTTTAGATGTCACAAAATATTTTCAGGTTTCAGAAAATGTTTATGTATCAAAACGTGTCCGCACTTTAAAATTTTGTTCAGGTTGCAGAAAAAATTTACGTTTCTAAAAGTGTTTGCACTTTAAAATTTTGTTCAGGTATAAAAAAATGTTTATAAAGGTGTTCGCTTTTTCAAAATTGTTGGTTTTTGAAAAGTATTCGAAATTTTCAAAAAGTGATTTTTTGATAAATGTGATTTTTGGGAAATCACGAACGATTTTTTAAAATGATAATAGAGTTGATTTTTTGTGAAATACGAAATTCCAAACAGTTTTAAAGAACACAAAACGAATTTAATTTGTGCGAAAAATAGAAACCAGAAGCATATTTAACTTTTGAACAATTTTAGAAATGTGCGGACATTTTTTAAACTATACGAATTCTTGTTGTGTTATAGTGGGCCGGCCCAATTTTAGTCCGTGAGAGTAGCTGGAATCCCGGCCAGGATTGTAGTCTTTCTAGCGTGCCAAACAGGTCTAGGGTCCAAAATAGACCGGGATTACAAGTTCAGAGTGCCAATTTCCGGGATTCAAAGTTCATGGTTTGATTTAGCTTTCATCTACAACTTCAAGGTTTATTTTGGACTTTTTTCTAGTTGCATGTCCATTCAGCACGGCCAAGCCCATCATTACTCACGACTGGTAAACAGCAACAGCACACCGGCAACAGCTTAGGTCAGTGCTGTCTCACATTTTATTTTCATCAGAACATCTTCAGCCGTTTCGGTCCCCCGGGGCTTGAAATAGCGCTGCCCGGGGGCGAACGGATGATAAATTCGACGTGTGGCCGATTGGGTCCCAGCCATCGCCCCAGGACGCCGTTTTTTGAAAAATGAAATCGGTCAAACACAACACAAATTCGTTCAAATTAGACGATTTCATTGATATTTGTAAAAAACTTAAAAGCACAAATTAAAACCTCAAAGTAAAAAACGACGACTATGCCTAGCACTACCCGCTGCCGCCTCCCGCGTTCTACATGCCGAGGAGCCTGTAGAATCGGGTGTAGTCGCCGCCGCCGTCGTCGTCATCGTTGCCGCAGTGCTGCGTGCCGCCGCCGTCCCTGCTGCACCCCTGACCAGCGTCGCCGATGCGCGTGGGGTTCGATGGCCCAGGCGCCCAAGTGGCGTCTCCTGCGGCTCCGGCTTGACGGGGCGGAACGCCGACAAACCGGAGGAAATAGAGCCAGAGCCCGACGATGAGCAGGTCGCTGTCTCCATTCACCGCGGCGTCCATGAGCTACCATGGCGTCAGGAGAAGGAGGAGGGCGCCGGGTACTCCAGGCGCGGCGTGTTGCCAGCCTCGATGTTCTCGAGGACGGCTTCGAGGGTGCGGCCGGGGACGCCCCACCATTGGAGCCGCCCCTCAGAGTTGAGGCGGCCGCGGGGCTCGACGTCGTTGGTGGAGGCGATCTGCTCCTCGTGGCGCCGCTCGAAGTACGCCGTCCACATCGTGTTGCTATCGGGGGCGTACCTCGGTTGGTTCCACTGCGGCTCCGGTAGCAAGGACCGGATGTGCGCGACTTCGGCGCGCCGAGCAGCTCCGGTGGGCGCGGGCGGCGCTGAGCCTCTAGGTACCCGGCACCCGCATGTCCGGGGGCGCCAGGTAGTCGGCCTCGTAGAGGAGGTGCGCCTCGTGCTCGTGCAGATGGCGATGGACGAAGCCGTTCGCGGTCGCACCGTTGCTTGGGAAGCGCTCGGTCATTGCCGTCGCCGCGGAGAGAGTGGGAGAGAGTGGCGTCAGCGACGAGAGGTGGAGAGAAGGGCATCGGTGGCGAGAGTGCATTCACCGGCGAGGGGGGGTGGGTTTTATAGCCGCGGATGGGCAGTGGAAGGCTGCCGCCGTGTGCCGCGTGGCGGGAGCGGGCGGGACGCGCATCGCCGCGCCTTCACTGCACCGTCCATGAGGCATCAATGGAAGGCTGACCGGCGCGACAGCCTTGGCATTGATTCCTGCGGGAACCGAGGCGATGAGGACTAGGAAGGCAGTGAGTTGCTGACTCCATGGGCCCACTTCTTTTTGCGCCAAAAATGTTTCCCCCGGCGCCCCTAGCACGCCGGGGTTCGGTCTGGGTCCGCCGGTGCCAAATTCAGACCTAACCGGCAAAAATTGGGCTTCTGGGGACGCGACTGGACCGAATTTTGGGTGTAGACGACGAAAAAGGGCCTGGGGGGGGGGGGCATGTTGGGGGCGCGGCTGGAGACGCTCTTATGTTTTTCTCTCCTTCCACTCTTCTTGCTTCGCCACTTGTGTCGCCCCCTTGCCTCGTTGTTGCCGAAGTCGGTGACGCGCTGCGTCGAGGATGGGGAGGCGGGGATGCGGTGGGCTCGGGATGGGAAGGCGTGGAGCGGCGATGTCGCTAGAGGCGGGCCGAGAAGGGGCGGCAGAGGAACTGCGGCAGGCACCGGCATTGCAACATCTTCCAGGATGGTGAGATGGAGGCCACCAACTTGAGCTGTTTGTTTTTGTTGCTTCAACCACCAAAAAAATGTTGTGAGGACCTATGGAGGGCCCCTTGCTGCGAGATCTAGGAATTTGTCGGGCTTTGCTCCAATAAGCCCGACCCTAACGATCCGGGCCCAACCTAGCCTGGCCACAAAACTGTACTATTATGTATTTTTTTTGCGGTTGAACTGCAGTTGAACTGTACTATTATGTATATTAATACATATTTCATATTTATAAGTATTATTGTGGGGTGTATATATATAAATACATCGTTATAACTACATTCATTTCTAAAAACTATATTCAGGGACATTTCGAGATTCCGGCCAGTCTATCGGGCTTTGGTTCGAGCCATCAGGCCCATGCCAAGGGCTATTTGCTGGTGTTGCTCGTACAACCACATTTTTCGAATCTATGGCAAAAAGGGACGCTGCTACAAAGCAAACCTTGCCCAACCAAATATAATTCACCACAGATTTGGTGCGGTGGTAAATTAAGTTTTGGCCGTGAATCAAAATACCCGTCGATATTTCCATAAAAAAGAGATAATATTCGTGGATATTTCTTGGTGCTCCCTGTCTCGCATGCATGTGTACTCACCAGTGCAACCACATATATTTCATAATATGTACATATATTTTAATACTCTAGTGCTCGTATGCGGTGTCCACACATATATCTAGCTACTTAGGCATATTTTCCACATCCTGGCCTCCCCTTATCCGCGGGCGCGCGCACACAGCACCCATCTGTCCGCCTCCCATTTAAGCCACACCACTCCAGTCCTCCTACCTATCATCCTTTGGAATTCTTCATCTCCTACCTCCGTCTGTCTGCTCCATGAAAAACAAAACACTCACTCCAGCTAGCTAGCAGCTGCCTTCTTGTGTTCATAAACCCTCACTCCTCCTCCTCACCCATCTCCCCCTCCATCCTTCTGGTTGCATTTCGACCATCGGTCGAGATGGAGACGCAGGCGAAGGCGGCGAGGGGCGGGAAGAGGAGCAGGACGAGCGGCGGCACGATGGCGACGAGGGTAGTGGAGAGGAAGGAGGCAGAGAGGGAGAGGAGGCAGCACATGAAGGTGCTCTGCGCCAAGCTCACCTCCCTCATCCCAAAAGAACACTTCTCCAACCCTGTAAGACCACAAAAAAGTACTCCATATGTTGTACAATTTGTTACCCTTTTAGCTGAATAATGGGACACTTAGTTAGCTGCTTCTCTGGCCCAGAAAAAAGGAGCAACATGAACACGTTTAGTTATTCTGAAATCTTTCAATTAGTGGCGTCAAAAAAAAGTCAGGAGGGTTTGTTGTGTGTATATATGGACATTTGTTTCACTCTACCCAATCCAGTATATAGTAATTAAGTATAGTCCTTCTCATCACATGAAATATCGTAATCAACGGGCCAAGGCAATTGAGTTCTATGTACGGCCGGGCATTTAATTTTGTTGGAACGTGTTGCTTTCCCCATGAATTGTGACGTAGGAACGTCAACCTATTAACTATTTTGTAAACATTAATTCTTTTTCCCGTTGAGATGGACAACCGAAGCTAGCCAAACAGATACAATCACGCTATGGACCTCACGTCCAGGTGTACAAAATAGTAGTAATATTGAAACATAGAAATTTCTAAAGTTCATCTCGATATATTTTCCTGGCATACTCTGAATATGCAGCCTCAAGTTCCCAGGAGATATCCAAGACAGTGTCATGTTTGAAATGCATATTTTTTTTGTTCCGAGCTTGCAAGAATCATTTTGTTCATCTCTCAAAAACTGAGCTCGGAATTCGGATATCCATGAATATATAAGAGAATACATATAATGCTTTGTTAATTTTGTGCCTCCATTGGACGTATGAGGTCTTATGTGGCTCTTCACGCAAATATTTCTTACCTATTAATAATATTTGCTCCGTCCCATATTAATTGTCACTGAAATGGATGTATCTACGTCGAGATACATCCGTTTCAATGACAAACTAATATGTGACGGAGGGAAAGTAAATTAACTAAAGGTCAAGCTAACAATAAATTGTTGTAGTACAAATCTGAGAAGATTTCAAATACTTAAGAGGACAAATATCTCACTCGTTGAAATTACTATCAGGGTGACAAATGGAACTCAAGGATGGGCCGTACTAGACAACTAGAAATAGGACAAAACATCACATAGCAAGTACAACTCCGATGCAGATATTAGGAACATTTCTGAGAAATAGAAGAACTAATCCCGGATTAAGAACCAACTAAGGATGAAGCATTGATTAACAAAAATAAAGATGCACATTGGACGAAAATATGATACAGTAAGAGATTCTCAAATGTTAAGGAAGCATGAATTGTAGGTACGTATATGAAAACATTTGGGTGGCACACATAAACCATTAGCGTATCAAACTCTCTGTCAAGTAGAACAAAAAGTCTAAAGAGAATCCATGGTTAGTTTTACAAGTGATGATTTGATAATATTTCCAAAATCAGAATATTATTATGTGTGGTCATGTGCATTCAGGATGCATAGATCCAGGAAATATAGCTCTTTCATTATCAAAATAAGATGACTTATCCTTGCAAAACAAATAAACGTCCTTTGATATTTTTGATATTTTTTCTCATATTTTTCTAACATTGTTGGACTTTAAATGTGTATATAGGATACGATGACCCAGCTAGGCAGCCTCGATGAGGCTGCGTCATACATCAAGAAGCTCAAAGAGAGGGTGGACGAGCTGCAACATAGGAGGAACTCTGCACAAGCAATGGCTGCCGCAAGAGGGGCTAGTGGTGCCTCAACGCCCACCACCACCCCTACCACGAGTGGTGGTGCGGGGTCACCAAAAGGAAAGAAACATTGGGAGGCATTGGCACCGGTGGTGGAGGTGCAACAACACAATGATACAAGCATGGATGTGGTGCTGGTATGCAGCACAGAGAGGCCGATCATGCTCCACCAGGTAATCACAATCCTCGAGGAAGAAGGCGCCGAGGTCGTCAATGCCAATCACTCCGTTGCTGGCCACACAATCTTCTACACCATACACTCCCGGGTATGTACATATATAGGTATAGCCTTTCACATCTACACAAGAAAATACAACCCATGTTGGAAAATATTAGGCACACATGAGTCCGAGTACATTTTGACCATAACTATTTACTTGCTGTGTCCATATCTATTGGAGGGATTCACGTGTGTTTCTAGTGTACCTACACATATTGAAGTAAACTAATGGTATATACACAAGTGAAAGACACAAAGGGAACATGAAAGTGATGCATGTACATATACATGAAAAATATGGAACCGTAGATTCCTCTCTATGTAGGAAGAGATAAAATTGAGGAAAGCTAGATAAAGAGTTTGAAAATGACCTTAGATATACACATGTGCCACACAAATTTTAGTTCCTTTCTTTTTCTCTTCCCGGCCCTCCATCTGCTAGAATTTATGTCTTAAATTTAATTTACCGTGACTGGAAAAAGTCTTTAATTGTATGATTAAGAACTTCTTTCCATCTAAATATAAATCTAATTGGTTATCTACCTTTTCCATGAAATTAACATGGGTTAATTAGTTGCGTCAATTAATTTCCTCTCTTTATCTTGTGCAGGCCTTTAGCTCGAGAATTGGCATAGATGTTTCAAGTGTTTCTGAAAGACTGAGAGCATTGGTATGATAGTAAATTTATTTGTATAAACTATATATCCCATAACTATATATAAAGAGAAAATCCCGCATATGGTACATATGTCTAGTTATTAGCTAGAAGAACAGGATGGAAACACACTTCAGTAGCTATATAACATCTTCTTCATGTTGTTTTCACAACATGATCAATGTATGGAAGAGGATGTTGACTGATCTGCGATTTATCACTGACTTTTCGGCTGTCACGGCTTGTTGTTCGTTGCTGGAGTATTTTCAGAATAAGTTTATATTCATGTATTGCTCGATATTCCGGCTATGTGATTGCATGGTGCAGATGCCCAAAATTATCCCCAACTTTCTCGAATGTAATTTGCTTCTATTGTATGGTCTGCTTAATTTTTTGCTCCATTTAATCATCGCACATCTGGGAGCAAAAGAGCGTCAATACTGCAAGATATTCTAGCATTAACTATATATACCATGCAGGAGATGTTGTTTTTTCAGGCAACTATATACAATATATAGGGTAAGACGAAATTCATTATTTAGGGGAATGAACTTTGTTCCCACAACATCCAGAACTTGAGATTGAAAGTTAAGTTAATTAGTATCCTCTAGCGAAAGCAAACCTTGGCAAAACAGAAGAAAATACAATATGTGGCCATGTGGGAAATGTCAAACAAATATATGCTGACTAAAGTATCAAACAAAGGAGTATGTCAAAAGATATGTTGACTAAAGTATCAAATAAAGGAGTATAATATACGGTAAGACCGAGCAAATATTAGAGAAAGGGATGGATGAAAGTGAGAGGCTGATGTTACTGCGTCCATGCATGTAAACGTGCTGAATACTATTATGTGACGGCTTTTGGTTCTGGACCCATTCAATACTTCACTTTCTTCCTCGACGTCAAGAGAGTGGGTGATTGGGGAGAGCCTGATGTGGTTGGACGAAAGCTCACCAGGAAAGAACACGTCCGTTTGTTCATTTTATAAATTTAGCAATCGAAAATGACATTTCTCTAAAAAGAAGAAAAAGCAAGTGAAGGTGATTGGTTGATAGCTAATCGGCACTTTTGAGAATCACCACTTTCTTAAAAATTGCATCCACTTTGGTTTCTTATAACTTAC
The DNA here is from genome assembly GCA_963921465.1 of Triticum timopheevii. Lineage (NCBI taxonomy): Eukaryota > Viridiplantae > Streptophyta > Magnoliopsida > Poales > Poaceae > Triticum > Triticum timopheevii. The sequence goes on along the minus strand of OY997266.1, from coordinate 2,728,986 downwards.
TCGTGTCAAGCATGAAGCACCAATATTTATATAAATTCAGTGTTTAAAATTTGCTGGGTTATTTTTTTAGTGTCTTTGCCAATAAATATTTCGTTACAACTAGCTATACTAATGTCGCTCTCGCAGACTTCCATCACACGAAATCCATGACACATTGCTCCATCTTCAATTAATTGCTACTAGCTAGTATACTGTAAAAAGCTGAAATATGGTGAATCGACAACTCATATGCATGTCGATTTCAGTGTACTAGTGTGAATGCAAATAGATCGATATGTGGCAAGTCAAACCATCCGTGTATAAAATGGCGCACATACACACGTAGCGACATGTCAGTTGAACAATGGAATGTTACATTAGATAATCTATGCACGTGATATAATTGATAAATTAAATTGGCCCTTTTTCAGAAGCTCGCGGGCCAAGAATTAATGTCTCTGCTTGAGAACTTTAACAAAGTCAACACCATTGTTTGAGAAAACGGTGACCTCTCCGGTGTTGAACTTGGCTATGTCTTGAGAGTGTGGGAGTAATATTTAAGCCAGACTCGAGGGGTATTTGGCAAATTGTTCTGCTTGGTACAAAGGAAAAGAAGAAATTACCATTTTACCGGTGAATGAAAAAAATGAGTCCCTACAATGGTAGGACATATGTACAATGCTTTGCTGAGCTGCCGGTCTGCATTGCAGGGACCTTGCTTTGCTTCACGGGGCTGAAGAGCATGGGCGATGGGCAGTATTTGGCAAATGGCGATATAGGTGGTGGCCTCCACACTCCCTACACCAGCTGCCCTGGTCCAGTGAATCCAGCACTTATCTGAATGGAGGTAGCGAGCAGAAGATGATGATCAACTGTACGTGCTTGTACGTGCACATGTGTTCGGCCTTGCATAGGGTGCAGTGCGTCAACGTCCTCTCTGTGGTAGCATGCATGCATGCATGCCCTCATCTACTTGTCTGATCAATGGGGCAAGTGAATGCTTGTGATTTGTCAAGGCAATTTACTGAAAAGCCGAGCATATGGGAGGATCAAATGAAGAAAAGAAAAATCCATGCGGCGCGTATTGATATGTACTACGAGCAGAGACATGCATGTGGCTTTTCATATCAAATGCAAACATCAGGCAACAGTGTACATACAAATGGGCGATTCTCCAGTCTGAACTAATTAGTTGAATAGATGGAACATTTGTGAAGACTTTGACTTTGCATGGCTGCGTTCAACACTCAAGTCTACATACCTAAGAAGACAAAGGTGGTTAATGATGGAGATGGAGCTGTACCAATGGCGGCTTCCACATCCACATGCCCTACACATGGAATCCAAGGAAAAAAGATAAAGAGGCCTAAATGAGCAAGGCCCTATAGCTTTTGTGCTAGCTGTCTGTGGGGCCCGGCAGATAGCTGTGTGTTTTTTCCTGAATGTATATATATTTTTAGAAAATGATAAATTTGTTTTGCGAGGAAAACTTTCAATCTATTCATCAACTATCAAGGTAGTACAAAGAGCACCAGAAGTAAAAAAATACATCTAGATCCGAAGACCACATACCAACACCACATACCAACGACTACAAGCACTGAAGTGAGCCAAAGACGCACCGCCGTCATCGCCCCTCCCTTATCGGAGCCGGGCAAACCATGCTGCAATAGACAGTAGGGAAGTCGGCATGCTAAGACCCATAGAACTAGCGCACCAGGACAACAACCGCCGCTGATGAAAATGGAGGGTAGGAAATGTGTGCTTGATGTGCCAAACACTTCGAGTTGAAAGCAATCGAAGTGTTTGAAAGGGAAAAAAATTTGGAGGCTGGGAAATGGCGGCTTTGAGTTTGTACGTCATCCGACGAGCCTCCAAATACATATATAAAACACTTCATTTGTATTATGATGACTGCAGATATTACTATGCTATAATTGCTTTTATCTAATGGAGCACACACATGGAGCAAAAAAAAAAACGTATCATATGAACTAATTAATTGAGCACACACATGGAGCAATCAAGACTTTGCAAGTCCGTTTGTGTTCACAACTGAAAGTCTAGCTGAAGAAGATAAAAGGATATGGACTGCCTCTCTCACTATGCAGTCCATCCCTGGCTGACGTAGCATGAGAATCAAAACATTGTCAATAAAAATGTATAGACAAGCCAAATTGCCACTCTCACGATTATGTACCTTCCTTGCAACTGTCTCTCTCTATATATTTCTTCCGTTGCTGACACAGCTTAATCATCATTTGAACACAAATAAGCAGCCAACCGGAAAGGATCCAAATGCCTACCGGACGGACCACACTACACATAATTTGATTTGGAGCATGGGCCTCACTAGTACACAGTGTATATGCTGTAGATGGATGTTGCATTGGTAGAACAGCTAGCGTTGTGTCCGTTTGCACAGCTGTGCCTGGCTTTTGTGCTTTTGTGGAAAGTATAAAAGCCCTGCCTGCCTAATGATATGGACTGCATGTCTGCATGCATGTGCACATCTATCCGCTGGGCGCCTGTCCGTGTGGCTGGATTCGTACGTGAGAGACAAGGCCCTAGCTAGAGATTGTGTACACATGTCTGCACGATATGTGTCCGTCCATCCGTTGTCATCCGGCCACTTGCTTAGCGTCCACACAAGAATAGGACGATTTTATCTTCTGCTTCCATTGGAGCCATGCATATGCATGCATCAATGAGGCATCCAGTCTCGTTTATTGCACATTTGTCCAAGGCAAGGACTAGTGCCCTAATGTGCACGGCAGCCATATGGCGTGTGGGCCAACAAACACAGGCTGAGATAGGGTATGTTGTGTACTCTGACTGAGTCTTTGTACTAATTAACAAACTAAGATGACAGTGTCACGAAATAAATTTGGTATGAGTAAACTCGATCAAGTAAAGCTGACGGTTATAAATGTCACCAGCATGTTGTTTAACCATGCATACGTATCGTTTGGCACTCCTAGCTATGCCATACATACATACATACATACATACTCCTCCGTCCTACTTTCTCAGTTTCCTAAATACAAGTCTTTGTAGAGATTTCACTATGAATCAAATACGGATGTATATAGATGTATTTTACAACATAGATTCACTTATTTCGCTATGTATGTAGTCCATAATAAAATCTCTACAAAGACTTATATTTAGAAACGGAGGAAGTATAATATAAGAGCATTTTTAACACTATACTTTTATATTATGAGACGGAGGGAGTGCATGCGTGTGACACGATATTGGATGGATTGAGAGGCTACCGGAAGCAGGAAACGGAAATGTTACTAGGGTCTACGTGAGGATGGACACGGAGAGATGCACAAAGGCAGTGTCTGCGTCAACCAGCCTCCTCCACGAAGCTCTGTTAATTAGTGCGTCATGCACGCAAACGTCATGCAGCACGCATGCATCGAGCTTGATCTACTTACACGCACACACAGAGGCACCTGGCACGCTTCCTAGCTACGTATATGGACCGGTACGTACGGTCGATCGCCAGAAGAAATCAGAGGCAGCTAGCCGATGAATATTGGGGTTCACGCCCCGCGTACGTCAGCTTTGCTCGCGTCACCGGCGTGACGCGTGCATGCGATGAAAGAATGCAGCAGGGTGTCTCTCTCCCTCGCCGTCTCTTTTTCTCCGGCCAACAATTAATCGGTCCACACTACTACTCCCTCCGTTCCCAAATACTTGTCTATCTAGGCATTTCAAATGGACTCAACATACGGATGTACGTAGACATATTTTAAAGTGTAGATTCACTCATTTTGCGCCGTATGTAGTCGCTTGTTAAAATCTCTAGAAAGACAAGTATTTAGGAACGAAGGGAGTACTTGGTAGACAAATCTTGCTTGCACAAAATTTTCCCGCCACCCACTGCACTGGGTTGATGCATGGATCGGGCTTAACTTCGTGTCCAATCAACACCTTCCAACCCATCATTACTCACAACTACAAGTAAACACCAATAGCAACAGCACAGCAGCAAACAGATGAGTAATAAGCACTGCTCCTTTCCTCTTTCTCAGAAGGCCTATCTAAATTACTACCATCAGAAACTTTCAATTTGTATGGCTCACTTTCTTGGAACATGTAAATATAGCTATGTTCACATTAAACTATGTCAACTTTTTGTTCTCAATGTCGAATCAACCATTGCATGAAGGAGCGAGAAGGCCATGCATGTGACATTAGGCTACCCATAGTGGGAGTAACATAAGTGGTAACATATGCAATGTTACCATTCTAATTTACTCCTCACTATGACCAGCCTTACTAGTAGTAATATGTTGTCTAGCACTTAACTAGGTCCTCCTTGATTGATGTGATTTGCAACATAAGCCCAATAAAGTAGAAAGAAGGGAACAACTTACGTCTCCGTTCATAGTCCTTGCCTGAGACTTTTTTTTTCTTTGGACAAGAGACACATCACGAAAATAAACTTGGAGCAACTTTATAGACATTGAATTGCAATGCAACTAAGGAAAAACACGAACAAAAAGCAAAATTACAAACCCGTCCAAGCACTTTGCGTAATATCCCTTGGACACGAGAAGAAGATTGCAATGTGACCCACACTCATCAGCAAGGCTCCAACACTAGACCAAGCTCGCGAGAACCAGTAACACAATCATCGAGCTCACCATTTGACCAAAACAGTCGGGGGCGCAACAGCTTGCAAACCACAGTTAAGGAGCACATGACTGAGAAGCAGCATGTTGTCCAGGTCAGACGTATGTAACCCATCTCCGACACGGCAATGGAATCCAGTAGGTTGGAAATGAGCACACCTTGGCCTCGCCGACCGACGCCTCGACAATTGTAGAATCAGTGAATAAAAGCCTCCAAAATTGCCAAATCACATTCCCTCACGAGCTTATTTAAAGAGCTAGCTGCAGATCCACCACCACCCGCCTCCTTCCTATATAATTCATGCTTGGATTGCTAGGACACGACATCACGCCAGACAACACACATGCAAAACACCATTTATCGCTAATGTATACATGACAACCCAGAGATCGTCTCCCCCCCCCCCCCCCCCTCTACTAAGAAGAACACTGGCGCCAACAAAGAGATTGGATCGGGCCGGGCGGATCTTGCAAGGGGCTCTCAAAACTGAGTAGTGGAGAAATAAGGGTGATAGAGAACGGATAAGGTTTGGCCATTCTGGTACTTTCTGACACTTGAGAGAGCTCCAATAGGCCAAACCAGGGAATGTGGGACCCGCTTGTCACTTTCCCCCATTTTATTTTACTAATTTTCTCTCCTTCCTCTCTTGATCCACTGTTTGAGTCGTCGCGCTTGCCTCGTTGTAGGAGTCAAGAAGGCACCGGGTTGAGGATGTGGAGGCGGCGATGCGTGGTTGGGATGTGGAGGAGTCAAGCGGTGATGCTACGGGACGCGGGGCGATGAAGCGCGGCAGAGGAACTATGGCGGGCTACACCATTGAAACATCACCAAGCATGAAGAGGCCATGACGCAGGGGACATTGGTGAACGGATATGGATGACCAGGACACTGCAGGGTGGAGAGCAAGTGAAACTTCTGTTACGTCAGAGTAGGGTCCAATTCTAGGGTTATGAGTGGCTATTGAATATTAAAAATTATTATTATGTGGTATATAAATACATCATTTTAACATACTATATTTGGGCTATTTTGGGTTTTCAAATGGTCCGGCGGGCCGATGCCAGGGCCTATTTGCTGGAGTTGCTCTTATATACACGACAAATTTTAACATGCTCCCTCTTGCGTCGTCTTTTCACATGAGAGGTAAGAGTTGATAATAGATCTGAGCCGTTGATTTTACTCAGTATTGGGTAGTATTGGGTCAGAGTAACTCTTACCTTGTTACCTCCCATGTGAAAGGAGAAGGTAAGACAGGGAGCATTGTAAAATTGGTCTACGTACACAACCACATTTTTGTAATCAATGACAGAAGGGACCAAGCTGTCAGCGTGGAAACCTTGCCCAACCAATTATATACATCACCACAGATTTTGGTGCGGTGGTAAGTTAAGTTTAGTTGTGAATCAAAGTACCTACCCCCCCCCCCCCCCCCCCCCCCCCCAAAAAAAAACTCATTGATATTTCTTGGTGCTCCCTCTCGCATGCATGTGTGCTCACTAGTAGCTTATTTTTCACGTCCGGCCGGCCCTTATCCGTACTCACGCGCACACACACCACCCATACGAGCGCCTCCCATTTAAGCCACGCCACTCCACTCCCCCGGCAATGCTACACATACAAACGATTTACAGGCTTTTACATGATGGTTAACCTTGATTGGTCAATAGGTGAGCGGGGCGGCCCACCCTCCTGAAAATCAGGGGGGGAGAGGTTTATGATTGGTTGTTAGATGGAAGGAGCGTGTAAAAGCGTGTAAGTCTTTGTATGTCCACCTCCCAGAATTCTTCATCTCCTACCTCTGGTTGCTCCATGAAAAACAAAACACCCGCTCCAGCTAGCTACAGTTTCCTCTTGTGGTCATACACTCAGTCTGGTTGCATTTCGACCTAGACCGGCTGCTAGTAGTTCCGCGACTCCTTGTGCGTTAGAGGTCGAGATGGAGCTGCAGGCGCAACCGACCGGCAGGAAGAGGGGCAGGATGAGCGACCGCACGATGGCGAGGGTGGTGACGAGGAAGGAGGCGGAGAGGGAGAGAAGGCAGCATATGAAGGTGCTCTGCGCCAAGCTCGCCTCCCTCATCCCAAAAGAACACTTCTCCAACCCTGTAAGACTACAAACATCCCATATGCTGTTAATTCGCTTCCATCATAATTGATTTATGTGATACTCCTACTTAGTTAGCTGCTTCTCTCCAAGGATGCAAATCGATCTGTCACACAAAAAAGGAAGAAGATGAGCACGTTTAATTGTTGCGAATTCTTTTAGTGGCAAATGATAATTAGTAAACAGAGTATATTGGCATTTCAAATGGTCACTCTAACTAATTCAGTATCCACCACTATCCAATAGTGCTAGTAATTAAGTACAATCCTTCTCATTACACATGAAATATCGTAATCGACGATGGGCCAGAGCAATTGAGTTTTACGTACGACCGGTCATTTAGTTCTGTTGGAATGTGTTGCTTTCCTCATAAACAGTGATGTAGGTACGTACAACCTATTAATTATTTTGTAAGCCGTAATTCCTTTTTTTTTTGGTGTTGAGATGGACAGCTAAAATTAGCCGATCGACCAGTACAGTCATATGCTTATTTTGACCCCTCCTCCAGGTGTACATATATACTACTCCCTCTGATCCAAAATAATTGTCGTACTAAAACCACGACACTTATTTTGGATTGGAGGGAGTAGCATTTAAACACAGAAATCGTTAACCTCACCTCTATTTCATATTGCTGGCATTTTCTGAATATACACAGCCCCAAGTTCCTAGGAAATACCAAGCTAGTGTCACGTTTGAAAGGCCAAGCTAACAATAAATTGATGTAGTACATAACTGATATCTAGCAACAAATCCAAGAAGATTTGGAATTACCAAGAGGAGGCATATATCCCTCTGTTTGAAATTACTATCAGGGTGACAAATGGAATTCACCAGTATCTAGAAATAGGATAAAATTATCATGTAGCAAGTACATAGTTGGATGCAGATAGTATGAAGTACTCCCTCTGATCAATAATAATTCCGTGGTTTTAGTTTAAATTTGAACTAAAACCTCGACAAGTATATGGATTGGAGGGAGTAAGATTTTTGAGAAACATAAGAATTAACTTCTGGACTAGGAACTAAGTAAGGACGATACAATTTAATTAATGATTTACATAGGATGAAATTATCACACAGTAAGTGAATCTCAACTGATAAGAAGAGAATGACTTGTAGGTATGCGAAGACATTCGATTGGCACGCATAAATCATTAGCTTATCAAACTCTCTCTCAATCCTTGCCAAGGGCCGCCTGTGGTATTTTGGCCGTAACTGTAACTGTTCTGTACCGTTTTCCCACTCTGAATACAAAAGACATGCAACTCTCGTGTGTGTTCTTGAAAAAAAGAAATCTCTCTGCCAAGTCGAAACAAAAAGTCTGATGAAAATCCATGGTTAGTTTTACATGACATGATTTAATAATATAATTTTCAAACTCAAAAGATTTATTATGTGTGGTTATGTGCATTCACGATGTGTAGAGATGGGAAAATATGGCTCTTCCATTACCAAAAGAAGATGGCTTATCTTAGTAAAAAAATAACATCCTTTCATATTTTTAATAATTCTCATTTTTTTCTAACATTGTTGCGTTTTATATTTGTATATAGTCTACAGTGACCCAGCTAGGCAGCCTAGATGAGGCTGCGTCATACATCAAGAAGCTCAAGGAGAGGGTCGACAAGCTGCAACATAGGAAGAACTCTGCGAAAGCAATGGCTGCCGCAAGAGGGGCTAGTGGCGCTTCAACGCCCATCACCACCCCAACCACGAGTGGCGGTGCAGGGTCACAAGAACAAGAGAAACATTGGGAGGCATCAGCATCGGTGGTGGAGGTGCAGCAACACGATGATACAAGCATGGATGTGGTGCTTGTATGCAGCACAGAGAGGCCGATCATGCTCCACAAGGTGATCACCATCCTTGAAGAAGAAGGCACCGACGTCATCAATGCCAATCAATCTGTTGCTGGCCACAAAATATTCTACACCATACACTGCCGGGTACGTACATATATAGGTATAGCTTTTAACATCACAAGAAATTACAACCTATGTTGTAAAATATAAGGCGCACACGAGTCTGTGTATTCATTTTGACCACAACCTTTTAGTTATTGTTCCCATATTTATTGTTGCGGTTTACATTTGTTTTTAGTGTACATATTTAAACTGAATGAGCAGTCAGAAATGTATTCAAGTAAATTATGTTATGTATACAAGTGCAAGGCACAAAGGGAAGATGAAAGCGATGCATGCACATATGTGTGAAAAAAATGGGAACTGCAGATTCGTTTCTATGTAGAATGAGACAAATTGGTGAAAGGTAACCAAAAAGTTTGAAAATGACCTTAAGTTAACACATGTGCCATACAAATTTTAATTTCTTCCTTTTCTCTTCCTCCGTCTCCACCCGCTAGAATTTATGTGTTAAATTTAGTCTACAACAATTGGAAAACGATTTTAGTTGCGTGGTGAAGGACTTCTTTACATCTACATATTGAACTAATTTATATCTGCTTTTCCATGAAATTCACATGTGTCAATTAATTGCATCAATTAATTTCTGCTGTCTATCTTGTGCAGGCCTTCAGCTCAAGAATTGGCATCGATGTTTCAAGTGTTTCCGGACGACTGAGAGATGTTGTCAATTAAGTTAATTGGTATTCTTTGGCAAAATCAAACTATAGTAAAGCAGAAGAAAGTACATATGTGGCCATGTGGATTACGGTAGTATAATAAAAAAGGAGTATACTTTACGGTAAGTCTCAGCAAATACTCTATATGTCGTTCCAAAGTAGAGAAAGAGATTGATGAAAGTGATAGGCAGATGTTACTGCATCCATGCATGTAAACGTGCTGAATACTATCATGTGATGGCTCTTGGTTTTGGGCCCATTAGCTACTTCACTTTGTTCGTTGTCAATAGAGTGAATGACGGGGCAAGCTTGCTATGGTGGGCCAAAAGCTTACCAGGAAAGAACACACATTTGTTAATTGTTTTAGTTTAGCAAGTGAAAGAGATTGGTTGTTAGCTACTCGCAACTTTATTCTCAAAAATGATAATCACAATTTTTCGTTGAAAATTGCATTCACTTTTCTTGCTTAAAACCTACTCCAGTCATGCATAAATCTAGAATGTTTGTTTAATTTTAATTTTTAATTTTCAATTTTGCTGTTATTTTTTTTTTGTGGATCTCCATCATCGACAATAAGTACCTTGGTACAACTAGCAGTTCCTTCATCAGAAAGCAAAATAACTTTATGCTAGACTACTCCAACGAAGGGGCATATGTAGAAAATTTCCCTTTAATAACATTCATAAATATTACCCACGTGTGGTCTGGCGAGAATCATAAAAATGAGTTACCATGTGAAGATTGAGATACAGTTTATAAGTTATGAAACTTCTGTAGTAAGAGTATGTATTTTATGATACAGTTTAAGTTACAAAACTTCTGTAGTAAAGGTGACTTATCACAATTTCCTAAGGTGCCTTATATGCGTAAAAATGTCACGTCTATTTTTTTTTGCGGGAAAAAATGTCACGTCTATTTATGTAACTCCATCCTTCTTCGCCTGCGTGATTGACACATTACTCCATCTCTAATTAATTGCCACTAGCAGTACCATAAAGTGCCGAAGTATGGTGAATTGGCATCTCGTATGCATGTCAACGTCAGTGCAGTAGTGTGAATGCAAGTATATCCATATGTACCAAGTCAAACCATCCGTGTATAAAATGGCACACACACGCACGTTAGCGACATGTTAGGTTACAACAGAATGTGACACTAGATAATCTTTTTTTCTTTGAGAAATTGTGACACTAGATAATCTAAGCGTGTGATAATTGATTTATTAAATTGGACCTTTTTTAAAAGCTCGGCCCAAAATGACTCCTGCCTCAAAACTTTAACAAATCTAACACTCCCAAAATGACTCCTGCCTCAAAACTTTAACAAATCTAACACTCTTTGAGCAATTGTGGGCCTCTCCGGTGTTGAACTTTGCTATGTCTTTTGAATGTGGCACTAGTGTTTTTGCCAGTCTTTGCTATGTCTTTTGAACTGCCAGGGCGACGTGAAGGCGATCTAGCTAGGTGATGGGCAGTATTTGGCAAATGGCTCCGTGGTGGCCTCCACTCCACTGCTGCTTCTCTTGTACTTATCTGAGGGAGGTAACAAGCAGAGGATGATCAACTGTACGTGCACATGTGTTGCGGCCATATGTTGTACCATGCGTGCCCTCTGCTTCTCTGATCGATGGGGTTCGCTGTCCGCCACTGAGGCACTAACAACCCCTCCCCCACCCCCCGTCCCCCTCCCCCCAAGCAGAGAAAAATTCATGCAGCACGTTAATATGTATTTTGGGAAAAAATGATTACCCCAGGCTCTACATTAAAATGATGCATGCAATCATCTGATTAAACCAAGTAAACATCAATTACGTATTTTGATACATGCTCGCAAGATGATCTGAAGTGAAATCAAATAAAAATCGCCAGAACCGGCACAAATAGGACAAGATGATTAAACACTTATCTGATTATTGGACTGACATCCAAACCGGCTGTAAGTATCCCGTGCTACCGTCTCTCAACGGTTGCATCCATACGCCATATGCTCCTTGGCTTCCGCATGGCTGAGTGACGACCACGTACAGAGCCAGCCAGTTGTCCGATAGATGATTTGCAATTTTTTTGTGATGGTTTGTCTGTTAAAAACCACATCATTTCGATAGTCCCATATAGCCCAAGTTAATGCACACACTCCGACTCGAATATGCTACGCGAGAAGCATGTGCGTTTTTCCTATGGAATGCAAATATGAGGATCCAGGCAGCAGTGTACACCCAAATGGATGATGGATACATGACATGCTGCTTCAGTCGATTCTCCATTAGTATGAACCATGGACTTTGGATGTGTGCGTTCACTACTCGAGTCTAGCTGAAGAAGACAAAGGTGATTAAAATGGGTCAAGTGACATTTTCAGACTTGGCTCGCCGTGTGTTCACCAAAATAAAAGGAGAGTTGACTAATCCAGCGTGCATGTGGATGGAGCTGTACCAATTGCGGCTACCACATCCCCTGGCTTACGCCTGAAATCCTAGGAAAAAAAATAAAGATTCCTAAATGGTCAAGGCCCGATAGCTTTTTGTACTAGGTAAAAAAAAGGTGTGACTAGGTCTCAGTCGACTGAGATTTAATCAAGTCTCAGTCAAGTGGCATAACATACAAGAGAGAAAAGAAAAAAAAACTGAAGATTTTTTTTGCAAAGATCTTAATGTAAGATCTCAGCGATATGATATCGCCCGAGACTTAGCAAAACTGAAAAAAAATCACCCTTTCCAAAATTTCAGCAAAGAATTGGCCATCTTCCAAATCTGCAACCCAACCAAATCCGTTTGCTTAATGACAGCATCTGCGACGCTAAACTTTGTAAAATCATTGCCATATACATTGGTGATTGGAATAAAAACTAAGTGTCTTCGCTATCAAAACGAAGTTTGCAGGGTCGGCGTCATAGGGTAAGAAAATATCTTTCTTTACCAGTAACAAGAAATAGGTCAACTGGTTGGACAATGCTCCACAAAACAGTCTCCATATATAGTAGTTGGGGTCTGGTGGTCTCCACTGCTTCCAGTACAACAATGCTTGCCTACACCTTACCACAATTGTGACTTTGTGAGTCACAAGTGGGCAACTGATTGTGAAGCTGATTAACAATGTCTCGTGTGAAATTTTCAGACTTGACTCAGCGTGCCTGTGGAGCTATACCAATGGCGCTGTCACGGTATATGAGGAACAACGTAAAATGCAATTGTGCTTTTTTTCTTTCTAAATGTAGTCTCGGACCTTGGATTCGTTATCATGGTCATGGAGTCGAGTAAACGTAAAAGAGATAGAAGTTACACATGCTAACACAGGACTACCCAATTACTATGTATGTGGACCATGGATGAGGACGCGGTACATTCACTGCACAATTGTCTTCATGCACCTTCCGTTGCTGCAGAACCTCAATTATTGATACACAAATGTGTATATATATGAAGCCAACAACAGGCAGAATAGGATCCAAAGGACCACACTAAGATGGCTAAGCTAGCTCACAAACTGAATCAATTCGATTGAGCGAGGTCCTTATTTTGTGCATTGGCACCTAGCTCTGTAGATGGATAGTGCTTTGGTTTTTGTGTCAGCTGCATACACTACTGATCTGGACTGCATGCATGTGCATATCTATCGGCCCTGCCGCTCTCAGGATTTCGTGACAGTGAACTTCAGGATATCTCTCCGGCCATATCCGTGGCATCCAATAGCTAGCGAGCTTCCACAAAAAACAGATCCAGTTTTTCCTGCTTCCTTTTGGGCCATGCATCCATCAGATATTTTTCATGCATATGTCACTTGATCCAGTTTTTCCTTAAGGGTCTATTCTAATAACACCCTTAAGAGTCTTATTCTGCACACCTAATCTCTTATTCTGCTAACACTCCGAACCGACGCGACCAAACAGAAAAACAAACGCACCCGCCCCACCCCCCGGGTCAAACGCCACCCCCACCAACCCCCGCCCCTATCCCCACCTCTCCCACCGGCCAAATCCCCACCCCGACCAACTCCTGCTAGCCACTCCTCTCTTCCACAATGCCGTCCACCCGCCTCCGCTCCCTTCCGGTCGGCCCCGCCCCTACACCACCACCGTTCCTCACCCCGCGGCAACCACCGCACCTCTCCCGATGATGGATCCGTGGAGATCCGCACTGCCCCACGCTCCTCCCGACGGAGCGCGTCGGAAGGCCAGCACCCATGGTAGTCTCGAGGCGGGGCTCGCCCCGCTGGTGGCGGCCACCACAAGTCCTTGCGGCGGAGGGCCAACACGAGCGACCCTCCCCTCCACCAGCCGGGACACGGGGCACCCTGCTGGCCCGCCTCGACCACCGGCTCCGGGAGCGGCCGTCCACCCCTCCCCATGCCACCTACACCCTCCCAGCTGACGGATCTGGTCCTGGCGCCCGTGCTCCCATCTTTCTCCTCTTCGGCGGCACCCAGCATCTCCCTCCTCCCAATTCCCCCGCTGCTACCTGCCCCCGCCCCCGGCGGCACCTTGGATCTGCGTCGTCTTCGCCGCTGGGGGCAGCAGCACCCCTACCCTGCATTGAGGTCACCATGGCCCTCTCCCCAGATCCGGTGAGCCCCTCGTGGCGCTCTTCTCCCGAGCTCCCAGTTCGCCTTATGGGCCCTCGCGGGTTCCGGCCAGTGTGGTGCAGTGCGGGGCGCACATGCGTGCAGTCCGTGGTGGCGCTGGGCTATGGCTGGGCGATGGGGTCGACGGATCGACGACTTTCGCTACAAGATCTGCACTGCTTTGAGCTCCCCGCTGCATCGACTCCTCCCCAAGCGCCCTCCAGGATTACAACAAGATAACGAAGGTGCTCCCCTCCCCAGCACGCATGTTGGCAATGGCGTCTGATCCTCTGTGTCCCTCCTTCCACAAGAAGTATCCCGATTGCTGTGTATTTTCGTTTTTAGGAGTCTTCTGTAAATTTCCATGGATCAGTTTGTAGATTACAGCTTGGTTGCAGTACCATGGGCACCACAGATGCAGTGCTGTGGGGGTGGACATGCAGTGCACCGGCGACCAGCTTGCGTTTGACGAAAAAATGTGGATTTGCTTTTGAATTCCCCCGTCATTGTAGGAGAATTGCAGTTTGTTTCGCCCCGCCTCGTAGTCCAGAGCCCTACCGATCGCAGCTCTCTGAAAACGTGCATGCAATAAAAAGTACTTACTTTGAAGCACAGGTCATTCTTTTTAGATTATTTCGCACCAGACCGGAGCTCTTCTCCACCCCATGATCAAAACACAGCGACCCTCGCAATGGATCTGGTTGTTTAAAGTTTTTCTTGTCGTACGTAGTAAAAGGAGGACAACCAAAAACAATGAAGAAAAAGCAAAAATGCAATTGATCTCATCGTGTTTAATGGTCCACTTTTCCTTTTGGTATTTTTCAATGGGATATGAAAAAAAGAGAGGTTCAAACGGCGTGCAACAACAGTGCACACTTTGAAAAATAAACCCTAAATGCTGTTGACTAATGTGAGTGTGGATGTGTGAGTGTGGCTGTGTGAAAATAATAAATGGCTATGTATATTTTGAAGCTCACTTTGATCTCTTATGCAGTTTGCTATAAAAACTATATGTGGTTCACTCGGTAAACATAAACGAAAAACATCTCAAAAAGAAGCTCACTTCTTATTAGATGTAGTTCAGTCGTTCAGCCCATGCGGTCCACTTGCCTAGTCTATGCACATGAAAGAATAAAATCTCATGCGGTTTACTTTTCATAGTGATGAGATTCACTTTCTGTAGTGTTGCGGTTCACTTACACCTCGACGTGAAGCGTGGTCCACTTCCTCATCATGGAAAATTTACGTTCCGACAAAAAAGGTATGCAAGTCGCTTGCACGTCCAATGCAGTGCGGTTTTCAGTATGAAGCAGTGCGGTCGGCCGTATGATGTTGTTCATCTCGTAAGGGCAAAAAAATTGTTACGGAAGCGAAGAAAAGTAATGTAGTTCACTTCTTGATAGTGTTGTGGTTTATTTACACCCGATGTGAAGTGCACTCTACTTTCTCGTCCTTGAAAAAAATTACGTTTGAATAAAACAAACCATGCGGTTCTCTTACCCGTGTGATGCAGTGCGGTTTTCAGTCGGATGAAGTCCCCACGTCGATTTGGGTGTCGCGAAAAACAGAGTGTCCGCATTTCGGTAAATTCGAAATTCCTCTTAAACCGTAGAGAATTAGAGAGAGGGTTCTACATAAAAGAGTTGCGTATCGTCGATATCTTTCCAACGGCGTATCATTTGAATCATTCCGACCAGCGGTTTGCAAAAATTTCACGAAAAACGGCCGCTGCCACTCGTCGTCCGCCGCACGATTTTCAAAATTAGTTTAAAACCGCAAGGAATCTGAAAACAAGTTCTCCATACGAAAGTTGCGCCTTGTCCATAGCTTTCCAACGGCGTATCAGACGCCTCGTTTCGACAAACGGTTCAAAAATTGGAGCGAAAATAGTACCGAAAACTTCAATTTTTTTGAAAAACAGAGTTCCGCGATTTAGTAAATTTGAAACTGCTCTTAAACCATAATGAATTAGAGAAAGATTTATATATGTAAAAGATGCGCCTCGACGATATCTATCCAACGGCGTATCATTTGCTTCATTCCGACAAGCGGTTTAGAAAAAAACGCAAAAAAAACGCTCGCTGCCACTCGTCATCCGCCGCACCATTTTCAAAACTGCTCTTAAACCGTGTGGAATCTCGAAAAGTTTTCAACATGTCGAATTTGCGCCTAATCCATAGCTTTTCAATGGTATATTGCACGCCTCATTCCGATAAACGGTTAAAAAATTAGAGCGAAAATAGTACCAAAAAAACACCGCGTGCAATTTTTTTCGACACGAAGTTCACTAGTCTATTGCAGTGCTCGTCGTCAAAATGATGCAGTGCGCTTCTGTTGAGCGTGCAGTGCCGAAGTGGTGTGCAGAATAGTTATTCTGCTAATATTAGCAGAATAGACCGGAGTTGCCTAATCCAGGTCTCTATACGTCCGCGGATGCGCCTGGACGCGTCCCTGAACAGTGAACGGGCGGGCCTCTATTTTTGTCATTTGCAACCACAAACCCTATTTTCAAACATCAAATACATGCAAACACATGCATGCCGATCATTCTGGATGTTTAGTCCGTGTTGGGCTGACGGGGTTGTTAAAACACCACATAAATTGTTTGGACTTAAGATTTCCAGTGTAGATGTAACATGCGTGTTGGACTGTCCGGGTTGGCGGTTTAGTCCCACCTTGCCACGCGAGGGGCGACGCGACCGGCTTAAATAGCCGCATCATCCAAAAGCGGTAAGCTTGGGTTACCCTTTCTAAAGGATATGGAGTGTCGCTATGAATCTTCTCTTTTACTGAACAAAGAAGATTCATAGTGAAACTCCATATCCGCATTGATGGCCCTACGCTTTTTTTAAAGTTAAATCATTTTCTACTTGTTGGTTTGAATCTGAAAGGGTACATTGATTGACCTACTTTTTATTATGTCTGGTGGCGGTGACCTTGAGCGGCAAGGAGGGAGGACGGATATGGGCGAGTTGGCACCGGCACTCGCATTTAGTGCGACGTGGCGGGCACGTCCCCATATCCGCCCCAGATGTGGGCTGGATATGGGGACGGTCATTCAGTCCAGGGATTTGGGGCCTGTTGTGGGGAGCCCTGTTGGTGTTGTTTTTTCGTCGAACCAGCGACCAGGCAGCCCGCCAGTGTTTTTGGGGCAGGTATGGGGGGCGGGGTGTATGGTTGTAGATGGTCTTGCCATGTACTCCTGCACAGTCCTGATACTCCTAAGTCTGAAAACCTCGTCGTAAGAGTCACGAAATTCTCCGAGGAATCAAATAAGACAAAGACAAATACAATAGGTATCACTCATGCTTATGAATTTGATGAACTGTTGCGAAGTGAACTGATAAGGGGGGGAGGGCAATTCGTGTTCAAAACTGAAGCATAACTCATGTAAGAAAAATAAAAATATAACTACGAATAATAGCCAGTACAGATTGGGCTGCAAATTTGGCCCATTAAGATAATCAATTATAAATTTCTCTTTCTATCAAAATCCTGTAGAGTTATAGTTTGTGTTCAGATTTTGACTGACATTTTGATGACAGATACATGTAGTATTAGTATTTATTTCGTAACTTTGAGCAGCTATTGAATATTTCGAAGAAACACAATATTTGGGGTCGAGCTAACCAAAAATTACAATTCTATGTAATTTTGGTAAAAAAAAAAACTACAACTCCAGTTCTAACCAGGAATAAGAAACACAAATTTCTATAATTATTCACCGGCCCCTACGCACGCTGCTCTGCTTCCTTCTCTCGCCTGTGGGTGCACAGCAGCAGGAGCTAGCCACCACATCCATTATCAAGCCCATCCTGCCATCCGTAAACGTGCAACTTTACAAATGAAATCTCAAATGAATACAGTTGCACATTTTTAAAAGTGCAATCGATATAGTTTAAAGGGGCAGCTCCGGAGAACAATAGAAGTATCGACTGGTTTTAAATCAAATCAGGAAAATCGGATTTATGTAGCGGATGCACATTACAGATGTAGCGGTTTGCTTATTTTGTGCAACTGCAAAACGAATATAAATCTTTTGAAATTGCAAAGAAAAACCAGCCAACTAGTCAAACGAAAATCAGGTCGATTGATTGGAAGCAAATCTGTTATAGAAAAGTAGAAACCAAAATTTTAGGTAGATTAACTTGAAGAAACATAGCTATTAATAGTAAAGTAAAGTTGATGTTTCCACTGCAAACTCTTGATTTCCAAATAAGGAAACAAATAAACTAAAAGGGTTGCATCGAGGAGGCCCGCTCCCCCTGATATGTCCAAATGTTGTAGTTGACATGGTAGCTAGCGGTCCTTGTTGGATGGTCCAAGGCCAGTAAAAGATTTGCTCTGGTTGAATCTTATCTAGTCGATGGAGGTTTATCTACCATTCAATATGGTTGTGATATGCTTCAGAAAATGGCCTTGAAAGGAATAATAATAATAATAATATCTGAAGTCATGAATTAGCTTGTTATCTACAATGGTGTTGCCGCAATGGACATCCACATCGTTTATAAGTTATCACGACACATACTCTCTTGGTGCGTTCTGTATAAACAGGGACCTCTAGCACTAACCACATCTAGTCAGCAACACATTACTGTGCAATTATTTTGGCCTAGCTATCTCTTTCAACATATCGGCAGACTTGTAATATAAGCGTGGTGTCAATTGGTTGGTGAAATCGACCAGCTGGATAGCTACGAATATAACTGCAACATATATGTGGATGTAAATGATAATATACATAACATGATTCCATCAAATAAAAGAAACTCGCATAAACCCATTTTTTATGGTTACACAATTTTTCCTTAGAATATACTCCCTCCGTCCCATAATATAAGAACGTTTTTGACACCAGTGTAGTGATAAAAACGTTCTTATATTTTGGGACAGAGGGAGTATATCACATCTGCATTACAAATATAGTGCTTGCAATTGAAACATGTATCTGATGTCGAATGCAACTATAAATAAATCAATTGAAACTTTGCCAAAATACTAGTCGACTAACAACGATAAAAATTCTAGCCGACTAGTCGCTATCACATCTGCATTATAAATATAGTGCTTGCAATTGAAACATGTATCTGATGTCGAATGCAACTATAAATAAATCAATTGAAACTTTGCCAAAATACTAGTCGACTAACAACGATAAAAATTCTAGTTGACTAGTCGATATCACATCTGCAGTACAAATATAGTGCTTGCAATTGAAACATGTATCTGATGTCGAATGCAACTATAAATAAATCAGTTGAAACTTTGCCAAAATACTAGTCGACTAACAACTATAAAAATTCTAGTTGACTAGTCGAAAGCAAATCCGTGAGAAAAAGGCTAAGTCAAAATCTTAAGTTAGGTGGATATTGACAAGCCTAACCAGTGATAATTAAGTTAATTTCAAGTTTCTACTACAAATATTTGTTTTCACACAAAGAAAGAAACAAAAAAGGGTTGAATGGACCAACGCCAGCGCATAATTTGTAGTGATGATACCTCATCTAATTGATGCTGTTTTTTGCCCTAGCCAGTGAAGCGATTCTTACTATGTAACACAGGTTTGAAAAGTGAAAATAAATATCAAAAGCTCATGCCTAGCTAGGTTGTCTACAATGGCATTGCCTCCAACAGCATCAAAGTCATTTTAAAGTTCCCGCGACACATACTCTTCCGACACATTTTCTCTAAACATTGTCCTTTAGAGCTAACCACATCTAGTTAGCAACCATTGTCCGGGAACATAGAAGTTAAATCAATTGGTGCGAGCAAAAAATATATCATCCCTCATTTTCAAAATGGACCAACGAAAGGCAGTTGCAATTATATTCGCATGACCATTTTTGTTCTTAGTAGTACTAGTAGCAAGTTTTATTGTATCACTGGTTTTAGATCTTTGGTAGTAGTAGCAAGTGTTATTGTGGTGAAGAGCAACAGTGCCTAGGTACATACTCTCTCTGTCCCAAAATAAGCGTCTCAACTTTGTGCTAAATTTATACTAAAGTTAATACAAAGTTAAAATACTTATTCGTCAGCACAAAGTTGAATCACTTATTTTGAAACTCTCCCACTTGTTCTCAATCATGCATGACGTTCCTGTACAGCTCATGGCCTAAGAATTATACGCTGGATCTTGTTTTAACCAATAGATGCATATACACGCTGCTGTCACCGCATTGAATGCAGTGTCGTTGATATTTCTCCATCGGTGCACGCACCCTCTCCAACCAATAGCATATGTACGTACTGCATCACACGTCGATCTGCAGCCACACACCCTCTCCAACCAATAGCATCTGTACGTACTACATTTCCTTAGGACAAAATGTAAATACACGTATTTTGTTACTGCATCACACCTAGCCAGCTTCCTATATACTATAGCATATTTCCCATATACTCCTATCGTATCCTATTTGTAGCCACGCCACGCACGCACTTGTTCTTCTACCTCCATCGTATCCTGCCTAGCTGACGCCATGAAGCTAGCTGCTGCCTGCAACTCGGTATCTTCTTCTTCTTTGGTTGCATTTTGAACCACACCCATTGAAATTGGCATGCCGATCGATCTCTTCCTACCTCGCGAGCTAGATGGTGGTGAAGGCGAAGCCGTCGAGGGGCGGGAAGAGGATCAGGGCGAGCGGCGGCACAGCAGGGGCGACGGCGACAACGGCAGTACTGATGGAGAAGAAGGACTCGGAGAAGGAGAGGAGGCAGCGCATGAAGGGGCTTTGCGATAAGCTCGCGTCCCTCATCCCCAAAGAACACAACCCCCACGCTGTAAGAACTAATTAAGAACACACTTATCTTCTCATGTTATTTTTCCTCTCCAATTTTCCATGTTTATATTTTGATCTCATCCCAATCCATACAAAGAATGAGTTTCTATATATATTCTGAATATTTAGGTGGCAAATGTTAATTTGTTCGGCATTGATTTTCACCTTAGCTACTAAATAGAGCATATAGATCCAGTTACCCTCATAAGTGAAAATAAATAAATGTAATGGCCCTTAGTATAGCCCTTCTCATCACTTGAAATATTGTATTAAACTGGCCAGAGAAATTGAGTTCTACGGACATTAAGTTTTCTTGGAGTGTGTTGGCGTAGCCACGCTATAGCTGTATAGTCATGTGACGAGGCATGAATTTTGCAAGTCGAAGACCACCGTAAAATAAAATATGCATCATCACAAGAATATGTTCCAGATAAGCGCTGCTAAAGTAAACATGTTCCAACTAAGTTATGATAGTTTTTATTCCAATTAAATTTTTCTACAAAATTTCCATTTGTGAAGCTTGACACCACAAGAATGGATCCTGGTACAGCCATTGTTGGTTTCCACAACCCATTTCATTTTTCGGCCATATTATGAAAATATAGCCCAATGTTCTCAGGAAATATCTAAGCTAGAGTCACTTTGGAAATACAAACTCTTTGAGTTTGCAACTTGCAAGAGTTATTATGTTCATCTTGCATTCTTGCAAAACTCCTCCTGCTCTAAATTTACATATTCACAAATAAGAGAATGCATATAATATTGTTTTATTATGCGTATTCATGAGACGGGATTGCTTATGTGGCTGTTCGTGCAAAACATTCTCGGCTAACTATGTGGCGGAAACTTCTATTTAAACCATTCATGGAGGTGAACTACTTTTCAAGCTCATGACATATTGACGCACGGTGGAAAACAACTGCAAAGTATAAGCAAATTCTGGATTAAAGCAAACCAACAACTGGTTTACATGGGATGATTTCCGTAATATAAATAAAATGCTTGTTATGTGTAATCGTTTGCAGTACCATATATACACCAAGAAAAATACAACTCTTCCATTATCATGGAAAGGAAGGGCTATCTAGGCTAAGGAAATCATGTTATCAAATAAAAAATTTGTTGCCATAATCGTTTCACATTGTTGTATCTTAAATATGTATGTAGGATACAATGACCCAGCTAGGCAGCCTAGATGTGGCAGCATCATACATCAAGATGCTCAAGGAGAGGGTTGATGAGCTTCAACATAAGAAGACCACTGCGCTAGCAATGGCTACCTTACAAGGAGTTAGTGGCATCTCGATCCCCTCTACCACGAGTAGCGGTGCGGGGTCACCGGAAAGGGAAATGTATTTGAAGGCATCGGCACCGGTAGTGGAGGTACGGCAACCTAATGATTCGAGCATGGAGGTGAGGATGATATGCAGCACAGAGAAGCCGATCAAGCTCCATGAGGTGCTCACCATCCTGGAGGAAGAAGGGGCCGACATTATCAACGCCAATCACTCTGTTGTTGGCCACAAAATATTTTACACCATACACTCCCGGGTACGTACATATGTAGTGTAGCATTTTGCATTTGCGACTAGTAAATACATCAACTTTGCAAAATGTAAGGGGCGCACGAGTCCTAGGAATCAAAATTTGACCAATAATTATTTAGACCCATAGAATATAGTTTACGTGGCACAAAAATTGTATCATTAGATTCATACTTAAAAACATTAGTTTCTGAATTTTTTGTGACAGAAGATTTTTTTTTTCCGTTTTCAACGTTTAGCCCTATAAAAGTAAGTGTTCATACTTATTGGAGGGATACTGTTTGTTTCTAGTGTAACAGTAATCTGAATTATTGACATTATAGAAGTAAAAGGGACAAAAAGCGATTATATTTAAAAACTGAGGTGGTGAATGTACACATATGTGAGAATATGGAACCATTGATTCCTTTCTGATCATTTCCTTAGGTTAGAAACATAGCAAAACCCAAAAAAAGGGAAAGCTAGACGAACTGTTTGAAAACAACCTCAGCTGTAGACTTGTGCCATACAATCTTAGTAGGTTTCTTTCTTTATCGCCCCTCTCTACTCGCTAGAATTTATGTAATTTAACTGGGTGCAGCTGGAAGACTACTTTTGTCTTCGTGATGGAGAATTAGTTTCCAATTAAATATCAAATTAAAACTTATCTATTTTGCATCTAATTAAGTTAATTAATTACATAAATTCCTCTCGGTATTGTGCAGGCCTGCAGCACCAGAATTGGCATTGATGATTCAAGAATTTCTGAACGACTAGGTGCACTGGTTTGATAGTAACTCGATTTGTACACACACAATAATATACCACTGAACTGTTTAAAATAAATACCCCACAGATGGTACGTGACCTCAATCTATTAATTCGCTACGAAGGTGGAAACACCTTAATTAGCTAGAAAGTGTCTTCTCCATGAATGAAAAATATGATAATCAATCTTCATATAATCAGCGACCATAATTTATAGAAACAAGTTTGATTAGCTTGTTATACGTGTTAAGAGATTAATGTTTAAATGTATTGTATGTTATCTCCTCCAAGATTCAGTGTTGTATAAGCCAAATGTGCTTGTTTGAAACCTATTGTTTCTAGGTCTGGAGATAAAGTAGTGCCTTCAGACATGAATGAACTTATAAGAGCATTATCCATTGAAACAACAATCTTGCCTATCCATTTCAAAAGTGAACTAGCGCCTATAGATTTAGTAATGTGCCAGGAAAAATTGGTACAAAAAGTCATGGATACAAGTATTGATAGTGGGTTCTACGGGACGGTAGATGGTCACAATAAAGCATACAAATGGCTTTCAGCCAATCCTAGCTAACTAAAACTTGTATGTCAAGTCTTTGGTGATATATAGTGATTCAGCCCTGGCATGGTCATCCCAAATCAATTTGTTGCCTCTACTTTGTATGGTATCACTAATGGTTGGGGTGCCACCCTGTGACGCCGCTTGAGAGAAAGTTATGCGCATTTTTCATTAAAAGAATAGACAGAGTCCTCGCCTCCATATAGAAAAATATATATTTTTTAAAAATCCTCACCTCCATCCAGAAAAAGAAGTTGAAAAGAAAAGAAAATCATCAACGCAGCCTACCAGCGAGTGCCACTTTGCGTAGCCCTCCATTTAAAAATATATGTTTGGTCATCACCTCCATCTAAAAAGAAAAAAAATTAAAATTTTTCTCACTTCCATCTAAAAATAATATCCCAAAAACTTTTTGACTGCGGCCAACCAGCTTGCGCCACGTGGCATAGCTGGTTGACCGCCCTTCACGTGACGCTTAATGGGTTTAATAATATTAGGTCTGCCTCTGCAATATAGAAAAACACCACATCTACCTCCTCCTTTTAGCATGCTTGGGTGGTCCCATCATCTATCGAATGTGAAGCTCGTCCTGAAGAAATTTCTCCTATGGAAGACTCACGACCTCGCATGCATGTGTGGTCAACGGGTTCTCGTGTATGCCGATGGGACTAGTGACGCTCCACCCAAGGAGCTTTTCAGCAACAATGACAAAGGCGAAACCAGTAAGGTGACAAACCACTAGTATGAATCTTAGGTCTAGAACGACAAGATGTTGAGTTTCCTGCTTGCATCGATATCCCCAAAATATGTTAGCGCCGATCGTGTCAACCATGGCCGAGCCCGGGTCCGCCTCGGGGTGCATGTTATCCTCTCAATCCAATGCATGGACGCAGCCATCCAACGCTAGCCGCATACATTTTCACAAACTCAAATGAACCAGACGAAAATCATGCAAACATGATGAATTTTGATATAAACAGGCGGATTTCATTAAAAGTAGGATAGTTTGTACATAAAACTGGACGATATTTCGTCCGGTGGAGAAAAAGACCTAAACCTAAAACCCTAAACTATTCTATACTGCACGGTGACCTCGTAGCCAATGCCAGGCTGGCCGGCTCCTCCTGCTTCATCATCTTCACCCGACCCGCCGTTGTTATCGGGCTTGGGGCCGTGGAAGGTGGTGGCGCCGCGGCAGGGCTTCCAGGCGGCCGCCTGACGCTCGCGGATGATCCCGTCTGCCTCCTCTTGTGTCGTGCACAGTGCGGCTGCGGCCATCGAGGATGTGGGTGGCGGAGAGGGTGGCAGTCGTTGGAGGCGTCGTCATTGGCAGCGTCGGCGACCTCGGCGAGGGACTATTCCTCGCCGCACCTGGCCATCTCCCCGTCGAGGCGGCAGAGATGGCGCTTGGCCGTCTCCGACGTTGTCATGGAGCGGTCCAGGGCCCAGGCTTATGCCAGGTCTGGGTCCGCGGTGATGTGTGGCGGCGGGACATCGGAGTCCGCGAACTGGGATCAACGCGCGACGTTGCGCCTGTCCAGCCGGCGCCGCTCCCGGTCGGCGTACTCCTGCACCGTCATGGTGCTCCGGGATGACGATTTTTTTAACTGTACACAGTAGGGCAAAACCCCACTACAATTTTTATATTATCATGAGAAGCAATGTACAAACAAACAAGGCTTGAGAAAAGCCCTAAAAAAAGAGAAACTATCCTAAAAAAGCTAAAAGAACTGTAAAAAAACTAAAAAACGCTAACTAAAACTCCAAGAGCTACAAGACAAGGGTGTCCAACCAGGAACAGAAAGAAACTGAAAACTTCTCCTTAATTCTGAATTTGAGCAGGTGTAGTTCTGTGAGGAAAATGAACTTCCATCTATCAATGCTGGTTGGAATGCTATTGAAAATCTTATCATTCCTGACTATCCAAATGGCCCAAGATGCAATGATAATGATCTCCATGGAAAAAGGTTGATGTATGTTGCTCCTTAAATCTGGAATGGCTTCCATGATAGTGAGGTTCCTTTGTCTGTTAGGGCAGAGAATATCCCAACAAGCAGAAGCAAAAGGGCAGGTCCAGAAGAGGTGCTGGAGAGTTTCTTCCTGCTGGCAATTGAGTGTAGCACAATTATAGTTGTCAAGATGAAAAGATTTCCTTCTTAGCAGATTCCTGGTGTTGAGCCTATCATGAAGAAGCCTCCAAAAGAAAACCTTGTGCTTTGGCTGGGCAGAACATTTCCAAATCCAATTGAACTGAGCTGGAACAATTTTAACACCTATCAAAATTTTGTAAGCTTTGGCCACTGAAAAACTGCTATTTCCCACATATAACTCCAGGTATCCAAGTGCTCATTGGAAGCAGAGCTTTTGAGGGTGTCACAAATTTCTTCCATGAGTTCAAATTCCAGAAAAGCCTCCTGGGTCAAGGGTAGGTGAAATAAATCTTCCAAGTATTCAAACATAAGCACAGATTGCACAGAGAGGTTCTGATCTCTGACAAAGGAGTAAAGATGAGGGAATAATTGGTTCAGACAAGAAGTGTGCCAGAGATCAGACCAATACAGAGCAGATTTACCATCTCCTATTGTGCATCTTGCCATTGATTTGTAACTATCAATGAGCCTGAGGTTAAATTTCGACCAGAAAGACCGTTCCCATTTGTGTCCTGGTAGGTTTCCATTGTCATAATAAGCCTCCCAGATGAGATTGACCCAAGGGATGTTTTCTCTATTGTAGAACTTGTGGAGGTTCTTGAGCAGTAGGGCTTGGTTTTGTACAAAGATGTTCATAACTCCAAGGCCTCCCTGATTTTTAGGCCTACAAACAGTGGACCAAGCTACCAAAGCTGGTCTGTGATCCTCCAAATCTGGTCCCCTCCAAAGACAGTGTCTCAAATATTTGTTAACCTGGTTTTTGATAGTTATAGGAACATCAAGACAGCCAATGAAGCAAATAATAAGAGAACTTAGCACTAACTTGACCAGCAGTAATCTTCCAGCAAGAGTCATAAAAGAAGATAAGCCCACTAGTTTTTTTGCAATTCTTCTCACTAAAGGCAAACACTGCTCCACTGTTGGCTTTTGAAGCCCTAAAGGCATGCCCAGATAATTGAAGGGGAATGATCCTTTCAAACAGTTCAAAGTACCAGTCAAAATTTCCATTTTTTCATCACTCACATTGATTGGTATCAGATTTGATTTGCTGTAGTTCACCTTTAACCCAGTAGCATCTGCAAATGTGTGAAGAAGGGCTTTGTGACAATGGAGTTGTGGGGCATCAGCTTGCATGAGAATCAGGGTATCATCTGCATATTGAACTATGGGGAAGTTTGGACATGACTGAACTTGCAAAGGAGGAATGAGAAGGCCCAAGTTCATTGCCCTGTTCATGATTGATTGAAGGAGGTCAGCAGCCAACACAAAAAGAAGGGGAGAGAGAGGATCCCCTTGTCTCACTCCTCTGAGGCAATAAAACTTTTTCCCAGGAATACCATTAAGAAGCACTTGTGATGAAGCAGAGGTAAATAGCATTTTAATCCATCCAATCCATATTTCTCCAAAACCCTTTGCTCTGAGGATATCAATGATTGTAGAATGCTCAATGAGGTCAAAAGCTTTTTCAAGATCTAGCTTTAGCACAACAATTTCCTTCTTAGAGTTGTGGCATTGATGAAGGTACTCATAAGCCCAACCAAGACAGTCATGAATAGCTCTTTCCTTAAGGAAACCTTACTGATTTATACGCACCATTTTGAGGATCACTTTCTGTAACCTGTTGGCAAGCAATTTGGTAATGAGCTTGAGGCAACAATTGAGCAGAGATATAGGTCTGAAATCATTGGCAGTACTAGGAGAAGGCCCCTTGGGAACTAGAGTTATGAAAGAGGAGTTGATGCTCTCAAGAGAAATTTGCCCCGCATAGAACTCATGTATCAGTCTAGTGACATCAGGCTTTATAATATCCCAGCAGCTCTTAAAAACTCATTGTTAAATCCATCTGGACCAGGAGACTTATCAGTGGGCAAATGTTTAACAACATCATTGATTTCTTCCTCAGTGAAAGGAATTTCCAGCTGATCAAAGTCTGAAGGAGTAGCTTGATGTTGCAGAAGAGTAGGCAAATGAAAGTGCATGGTGGTTTGCTCTGACCTTCCTAATATGCTCTTGAAGGCATTCCACAGAAGGGCAGCTTTACCTGCATGGTCTATGATTTCCACCTGATCCTCATTTTTTAGCATAGCAATGTAATTATGCCTATGATTTATAGAAGCCTTTGTATGAAAAAATTTGGTGTTTTCATCACCAAACTTAACACCTTTGATTTTACCTCTCTGCTTCCAATAGATTTTTTGGTTCTTCAGTAGCAAGAGCAATTGTTCTTTTATGATCACCCTGCAATTCCACTCAAAGTCACCCAAATCTCTGAATTCCTCAAACAAGTCAAACAAGAAAATAACCTCATTAATGGCAGCAATTTTGGATTTTAGGCAAGATAGGTTCTTGGCCCAAAGTTTGAGAGCCCTTCTAAGGTTTTTGAACTTTGCATTTAGGCTTTTTGCTGCATCAAGATTACCCACAGGAATATTCCAAGCTGCAGTAACAACCTCTTTAAAGTCAGAATGCTTTAACCAGTAATTTTCAAATCTGAAGACCCTGGCCTTTGGGATGGAAGTCCCAATTTTGAGAACACATGGAAGATGATCTGATATAGGTCTAGAAAGAGGCATAGCAACTGTATCAGGATAAGTAGTCATCCAAGAGGCAGAGGTGAAGAACCAATCCAACTTTTCCAACAAAGGACTTTGTTGCATGTTACTCCAGCTGTATTTTCTCCCATGAAGAGGGAGCTCAATTAAACCCAGATTGTTGATAGCTTCATTAAAAAGAAGCATCTCATTAACATCCCCACCAGGCCTGTTCCTGTCAGAAGGATCCCTAATAAAGTTGAAATCACCAACTAGAATCCAATTTGTGTCTATTGGCATATGAATGTTGGAAAACCAATTAATAAACTCCATTTTTTCTGCTTGCACACATGGCCCATAAATGTTGGTTAGGACCCAGGATTGATTGCACAAAAGGCTAGTGAAACTAATTGAGAGAGAGAATCTATTCTGGAAGATGACCTCTCCCTCAAACAGAGAACCATTCCATGTGATTAGTAGGCCTCCAGAAGCTCCAATTGAGGGCAGGAAGGCAAATTTATTGAGCCTGTTTGGACAAAAGTTCGAGTTGCTGCGGAGGTAGTGCAGAATGCGCCCACGCGCCTTGGACAGGGGCGGCGGCGGCGAGCGGCACTCCTCCTTGACAACGCGGCGAGGTGGCGGCGAGCGGTGCTCCACCTTCACGATGTGCTAGGCTGGTGGCGAGAGCCGCTCTTTAGTGACACGGCAACCGATTTGGACGCGGCTGCTGCAGCGGCAAAGGGCATCGAGGGGATGCCGGCTTCGGCTTCACGGGGAGGAGCTCCCCCGGTAGTGGAGCCGGGCCGTTGGTGTGGCCGACGGAGAGATGGAGCATCAACTCCTTCTTCTCCTTGAGCTTCGTGTCGGTGCTGACGTAGACCTGGCCAGGCACCGTTGGCGC
Organism: Triticum timopheevii; assembly: GCA_963921465.1. Classification (NCBI taxonomy): domain Eukaryota; kingdom Viridiplantae; phylum Streptophyta; class Magnoliopsida; order Poales; family Poaceae; genus Triticum; species Triticum timopheevii. Next base: position 2,699,900 of record OY997266.1, on the reverse strand, counting down.
AGACTGTGGCGGCGGCGGCTGGTCCTCCTCATCGCCGAAGGAGATGACGATCTCCGCATCGAGTCTCTGCCTGCCGACGAGGACGACGGCGTCTCCACGAGCCACCAGATACCGCCCTAGAACAGCCTGCCAGCCCCGACACCCAGGACTTGCCCATCGCCGGAGATGTGGAGGGGGTGCGGCGAGGAGGATGAGGAGGACGTGATGTGGACGGCGCCGAAGCGCGACTTAAATAGACGCGGCCAGGCCATGCGATGGGCCGGCCAGCCGCTTCAATGCAGCGCAGCCGCCGGAGTTGGTTCCTCGGAAACCTGCATCAGCAATGAAGCGGTGGCTGCCAAGAGCTCACGTCGGTCAGCGTCGCCCTCCCTCCCTACTATCATATTGCGGCATTAATGTCATCCTCCTCATGCTCTGGGCCAGCATGAATGCGACGCGGTAAGCGGCGCGTGCATCGGTAGGAAAGCGCGGGATAGGCAGTGACAGATTTTTGGTGGGCCAGGGCGGTCAGACGGAGACTTGGGAGAAGTCCGGACTCCCGCAACCCCCCCTTCCCCCCACTTTGTGTCCGGTTTGCAGGAGAAATTGCGTCCGAACCGGCCCGCGGACCGATACATGCCGGCGTTGGATGGCTTCCGCGGTCCGGACAGCGCGTTCCTGGTCCGCCTTGGAGATGCCCTTATATGGCCGACAATTGTCCAGCGACGGAAGGTAAAGAAATTGTTGGGGGTATATGATACATGAATAATGTACTTTCCTACGTTCCAATAAGAATTTTCTACTTTTTAATTGAACAACCAAAAAAAATCATACACTTGTTATGCTGGGGTATTATGTGAATAATAATTGCCAACCTCAAAGTGGCACTAACATTTCTGCCAGCCTAATGGAAGTTTGGGCAAATGCTGTTCACCAAAATGAAAGGAAATATCTTTCTTTACCGGTGACCAAAAAAAAAAATCTGTCAAATGATTGGGCAATGCTCTGCAGAACTGTGTCCATAGTAGTAGGGTTCCCTGCATGGTTTAGTCTGGGGAACATGAAAGCGATGTGGTGATGGGCAGTATTTGGCAACGCCGGGCGGTGGTCTCCAGTAGTATACTTGCCTACTCCTGCCAAGCACCTATCTGAGGTAATGATCAGAAGATGATTAAACTGTGCTGTGTGTACATGTGTGTACTAGTATCATGCATGTCCTCCTCTGTTTGTGACTTTGTGAGTAACAAGTGGGAAACTGATTGTGAAGGAGATTTGACTGTACTAATTCAGCGTGTGTATGTGGAGAGCTGTCCCAAAGGCGGCTGCCACATGCATTGTTTAGATCTGAAACCCTATGAGACCGCATGTCTCCAAGATTTTCAAACCAAGCAAAGTTTTTTTCCCTTCATGGTAGAATAGGGGAATTCTCCCTGGACGCTTTAATAGCATAGGAAGTTTTTTTGGCTTGTAACTTCATGTGTGCTTGCATGGTATTTTTTACTGGAAATTTCCTAACAACAACGCATGACTGAAGTTCACGAGGAACATTTGAATAACAAATAGAGTAAACCCCATCGTTTACAAAGTAAACATGACTAATGTTGATGTGGCTATCCAACATGCATCTAGGATATTAAGTTCATGACAAAACAACGTTTTAAGCAAGATGACATGATGTAGACAAAGTAAACCCAATTAATATGAATAAACCCCATCATTTTATCCTTATTGATAACAATACAAATACTTATCTTGTCCCTTCTATCACTGGGATATAGAACACCGCAAGATTGAACCCATCACAAAGCACCTCTCCCATTGCAAGATAAATCAATCTAGTTGGCCAAACCAGACGGATAGGTCTGTGGTGAACTACTCATGCATCATCGAAAGGCAGCAAGGATGATGAAGAAGCCCTCCAGTCACCTCCGATAGAGTACCGGAAAAGGCCTCCAGATGGGACCGCATAAGAAAAGAAACTTACGGCAGCGAAAATGTGTTTGGGGTGGCTCTCTGTTGGTTTCCCGATTTATAGAGTTGGAATTCGGTCAGATTTAGCCACGTGGGACCCACAAGGCATTAGGGCGCGCCTACTCCTGGGCGCGCCCTGTTGCCTTGCCGTCTCGTCGCTTCCCGTCTGATCTCCTCCCATAGCTTCTAGGGTCTCTTTTGTCTAGAAAAAAATTTGTCAAAAAGTTTCGTAGAGTTTGGACTATGTTTGGTACTGATTTCCATGAAAACCCAAAACAAGCAGAAACCATCAACTGACACCTGACACTGGGTTAATAGGCTAGTCCTAAAAATGATATAAAATATCACAAAAAGTTATATAAAACATCCAAAATTGATACTATAATAGCATGAAACAATAACAAATTATAGATACCTTGGAGACGTATCATCAGTTTATATAGCAGTAGTGGGCGGCAGAGGGACGAACGGGTGGCGTCGAAGGATACGCCTCAGCAACCTTGTGCCATAAATGTGGGCGGCAGAGAGACGGACGGGCGGCCATTGTGTCGTTTGAGCGCGTGCTCTCTCAGCCGACGCCAGTGAGCAGTCGCGCCTGCTATGGCCGCACATGAATGCGGGCAGTGACACGCTGGAGCGGCGTTGACCAAAAACGTGCAGGAGGGAGGTGGGGTTTTTGGTTGGCAAGGGCAGTCAGAAGAGGGTTTGGAAGTGGTCCTGACTCCCGCAAAGCTCCTCCACGTTTGTCTCCGGTTATTGGGAGAAATGGCGTCCGGAACGCCCTGCAGACTGATACAGGACCGCGCTGTCCGGACGTTTGTGGGAGGTTTGCGGGTGCGTCTTGGAGATGCCCTAATAACAGACAGACAAGTTTGTGTTGGCTTTTAGACATCACTGTTGTAGATAGATGGAAGAAATAGGCAGTAATAAAGTGAAAAAAGAGAGAACGTCAACAAAGTTACACATGCTAAACACAAGAATGGCAAAACTAGATATGTGGACCAACTATATATGGCCAATGGATGACGACGCGGTACATTCACTGCAATTGTCTTCATGCACCTTCCATTTCTGCAAAACCTCGATTATTGATACAAAATTGTGTGTATACAGCCAACAAGAGGCAGGCTAGGATCCAGATGGCAGGCACCGGACCACACTAAGCTAGCTCACAAACTAAATAAATTCGATGGAGCATGGTCCTTATTTTGTTGAGCACAGTAGATCGATGTGGATGCATTGGTACCTAGCTAGCGCCTGTAGATGGACATTGCATTGGCTTTTGTGTTAGCTGCACACTGATCTGGACTGCATGCATGTTCATATCTATCGCCTATTGTCTGGATTTTTTGACAGTGATACTCCTCGCTAACGCCGGTAGGATATCTCTCTCCGGCCATATCCGTGACATCCAGCAGCTAGCGAGCTTCCAGTGGTACTGACCATGTATCCATAAGATATTTTCGATGCATGTGGTAGAAAACCATTCATTAATAGCACATTTTCCTATTGGCAAAATGAACACGCCAATATACATACCACTCATATTATTATGATTATTTTGCAGGGGATATACCACTCATATTGAAATGCACAGAAGAAAGATCATCCTATTATTTTGATGACTAACTAGTGGGGTAGTTGAGAACTTATCATGTACTCCCGCAGTGGCGGAGCCAGAAAAGTTGAATAAGGGGGGCCAAGTGTTGTTTAGCTTTGTTGAGGAGGGCCGGGTTGTCAAATTACACCATTTTTAGCAGAATTAATCACCTACTGACATGCATATTAGCTTGAATTCAAGGATGTTAGGGGGGACAGGCCCCTGCTGGCACCCCTTGTCTCTGCCACTGTACTCCCGCGTAATTGCAAGTCCGAAAACCATGCTAGAAAAGTCACAAAAATTCCAAGAAATAAAAGGAAATAATGACATAGCTACAATAGATGCAAATTATATATGCAGCAAAAATTCATATCCAAAATTAAAACACAAGAACAAAAACTGGGCTAGCGTTGAAAAGCCCCAGCTTCGCTCTTTCCTTGGGGAGACGCGGGCGGCGACCCCAACTCCAGCCCGAGCGGCCGCTCCCTCCCCTCACCGCTTCTTCCTGGCCGTCGCCGGTGGCCTTCGCCAGGCAAAGCCCGTGCGAAGACGGCGACGGCAGGGCTTGTTCTTCCGACGGCCGGCTCGCGCGCGAGCAAGGGGACTCGCTGCAGCAGGCGTCCGTGCGGTTGCATTGGCTGGTGGTGGCGGCCGGCGTGGCTGCAGAAGGAGCGTGGGGGCGGATCGGGCCGTCCTCGGCTGGATCCGGCGCGGAGGCGGCTGCGCGCGTCACCCCGGGAGGGTGGCCGGCGGTCGCGGGGTTGTCTGCGGCTTGCTCGCCGGCAATGGAACGCTGGGACGGCGGCCCCAGGACATGGCGGTGTCGACGTGCCCCTCCCCCGCGGAGGTCGTCCGGCGGCAGCCCGTGAGGTGGTGGATCCGGGGCCCTTGCGCCCGGATCTGGTGGTGAGGTGGGCTGTCAGCCTGTGGCGGCGGTCCGGCAGAGGCACGCCTGCTCTGTTCCACGGGGCCGGCGGGAAGGTGCGTGGGGTCAGGGCAGCGGTGGTGCTGCCCTGCGTGCTGGGCCGCCGCGGGCGGCCTCGGCGGCAGCTGGCAGGGGGCCTCCATGGTGGTGTGCTGCTGTGCGGATGGCCCAGATCCGCGGCGCCGATGTGGAGGGAGGTGGGATGCAGTGGTTACTGCAGCTGGTGGTGGTTGGCGGCGGCGTTCTGCCTTGCGTGCTTGGTCATGTGGCTTGGACGAGGACGATTGGCATGATGTCGGAGACGGTTTGCTGGGCAGGCTGTGGTGGGGGTGGATTGGTGAGCTCCGGCGAAAGCCTAGCTCGACCTCGGTCGTTGCCGGCGTCGACAGTGTCCAAGAACGTCGTTCCCTCCTTGGAGGCATCGTCGTGGAGCCCCTTCACCACCATTGTTGCCTCTGTCTCGGGCTCTCGAGGTGAAAACCCAAGTTTCGACCTTTGGTCGGAGCGGGCGTCGGCGGCATACTTGTTGCTTCCCTCTTGGGGGGGACGCCTTGGAGGTCTTGTCCTTCATCAGTTCACAGTGGCTCGGGTGGCTTTGCGGGTTCATCGTCGGCCAGGCATGTGCGCGGCCTCGGGCCTGGTGAGGAAGTCGGAGCGGCGGCTCCGGAAACAAGATTGTGGAGTGTCGGATCTGGTCGCGTGGGCGGCAGTGTCGTCAGCTCAAGTGGAGCGCGGCCTCGGGGCCGGCGGGGAAGTCGGAGCGGCGGCTCTGGAGAGCACCTCTGTGCTGTGGAGTGTCGGGTTTGGTCATGGACGGCAGAGTCGTCGACTCGTGTGGAGTGCGACGTCGGGGCCAACATATGTTAGTTTACGTGGTTTGTAAGCCGGAGTGGCGGCTCCGGGTCGTGTGGTGGAGTGGCAACTCTGGTCGTTTGGGCGACAAGGAAGTCGGCTCGTTAGGTACGCAGCCTCGGGGCTGGTGTGTATCGATGTATCGGCTTTCAGCCAGTTTTCCTTATAAACTGGTCAATTCTCTTCTTCCTAATGCAAAGGCAGAGCTTTTGCTGTTTCCTCGAAAATAAATAATTAAAACACAACTCACGAAACAGAAAAAAAATCCCACAATGAACAGTAACCACTTCAGATTGGGCTGTCCATTCAGCTCATTAAAATACATTGTTATTTTTCTTTGTTTCTCTACATATACATTGAGTTCGGTTTTGACATTTTGTTACATGACAGATCATAGTATTAATATTTATTACATAACTTTGAGCAACTGATAAATATACCAAAGAGGAAATTGCACAAACACACAATATTTGGGGTCAACGTAATAGAAAATTACAATTCTTTAGGATTTTAATATTAATATTATCGCTTAGGATAAATATGGCATGTCGGTCCCATGTATTAAAATAATGAAAGTTTCGAATAATCCAATTTTCTCCAAAAATAAAATCAGAAAACCTTAAAGTTTGGAATAATTCAGTCCATCTTTGTTGACCAATATGGGAAAATTCATCCAATTTTGCCTACATGTTTTAAACTTTGGACATTTTTCGTCTGAATAAATACCTAGGCAAAATAGGCCAAAAAATTCCCAGATTGGTGCGAGGAAGGATTGAATTACTGGAATTTTTTTAGACATTTTATTTCAATTTTCTTTGAACTTTAAAGATTTTAGTTTTCTTGGAAGAAAGCGCAGGCGCATTAATTCGGGCAGCCCCTATGTTTTTCTTACTAAGGCTGGTTGTAATGCTAGTATCATAGCTAGTATCATGCATGCCAACTAGGCAATTTTGATGAGGTGTCATAGAATTAAATGAAGAAAGAGAGTGTTGAGTATCATATCATGATACCGTATCATAATAAATGCTATGCTACTATGTGTCATGCATGACAATAAATAAAGTACTACATGATACTATTACTCCCTCCTTTCCGGTTTTTAGGGCTTATCTCAAAATTTTAGTTTTTTCATTTTATAAGGTTCAATTTGTTTGTTTTCCATCACATGTTCAGATTCCAACGTGCATTAAATCATTGCATGCAAGTACTAAGAGAAAATTGACCAATGCATGTAATTTATGCATGCATGTATTGCAATTAATGCATTGGTAAACATACATTTTTGAGGAAAACAAGAGCATTAATTGGGTGATTTTGCAAACTACAAAAAGTATTCCACCACTCACCATCTACCTTGGTTGGCGAGAATTTTGAATTGAGCCTTAGGCAGTATATGATACTATGCATTAGGGAGGTAATATGATACACTAGTATCATATGCATGATACTAATATATGATACTCCTCATTACAACCAGCCTAAAAGAAGAAAGAGGTACAAGATTTGCATACAGGATCTTTGATAGTACGCACTACGAATGAAATCAACGGATGGGTTGGCTGCGCACACACACACACACAGAGAGTTGGAGCGACCAAGACCAGTTCGTCGCACGCGCGCGCACACCAAAACTAGTTAAAGTGTGTGACTATCACACTATCGTACACTTAGTGTAGACCTACGTCACCTTTGCTTGCGTCACCAGCGCCTACGTACGCATGCTGCTCTGCTTCTAGCCACGAAAATACTCTGTTCACCTATAATCCCAAAGTTCTATTGGCATGCCGTCTACTGCAAAATCTTCATTTCCAAACAAAGAAACAAACAAAAAGGATTGCATCGAGGATGCCCTTCGTCTTACTTACTCTGCATATTACTCCCTCCGTTCCCAAATATAAGTCTTTCTAGATATTTCAACAAGTGACTACATACGGAGCAAAATGAGTGAATCTACACTTTAAAATATGTCTACATATATTCATATGTTGTTGTCCATTTGAAAGGTCTAAAAAGACATATATTTAGAAACGGAGGGAGTAGATTGGACCTAAGTCAAATTTTATAAAGTTCGACTAAGTTTATCGAGTACAATCTCAACTTTCATAATAAAAATATATAGGGTATAAAAATATATTGAATGATGACTCAGCTGTTAGTATATATTCTGGATATTAATTCTTTTTTGTATAAACTTGGTTAACGTTTAAAAAGCTTGACCTAAGATAGAATTAATATGCGAAATAAATAAAAACGGAGGGGCCGGGTACTTCCAACTGTCACAGTTGATATGCAAGCTAGCAATCCTTCTTGAACCGTCCAACGCTAGCAAATAATTTGCAGCAGGGACACATCCTCTAACCCATGGCGGTCTATACACCCGTCAATGTGCGGGTGATATGAACTTTATTAGGGTCACTGCTAAGTGTCCGCCGAGTGATGGGTCGCCCTAAGGTAGCCACACACACACACCTTCGTCCGTCGATATTCTCACAACATCATGAATCATGTGTCTCGTCTCACAACATCGCGCGGTTTCAATCATGGAGCACTGTCCCAGAGAAATATGCCTTTTCTTTCCAGGAGACAAAAAAGAACTACATGACATTTATAAGATACTAAAAATACATTGTTTGGCAGCAAATATGAAAATATGTACAAAAAGGAAACAAACATTTTATGTGACTGATATGAAAGGCTCAAAAATACAAAGTTTGCATCCATCTCAATGTCAGCTTGAGGGCTCTCGACGTTGACTCGAACTTTAGAAAAATATCATTGCCCTATGGCTTAGCAAATCGCTATTAAATTTGTCACTTGTTGTCAAAAGGAGGTTCATATTCCCGGCCTCTGCATCACATATGCACACATACATTTTCATTATATTATTCAACAAAGCCTGAAAAAGGACTACATCAATGAGCCCGAAGTTACCTTCCAGGCGACATCCGGGTACAACTACAATCTTGATGATGGGACTGGCCATGATACTGGCCATGGCCATGACCTCACACCGAAGCCCCACCATAAAAATCCGGAGGCCTCACCAAGCTGCCCATCTGCGAGCCGGGAGCACAAACTGGACCAACACACGGTCGGCATGCATGGCATGCGCTACTTCAGAAGCAGCCACTCTTGTCTTCCGTTGACCCATCTTCAGGTTAGGGGTCAAAGCATTGACCATGCCAGACATGTCGCCGATGTCGCCAAAACGCTAGACAACGCCAACGCCCTCCGCGTGTCCATTAGCATGCGTCCTCCATCGAGACCCGCCATCGTCGAGGTGGTATATGCCACACCGCTCCACCTCCTGACCCCTCCAACGCCTACTAAACACGATGCCCCCCAGGAGGAAGAACGGACCCAAGCGTTATCATCCTCGGATCCAGAAGGCCCAAATCTCAAGGTTTCCCCTGGAGTGAGTACATGAGAGCTGCAACGACGAGGCCTTCAACAGAGTAACTGTGCATAGACGACCCCATTGTCCGTCAAGACCAACGTGTACACGGAAACTAGGCTTCTAAGAAAAGATCTTGATATGAAAGAAACAGATGGGTATGCAGATCCACGCATGTATGCATCCACATCTATCACACCACACGAGATTGGTACCGGCGCAGATTCACAGGCCTACTATTGCTTGGATCTATCGATGGAGAGGCTGCGCCAGGCAGGCAGGGAAAGGAGCACAAGATAAAGATACTACTAGCAGTATCTATCTATCTGCGTCAAGACGAGACAGCCAGAGTGCTAGAACATGGGCTCTCGCGTCGCTCCCGCGGGCGGCTCCGGAGCAAACCCTAGCCGCCGCTAGCAGCAACCCACCCACCATCCTCTCCTCCCCTCGCCGCCGCCGGCAGCGGTTGCCGGGCAAAGCCTGCGCGGCTCGGCGGCATCGGGGCCCCTTTCCCCTTCCGTCCAGAGGTGGCTGGCGCGGGCCGGTGGCCTCGGCGGGAGCCTGAGCTGCTGCGCGCGCTCGGGCGGCGCGGCTGGCCGTCGGGGCGGCGCACGGAGGCGCGGGCGCGGATCCGGTTGCGGGGCGCATAGGTGGAGGCGCGGGCTGGGCGCAGCGGCTGCGCGAGGATGCGCGCGGCGGGGCGCGAGGAGGCGTGCGGCTGGGCGCGCGCGCGCTGGTCGCCGGCGCAGATCTGACAGGCGGCGACCGCGCGAGGATGCGCGCGGCGAGGAGCGAGGAGGAGTGCGGCTGGGCGCGGTGTGCGGCCATGGGTGCGGCGTGCTGGCCACCGGCTCAGATCTGGCATGCGGCGACCGGCGGCGGCCCAGCGGGCGGGTCTGGATGCCACGTATCCGGCCTTGGCAGCACAAGATGGGCAGTTTCTCTGCCCCGTTTTGCTGCTATGGAGTCCATGGGGCCGGAAGGAGACGGTTGCTGGCTGGAGGTCCGTGGCTGGCGGCCCGGGAGGGGCACTGGCGGCTGTTGGTGGTGCCCGGTTGTCGCTTGTTGGAGCAGGGTGGCTCCGGCCGCGGATGGATGCGGGGTGCAGGACCCGATCTTGTCTCTGCAGGCCCGTCGATGAGGAGGTTTGCGGGTGGCCCTACACAGCAGTGGCGTGCTCGTTGTGTGGGGAGTGCGCGGTCCAATGGAGGTACGGGTCGACCTCGGCCTGCTGCGCGGGAGTGGCTGCACCGGGTGAATGCCTGGCCGGTGCTGACCGGCCGGCGGCGACGACGTCTGTGGGCGTCGCTATCCTCCTTGGAGGCGTCGTCGGAATCTTCACAGCCTTTACTCCCGGATCAAGTCCTTCGGGTGAAAGCCCAGATCCTGCTTCAGGGTCGGCTGGTGGCGTCGTCTTCAACGTCGCTCCCCTCTTTAGGGCGCCGTCTTGAAGAATTTGATCCCTTTGGTGCTTCCTACGACTGGACGTGCACGGTGGCTTCTGTGGCAACGATGACGGTGGTGAGCAACGTCGGAGGCGCGGCTTTGGTCGTGGTAGTCGGCTCTTCTTCTCCGGCGTGTCCGTGGGAATGCCTCGACTGCCTGGTGCTGTGAAGTCGAAGCCGCGGTGGGGGGCCGCTGGTATACGATGACGCGTGTTAGGTGGCTCGTTCGGTGATCCCCGTGACGCCAACCTTGCCTCGTTTCTTTGTGGTTCATCGTCGGAGTCGGAGCTGTGTTGTCTAATGTGGATTGTATGGAGGGTTCTGTTGCAGCCATTAGGGCTGTTTTTCTTTTTCTTTTGATCTTCGGATCTTCTGGTCCTAGGACCTTCACCACCTTGTTGTTTTCCATTGCTTTCTGCTATTATCAATGAATGCCGGCGACGTTGGATCTTTCAAAAAAAGACGGACAGACAAACACGTAGATCGATGAACAAGTGTCAGCAAGCGACCTGCTGCTTCTACGTCTGGCATGTGGCAGAGCAACCAAAAGCAATTAAATGTTTGACTGCTGCACTTGTTGGTGCAGACGTCACACTTGCTCGCGTCACCACCGCCTACGCATGCACCTCTGCTTCTCTTGGTACTATATGGGCCGTCAGGAGCTAGCCAACCATAGCCATCAAGCAAATCCACAGCTTTTCTGAAAAAAAAAATCCAAAGCATGCACTGCTCTATCCACGAGCTTCACCCCTAAAAATTTAAACCTTCTCCACCGGACTTTTCAAACCCTTTCAGTCGACTCGAAACCGAAAAGGATAATTCGGTTTCATATAATAAAAATAAAACGAATATAGTTGCACATTACAACATCCAAATACGATATTTGATGCACATCTCTATAAGTGCAATAGGTACAGGTTCAAAGTGCAACTGCAGCTCGGAGTAAAAGAATTGACTAATTTAAGAGCAAATCTGCAAAAACAAAATCAAACATCTAGATAATAAAAAGATTAAATAAACAAAGTTGCATTTCGAAAGTACACATTTTTTTAAATGTTCGACTGGTATGGGATTCATGCGTAACCATAGAGTAGATAGAACGACTGAAACCGCTAACGAGTAGTCAACTAGCGACAACAAAAATTCCAGTCAAGTAAAGAAAAATTATGTCAAAACAGGGGGAAATCAAACCTTTAAGCTATGTCAATCTTGAGAAGACTAATAATGAACTTAAGCCGATGTTTCACTGCAAATTTCTCCTTTGCAAACAAGGAAACAAACAAACAAAAACAGTTGCATCGAGGGGGCCCACCCTCCCTGGTACTTCCAAATGGCGTAGTTGACATGCTAGCTAGTGGTCCTTGTTGGATGGTCCAACGCCATCAAACGATTTGCAGCGGTGATACCTCATCTAGTTGATGGCAATTTATCTACCATTCATTTTGCTAGTAGTACAACTCTTATTGAGGAACATGCTGGCCTGAAAAAGAAAAAAAAACTAAGCTATCGTGATAGATACTCTCAGAATTTATAAGTTATATATTGTGATAGAGACTCTCACAACAGCAACCACATCGAGTCAACATCAAATTATTCTGTAATTCTTTTGTCATATAGCTATCTTCTCATCTAGCTATTTCTCTCCACATATGGCTAGACATAGAGTATTGGGGCAGTATCTGACATCGACGCGCTCGACCATTGGAAATTTTATTGTTCGGCCTGCTAGTGAGCTAGGAATGTGATACTCCCTCCATTCCAAAATATATTGCACCCGCGCTTTCCGAGGTCCAACTTTGACCATAAATTTAACCAACGAGAAGGACTGCGGCGGGAGAAAAAAATATATAATTGAAAATTTCTTTTGAATACGAATTCACTGGTATAACTTTTGCTCCCGCCGCAGTCGGTCTCGTTGGTTAAATTTATGGTCAAAGTTCAAGCACGGAAATAGAGGAAGCACTATATTTTGGAACGGAGGGGGTACCTTATATATAGATATACATCATATCATCATTCGTATATGTGCCGGTTGTCAATCCATTTACTGATTTCGTGGGGGAAGGTTGTCGGTTCAATTTTATGCATGTTGCTCTGGTTCGACCATGTTGGTGGTTATTTCCATTGGAGCTAGACATCCATCAAGCCCATCCACGAAATTACTCTATCCACAAGCTTCACAGTTACAAAATTGGCCCCACTATTGCTCAGTTGACTATTTTTAAACCTTTCATTGACTAAAAACTAATAAGGGCATTGGTAAAAATTAAAACAAAATGAATGCATTTACATCCTACAAAAAGAGATAGTTGCACATTTCTAAAAGTAGCACTGGTTTTTGTTAAAGTTGCAACAAAGGAAGAAAATAAAGGATCGGCTTAATTTAAATCAAATCCGCAAAATAAATCGAGCATACTGGTAAGAATTTCAAACAAATATAGTTAAACATTACAAATATAGCAATTGTATTTGAGATGTGCAACTAGTGTCGGATCAATATGCAACAATAGAGTACAAAGATAAATCAACTGAAATCTCTAAAATGCTAGTCGATTGGCAAGAATATAAATTTATGCCGCTTCATCGGAGGCAAATCTGTTAAAATAACAGAAAAATCAAAATCTTTTAAGCAGGCAGACCTTGAGAAGCCTACCTAACAATAGACTAGATGTGTTTTCTCTAGGTATGTTTGCTCCAAGGGCATGCACAACATTTATAGGTTATTGCAACACATACTCTCTAGGTGTGTTTTTTTTTCTGTAGACATTGTCCTTTAACACTAACCACATCCCGTGAGCATCATATTATTGTCTAATTCTATTGTTCTACTATTCCCTCCGATCCATATTAGTTGTCGCTTTGTCGCTCAAACCGATGGAGCCACAACTAATATGGATGAGAGGGAGTAAGTTTATTAGGGCATCTCCAGCCGTTCGGCCCCCCAGGGCGTCTAAATTCGGCATCCTGGGGGCGTGCCGGCGCTAGCTCGGCCCCTGGGGGCGAGCTAGCTCCCAGTCACGCACCCACGCGCCGGCCCCAGGACGCGGTAAATTCAAACTTGGTCGTTCCCGCTCTCAAGACGCCGCAAGTCCGGCGATCGGGCATAGTCTGTCGTTACTAAAAAACAGAGCGCCGCCGCCTCGGCGGGGTCATTCACTCGGCGGGGTTGGTCCCAGGTGTTGGCGGAGTCGGCGTGCGCGAGCTCGGCGGTGTCGGAGCTGCTTCGGTGTTGGGCTGCGTCGGCGCGGCTTCGACACTGCTGGGCGGCGACGTAGAGGCTTCGCTCGGGCTTGGCGTCCGTGCGGCCGTGGGCGTCGTCGGCGTCGTGGGCGTTGCCGTCGGCAGCTCGTTCAGGATGAGGCCGCGCTGCACCAGGTACCACGCCTTGAGCTTCTCGTCGTTGCTCTGGAGCATGTCCGCCCCACCCATCAGGAAAGCCATGTCGGTGTTTCTCTTCTTCGCGGCGACGTTCGTCCGGAGCAGGTCGAGCTTGATGGCGTTGTTCTTCATTAGCACCGACCACCGCGCCTCGGTCTTCTCTTCGAGTAGGACGGCCCGAGCCTGGACGTCGGCGAGGCAATGCTCGATGGACTCCTGCACTCGCGCGGTTGCCGCGTCGGCGTTTTCCCCCTTCTTGGCCAATTTGTGGCCGTCCGGCCGCCCTTCCTACGCGCCCGGAGTCGGCGCGTCCGGCTTGTACGTCTCATTGGCCTTGTCGAGGGCACGTCGGACTTCCGCCTACTTCTCGCACTTGTCAATGCGCTTGTAGACGTGGAGGTGCTTGAAGTCGGCGTCTTGGTTGTCACCCCGGAACATGGCGTACATGCGCAGCAGCTGCGCGGATGGACGAACAGTTGGCGAACGGCGGGCGTAGGGGACGAAGATGTGCGGGCGAACGGCGTGCGTACCTGATCCTCAACGCTGGCGCCGCTCTCCGGGCGAGCCGCGACCTCCTCGACGATTCCGTGCCATTTGTTGCACGCCAACTGGATACGCCCCCAATGGTTCGCCATCGCCTTGGCCCCGCGCTGCATGTAGACGCCTTTGAAGTAGGGGTCGACGAGCTTCCGCTCGTCGAACTCGGCCTTGATGCGGTCCTAGTACGTCTCCAAGCTCTGGTTCGCGCCGGTGGTCGGGTCGAGGCAGACGACTTTCCACGCTTCGGCGAGGCATTCCTCCTCCTTGGACGTCCATTTGATGCGCAGCTCGCCCGACCTCGCCGCCCGCTTCTTTTTCTGGCGCCCCTTCGTCGGAACAGGAGCCGGCTCCTCCTCCTCCTCCTCCTCCTCGTCCTCGTCCTCCTCCTCGGGTTCCTGCGCATCGTCGCCGTAGACGTAGCCGAGCTCGGCCTCCATGTCGCCGCTGAGGTCGACTACCTCGTCCTGGGTGGCGAAACCGGGAGACGAGGCGGCCGCGGCCGATCCTGTCGCTATGATGTCGTCCATCTGCAGTTTTCAGGAAATAACTAACAGTCACGTTAGAAATATGAAGCCTTTCCATCTGCAGTTTGCAAGCATTATGAGAAAAAGGGTTTCCCCCCGCTTTATATTATAAAGCAAATCTCCGATACATCCAGCACGATCGGGCCGCAGCACAGATAAGCCCAAAAGAAAACAAAAGAAAATGAAAGAGAAATGAATGCCGACACCGGCAGATCAACGACGAAAGGAAGACCGGCAACCGCTGCACCCTCCGACGAAGTGCCACCATGCTCCCAGCATCTCGAAGCGCCTCGCACTAAGCAACACCTTCAAGAAGGAATGCGACGACACCGTCGCTGTTGCCCGAACAAGTTCTAGGGTTTCCCCCGGTACGTGAGGGATGGTGGGGAAGAGATATATCCGACGCCCCTCAGGAGGGTCCAATGGCGCCCGCAAGCGTCACCGCGTCAGTGCCGGACAAGCCGACAAGGATTTCTCCCGATCCACAACCACCACCATCACCCGAGGCACTTCGAGATGCACCACCACAACAGCCGCCCACCAGCCTGTGCCACCACGGTTACCGAACACCCCTGCCGCCTCTCTGGAGCTGCCAACACGAGGCCTAGCTCAGGCAAGGAGACCCCGGCCACAGGAGCGAGCACAACTCGGACGGGGGGGGGGGGGGGGGAGGGGACAACCTCCACCGCCGCAGCGGAGCCGACCGGACGCGGCGACGAGGACTTGCCGGGCCTCGACGGCCCGGCTGGGTCCACTTGGACCCGGACAATCCTGTCGCCACGATGCAGCTCGCCGACCGACGAAATCCTCACCACCCGAGACCGCCGCCACGATGCCATCACCAGGAAACGATGCCGCGGAACACCAAGCCACCGGCCCACCCAAACCCAGATGGGGCCCAAAAGGGCCCAGATCTGGGCTGGGTGGGCGCCGCCAGCCACCAGCGCCACCGCGCCGCCCCACGGCCAACGGCCGCACCGCCGCGTCGAGCACCACCGTGGCACGCGGCATCGCCACCGACGGGCCACACCGACGCTGGCCGAGGAGCACCGCCGCCAGCCCCCACCGGCCGGGCATGGGGGGCCGCGCACGGGGAAGGGCAGGCCCGCCGCCGCCAGCACCACGCGGCCGAGGCCCGGCGGCGCACGCTGGCGGCGGCGGGAGGAAGGAGATGCGAGGAGAGAGCCTGGAGGGGAGCGGCGGAAGGGCCCACCGGCCGCCTCGCCCGGGGAGGCGACGCGGGAGGTACGGGGAAGGGGGAGGGGCGTGGGAAGGGGCGGGGGAGAGGGAGAAGCGCGCGGCGACGGCGGGCTCCGGCCGCGGCCGCGGCTCCGCGCGGGGGAGCCGCCGGCGGCGGCGCAGGAACCCTAGGCGGAGGAGGGAGCTCAGGGTCGGGGCCTTTTCCTAGTCCGTGGAAGGGAAGTGGCCTTTCAATTTGCAGTTAGGATATGTCATCTTGCAAGCATTATTATGGTCATCTTGCAATCTTGCAAAACTCCTCCAGCTCTGAATTCGCATGTCCACAAATAAGAGAATGCATATAATAGTGCTTTTTGCTGTGCGTTAATGAGACGGGATGGCCCATGTGGCTGTTCAAGACAAACATTCTCATATAATAATAAGAGTAACTTCACTAAAGGGGCTCGCTATCTAATAATGAATCGACAATGTAGGACGGCAACATTTAGAAAGTAAATATCAATTCGTAATGGAGAGGAAGATATTATGCAGTAAGATCTTGAAGATAATTTACGAATTAAGTCACTTCCCCAACATCAACTAACTATGCACACATTCATTTGACCCATGTGGCCGAAAGCACCATCGAAACCATTCGTGGAGGTGAACCACTTTTGAAGCTTATGGTGGAAAAAATACTGGAAAGTACAAACCAATTATGGATTAAAGAAAGTCCGCAATTTGGTTGACGTGTGATGATTTGGATAATCTAGATTTGAAATCCAAAATGATTGCTGTGTGTAATTGTGTGCATCAACATACATAGACCAGAAAGTTATAACTCTTCCGTTGTCTTGAAAAGAAGGACTATCTGAGCCCAGGAAATCATGTCATCAAACTAAAAAAAAGCTCCCATATATAATCTGTTGACATTATTGTGCATTAAATGTGTTTGTAGGATACAATGACCCAACTAGGCAGCTTGGATGTGGCCGCAGCATACATCAAGAAGCTCAAGGAGAGGGTCGATGAGCTGCAACGTAAGAAGACCTCTGCGCAAGCCATGGCTACCTCACGGGGAGTTAAGGACATCTCAACGCCCACAACCACCATAATCACAAGTAGTGGTGCCGGGTCACTGGAAGGAGAAACATATTTGGAGGCATCACCAACAGTAGTGGAGGTGCGACAACCCGACGATTCAAGCATGGAGGTGCGGCTGATATGCAGCACGAAGAGACCGATCAAGCTCCATGAGGTGATCACCATCCACGAAGAAGAAGGGGCCGACATTGTCAACGCCAATCACTCTGTTGCTGGCCACAAAATATTTTACACTATACACTCCCGGGTACGTATATAGGTATAGTCTTTATATTTGCAACGTATAAACACATCTATGCTGCAAAATGTAAACCACGCACAAGTCCTTGGATCCAAGTTTTGACAAATAATTAATTAGACCAATAAATATGGGTTATGTGGCATTAAAATTGTATCACTGGATTCATATTTAAAAAGCATTAGTTCCTAAGAGAAATGATTTTTGTGGCAAAAAAAAATTCTTTCATTTTGAAACGTTGGCTCGATAGCCTTACGAAAATATGTGTTCAAACTTATTTGAAGGATACTGTTTGTCCCAGTGTAGCATTACGCTGAATTAATGAAATATATACAAGAAAAATGCACATAATAAAATATGAGTGTTTCTGTAAAAAAAATAAGAGGATGCTGCAGATCCATAGATTCCTCTCTAATCACTTTCCTAGGCTGTAGAAACATAGAAAGAAAATAAAGAAGGAGAAAAGCTAGCCGAAAATTTGAATATGACATTAGATGCACACACTTGCCATGCAAATCCTAATAAAATTTCTTTGTTTTTCGTCCCTCCATACTGGCAGGAATGTATGTGCTAAATTTAATTATGTGTGGTTGGCTTTGTATCCATCAAAATATAAAATTATAATGTTATCTATTTTGCATACAGTTCAGTTAACTAATTTCATAAATTCCTCCTTTTGTTATTATGCAGGCCTTCAGCACAAGAATTGGCATAGATGTTTCAAGAATTAATGAACGACTGAGAGCATTGGTATGATAGTAAATCAATTTGTGCACACACTAAAATCCACACAGAACTGTATTAAATAAACATCCTACAAATGGTTCATGATATCTATTTATTAATTGACTATGACAGGGGATGGAAACGCCTTAATTAGCTAGCTAGTGTCTTCTCCATGTTAATTTTACAATGAGATCGATGTATGAAGAAAATGTTAATCATCCTTCGATCCATAATCACTTGCTATAATTTACAGTTACATGTTTTTGGCTATTATAATATGTTGTACATGTTAAAATATAAACTTTTAAATGTGTTCTGTTTTATATCTTCCTCCAATATCCAGTGTTGCCTAAGCTGAATAAGCTTGTTTTAAATATCGATGTTGAATAGGATTGTTAGTTATAGCCCCAACAAAATACAACTTACATCTCATGTCTTTGGTGCAATACATTGATTGAGCCCTAGCATCGGCATCCCCAACCAATCTGCTATCACTAATTTGTATTAGAGCCGCCTCTCCAATATGCAAAGATCTTCTGGGTTCATGGGCAATCAACAAACATGAGGAAGAACGACCTCCCAACAAATTACTCTTTCAACAAAATAAAAGAACTCAATGATACAATGGCTTTAGAAGGATCCCCTCTCGTTGAAGAGCATGCGCTCTCATGTATGTTATGTGACCTCAGTTCTGACTACAACCCCATGTTGTCATTGACTCAAAACAAGTTGGTGTTGCTTGGTGAGATATATTCTCATATGAACTCTTTTGAAACCATATTGGAGAAGAAAAATCTCTCATTCTTGGTAAAATTTTCATCCGACCTTGATCCGTGCAATCAACGTGGTGGTGATAATTGAGAAAATGAACTTGCAGGATGTGGTGGCGGCAACAACAATCAGCAGGGACAAAAAAGATGGCAACAATCATTGTCAATACTCCAACTGTGATAATGGTGGATGTTCATGCCTCCAACGTTCCAGCAAGATGGGCCCTGCCTCGCTAAAGGGTTCGAAGCTCTTGGACCATATCTTTGAAGACAACAATAATCAACCTCCCAATTCTACGACATCAATACAAACTCGTATCCAGGTAAGGGAGCATGGACAACATAACAAGTGACCTAAATCAACTCACCGTCCACAACTATTGCAAGGGGGGTATCAACTGTACACAACCAACATGTGAGGAATGCACCGTCATGTTGATTACTACAGAATTTGTACTTACACCAATAGCCACCATCTTGATAATAGCCATCATGTTCCTAAGGCTGCAAAAACACTCTTTTATGTAAATCAACCCACTTAATGGGTATACTGCTTTTTATGGAATTTATTATGAATAGTTTTCTATAAGGCATATGCAACGAGGAGAACTTTTTTGAGAACCTTGTAGAGGACTCTCTATCGATAATTGCCAGTCTTGCTAGGGTCAATATCTTGCAGCTATGTACGCATCCTCTTCGCATACATGGCATAGTCAAATAGGCCATCAGACTTTCCCATTGGTCTAATTTCACTATCTTAATAATCTCCTACGTTTTTGTGGTTGTCAATAGGCAACAAGTCATCTTTCTCTCTATTCTCTTGAATTTGTTTATTTTGATATATCTGGACACACTCCCAAATATGTTCAGGGTCATTTTAGTTTGTAAGATTTATGGATGATTATAGTAATTTTGGTTGGATTTATCTTTTCGTACGAAAATTATAAGGTTTCAAAAATCATAGCACAATTACAAGCACACTAAATGATTGCTTTCCAGGGAGATAATAATCACACAAAGTACGCAGTAGAAAATTTTAAAAATCTATACAATTCCAAGGAAACGATGAATGGTTTGTGTTGTTGGCCAGGCACATAATAGCCATGCAATGTGATTGGGTGGAGTATGCTAAAATCACTTAATATTCTTTTAACAACATGGGTATTTTTTCAGTGGATATATGTGGGAATACCATACGGACAGTCCGGACCTTTCACTCCTCAATGGGTCTCCCGTAACCTCAAGGTGTTGTACTTCAAGCACCTAAGTGGGAACTGTAGAGGTGATAAGGTTAGGAGCGTGAAAATCAGGGATCTTATAGTTATACGGAGATACACTCTCTATATATCAAGGGACCTACAAAGCATAGAGGATTCTAGATAAATATTTACCAGACTAACACTCCCGGTAGGTCTTTTACCCATTTGGGGGCCTGAACCTGGGCAAAGTCGTCGGTCTTTGTCCTCTCCAGCCTAGTTCTCTTTGTGCACCACCCATCTCTTTATTTTCTTACGTTGTCACCTTCAGATCGTATGGTCACTGAGCCATTATTTCTCAATATAATCATGTCTCATATCCACATACGTGTCAGCATAATAGTTCTCCTGAAACAAAACATCAACATACTGTGAAAGTAGGCTGCCTGATATGGAAACCCGGTGGCGGCAATCAAGTCTTGCAACGGGGTATTAACCACCTAAAACTCTACTGAGTCCTCAATCGCCAAGGAATCATGGGTGTCATGGCCCCGCCTGACGAATGATGGAGATAGCTGGCGACCATGATGACTTCTCCTAGCTGCCTTGTGCTCTCGTACCTCGATGTACTGGTACAACAACTCCACTTGGATTGGCTAAGGTAAGGTGGCCACGTGAGCGGCCTCTAACGTGTTCTTAGTCGGCAACTCGCCGAAATGAGCATGCCCAGGATCTTCTTAGTCGCACATGCTTCCACACCACCAACATGGCTTCAACAACAATGCGAGTACCATCACCGTTAAAGCCTAGAGGGGTACCGCGCGCCCGGTTGGATCGAAGGTGGAGACATCCCATTCGTTATCAATCCGAGCGCATGTCCAAGGGTACTCACTGACTCCAAGAGGGAGCGGCGGTGGTGTGCTCTCATCTCGCCTTGGTCTATGTGGTGAATAGGTAACTAGGTATCTGTGTGTAATTTCCTTTCTTTCTAGAGGTGTGTTGTACCAATCCTATAATTCAATATAGGTCTGAGGTCCTCTTTGCAAAAGAAGTTTTTTTTTGCAAAATATGTTTTTTGGAATGTATTGCATGTTGTTCGGTATCTATTTTATAATGTATGTTAATTTGACTCTATAATTGTGCGGTACAGATATCCGAACATATCCACAAGTTGTCCACTATGTATCGCAAAGAGCAGTGTGACTTAACAACAAATAATTAACTAAGCAGCCGCAATTTTGCCTTGACACTTCAATATCAATTACTTAGCTAGCTAGTGCTTCCTACTAGGATAAAGAGATTCGACCTCGTGGATTCACGAGGCCTTTTCCGAACAATATTATGCATTTACAAAGTGAGAGCAAGTTAACTGGGGAAGGGAACAAATACCTCCGTCATGCAGACTTTGACCTCAAGACATCGACAGTTAAGTTAATGATTCTTTGACAAAAAGCAGATACTAGCTTGTTAGTTGATTAAACTTAGTGTAAAACTGAAGAAAATATGTATGTGTATGTCAGCGTGCGTATGGTAAAAAGATCGACTGAAGCATGAATGGTGCTTTCATGCCCAACAAAAAGTAAACTAGTATGCAGTAAGAGTCAGCAAATATATTACCTTTTCAGAAGAAAAAGGGATGGATGAAAGTGAGAGCTAGGCCGATGTCACTGCGTGCATGTAAACGTGCGGAATGCTATGTGATGGCCCATGCTACACTTCGCTTTCTCCCTCCGTCGCCAGAGAGAGTGATTGGGAGAGCTTCCTGTGGTGGGCTGAGAAGTCACCCCAAAGGAATCAGTCCACACGAACATTTTATTATTTAGCGCGCGGAAAATGGTTGGTTACTAGGAAAAGAGCAGTGTGACTTAACAGAAAATAATTAACTAAGCAGCCGCAATTTTGCCTTGACATTTTAATATTAATTCCTTAGCTAGCTAGTAGTGCTTCCGACCAGAATAAAGAGATTCGACCTTGTGGATGCCTAAGGCCTTTTCCAGATTATATTAGTATGCATTTACAAAGTGAGAGCATATTAAATTGGGAAAGGAACAAATACCCTCGTCATCCAGACTTTGACATCTAGACAATGACAATTAAGTTAGTGATTCTTTGACAAAAAGCAAATACTAGCTTGTTATTTGATTAAACTTTGTGTAAACCTGAAAAAAAAATATGGGGATGTCAGCGTGCGTATGGTAAAAAGATTGAGTAAAGGATGAATCGTGCTTTCCTGCCTAACAAAAAAGTAAAGTAAGAGTCAATAAATATATTGCCTTATCAGAAGAAAAAGGGATGAATGAAAGCGAGAACTAGGGCGATGTTACTGCATGCATGTAAACGTGCGGAATACTATATGATGGCCTTTTGGCCCATGCTACACTTCGTTTTCTCCCTGGTGGGCCGAAAAGTCACACCCAAGGAATCAATCCACGCGTCCATTTTATTATCTAGTGCGCAGAAAGTGGTTGGTTACTAGGTTAATTAAAGGAACTACCATTGTTTCTGTCTAACATCGCATCCACTTTTAGTGCTTAAAACCTACGGTGCATCAAGCTGTAGCCAAGTGAAAAAAATAGCTGTACATAAGTAATTATTTTATTGGATTCTTTCCGATTGTACTTCCCACAATAGCCAAATTCCGGCCGTTTTGTTGGCTAAATTGCCTTTTACGATGTTAACTTTGACTGAGTGGAGTTCGACATGCCATCAAAATCAAAAGATATTGAGACCGTGACTAAAATTACTTGTTTAATTAATTTATATGCACGCGGAGGTGGTGGGTCGCTAAGTATAGCTCCGCCAAAAATGCCGCACGTGATCGCTTCTCCTAAATCTTAATTATGTCGCTCTAACCATTTTCTCACATGAAACCATAACACATTACTCCATCTTCAGTTAATTAATCGATACTATTGTAGCATTGCTAACTCTCCATTGTGTTTATTGACAACTCCGATACATGCCGCTTTCAGGTGTGTTTATTTTTTTAAAGGTGTGTTTATTTATGTAGTGTGTGAATGCAATTATAATGTACATCCAAAGTCAAAACAATATCCGTGTATGCAATGGCACGCGCACGTTGGCAATGCTAGTTGGACTCATTTTAAAATCTGACAACCCTGGTGATCTTTTTGTTTTGGCCTCAAAGTTGAACGCGCTAGCTGTCGGGTCACCATCTGTCAGGATCATCATGTTCTCCAAAAAAATAAATCCCGTCAGGATCATCATCAAGCTTAAGCCACGTACTCCTACGCGACCTCGAGCATGTGTGGCCTTATCTCATTAACAAACTATATTATTGTATTGGAGATTGATGATCAAGGCGCGATTAAAATATTTGCCAGCCGGGATCGTGTCCCAGTAGTACTGTACGCGCTTTGCTAGCTTAAGCTAATCTCTCTATGTTGATTCGCCAAAAATAAGAATCTCTTGATGTTAACTTAATTTGAAAGGGTTAAAGTTTGCCGTTTTGGGGTGCTGACTCAGTAGTGGTACAAACCAAAAATGCTACTCCCTCCATACCTAAATATAAGTCATTTTAGATATTACAATATAAACTACATACGGATATATGTAGACATATTTTAGAGTGTAGATTCATTTATTTTGCTCCGTATGTAGTCCATATTAAAATCTCTAAAAAGACTTCCATTTAAGAAAGTAGGGAGTACATCGACGGATGCTTTAAGGAGATTTTATAGAGCTTTCCAAAACTTAATAAATCTACTCCTCCTTTGAGTATCACTGGGTGCCCCCCCCCCCCCCCCCCCCCCCCCGCGCTTCTTCCCCCTCCAATGAAAAACTCTCTACGCCATCCCCACCGTACAGTCCGTTGAACCAATGCCTACAATGAAATAGTCGTCATTTGATTCATACGATAGGAACTTTTTCATTGGGTCTAGTCCAAGATTTTTATTTCCTTTAAAATGTGAAGGATTTATTTCTATCCTTCATAGGAATATGAATCCGTTCCAACAACCCAAAGGGCTCCAAAGAAATTTTTTGTACAAAAATCATATTCTTCAAAATTCCAACAGAATTCCTAGAAAATTCCTGCAAACCATAGAAGGCCCAAAGTTTTTGGAAATTTTAAATTAAAATATTCCGGAAAATAGGAATGGTAAATTCTGGTAAATAATGGAAATATAATTATGTAGTATTTTTTTCTATTTTTAACAGTTTAATACCCAAAATCCCCATACATTCTAAAAGCTTGTCCGCAATTAAATTTTCCATTTCCCTTATATTTTAACATTTAATTCATTTGGTAATTCCATTTTAAATCTTTACCCCAAAATATAAAAAACTACTGTAGTTTGCTAATCTTGTTCTTAAATTTTGCAATATTTTCTGTCCACTTCGTCTGCATTACTTCATACAACGTAGTGTTTTCCCTACTTATTTGTGCATTATAAGAGGTATGCGTTCGCAGGCGAATTACTAACTAATATGTACAAATAATATCTCATTGCCCTGTCAGTCCACATTTAATTCCCGCGGTGTATTTATGTCATTTGTGGAGACAGACGTCGATGCCATTTAATACAACGCTAACGCCCACACGTATGGTGGGAATAAAACCCGCCCACGTCCTATAATACACAGACTGTGCCACGTCACTGCATGCATGCATGTGAGAATCTTTTTGGATTTTCAGTTTTTAAAATGTTTATTTCTTAAACGAAAAATCCGATTGAAGATCCGTTTTCACCATTAAATCCCTCGCGACGAGATCTTCGAAACTAGGTCCTATGTTGGTATGTTTCGACGAAATTTTTTTTGGGTTAAAAGTTGCCATGTCTATTGCATATGAATTGCCATGGTGTTTACACTAAAGTTGTCATGATATGTTTCAGCTATTTTCTTCTACATTTAAAAGTAAATTTTGATATTTATAAAACGGGGAATTAATAAACTAGACTTGCCATGAACCATAAACTAAAATTGCCATGATACATGCACTTAAAATTGTCATGGTTCATATAAAAAATAGTTTTAATGGTCAAATTACTGGAGTTGCCATCATCAAAATACTAAAAATGCCATGCTCTACAAACTGAAATTGCCACATGGCAACTTTAGTCTAAGCCCTATGGCAACTGCAATGTAAACATCATGGCAACTTTTGTGCAAAAAAATTTTTTGTCGAAACATATCAACATGGGGTCTAGTTTTGAAGATCTCGTCGAGACGGATTTAATGGTTAAAACGGATTTTTAATTTGATTTTTTAATTAGGAGATAAAACATTTTTAAGCCGAAAACTAAAAAGAGTCCTGCTGATGTCATCTATTCACATGTGGCAAAATAAGTGGTAAATGAGGCGTGTGGGCGATATGCAACATGCCACACGTGTGGGCGTTAGTTTTTTCGTTCATTAATGGTGTCATTGTGACTTCGATAGGGTTGATAATGGATCGGATTGGAAGGCGTGGGTGCATGATTGCGAAAGGCTGCTAAGGCTGGTCGTAATGATAGTATCATAGCTAGTATCATGCATGCCAACTAGGCAATTTTGATGAGGTGGCATAGCATTAAATGAAGAAAGAGAGGGTGTAGTATCATATCATGATACCGTATCATATTAAATGTTATGCTACTTTGTGTCATGCATGGCAATAAATAGAGTACAACATGATACTAATATATGATACTATGCATTAGGGAGGTAGTATCATACACTAGTATCATATGCATGATACTAGTATATGATACTCCCCATTACAACCAGCCTAAGAGCGCTTGTGATTGTATTTTTGTGGGACACGTAGGTTGATAGTGATTGTGTTTTGCCATGTAGTGCCTATATAGACACGTGTGTACAGGCGGGAAAGCAGCAACGTTATCAGTCGCACTGTTGCACTGTATATATACCTAGCCCACATGATTGCGCAGTTCGTCTGCTACTTAGCATTTCCTTCTTTTTTCAAAACAGTGGCAAAAGATTTGTGTCATGCATTATTTACGCAGAAGAGAATTGCTCATCTAATTAGCGAAAAACTGGACGAAAACCATCAAAAACCACTGCAGTGGCATACAAAATACCCCCCCCCCCCCCCCCCACACCTCTCCAAAGAGGGTCTGCCGATACAGCACACGGGTGTCATCGTCATCACTCCTTCCCTAGAAGGCATCATCGTCATCGCTTAACCCTGAGCAAATGACTCCGATTTAGCCGTAGATGATTGTCAACCCACCACACATTATAGAGGAAACTGAAGTTGTATGAAGATCCATGCCAGACCTCAGCCACATGCGACCAGACAACACAACTACGACTCTGACATAGAACTGCGAAGGAGAACTAGACAGTGCTGGCGCTGTGAATGATCACCGAATGGACCACCAGTTGCCCGTCACCACAGTTTCGACTTCACAACAACAAAAAGGCCCAGAAAATCCTATGGACACGTCCAAGAAGAGCTGACTACCTCAACCATTACCACATCTTGGTCATCACTCACAGCCGCCATCGTCGCCACCGAAGCATCAACGCCAACACACACCAACATCTTCCATTGGCTGCCACTCGACAATGTTCGCCGTGCCTATGCTTTGTTGGGCTCCCCAGTTACCCGAGCACCTCGCGAGAGGAAGAGAAGGGACCAGTCGCCAACGCCGCCGCGCGGGCTTTGCCTGCCGGCGCCCTCCGCGGCAACTAGGGGTTGGTAAGTTGGGAGGGTGGTTTGCGGCGGCGCAGGTTTCTCCGGGACCGCTCGCGGGGAGCTAAACATAATAAGAATGCCAAACATAATAATATTTACACCGTGGTGTTTGGACCACCAGACAACCACTAGCACAGCCAACATGCCACTGTCACTGCTCCCTTATTACCAAAGCCAAACTAACTTTGGTGCTGACAGCCGGAACGTTTTGTCGACATTCTTGAATCGACCTGAAGCGTCTGACGGTAAAACCTATCGACGCACGCATGATGAAATATCACAAATCTCACCGTTCAAGGAGGCAAACAGAATTGTATGCCAGGGATCCGTCCAATCAATGGATTTGAGGTGGATCGAAGCCCAGAAGACTAGCTATCTCGACGTTGAAGCGCCTGTCGAACATGTATTACTAGTAGCTAAGAAAGATTACGTTACCTGTAATGTTTTTTGTACTGCCATGATTGATTAATAGATTAGAAATTTCCCTTGAAAAGAAATGCGTCGAGAAAACACAGGAAAAAACAGGAGAAGAGAAGTGGATGTGGGCAGAGCAAGAGGGCGACCAGCGGGCGGGATGTGTTGACTGTGAAACCGCGTGCGCGGGGATTTCACACTGACTCGCTACTGCTCGTCGACCCCATCACGTGGGTGCATCTCATCAACCTTGTAGTACCGTCGCAGTTCACTCTGGTTACGTGGCGGATGTGAACCTGCAGAAAAGCAACGCCTATCATACTTGTGCAACGTGCGGGAGGGTTACAGTAAAAAGGGACACGCGAGAAGAAACACGTTCCGGTAGACCCGGCGGACCCGATCACTCGGAGGGAGAAGGGTTGTAGGGCATGTATAATGGTCCTATCTTAGCAATGCCACGTAGGATAAATGATGAGGTGGAGGAGAGAGAAGTCATAAGAGAAGGCTTGTCTTCTTTTAATTAAGAGAAGGCAAGAGATGATATCTTAGCACAATATGTCTCACCATGTTTTTAGGAATAACTAGTTATTGATGATAAGGCTAAGAAATGACCCATTGTAGACAAGTTTTTTTGCCATTTCTAAATTACATGCAAGATTTAAGATAAGACTACCTTATCAACCATTGTACATGCCCGTACAATGATTCTATCTTAGCAATGCCACGTAGGATAAATGGTGAGGTGAAGGAGAGAGAAATCATAAGAGAAGGCTTGTCTTCTCTTAATTAAGAGAAGGCAAGAGATGATCTCTTAGCACAATATGTCTCACCACGTTTTTAGGAATAACTAGTTATTGAAGATAAGGCTAAGAGATGATCCATTGTAGACATGTTTTCTTGTCATCTCTAAATTACATGCAAGGTTTAAGATAAGACTACCTTATCGACCATTGTACGTGCCCTGACTGACTTGCACCGTTGCTCTAATCCTCTCCACTCATGTTCATCTATCTCTCTCTCTCTCTCTCTCAAAAAGAAGAGATTCCATCACCTTTCTTTTTCGCTGGCTGCTCCGTCTTCCTCCTCCGGTCCGTCCACAACAGAAACAGGGCAAAGGGAAACCACTCCTCCTCTGCTGGCCGTATAAATAAGCTCCCCTCCCCTCCCCTCCCACCACCCCCAACCACCCTCCATCCACACCTCAGCCTCAGCTCACCTGCTCGCCTTCCTTGCCTACCTCCATCCGTCCTCCTCGAGAGAGAAGAGACCACGAGCAACTCATCCAAACAATGAAGAGCAGGACGCAGAGCGGCCGCGGAGGAGCCATGGTCGCCGACGGGGGCAGCAAGATGGAGCGCAAGGAGGTGGAGAAGAACCGGCGGCTGCACATGAAGGGACTCTGCCTCAAGCTCTCCTCCCTCCTCCCCTCCTCCTCCTCAGCCCACCACCTCCGCCATTATTCTTCCTCGCCGCCGTCCAGCAACAAGGTAAACTATTCTTCTACCCAACTTTAGCATCCAACTCCTCTGTCTCTCTTCTTTGTCTACTCTTGATTCGCCCCCAAAAGGCAAATCTTAACAGCTCAACTCACGCAGCTGTCCGGGGAACAAACACCTGATTAACCACACTGTTACCCATCAGTAACACACAGACACAGTAGAGAATAATACAATATTTATTTATACTAGTACCAAAAAAAACCTCACTGTTACCCATATCTGTACACATATACTAGTACGTGCGTGTTTTCCTGAAACAAAAGAAAACATCAAGTACGTGTGTGATGTAGCAGAGCACCTACTTCTGTGGTCCATTGAATTATGTCTGAAATTGGTTGGTGCTGAGTGACGACCTTCACAAGAAAAGAAAATATCTCATCCTCATTTCGGCACGTGTCTGATGGAATCGGTGGCAGTGAAAGCGATCAGTGTAGTACCACTCACTCATTCAATCTCTCCCCGACCGTCCTTGGGATAAGCCTACGCGTAACTACTTTTGTGGACAAGAAATTTTTGAATGTTTGGTCGATCATTCAATCCATCCCCAATAATGCTTTCAGCCACCAACCCAAGATTGCAGCAGATCACTCCTCTGATCCGATTCACACAAAATCTGAATATATATTTGATTGCAAGTGTAAGATGATGCCAATCAGTGGATCATCTGTTTATTTTACTATACTAGCTATCACCAGCAGGATTGATTGATTGATCGGCTAATCTGACAACCACGACTTGCTTGTGTCTCTGCAGGACGCGACGACGCAGCTGGACCAGCTGGACAGCGCGGCGGCGTACATCAAGAAGCTCAAGAGCCGGGTCGACGAACTCAAGCGCCGCAAGCAGGCCGTCGTCTCCGGCACCGCTGGCTGCTCGTCCTCCGTCTCCGCCGGCGACTACAAGGGAGCAGCACTGTCCACAACTGCGCTGCCTGTGATCGAGGTGCGGCACCAGGACGGAACGCTGGACGTGGCGCTGGCGAGCGAGGCCGGGCGGCCGTTCCGGCTGCACGAGGTGATCGCCGTCCTGGAGCAGGAGGGCGCCGAGGTGGTCAGCGCCAGCTTTTCGGTCGTGGGTGACAAGATCTTCTACACGGTCCATTCCCAGGCATTGTACCCCCGCATCGGCCTCGAGGCCGGCCGGGTCGCCCACCGGCTGCGCGGCCTCGCCGCAGCCGCAGCCGTCTCGCCGTCGGTCCTCCTGACATGATCTCTTTCTCTCTTTCTTCGTTGTTTTGCCATGGTGACAGATTAGCTGATCTATGGGCAGCTTAGCTTAGTACTGCTCTACTCTGCTCGTGAGTGAGCTTCAGGTTTGTCTGAAATCTACTAGTGTAGGCACGTGCTTGCGTATCCTCCTTTCTGAAGATGTGAGATATTTTAGCTTTCAGAATGTTGGGTTTCTTTCTACTAAGAAGGCTTGAGAAACGGGGGAGCATTAGACTGTGGTTGGTTGAGCCGAAGATTCTGAAAAAGCTGCTGTGCTACCGCTATCGTGGCGTGATCGCTGCTTTGAAACGCCCACGCGATCTGCATGGCTTGGGGAATCGCGCGAGATCGCGCTGCTATCGAGGCACGAGATCTGCAAAATGGACGTATCACCTTCCCGCTTGGCAAGCTTGGCAAGCACTACAAAGTAGATCCTTGTCAAAGATGACATCTCTCACACCCAATATGTGATCACTCTTGATCAACTTGTTGAGATTGCACATCGATCCCTACATGTCCAGGCCTTCTATGACAAAGCCATCCATAAGAAAATTTAGCAATAAGACATGTACAAACTTTTGGTCCTTGTGAGAAATTGATAACATAAAGATATCCAAGACGAACACCGGTAAAAACCATAGTATAATCATCTTTACGAAAGACTTGACAATCAACTTTGGTAAATAGCAGATAAAATCCATAGTCGGTTAGTTTTGCAATGGAAAGAAGATTGTAACCAAGTAATTCAACAAGCATGATCTTTTTTATTGAGTTGTCTCTAGATAGGACCACTTTACCAAGACCGTATACCTTCCCTTTGGAAGCGTCTCCAAAGGTGACATTTCTTCTTGGCCCATCATCCTTATGGAGTTCTTGGAACATGTATCTATCTTCGTTCATGTGGTCAGAGCACCCCTGCTATCGAGTACCCATTCTTTTGCACCGGAAGAATAGTATTTGTGAGTTCTTGACATGAGACACCTAAAGATATGATCACACTCATCTTTTTCATCGACATCATAGTCATTATGATTTCTTGCATTGTTTGTTTCTGTAACACCACATTTTTCACTTATGCAATGAATTAGAAGAGTGGATGAAAGGATATTGACAATGATAGGGACATCGCTTTTTCCCGATGAGTGCATTGGGTTCATGCAATTGCCTTGCAAAGTTTGGATCGTTTTGGTCCTTTATCTTCGAAAATGCCATAGCCTTATGGAGGAATTCATCGGGATTTTTGAGAGAATAATCTCGAGAGCAATAATAGCATTAATCCAATTCTTTCCAAACAACATAAGCACTGTCAAGGTCACTTTACTTTCTAAGAACATGATCGGTAATGCCTCTAAGAATAAGGTTGGTAGCTCTAGCATTACATATCATATCAAGTTCTTCTTTAGAAGTAAGATGAATAGAATACAACAGAGGTACATATTGATTTTCAGTGATGTCAAGAAAGTCTTGTTCCTCAAACAAGCTAGGAAATTTAACTTTCCAAGTGATAATTAGAGAAAACAAAGATAGGAACTCTACACCGAAGACTATCCAATAGATACCATACTCTCCTAGGCGGTAAAGCGAAAGCAAAGAGTCAATTTTCCTAGGATTCGCAAATGGAGGAACTTGCTGGGGAGACCAAAGCTTTCAAACCACTTGTAGGATCAATAAGTATGTCTAGAAGGCCGGTGAATATACTACTAAGTGAAATAATGGACCCTTTCCCAAGTTCTAATTTCTTATCCGATTTTAGGCTTTTCTACCTATCCATAGAGCATGCACACATGCAAGTCTAGAGTAATGGGCAGCGAAAAGTAGGGACATGCAAGTGCAAACTAAAGAGGTAGAGTTGAGATAATCGTAAACACAATTGGCTTTGTGAAGATTTTTTTTTATGTGCTTCGAATAGTTGGGGCTATCTCACATCCACGTTGATGGATGTCTTCGGTCCATGAAGGAATAAGATCACTAGGATCCTGTTTAGGAGATTCCATGGAGGGACATTCCATGAAGGACCATTCTTCAAAAAATCATCCGATTCAGCGATTTATCGTCCGATTAATCAATACTCAGGGGGTGATCGATAAGATTATGCCATATCATCACCATTTTATCGATTGGGCCGATTTACTACTCTGACAAGCTATTTGTCGGGAAGCTACTAATATATCGGGCCTATTCCTAGCAATATGTGTGCAACTATGTTTATTTGCGTTTTTGGCACCTTGTTATGTAATATATATTGTTGTCCAATTTTTCAAAGTCAAGTAATCAAGGTAACACTTCTGTTCGATATTGTTTTTTGTTGAATGTAGCAAATTTTGTGCTCGGAACCTGGGATAGCAGCCTTGGGGTGGAGTAATAGTAGTAGATCCAATTGGTTTAACGGTCTATTTGTCCTGCACGTATTGCCTGTAGGCGATTATGCAATGAATGATCATAGTCATACTCGTTGTTATTCCTGTCAATTGTCGAACTTTAATTTGTTTACCATGTCGTTTGCCTTGTTTTCGGGAGAGGTACCTCTAGTGAACTTATAGCCCCGGGTCTATTCTTCCATCAGTACAAGCTCCTGCAAAATGGTGCTTTCATTTTTTTTGGAAATGGAGGAGGACCCCCGGCCTCTGCATCTGGATGATGCATGCAGCCACTAAAATGGTGCTTTCATAGTATTTGCTTTTACTTTTACCGCACAATTACCTAGTATCTTTTTGTTTTTTTTTCGAAGGGCCATTGGCCGTTCTTTATTTAGAAAGAAGAGAGTACAGCAAGGCTTGATAGTCTAGGCGGTCTAGAACTATCAGCCGACAGAGCCGAAGTTCAAAACATGACAGGTACAACCCGAACTGAATTCAAAAGATGGCAATAAGAGAGAAAGGAATACATCAGTAGAATTCACCTACACAACCGGCAGCTCTCCAAACAGCGATGTCCTCCCTGATAAGCTCAAGTATCCTGTCAACATTACTGCCACTTGCTCGAAAATCCTTGCATTTCTTTCTTTTCAAATTCTCCAATGGATCAGGATGGTTATAGTGTCAAAATTTTGTTGGCCCTCTTTGGAATCTCCCTCCGTGTATTGATCCACCAAGACTCTGTACTGCCGAAGCGGCCATCCGGTATTGTGAAGGATGCCTGTGTCCAGGCCCTGAACCTAGACCAAACCTGTTGTGAGAAGCGGCAGCATAAAAACAGATGCGTGCAGTCTTCATGCGTCGATAGGCATAGCGGGCAAGTACCATTAGATGGCCAGCCCCTTCGTTCCAGATTGTCCGCAGTTAAACACCTTTTGTGAATGACCAACCACATGAAGAATTTGCATCTAGGCGGCGCCTTGGATCCCCAAATTGGTTTATGGCAGGCAAAACACACATTTGCAGCGAAGAACATACCATAGGCAGAGCTGACTGAGAATTTAAGATCCCCGGACCACTTCCAAACCAAACTATCTGGAACCTCAGCAGATAAATTTGTGCTCTGCACAATGTCCCAAACTTTAAGATATTGATCCATAGCCTGTGTTGAAATGCCTCTCGAGATCTCCCTTATCCAGGCTCCATTGTCAAGGGCTTCTTTCACCGAGCGACCAGTGTCATTGACAAAGGAAAACAAGGCAGGGGCCGGCCATCTCATCAATGGAGCACCCACCTGGCAGCCATTTGTCAGTCCAAAACTTGGCCCTTTGACCATTTCCTAGGCATATTACCGTGGCTGTTTTAAACATGGAAGCCACTTCCTTTTCCATCTCATCCGGCAGCAGGCTCCATGGCCTCTCTTTCGCTTCCCATCACAGACACGGCCGACGACAACGAAGGGCGTATCCAAACCATTTGAGATTCAAAACACCCAGGCCCCCATATTCTTTGGGCATGCATACCTGCGACCCTGACAAGAGACAGTGTCCGCCATTAATATCATTGTCGCCCTTCCATAAGAAGCCCCAGCACCTCTTGTTAATAATCTTCAACGCTCATGCCGGCAACTGCATAACCGATAGGAAGTGGATAGGTAGAGCCATGAGGACCAATTGGGTGAGCGTTAGACGTCCAGCAGGTGCCAGCAACTTTGGTTTCCACCCCTTCATCTTACTGGAGTACTTATCTATGAGTGGCCATATATCTTGTCGCCGCAAACGATAAACTGAGAGAGGTAGTCTGAGGTATTGTAGCGGAAAAGGCTTGTACTGACAGCCGAAGTGTTGATCCACCATAGCGGAGACGGAGTCATTACTCCTGATGCACGTGACCGTGCTCTTCTGCAGATTGATGCGGAGACCTGACGCCTCGCCAAACAGTTTCAGAATGGTAGAGATCACCTCCAAATCACTCGAGCAGGGCTTGAAGAAGATCACAGCATCATCCGCGAAGAAGGAAGCCCTCGGAACATTGGTATTGAGACCCAAACTCGACAGCAAATTGTTCTGTCCCGCCCAACTAAGCATAGCCTGCAAGGAATCCATGGCAAGTATGAAGAGCGCAGGAGATAGCGGGTCGCCTTGTCTAACACCACTGCCCAGGGCGAACGGCTCACAAGTCTCACCATTGACCAACACTGAGGAAGATGTCGTGCGTAGGAGTCCACAAATCCATGCGCACCAACGTTGCCCAAAGCCTCTTCTTTTCAACATCTGAATAGTGAACTCCCAGGACAAAGTATAAAATGCTTTAGATATATCAATTTTCATGAGCACAACCGGTGCTTTCTTCTTATGCATCGCTTTAGCTGTGTTATGAACAAACTTGAAGTTTTCATGAATGCTCCGCCGGCTGATGAAAGCACTTTGTACATGTGAGATGAGGGCAGGCAGGAGTGGAGCCAGGCGACTCGCAAGTACTTTGGCAAAAAAATGGCCGCTCCATGAATCAAATTAATTGGTCGGAAATCCGCCACCTCCAGTGAGCATTCTTTTTTGGGCAACAAAGTAATGATGGAAGAGTTAAGCCTGCCAAAGGATGCAAAATTGTTCCTATACAGCTCAAGCATGACAGCCATAAAATCCCTAGCAATAATGTCCCAGCAGACCTTGTAGAAGAGGCCTGAGAAGCCATCAGGCCCAAGAGCTCTATCCGAGGGCATGTCCATGACCCACTTGTTTTACATCTGTCTCTGTGAACACGGTCTCCAAGCCACTCGCCAAATCCGGGGGTAGACTGTTGATCTCAAGTACATCCAGATTCAAGGAAGACATCACCGGTGTAGGTGCATCCATCAAACCACGATAAAAATCCCTCACCAGAGTCAGTTTGTCCTCCCTGTTTGAAATTGTTCGCGGCCCATCCCTGAAAAAGGGAATCAGATGTTTCCGCCTTCTGCCATTAGCTTTCAAGTGAAAGTACTTAGAATTCACATCCCCCTCTTTCAAGTCCCTCACCCTAGCGCGCTGGCGTAGGCGAACCCGCTCCAGGGAGGCGAGCACGAGGCACTTCCCCATCTCGTTTGCCCTTGGCCAGTAAAATCCGGCTCGGTATGCTTTGGCCACGATGGTCCGAGAGGACGCATGATGGCCACAGGTCCCTGAGTGGATATCATCAAGGATGATTCGACCTTCCTCTAGCGTTATACACTTCTGACCAACTCCAGTCGCGCTCTCCCTGTACAACTGTCCTTTGATCACGGTAAAGGCCTTGGATCAACGGACGATCTGTCGAGCCTCTTCCTCGTCCTCCGGGAGCTCTTTTCTCAGGATATACGCGATGTATGGAACTGTCCAGTCGGGAGTGATCACTAAAACTTCCATGACCAAGTCGACCACTGCTGGGACTTCTACCTCAGTCGGATCTGTGGCACTCTTGGGCTGCGGAGCTTCTTCGGTGAAAGGATCTTCTTTGACTGATGGAGTATGGATATCCTCCAAGAACACACCACTCGGAATGGCTTCTCTCTTGGAACCTATCTTTGCCAGATCATCAGCCGCTTGATTCTTCAGTCGGGGTATATGATGGAGCTCTAACCCCTCAAACTTCTTTTCCAGCTTCCTCACTGCATTGCAGTATCCAGTCATGGCTGGGCTTCTTACGTCCCACTCCTTCATCACCTGATTGACCACCAAATCTGAGTCGCCATAAACCATAAGGCGACGGACGCCGAGTGAAATGGCCATGCGCAACCCATACAAAAGGGCCTCATACTCTGCCTCATTGTTGGAGGAATCAAAGTGAATCTGGAGCACATATCTGAGCTTATCTCCTCTGGGGGAAACCAAGACAACCCCGGCACCGGAACCATTCAACATCTTAGAGCCGTCAAAAAACATGGTCCAATGCTCCGAGTGAACTTGAGCTGGCTGCTGTTGTTCGATCCACTCGGCAAGGAAATCTGCTATTGCTTGGGACTTAATGGCTTTCTTTGCCTCAAACTTGATATCAAGGGGAAGAAGTTCAATCGCCCACTTCGCCACTCGACTAGTTGCATCTCTGTTGTGCAGAATCTCTGAAAGTGGAGCGTCGCTGACGACTGTAATGGAATGATCAGAGAAATAATGAGCAACCTTCTTAGTGGTCATGTAGATCCCATACACAAGCTTTTGATAATGAGGATATCGTTGCTTTGATGGAGTCGAAACTTCAGACAGATAGTACACTGGGCGTTGAACTTTGAAGGCTTTTCCTTCTTCTTCCCGCTTGATCGTAAGCACTGTACTGACGACTTGTCTTGTGGCTGCAATATAAAGCAACAGAGGCTCTTTGCTGACTGGAGCAGCAAGCACCGGCTGGGTGGAAAGCAGAGCTTTTAGCTCGGCAAACGCTGCATCAGCTTCTGGAGTCCACTCGAACTTGTCTGCCTTTTTCATCAGTCGGTAAAGAGGCAATGCCTTTTCACCGAGTCGTGAGATGAATTGACTTAATGCGGCCAAGCATCCAGTAAGCTTCTGGACATCGTGCACTCGCACAGGCCGTTTCATTCGGAGTATAGTGCCAATTTTTTCTGGGTTAGCGTCGATTCCTCGTTCGGAAACGAGAAAACCGAGTAACTTTCCACCAGGAACTCCGAATGTGCACTTTGATGGATTGAGCTTGATATCATACCTTCTCAGGTTGGCAAATGTTTCGGCGAGGTCAGTCAGCAGGTCGGAACCCTTTCGCGACTTGACCACGATATCATCCATATACGCTTCCACATTCCGACTGATTTGAGTTAGCAAACACTTCTGAACCATTCGCATGAAAGTGGCTCCGGCATTCTTGAGGCCGAATGGCATGGTGATATAGCAGAAGTACCCGAATGGAGTGACGAAAGCTGTTTTTATCTCATCGGGTCCGTACAGACGGATCTGATGGTACCCGGAATAGGCGTCTAGAAAAGACAATCTCTTGCATCCTGCGGTCGAGTCAACAATTTGATCGATGCGAGGGAGAGAAAAATGATCTTTCGGGCAGGCCCGATTGATGTGCTTGAAATCGATGCACATTCGGAGTGAGTTGTCCTTCTTAGGGACCATGACGACATTGGCGAGCACTCGGAGTGGTATATCTCTCGGATAAATCCTGCCGCCAATAGTCGAGCCACCTCCTCACCAATAGCTTTTCTCTTCTGGACGGCGGACCGCCGAAGATGTTCCTTGACCGGCTTTGTGGTTGAATCGACTCTAAGGCGATGCTCAGCCAGTCCCCTGGGAACACCCGGCATGTCAGCTGGCTTCCATGCAAAGATGTCCCAGTTCTCACGGAGGAACTGGATGAGCGCTTCTTCCTATTTCGGGTCGAGTGTTGTGGAGATATGGGTCGGAGCTGCATTGGGGTCGGTCGGGTGAATGTGGACGGGCTTCGTCTCACCTGGCGACTGAAACGCTGACTCCGTGGCTGGCTTCTTGGCTCGCAGCAAATCACTCGGATCTGCGTTTTGCTTATATTCTTCAAACTCGACCGCTGTCACCTGGGAATCGGCAATCTTTGAGCCTTTCTGGAAACACTCTTCTGCCTTTTTCCGATCACCAGTGACAGTGATCACTCCTTTGGGGCCGGGCATCTTCAGTTTGAGGTACACATAACATGGTCGAGCCATGAACCGTGCGTAAGCTGGTCTCCCCAAAATAGCGTGGTAAGCGCTCTGAAAATCCACGACCTCAAACGTCAGTTTCTCTTTGCGAAAATGTTTTGAATCACCAAACACCACGTCCAGAGCTATTTGGCCGAGTGACTCGGCTTTCTTTCCTGGTATAACTCCATGAAAACTCATGTTACTGGTGCTCAGTCGGGACATCGGAATGCCCATTCCTTTCAGCGTGTCCGCATACAATAAGTTCAGTCCGCTACCACCATCCATTAGCACCTTCATCAGTCGAGTGCCTTCGACAACCGGGTCGACCACCAAAGCTTGCCTCCCTGGGGTGGCTATATGAGTCGGGTGATCGGACTGGTCGAATGTAATGGGAGTTTGGGACCATCTCAGATAACTTGGTGTCGCCGGGGCGACCATGTTCACCTCACGGTTAATAACCTTCAGTCGGCTCTTGCTTTCCACATCCGCGAAGATCATCAAAGTGGAGTTAACATGAGGATATCCTCCCTCACTGTCCTCCTTGTCTTCGGCTTTGTCCGACTCCTTTTCCTTGTCCTTGGACTGTTTACCTTGGAACTGCTGGATCAGGAGTCGACACTGGCGAGTGGTATGCTTCGGGTAGATGATATTACCCTCTTCGTCTTTCTTCGTGTGGATGTGACACGGCATATCCATCACGTCATTTCCTTCTTTATCCTTCACCTTCTTGGGGTTCCAGGATCCTTTGGGTTTACCCTTGAACTTGCCCTGAGTCACAGCCAGAGCTTCCCCAGGAGCCGCTGGTTCGGCCTTCCGTTTCTGCTTCCGACTGGAGTTTCCTTTCTCCGACTGACTCGGCTTGTACTTGCCGCTCCGGAGTCGGTCCTCCTCTTCGCCGTTGGTGTACTTGGTGGCAATTTCCATCATTCGACTCAGGGTCATATCTCTGGTTCGACCAAACTTCAAACTTAATTCTCTGTTCTTAACACCATCCTTGAAGGCGCAGACTGCCTGATGATCAGACACGTTCTCCACGGTATGATGCAAAGTGATCCATCTCTGAATATACTCTCTTAAGGTCTCATTCGACTTCTGCACACAAACTTGCAGCTCTGTCAATCCAGCTGGTCGCTTGCAAGTTCCCTCAAATGTTCTGACAAACACTCGGGAAAGATCTTCCCAAGTGTAAATGCTGCTTGGAGTTAACTGATTCAACCATGCTCTGGCAGAAGCTTCCAACATGAGCGGTAAGTGCTTCATGGCCACTTCGTCATTCCCACCGCCGATCTGTACAACCACTCGGTAGTCCTGAAGCCAAGTTTCAGGCTTAGACTCACTGGTGAACTTGCTTACTCCAGTTGCCAACCTGAAGTTGGGGGGAATCACCGCGGCTCTGATAGCCCTGCTAAAACATTCCGGACCAGAAACATGCACTCGACTGCTAGTGGGCGCATCTCTGTCAGGGCCGCCTCGATGAGCCCTGTTCCGATCGACCAACCCTTGCACGATGATGGATCGCGCGTCGAAGCCTGGTTCCCGGGGGTCGACCGGAGCTCTTCGCCCCACACTGAGTTGACGCCTGTCATCTTGCTGCCAAGGAGCGTAAGACCCACCTCTCGGGGGGGGGGGGGGGAGAGTGGGCACTCGACGCCTATCATCACGATCGTATCGGTCACCATATTGGTCCCGCGGATTCTCGCGTCCTTCACGCCGCGGAGGCGATCTGGGGCTGTGAGCCGACTGAACCGTATTCGTAGCGACGGATCGATTGTGAATTCTGTTGCGTGACTGCGACACGGCTGAATTCTGATCTCCTGCTGCCCAGAGCAAATCTCTGATCTGCATCAAGCCTCTGCCAGCCTCCGACTGAGAGGGCTGAATGGACTCTGCTATACGGGTTGCAGCTGCTAAATTCTGAATCGGGTTTCGATATACCTGAGTCGGCGGGAAGAGTTGACGCCGATTGGAGTCGGGTACTCGTTGCCGCGCGCGCTCGTCGAGTGCTCGCTGAAGATTCTCCAGACGAGCGCGTTCAACCAAGTTGGCCAAACGTGCCTCCTCCAAGGCGCGAGCCTCGGGGGTTTCTCCTGCGATGGGAGTATGCAGGGCATCCACGTTCCGACGGCGAAGCTCTTCCCTTTGCAGGGAATTGAGTGGCTCGGGTTGGTACTCTTCGTGGACTTGTGCGGGGTCGCCTCCACCGTCTACCCCGTCCTCGCGGGGGAAACCGGGAGGGCTGCGAGGTCCGTTGACCATCAAGACTACCGTCTACCCCGTCCTCGCGGGGGAAACCGGGATGCAGTCTCTACGGAGCCAGTCGACAGGTCAAACAGGCCGTAGAGGGACTCGTCGGGCTCGATTGCCGCAACTTGGGTGGTGGCCGTCTGGCGAGCCACCGCGTGCCGCACCCACCGCTGGAGCCTCGACCGACCAGAGTGCTTGCGCTGGCGGGAGACAGGGAGGGTGGACGACAGGGGAGTCGACCGATATGGAGTCGACGGTTGCCGCAGCAGAACGCCACGGACACATGCGCGAAAATGCGTCGCACCGCGGACGGGGAGCGCATCAACGTCGAGTGGAGCCTCCTGGAGCCAAGCAGAGTCATCGGCGATAAAGGTGAGAGCGCCGAGACGGATCTCACGGCCCTCGACCAAAAATCCACCAGCAACCATGATGAAAGTAATCGGAAAAACTGCAACTTCTCCAAAAATCGCTAAGACACCTGCCCTACGGTGGGCGCCAACTG
Source organism: Triticum timopheevii (assembly GCA_963921465.1). Classification (NCBI taxonomy): domain Eukaryota; kingdom Viridiplantae; phylum Streptophyta; class Magnoliopsida; order Poales; family Poaceae; genus Triticum; species Triticum timopheevii. Next base: position 2,659,571 of record OY997266.1, on the reverse strand, counting down.
TCGTGGTTCTAAGTCTGACAGTAGAATGGGGGGTAGGTATGGAGAGGCAAGATCCTAGCTATGGAGCAGTTGTGAACACAAGGATGTACGAGTTCAGGCCCTTCTCGGAGGAAGTAATAGCCCTACGTCTTGGAGCCCGGAGGCGGTCGACTGGATTATGTGTGTATGGATTACAGGGGTGCGAACCCTTTACACTGAGGAGGGGGGTGGCTTATATAGTGTCCGCCAGACCCCTCCGGCCCTCAGTAATGCAAGGTTTAAAGTACATTAAGTCTAGGCATTACTGGTAACGCCTCACATAAAGTGTCCTAAATGCCATAAAGACTACTTAATTACAGACCGTTATGATGCAGAGTGGTTCTTGATCTTCTGGTGGTCGAGTGAGTCTTCATGGTCGAGTCCTTCGAGTCCGTCGAGTGAAGTCTCTCTCGGTCGACTGGAAGGTAGTTTCTTCTGAAGGTGTCCTGGGGTAGGGTACTTTGATCAGGTCTATGACCCTACCCTAGGTACATGACTTCATCAGCCCCCGAACCCACCGCAGTCGTGGCCAGCGAAGTTGGCTCCGCCGGAGTTTCTATGAGTGCTGCAAAGCCCACCGCCGTGGAGGCTCTTCCAGAGGTTGGCGATGCGGCGGGTGTTGAAGAATGAGTCGTCGAGCCCACCACCGGCGAGATTGTTGCAGAGTGTTCTCTTCCCGCTGACCCAACCGTAGAAGTAGGAAAAGATGACTTGGGTCTTGTCTCCTCCAAACTGGTCGTCGTTCTCCTCGCGGCTTGCAGGGGAGGGAGCGGCATGCCCCCCGCCGGTGCCAGTAGACCATGGGTCCGGCGCCTACCCCAGTCACCCACAATCCCGAAGCCACCCGGGCCACCAATGGGGTGAGCTCCCGAACGGGGGGGGGGGGGGGGGGGGGGGGGGGCAGAGCCCCTCCCAGTGCCATTGACCCTCCCTCTGAAACAGAAACTTGAGTAGTCATGGCGCCTCGAGAGGTCCTCATCCTCGTCCGGCTCGTAGTCTTGGCGAAACTCCATGAATGGAATCATGCGATCCACCACATTGAACACATGGATTCTGAGGGGGTGAATAAGCGTCCGCCTCTCCGATGGGGGCGCGGGCGGTGGCGGCGTCAGCGGTGCCTCAGGCTCAAATGAGTTTGGCATGCCCACTGGCTCCGGTATCTCCAAACCATAAATCTTCGGAATGTCGGATGGATTTTGCATCCAGGCTGTGACGTCAATCTTCCAGCGGTCCTCCTGCGGCAGTATCTCCACGAGCTGGCCCTGAAGATTATTGATGAGCTGGCTCACGGCACCCCACTCACAGGCATTAGCCGGCATGCCTGCAATCCCCAGCCTGCAGAAGAACTCGAGCTTGCCGTTGCTCGCTTGCGAGCTCCTGTGCCATCGCCTGAAAGTAATGGGAGCACCAGCGCATCGGACTTTCCCGGTACTGGACAACACCCTGTCACAATCCTTTGTGGAGGCGAAGGAGATGAAGAAATCATCCGGATGCGCCACCTCCACCCGTACATGTCTTCTCTCCACCCCACAGAACCTGGCCAACTCCTGGACGAGGGCCTCCTGCGAGACCGCCGGCCTCCTTCCCTGGACCAAGGCCAACAGAGCACGATTCTTGAAGTCAGCTTCCAGCTCGTCCATCCCCGGGGTGCGCGAGATGATACCACCGCCCCTTGCCGGCCGCAGATCCGGATCCCCATGGGTATAGAGCTCCCCAGGGAAGCGGGACTGGGCAAGGGAAGGGTAGTGCGCCATATCGCGCGGAGGCGGCTGGCTATGCGCGGATGGGATCTGAGTTGGGCAGCCGGGGGAGGGGCTAGCAGCGAGTTCAGCGATGTGTCCCGTGAGCCAGCAGCGATGGCATCGAATCTCCCCGGTGCACCCAGCTTTATGGTGGCCCGCGTCCAAGCACTTAAAGCATCTTCCCACCAGTCAACGCGGAATCCTTGGCTTAGAGCTCACAAACTGGTGCACGGCGGGCGGAAACTGCTCCAAACGGCGCTGCCGACGGCGGTTCCGCACTTGAATCCAACCCGCGTTGTCCGACTCGAGATCCGCGGAAGCAGCGCGGGACCGACCAGGCAAAGGTTCATCCGAGGACGACCCCGCAACTAGGGCGTTGCGGTATGATGAAAGCGGAGCAAAGGCGCTATGTGGACGACAGGGATCGGAGCGAACCCCCGACGGGTGTGACTGTGGCTGAGGATTGGCAGGGGCGGCGCGCCGGCCGTGGATTGGCCCGTTGGGAGCGGCGGACGCGTGGGAGCGAGAGGAACGTTGGGGAGCCATTTTATCTTTTTGGTTTTTAACCTTATAACTAACAAGACAAGGGGCTCCATAACCTTTTGCCAAGTCAGGCGCCAAGTGCATAACATTGTTTAGAGTCTGTGTTAGCTCAGTCAGACTAAACCGAGAATGCTAGCCCCGCCCCCGGCCGTGTACGTACGTAGTCTGGACCTCCGTGGCTGAGCAAGCTACATGGTACATGGTCCATGGTCCAGAGCGTGGCGTGGATGGCCATGGTAGTACATGGTCCAGATCGTGCTGTGGATGCACTTATTTTGGCATGCATCTCTCTTGTTCTGGGTCCACAACGTGGCCTGGGGCCTGGCCAAGGTACGGCCACCAGAAAAACGTGTGTGTGTTTTGTTTTCCAGGAGTGAACATTGTAGCTCTACTGTTGCTTAAATCTAAAGATAAGACTAAGGCCATGTTTGGTTCATAAGTCCTAGGACTTTTTTTAGTCTTAACTTATAAGTCTCAAGTCCCTAAAAAGTCCCTACCTGTTTGGTTCCTGGGACTTAACATGGACTAGAAGACCATATTACAACTATAAGTCCCTATAAGTCCCTCCTTGAGAGTCTTATTTCATAAGTCCCAAATGCCACTTCAAGTCCCTATAAGTCCCTCCTGTTTGGTTTAGACGGGACTTATAGGGACTTTTTTAAGTCCCTAAACCAATAAGTCCCTGGAAACAAACACCCTCTAAGGGATGAGTTCAACTGGATCAGCGCGGCTCCTATTTAATAAGGGCTTAAGAGCATCTACAGCCATCCCTCATACCCCCACGGACGCGTCAGGTCAGTGACCGGACAGGAGAGAGAAGGAAAAACGTGACCTAACCGGACCCCTCATATCATCCCTATACGCTCGGACTGTCCGCGAACCCTCATATCCATCTGAAACATGGGGAGGATATGACGCCTCGCGGACGCGCCTAGGCATCCCGCAGCGTAGGACGCGGCCCCACCCTGAACCACCTTTTCTCTTTCTTTATTCATTTTTTTATTTATCTCTCTTCATCTCCAGCAATCACGTGCAAGTGACCGGACATATGAGAGAAAAAAATGAGGAGTGGCTGCGCGGACCGATAATAGGGGCTCAAAAGGCCATGCTCGGTCATTGACAGGGCGCGTCTGCGAGCGTTTAAGGGGTCACATTTGCTATGTTCGGCTGTAGATACTCTAAAAAATCATACTGGTGATGTACCGCGCAAAAAAAACAGTGCCCTGTACAATCGACTTTTTCAGCCTTGCTATAAGAGAATAATTAATTTCACTCTTCAACCAACAATCCTTGTAACGATGGATCTTACATATCACTCGTTACCGATCTTCTTTTCTTACAGTAAGTTTATTGTGGTACCAATGGCAGAAGCCCCACTCCCACTTGCACTCAATCATGCATGCTACCTGCATAGACATATCGCCCGCGGCCGAGAATTATACGCTCGATGGTACGTGTGTTTAACCAATTGCAATGGATCCATGCGTGCACACGCTGCTGTCACCTTTGTCACCCAAACACGCGGAGCTTTGCAATACGTCCGTACATGGCTGCTAGCATAACAAAAACAACAACAATAACAACAAATCTCCGTTGAAATTTCTGCATCCCTCTCCAGCCACTACTGTAGCATGTGCACGTACTGCAATCCACTATTGTAGCCATACATATACCTCGTATATATGTACACACATTTTCTAGCACGATATATATTCCCAGATCCCCTCCGGCCGGCCAGCCCTTATCACGCACTCGTTCTTCCTCCTTCATCGCATCCTACCTAGCTAGCTGCCGGCATGAGGCTAGCAGCTGCCTGCACTTCGGTATTTCCTTCCTCATTACGTTTACAATTCCATCTAGAGTATTAAAACCGCGGCTGCTGATCCATCTCTCCCTGCTAAGGTAGATGGAGGTGAAGGCTAAGCCGGTGAGGGGCGGAAAGAGGACCGGGGCGAGGGGCGGCAGGGCGGTACCGGTGGAGAAGAAGGCGTCGGAGAAGGAGAGGAGGCAGCGCATGAAGGCGCTCTGCGGGAAGCTTGCGTCCCTCATCCCAAAAAAACACTTCCCCCACGCTGTAAGAACTAAGAACTAATCAAGAATACGCTTCTCTCTTCACATGCTATTGTTTGCTCATTGCATATAACATAACTGTGTGATGGCTAGCTAGTTGTTTCTCTCCAATTCTCCATGTTTATACTGTCATCTCATCCTGTCTAGAAATAGATGAGTTTATATATTCCAAATATTTAAGTGCCGAATGGCAATTAACTGTGTTTGTTGGAGATTTATGTTCACTTTAGGTACTACTTTTGAAGCTCATGGCATGTCTGAGGTACTGCTGAAAACAAGTGCAGAGTACAAAGACACCGTGGATTAAAGAAAATCCACAATTGGTTTTACGCAAAGTTTTCTAATAGTGGGTTATGGCAAATAGTGGCAAGAGCGTTAGCACACTAAACTGGTGCTATAGCGTGCTAAATTGCGCTATAGCATGCTAATTGATGCCAAGCGACTTAGCATGATGCCCCACTAAACGCTATAGCGTGCGTTGTTTAAAACTATGTTTTTTACTTGACATAATATGAATAATAAACATTGAAATCCAAAAGGTTTGCAATGTGTAATTGTGTGCATCACCATAAATAGACTGGACTAAAATACAACTCTTCCATTATCTGCGAAAGGAATGGCTATCATCGAAGGAAATCATGTCATACAATAAAAAAATCACTTCAATAATCTGTTAATATTACTGTGCCTTTAATGCGTATGTAGGATACAATGACCCAGTTAGGCAGCCTGGATGTGGCGGCGTCATACATCAAGAAGCTCAAGGAGCGGGTCGATGAGCTACAACGCAAGAAGACCTCTATAGAAGTCATGGCTACCTTACTGGGAGTTAGTGGCATCTCGATGCCCATTATCACCGCTACCACGAGCAGGGGCGCAAGGTCACCACAAGGAGGAAAAAAATTGGAGGCATCGCCACTAGTAGTGGAGGTGCGGCAACCCGGCGATGCAAGCATGGAGGTGAGACTAATATGCAGCACGGAAAGGCCCATCAAGCTCCATGAGGTGGTCACCATTCTTGAGGAAGAAGGAGCCGTCATCATCAATGCTTATCACTCTGTTGCTGCCCACAGAATATTCTACACTATACACTCCCGGGTACGTACATACATTGCAAAATATAATGCGCACGCGAGTCCTAGGATTAAGATTTCAACCAATAATTATTTATACCAATAAAATATTGTTTATGCAGCATGAAAAATGTATCATTAAAAGCATTATTTTCTGAATTAACTGATTCTTGTGTGAAAATATTATTATTATTTTCCTTTTTGGAACCTCGGAGTGATAGCATTATTAAAAATATGTGTTCGTACTTACCTGACGGGTAATGTTAGTTTCTAATCTAAAATTAAACTGAATCTATAAGTAAAATGCACAAAAGAAAATATAAGAGTGTCCCCGTGCATATGTGGAACTATAGATTCCTCTCCAATCATTTTCTTGGGCTATAGAACGATAGAAAGAAACAAAAGAAGCGTGGAAGCTAGCCCAAAAGTTTGAAAACAACCTTGGATGTACAGAACGTGACATACACGTCTTAATTGATTTCCTTATTTACTTATTGTTTGTCCCACTCTTGTGGCCAGAATGTATGTGCTAAATTTATTTAGACGCGGCTGGAAAAAATTGCATTGTGTGATGGAGGATTGGTTTCCATCTAAATATCAAATTATGAAGTTATCTAATTTGCATCAAATTAAGTTAACTAATTTCATAAATTTCTCTCTTGTTATTGTGCAGGCCTTCAACACTAGAATTGGCATAGATGTTTCAAGAATTTCCGAACGACTGGGAGCATTGGTATGATAATAAGTCAAATTGTGTAAAAAGGAAAAAGGAATCACTTAACTGTATGAATAAACATCCCACAAATGTTACATTATTTCTGTTCATTCACTGACCGATTAGGGATGGAAAAATATCTTGTTGTACATGTTAAAATAGCCAATAAAGGTGTTGAACTCACAACATGATCAATGTATGAAAGAATATCTTGATCAATCATTGATCTATAATCACCCTCTACAAATTATATTAACAAGTTTTGGGCTATAATATCTTGTTGTACATGTTAAAATATAGAATTTTAAATGTTGTGTACGTATACTTCAGCTAACAACAACAACTGGAGTGCATGCACCCTCCCAACCAATAGCACCCGTGTCAGTACATCACCGGAGAACTTTTTTGGAAAACATATTTTTGGAATTCATTCATGTACTAATTACTCCATGTCTAGAATATGGTCAATGTTTGGCTGTGTAATTGTATGGTCCAGATGCCTGACCAAATCCGAGAGTTGTGACAATAATTTTTAACTAAACAGCCACAATTTCGCCATGACATATAAATATTATTTCCTTAGTTAGCTAATGGTTCCGGCCAGATTAAAGAAATTAGACCTCATGGATGCACAAGGCCCTTTTCAGACTACATATATTTTGCACTTGCATGTTGAGGACAAACTAATTTGGGAAAGGAACAAATACCTTGAACAACAAGACTTTGTCCTGACATCGAAACTTAAGTTAATAATTCTTTGACAAAAAGAAAATTCTAGTTTCTGAACTAATGAAACTTCGGACGAAACAGAAGAAAATATATGTGTGGATGTCAGGGCGTGTATGGTAGAAAGATTTAGTAAAGTACGAATCATGCATGGCAAATGAATATATACTACGCATTGGCTCAACAAATATATTAATGTTTATGTTCCAAAAGAAAAATAGAAGTGATGCATGGAGAGCTAGGTGTGTATGGTAAATGTTTGGCTGTGTAATTGCATGGTGGAGATGCCTGAACAAATCTGTGAGTTGTGCAATATGTATCCCGGTTATTGGGTGCACGGCCGGGACCAAAAGAGCACTGCGACTTAACAATAATTATTTAACTAAACAGCCGCAATTTCGCCACGACATAAAAGTATTAATTCCTTAGTTAGCTAGTGGTTTCTGCCTGACTAAAGAAATTCGACCTCGTGGATGCATGAGACCTTTTTCAGAGTACATATATTTTGCACTTGCACGTTGAGAACAAATTAATTTGGAAAGGAATAAATACCTTCAACATCAAGACTTTGGTATGACATTGACAGTTAAGTTAATAATTCTTTGACAGAAAGAAAATTCTTGTTTCCAAACTGATGAAACTTTGTGCGAAACAGAAGAAAATATATGTGGATGTCAAGATGCCTAAAAACGAATATATTGACTCAGCAAATATATTGACGCTCATGTTCCAAAAGAAAAAGAAAAGTGATGGGTGAAATGGAGAGCTAGGCCGGTGTTACATGCATGTAAACGTGGCGAATGAAGATGTGATGGCGTTTGGACCCATGCTCCACTTCGCTTTCTTCTTCATCGCCGGAGGGTGATTGGGCGGGGCCGAAAAGTCACCAGCAAGGAATCAATCTACACGTCAGTTTACCCGCAAAGAAAAAAAAATCTACGCGTCAGTTTGTACATATTTTATTTGGCGTGTGAAAGTGACTGCCATATTATTTTTTTCCACATCAGTAATTCTTTTCAATTGTGATTGTTTCACACAACAATAGCTCTGTAAAAGGTGAAAAATAACTTTGTGCGAAACAACATGTGGATCAGCCCCATATAGATTTAAGTGGGGAAATATTGCACTTGGATAACAATGTTAACCTTTACAAAGTGTCGAATTTGACATGATTTTTTTTTGAAGAGGTTCAACCCCCAGCCTATGCATCACTATGATGCAGACAGGCATGATATCCTGATCAAAAGATCATGAGATTATGACTTGTTTACTTGTTCTCTTCCAGGCCGAGGTGGTGCGCGGATGAGTATAAACTCCACCAAAATGCCGCATGTGATTGCTTAATTTTGTTGCAATTGTGTCACCCTTGCCACAGCTAAGTTAAGTAATTGCCATAGCTAAATCTTGAATTAATTAATTAACTGCCACTAGCCAGACTAAAGTGCTTAAATTAGGTGAATTGACAACTCCCATACACGTCACAGTCTGGTGTACATTACATAGAGTGTGAATGCAAGTACACATACGAACAATTTTGTATAGCTCGTGGCGACCAAACGTCAAAACCACAATTTTATAATCTGTCAACCCTCTGCTGAACGCGCTAACATTGATCTTGCATGTGTGCTCTGTCTCATTATGAAACTATATCAGCATCGACAACTTAGCAATGGAGATTTAAGGATCAAGGTGCCATTAAAATATGGTGCATCTGTACTGTACCCGCTTTGCGCCTTATCAAGTATAGCTAATTATTCTAGCTTTACTTTTTGTCTTGGCTAGCTTACACGAAGCAACTTTTACGGAAAAAAAACTTACACTAATCTCTTGATAGAAAAAGCTTAATTCAACAGGACATGCTTGCCAATTTAGGCTATTTCGCCAGTGGTTAGAGCATGCCATTTTAGGGTGCTGGCCCAATAGTGACGTGACAAAATTTTGTTCCCTCAAACTTTTTTCGGTCTCTTAACTCCAATACCAGAAAGTGTTAAAAAGAGCATAGTGAGACAAAAAGAAATTAAATAGAAAAATAAATATCGATGGAAACCGAATCCAATAAAATGAAGATTCGTGGGAATTTGAAAATACAAAAATAAAAGCAAGCAGAACAAACCGGGTTATACTAATCGACATGAAGTCCAGACATAGCCTGTGTCTCATCATCCTGGTGCATCACGGAATATGTTGCTTTGCCTTGAACCCATAATTGATGCATACATATATTATTATCTGAAGGTAATCAACATATCCAGTGTTGCATACATAGCCGTCTCAATGCCCTGTCAGTCTATATCTCAATTCCGATGGAGTAACTAGTTTGGTTTTATGTGGAGACAGATGTCAAATCATCACGTGATCTTTAATTAAGTACTGTGACTTCTCTATCATCCATATATTTTGTGCAAGGCGTGGGGGTGCATGATTGTGAGAAGCATGCTCCTTTAATAAAGGTTCTAAAGGCTGCTTGGAGCGCTTATGGTCGATAGGACACGTATATTGATAGTGACTGTATTTCCTTTTTTTCTTGCTAATGATAATGACTGGGTTTTTGTTTACATAGTGTCTATATACAAGTGTGTAAAAGCCAAGCTAACAGTGTTATTATTGGATTTTGAGATAGCTGACCACACTACCATATATATGCAGCACACACGATTGCACAATTCGTCTGGTACTTAACATTGTTGATGTTTTAGTTCACATAAGATAGAAGATAACCGAAGGCATATATAGCACTGTTTGATCTCATCAACTATTACTCCTATAAAGAATGGTGGAGTACCGTCTTACTGGGTAGCTCGAGGGCAAACAGTGCCTCCCAGCCATCTGTTGCCGGCTTGCGGCGACAGGCTCTTGGGGGTGACGCAAGCCTTTCAATCTGCCTGGAAGGCATGCACCCAGGCAACCCGACTGGCAAGTTGATAACAGGTGGACCGAGGGTGTGCGAGTGATTGGGAAGGGCCGAAAAGAACATTCCATTTGTTCATATTTATTCGGTGCGTGGAAGTGACTACAGTACTTTTTTCACACCAATACCTTTTGTGGTATTTGAGGGCGTGATAGGCGTCTCAAACCAATCCTTCAGCTTGCTTTATTGTTTGTAGTGGTGGGTAGGTGGTCTATGGATGTAGATGTATTTTTTATTTTTTTCTGTTGTTTGATGTACTACCATATTTGAAGATGAATAGATCAGAAACTTTCGCGCAAAAAGAAACAATACGCTATGGTTGGGTGGCTGTTGTGTTAGTATGCCGTAGATTATGATAAATGTTTGGGTGTGTAATTGCATTGTGGAGATGCCTGAACAACTTCGTGAGTTGTGCAATATGTATCACGGGTTACCGATTGCACGGCCGTACGAAAAAGAGCAATGTGATTTAACATTAGTTAAATAACTAAACAGCCGCAATTTCCCTGTGACACGTAAATATTAATTCATTAGGTGGCTATTGGTTCCAGCCAGATTAGAAATTCGACCTCATGGATGCATGAGGCCTTTTTCAGACTACATATATTTTGCACTTGCACGTTGAGAACAAATTAATTGGGGGAAAGGAACAAATACCTTCAACATCAAGACTTTGGCCTGACATTGACAGTTAGGTTAATAATTCTTTGACAAAAAGCAAATTCTAAAACAGAAGATTGAGAGAAGTATGAATCGTGCCTAATAAATGAATATATATACTACGCATTGACTCAGCAATATGTTGATGTTTATGTTCCAAAAGAAAAGGAGAAGTGATGCATGAAAGGGAGAGCTAGGCCGATGTTAGATGCATGTAAACGTGCCAAATGAAGATGTGATGGCGTTTGGAACCATGCTCCACTTCGCTTTCTTTCGGGTGATTGGGTGGGGCCGAAAAGTCACCAGCAAGGAATCAATCTACACGTCCATTTGTACATACTTTATTTGGCATGTGGAAGTGACTATCATATTGTTTTTTCACATCAGTGATTCTTTTATTAGATCTTTTTAATTGTGATTGTTCCTCACAACAATAGCTCTGTAAAAGGTAAAAAAATAACTTTATGCAAAACAACATGTGGATCAGCCCTCATATGGATTTAAATGGAGCAATATTGCACTTGGATAACGATCTTAACTTTTACCGAGTGTCGAAATTGACATGATTTGTTTTCGTAAAGGAGGTTAAAGGCCCGCCACTGCATCATTATGTTGCACATATACATGATATCCTGATTACGACTTTAAATTACTAAGTCTTTAGTTAATCTTTGCTGGGCCAATGTGTGGTGCACGAATAAGTATAAACTCTACCAAATGCCACATGTGTTTGCTTAATTTATTTGTTATTGTGTCACTCTCTTCATCTTAATTACGTCATACAAAACCATAAACACATTACTATATTTTCAGTTAACTAATTGCCACAACTACATCTTCAATTAATTAAAGTGCTTAAATTAGGTGAATTAACAACTCCTATACACGTCAAGTCAGGTATACATTACAAGAGTGTGAATGCAAGTAGACTGTAGAGATATGAATAATTTTGTATAGCTCGTGGCGACCATAGTTTTATAATCTGTCAACTCTCTGCTGAACGCGCTAACATGGATCCGGCATGTCTCATTATGAAACTATATCAGCAGCGGCAGCTTAGCAATGGAGATTCAAGGATCAAGGTGCGATTAAAATATTTGCCGGCCGTGATCGTGTAGCTGTACTGTATGCGCTTTACTAGCTTAAACGAAGCTACTACTTTTCAAAAAAAAAAAAACTACACTGATCTCTTCATAGAAAAGGCTTAATTCCACAAGACATACATGCCAATTTAGGCCATTTCGTCAGTGTGTAGAGCATGCCGTTTTAGGGTGCTGGCCCACTAGTGATGTGACACAATTTTGTTCCCTCAGTATTTGTTTTTGATCTCTTAACTGAAATACCAGAAAGTGTTATAATGAGCATAGTTAGACAAAAGGAAATTAAATAGAAATAGAAAAATAAATATCGATGGAAACTGATTCCCATAAAATGAAGATTCGTGGGAATTTGAAAATACAAAAATAAAAGCAAGCAGAACAAAACGGGTTATACTAATCGACGGGAAGTCCAGACACGGCCTGTGTCACATCACCCCGGGCGTCACGGAACACGTTGCTCTACCTTGAACCCACAATTGTTGCATGCACATACATAGTCGTCTCACTACCCTGTCAGTCTATTTCTCAACTCCCATGGAGTAAGTAGTTTGGTCTTATGTGGAGACAGACGTCGAAATCATCACTTGATCATTAGTTGGGCATTGTTACTTGTCTATACAATCGATATATTGCAGGATGGGTTTGGAAGGTGTGGGCGCATGATTGTGAAAGACAGCCCCCCTTGATGAAAGTTGCTAAAGGCTGCTTGGAACGCTTATGGTCGATAGGACACGTCATTGATAGCGACTATTCTTTTTCCTTTTTGCGAATGAAGTGATTGTGTTTTTGTCTAAATGGTGTCTATACATACACGTGTGTAACAACCTCGCTAACAACATTATTCGTGTATATATGTAGCCCACGTGATTGCTAACAACATTATTAGTGTATATATGTATCCCACACGATTGCTAACATTATTAGTGTACATATGTAGTCCACGCGCTAACAGTACACTAATCTCTTGATAGAAAAGACTTAATTCAACTGGACATGCATGCCATTTTATTATATTTTGTCAGTGGTTATAGTATGCCGTTTTAGGGCGCTGGCCCAATAGTGATGTAATGGGAAATTTATTTCTCAACTCCCATGGAGTAATTAGTTTGGTCATTCGCAAAATAAATAAATTAGTTTGGTATTATGTGGAGACAGACGTCGAAATCATCACGTGATCATTAATTGGGCATTGTTACTTGTCTATATGATCAATATATTGGAGGATGGGTTTGGAAGGCATGGGTGCATGATTGTGAAAGACAGGCCCCCTTTATATAAATAAAAGCTGCTAAAAGTTGCTTGGACCGCTTATGGTCGATAGGACACGTACGTTGACAATGACTCTATTTTTTTCTTCTCCTTTCTGTGAATGATAGTGTTTGTGTGTTTTGTGTATGTAGTGTGTATACACAGGGGCGGAGCTGGAGCTAATCTTACCCTGAAGAACCATGGCGTAAGTTTTCCAAGCAACGATGCACGGGTCATCCCCGATCTGGCCGGCAGCCAGCGTTGGAGTGAGAAAATGGAATTGGACGGCGGGAGCGAGACGACGACCGCCGGGCTCCATTGACCCATTTCAAACCGGGTGCGGTTTTCTCAGTTGTGAGTGGATCATCAAGCATGGTGGAACGGGACAGACGCGGGAAACGGATGGAAAGCAACACTTTGCATCATCATCATGCATACTAGTAGCCAATAAGTGAAAATAATATCATACCAAAACCATCTATATGGTTAATTCGGGATAACCAATTTAATTTACAGAGTAAAAAAAACTACAAATTCCATAATTATAGTTGTGCATAATCTTGATGCAGAGTATTGATTTGTTAGGGTAGAGATTTATCATGTTACATCCGCGTGAGCTTCACGAAAAATACCGTAAAATGAAGATCCCGCGGGACTGAAGTGACCGTTGTCAAACTGAGTTCCTTGAACCTTGATACTTACTTTGCATCAGATATACCTCTAGAATGAAGACCTCCACAAACTTTAAAATCTCAATCCTTTTGAAGGCAAAGCGATGATGCGGAGAACGGACACCACAGCGATCGGCGCCATTGGGACCAACTGATCCGGTCGCTGGAAACAGAGGATGGCCGCCTCTTCTTCCCCGGCTCGGCCACATAAGCCCGCTAGACGGGTCCCACACGCCAGTTCTGTTGTTGGACACGGCTCATTCCTGAATCAGTGTGTTTTGTTACTCGCTTGACGCCGAGTTGGCGGTCTTTTGTGATTTTCTGCAAAAGCCGTGGTGAACCGTTACCCTCGCCACACTCCATTTCACATGGCCTAGCAAAGCAACAATCAACAATGTGGTTGCGCGTGGCGGGCTGTAGTGGAGAGAAAGCAGAGGATCATGGATGGGGACCCACACGAAAACATAAATAAATAAATGGGACCAAGACAGGGCGTTGCCAATTTTTCATAGGAAAAACTCCGCGAGCACCGCGTGTCCGAGTCGGGACTCAAACTCGGATGGGCAGTCAGCAACCTCAGCTGCCCAGCCAAACATACACGTTCGGATGGACCCGGACCCGGACCAGAGAGAGTTGACCTCTGACCACCACCACCACCATTTGCTGCTCCCTCCGTCCATCCCTCGCTCAACTGATTCGTTCTTTATTTATATCTCTCTTTTTCCTTTTTAGGTGCCCGCTTGCTCCTTTTTGTTAATTTCCGTCCACAACAGAGCAGGGCAAGCCGCTCTGGGTGTATAAATAAGCTCCGCTTCCACCCACCAGCTCCCATCTTCATCCACACCTCAGGCTCAGGCGCTCAGCTCCCACCTTGTTCAATCAAATCCATCCCTACACCAACACCAACACCAGCTTCAACCCAATCCAACACCTCCCTCTACCTTCCTCCTCCTTGCGACTCGACTCAGCACAGCAATGAAGAGTAGGAGGCAGGCCAGCCGCGGACGAGCCGCCGCCGGCGCCATGGCGGTGGACGGGAGCCACACCCACACCCACACCCACACCCACACCACAAGCAGCGGCTGCAGCAAGATGGAGCGCAAGGACGTGGAGAAGAACCGGCGGCTCCACATGAAGGGCCTCTGCCTCAAGCTCTCCTCCCTCCTCCCCTCCTCCTCCTCAGCCCACCACCTCCGCCATTATTCTGCTTCATCTTCCTCGCCGCCGTCCAGCAACAAGGTAAACATCCTCTCTTCTCTTCTTGGTCGTCTTCTCTTAACTTGGCCCAAAAAGCCACATGTTGGCTGATTGATTAGCCCAACAAACTCATGCCCCTGTCAGGAGAGGACACACAGCTAATTGACCACCCACGAGCACTAGTAAAACACATTATACAGTAGGCAATACAGTATATTTACAAAAGAAACAAGAAATAAAACGCATCACTGTTTTCTTTCTGAAAAACAAATACGTACACACATATGTACTCCTACTTCCCTGGTCCACTCAAGATGAATTATTGTGCTCTCTCTCTCTGTCTTTCTGTCCGAAATTATATTGGTTGGTGGTGGTGACGTGCACAGCAAACGTGCTACTACTAGTATAGCTACACCAAGATTTGCATTTTCCACACGTGGCAGATTGATTCCCTCATCAGACAGCCATATCATCAGTGGACAATTTCTTTATAGTTTTACTACTATAGTAGCCACTAAAAAGCACAAGATTGTTTGTGTGCGCGCAAATGGATCAACCCCACCATCTGACGACGACGGCTTTGGTTCTGTCTTGTGCCTGTGCAGGACGCGGCGACGCAGCTGGACCAGCTGGACAGCGCGGCGGCCTACATCAAGCAGCTCAGGGCCCGGATCGACGACCTCAAGCGCCGCAAGCAGGCCGCCCTCTCCGGCGGCTGCTCATCCTCCGTCTCCGCCGGCGACTACAAGTCACAGACAAATGCGCTGCCGGTGATCGAGGTTAGGCATCAGGACGGCACGCTGGACGTGGCGCTGGTGAGCGAGGCCGGGCGCCCCTTCCGGCTGCAAGAGGTGATGGCGGTGCTGGAGCAGGAGGGCGCTGAGGTGGTCAGCGCCAGCTTCTCCGTGGTGGGCGACAAGATCTTCTACACGGTTCACTCGCAAGCGCTCTGCCCCCGCATCGGCCTCGACGCTGGCCGCGTCGCCCAGAGGCTGCGCGGCCTCGCCGCCGCAGCCGCAGCCACCGTCTCGACGCTGCTGACATGATATTATCTCTCCTCTATCTTTTTTGCCATGGCGACCGGACCTACTGACTGATCGAGGCTAGCTGACGCGCGGATGCAAGGGGGGTGGATGGATGGAGCTGGTAGATTGATTACTGATTTTGCAGTTGTGCTGCAAGGGGGGTAGTTGATCTTTTTTTCATCAGTCGGGCAGCAATGTTCTATGTGATGTTTGTTTCAGCTTAAACAGGTTTTCTCTCCTTGTACCTACAAGTGTTCTTCCTGGCTGGCTGGGTTAGGCTTACTAGAAGATAAGGTTGGTTGGCTAATGGCTCCTTTCTTTGCTTGTGAGTGAAATTTAGGTTTGTCCGAAATTCAGCTTCTGAGGTCCTCTTTCTCTTTCTTCCACAAGTTTTGTTTGTTGAGCTTAGAGAATGCCTTGAGAAACCAGGTGGCCGAATAATATGAATATATGAATATAAGTATATGAATGATTCATTCACTGCAGTATAAGTAGTTTCTTCACAGATTGGCATCAGAAAATCAGTGAGGTGAGGGGATCGATTCCCTGAACGAATCCTGCCAAACCGTTTGGCCCAGCATCTTGTCCGGATGGCCGTGTGTACACGGAAAGCTTTGTTATCCTGATGCGTACCAAACATATTTATTTGGTAAGTAATCGCTCTGCTTCTTTCTGTCCATAGTATGACAGAAGAAGGTTTGGCTATGTGAAAACGACTGTGATAATATAAGCAAGCAAAGCATCCACGATCGTTGGTTTGGTTAGCAAACCAAAGCCGCGTCGCTTTACAACACGTGCTGGATTAGGGCTTTTCTTTCTTTTCTTTTCTTTTCTCCATGGATGGATCATCTTGTTCCACACCACACCACACCACGTGCAGACAGTCTGATCTGCATGATAATGTATATATATATATATCACATCTGTAGTCAGGGAGTCCGACCGGCCGTGTGTGAACAATCTCTCGATTGTAGTGCGAAAAAAAGAAGAAGAAGAAATTGCGGCCGGCAACAAATTCAGTCATAATTTACAAAAGATAGATTCTGCCACATGTTCAAACTTCACCAGAGGAGTCAAAAGGCAAAAGCACGAGGCGGACTGCCCTTGGAGGACGGTGCCCGCGGGCTTCATGACCTCGTTGGAGGCGTTGTGGGGCTGCATTTGCTTCCTACGTGCTCCAGGGGAAACACCAGATTTGTACTTCGCGGATCGGATGATGGCGGCGTGCCTGCGTCCCACCACCAATTGGCGTGTCATCTTTGGAGTTGTAAACTGGCCGGAGTGACTAATGGATGGCTTCATGGAGGGCCCTAGTCTCGGCGTGTTCTCATGCGGTGGCAAGGGTGGAGCGGCGTGGCTTCTACCGCATCAACATCTGCCAGTCTCGGCGGCATCATGGAGCTCTTGGTGGCGGACGCGTGTTGATGGAAGTGCGCAGGATGGTGGCGTAGTCTGGTGAGTTCATTCTTGCAAGGTGAATGCGTTGATCTCTTCTAAAGTTGGAATGGCGAAAGAGAGCAATAGCGAATGATGGTGTAAAATACTGTCAGATCCCTCGGTAGGGTTCATGACTAGATCGAAAGTATCGGCGCGGAGTTTGCACACATAGCTTACCCAGGTTTGGGTCTTCAAAGAGTAATACCCTACATCCAGCTTCTTCCGACCGTGTCCGCCATTGGAGGAGGGGATCGATTCCCTACGAATCCAGCCAAAGCTCCACATCATCTTGTCCGGTCGTGTGTACGAAGCTTTGTTATCTTGTTGCTTACCAAGCAAATTTGCTCTTATTCTTTTCTTATATACTCCCTCCGTTCGAAAATATTTGTCATCAAAATGAATAAAAAAGGATGTATCTAGATGTATTTTAGTTTTTATTAGATACATCCATTTTTGTCCATTTTAATGACAAGTATTTTCGGACGGAGGGAGTAGTACTCTTTCCGTTCCAAAATAAGTGTCTTAAATTTGTACTCCCTCCGTCGCCTTGCCGCCTCCTCCGTCGCCTCGCCACGTGCCAGCCGCCTTCTCCCCCTCGTCTCGCCGCTTCTCTTCGTCCGCACCAGGAGATCAAGAGGGAAGGGCTCCTCGTCCTCGAGCTGCTGCGGAAGTCAACGGCTGTTGCTCCTCCTCCAGGTTCTCGAGCTCCTCGCCCTCTTCGCTCCACCGCCGCCGCCGCCGCCGCCGCCGCTTTTGCTTCTGCTGCCCGCTCGCCCACGGCGGTGCAGGTCCTCTGCTTCTGGGGCTTCTTCTGCTTCTGCTTCTAGTTGTTGTTTTCAGTCTGGTGAGCTGATTTCGGTCTTGTCCTCTTGGTTTCTGCAGCGATTGGGGGTGGACTTGGTGTAGAGGAATGGATGCTGCTTCCGTTGATCTTAGGTGAGCTTCAGATGCTGCTTCCATGGAACATACAGTATGCTTGACTGTATAACTGTAAAGAATTTTGGAGTATATTTTGTGTGCTGTTGCAATAAGATCAAAGTGAGCATTTTGTGTTCTATTCTGTTGAATGTGCAGCTACTCTGAACATACAGTACTGAGCATTTTGTGTAAAAATTTCTTTCTTGCTTACCTAAGATGATCGGCATTACATTTCCTAAAATATATCTATCCAGTCAAACCAAAAGGAGTACTATCAGTGCTCTAATTGGGTCTACTAACTGTAAAATCCTTCAGAAACTGTAACACTAATTCATAGAGGGCATGGATAAGGATATGCATCTGGTAGCTCATAGAATATGACTATGCCAGGGATGAAATTACACTAGGTGCGGTCAATCAAAATCATTAGCTTACTGCAGGACTAGAAAGCTAGAACCTGGCATGGCTACATAAGGGCATTTCCACTATTCATTTGATGGGAATAATCTTAAACAAATGTTGAACTATTGGTCATTTCCACTGTTCATTTGATGGAAAAAAATCTAGAGACAGTGGATGCTTGAGTCAAGGCAAGAAATTGTAAGGTGGTCAAAAATCTAGAGATAGTGGTCATTTCCACTATTCAATTCAGACTGTCATACTGAATTTTTGCTGCTGTCAAAACCTAGAGACAGTTTACAGTAGTGGTTAACTGAATTTTTGCTGGTGTCAAAATCTAGAGACAGTGCAAGTTACAGTAGTGGTTAACTGAATTTTTGCTGCTGTCAAAACCTAGAGACAGTTTACAGTAGTGGTTAACTGAACTTTTGCTGGTGTCAAAATCTAGAGACAGTGCAAGTTACAGTAGTGGTTAACTGAATTTTTGCTGCTGTCAAAACCTAGAGACAGTTTACAGTAGTGGTTAACTGAACTTTTGCTGGTGTCAAAATCTAGAGACAGTGCAAGTTACAGTAGTGGTTAACTGAATTTTTGCTGCTGTCAAAAGTTAGTGCAAGTTCACAGTACTTATGGAGGATCTTAATTTCAGTGGTCAACTTCATGCATTTCCTAAAAACACGAGATCTTTTTAAACTTCAAGGATATTGTACTGAATTTAAACTTCATGCATCTAAATAAACTGAATTTAAACAGAAGATGAATTTAAACAAAAGATGAATTTGATATTGTGTTGGAGTACCTTGCTGCATAGTAGAAATACAGAATTGTACTCCTTAAGGTTTATTAGCATCAGATTAAAAGAATACAGTACTGTACTCCTTAAGGTCGCAGGAACAGAGGTGGAGTACCGGAGGCCTCGGGGTCGGCGGCGAAAAAAAAAGGTGTTCATTCTAGGTTCTACAACAAGTTATGCTAGTGAATTCAAACTATGCTTTGTTTGATTCAGATTATGCTAGTGAATTCAGTTACTTCACCTCACCTTCACTTCACCAAACAGCGAGAGGAGGGTGCCCAATGGCCCTGATCCTATCCACAACAGGTACTTCACCTCACCTTTTCTCTCTTGGTTGCATTGCAAGATTGGCTCTGAATTTTTGGAGCTGGCTCCTTTCTATTGTTTCTTCCCTCCTCTTTCTGTTCATGCAACTTCAGTTCGTATTTTAATTTCTGATGAGTCATGTAAACCCTGTAAAATGTGATTTGGCAAAGTAGAATAGAGGTTTCCATGATTATGGCCATGAATATTGTCTAGGTTTCTTGAAGTTTGATACTGTTTGTTTGAAATCTGTAAATTTCAGACACAGGACACTGAATGGAGTATGATTGACAGACACAGAACACTGTAAATTTCAGATAACATCAGCAGTAGATCAGCACTGCAATTGACAATTTTAATACTCCAATTAACACTGCAATTGACACTGATGAAATACTTCATTGACAAACTGAAATTAATACTGCAATTGGCACTGAATTGATACTGCAATTGGCACTGTACCTGCAGCCAACAGCAGCAGCAGAGGCAATCAGCAGTCGAGATGGTCGAGGGCAGAGGCAATCAGCAGTCGAGGGCAGGCGGCAGTGCCATCAGCAGGTCTGCATGGTCGTCTCGCCGCCGGGGAAGATCCGCCTTGCCCTGCCTGCCGAATTCTTCAAGAGGGGAGCGGCCACCGGGGTCGGCATCGGCGGCTAGGGTTGCCGTGGGGGTGAGGAACCGGTGAGCAGGGCCAGGGACGCGAGCAGGAGGCGCCTGTCGAGGTGGTCGCCTTGGAGGAGCAACCTCAGCTGGGCGGCGGGGCAGATCGCCTCCGTGCGGGCGGCCCACGTTCGCAGCGGCGGAGCAACCGCAGGTGGGCGACGGCGCAGGTGGTCGCCTGCTCTTTCTACGGCGGGGGCTACGACGGCCGCTTGGTCGAAGGAGGAAGAAGCATGTGGGGGGGGGGGGGGGGGGGGGGGGGGGGGTGTTGGGGATTAGCACTAGATTTAAAACCGGAAGGATGTTTTTGTAAAAATTGAAATGAACTAAGCTCTGTCAACTTTTCCTGGACGGAGGGAGTACTCCGTTCCAAAATAAGTGTCTTAAATTTGTACTAAGTTTGGTACTCACTCCATCTCAAAATAAGTGTCTCAACTTTATACTAATTTTAATGTAAAGTTGTAATAAGATTGAAACGCTTATTTTAAGACGGAGAGAGTACAAAATTATTAAAGTTAAGACACTTATTTTGGGACGGACAAGAGATGTAGTATGACACAAGTGACTGCGATAGACAAGCAAAGCAGATCGTCGGTTTGATCAACGCGACAATGATTACCTTTTCGATCTTTTTACTATGTGTGCATGAGCAGCTAGCCAAGCCGCGTCGCTTTCGAGCACGTGCTGGATTTACTGCACACGAGAAATTATTTAGGGCTTCTCGTTTCCATGGATGATCCACCATGTGCAGGAACTCTCGCTCTCTCTCTCTCTTGTAGGGCAAAAGAAGAAGAAGAAGAAATTGCCGCCGGAAACAAACTCGGTCATAATTTATTTAAGCTTCTGCCCTGCTAAAAGTTCATTCGACGACTCAAAACACACAAAAAATGGGTCATCGTGTCCTGTCCCGTCTCACCAATATGTGAAAAATTCTTGTGAAAAAGAGGTTGATCCGACATCATCGTGATGCAAAACATGCATCTTTTGTTCAAACTAGCGAGGTGGGTGTCACGTTTTAATTTTTCGAAAGAATTAACCATCTTTCTTATCTTATGCAATAATTTTTTTACGAGCTATTTATCCATTCATTGCATAATAAATAACATTTTAGGCATCGATACATGTCTAAACGAGTGATATTGTCCTTTATTTTGTACAAGGGAGCATATGCTTATGGTGCTAATACATAACTAGAAAGAATTGTTTATACACTGAGGCGTCGAGCTGAAATAGACCAAACAAACTAACCCACAACCCTCTTGTCCGCTAGATCAATTATCACATGCTCTAGCACATCTCTCCATTTCTACGCCTCTTCGTCGTTTTATGCACGGATGCACAGAGTAATCCTATTACTTTCTCATTTTGGTTCCTCTCCTTTTTAAAATGTTAATGCTTTTATACAAAAAGGAGAAGGAAAGAAAAAAACAAACATAAAATTAAATGAAAAATAGAAGAAAACCAAACTACCGAAAAAACCAGTGTTCTAAATCCAAAAAAATGAGACACTTTGAACCCACGATTCCTATACGGCGCCTTAGGCGCCGTCTAAGGGCGTTTGGACAACACACCCACCCTCCCGATTGATTCTCTGCCGGCCGGCCTATCTAAAAGGACTCGATAGATTCAATCGCTGGTCTTGGGAAAGCCTCCAGAAAAATCCAAGCCGGTTTTTGGTAGCTTCCAGTCAGCTTTCTTTTTCTTTTTGTTTGTTTGTTTTGGAACAGTTTCGTTTGGTTTTATTTTTTATTTTTTTACTTTACCTTTTTATTTTTCTTGTTCTACGTTTACTTTTATATTTTTGAATTTGGAGCTTTTTCTCCAATTCATGAAATTGTTCTGAAAATTTGTGAATGTTTTCATTAAATTCATTAGTTTTTTAGAAAGTTATGAACTTTTTCCCTCAAACATGCGAACCCTTTTTCAAATCCATGAACTTTTAATTAAATCAGTGAAGTTTTTCCAAAAGCATGAACCTTGGTTATGAAAGTCCATGAACTTTTCCAAATTAGTGAAAAATTTCAGATCCATGAAGTTTTTATTCCATAAACGTTTCCCAATTTTGTGATTTAAAAAAACCCATGAACTTTTTGGTAATTTCTTGATTTTTTTTTCAAATTAGTGAAGATTTTCATATTCATGTACTTCTCTCAAATTGGCAAAGTTTTTTTCAAAAATATGGGGAAAATCAGATTTGTCAATGTTTTTCAAATATATGAGTTTAAAAAAATATTGCTTTTCTTTTAACGAATTTTGTCTTAAAATGTTGATTTTTTTTTCTAAAAAGTGAATGGTCTACATGAGCCTAGACAATGTCAGCAGCAATCAATCAAGCTGGGAACCGACCGAATCATGTGAACCAGGGAAATAAAAGCCAAGCAAACTAGAAACTTTCTCTTAGCGAGTGCTCGAAACATTTTATTTGACCGGCATCAGCGGGGGTGCGTGAGCGCGAGTTTCCCCAACAGGCGCATAAGGCGGCAATTAGGAGCTCTCCCGACAATTAGGAGCTAAAGGAATTTTAAATGTATAGACTAGTGCATGACAAAAGGTAGTTTTGGTTGTAACACCACAAAGAAGTCGAAAGAAGTTTTTGAAACAATCAGAACATTTGTTGTGAAGTTAGATTGAGCAGAGAATTCCCTTTCAAAATATTGCGTTCAACTTCTATGTTTTTTTTATAGACAAATCAGACTAGCTCCATCCTAATCATCTCTAAATAATACTATCCCTTGTTTGGCACGCAAAACCAGCATGATTCAAATTATATCGTGTAAAAATATCCTGGTTTCGAACCTTACTACTACTACTACTACTAGCCTGGTTTCGAACATATAACATAAATTAATGCTGAACATGATCAGCACGTGGCTGTGAGGTTCATAGCTTTTTTGTTTCTTTTAGTTTGGTACTCCCTCTGATCCAAAACTTTGGGCGAGGCGGGCAGAATTCTAGTGCATGGAAACTCTGAAAATATATACTCCATCCGATCCAAAGTTGCGTACTCGCTTATTTTGGATCGGAGGGAGTACCAAATTAAAAGAAGAAGAAAAAAAATAGATGGACATGACGAAAGAAACTTAGGATGTACTACTCAGAACATATGCACCTGCGCATAACATAAAGTAGTTTTGGTTGAACTTTCCTTTCTCAAAGAGGTGGGTGCTTGATGTTTAATCAGAGAAAGCTAGAAAAGCATGCAAATTCCAGTAGAAGTTTTTCCATGAAATTTGATCTCACCTTTGGAAAATACTAGCATTCAAAGTAAAAAAAACGAAGAAGGATGAGAAGATCCAACAAAAATGAAGCGATGCTACGTAGCAAAAAGGAAACAATTTCTACAAAATAGAATCCTGCCTCTTGCCCGTAATTAAACTGCCCACCTCGTCGTGGGAGTCCCACACGTCCATGGAGGCGCGCTCGGCGAGGAGGACGACGCCGTCGTCGTCGTCGTCGATGCGCACGGCGAGGAGGAGGACGCCGTCGTCCTGGACGCGGCGGCCGAGGACGATGATGACGTCATCGTCGTCGTCGAGCGACTGCCACCACTGGCGCAGCAGGCAACGGAGCAGCAGGCACCAGGTCAATGCCGGACTCTCTGATTGCAGGCACAAGTTCATCCCGAAGAGCCAGTGGAAGAGGCGGGCGACGGAATGGGGGAAGAAATCTTCGAAGGTAAAGCAGCCCACGATGTTGATCGTATCATGGAGAAGCTTGAAGTGGTCCTCCTGCTATGTGTTAAACTAACGGGACAAATGCCCCCCCCCCCCCCCCACCCCAAGGTTTGATAGATCTACCCATAGTCTCTACCATAGTTATCAGAATGAAGATTACGAAAATGGGAGTATATCGATAAAGAAACAATAAAGAGATTCAGATGACTTGCTTATTCGAAGAAATGGCCATTGAGATTATAGCTGGTTAGACCTCGGGCTTGTCTAGTTGAGCACCATGGAGCACCACTTCCCCGCCACAGCCCCCCTGCCCGCGGGGCCTTCACCCCCGACCACCGCCGGCCCTTCACAGGACGACCAGCTTAGCAATGAGCTGAAGCAGGAGAAGAAAAAGACCAAGGTGAGTTTTATTCCTTCTGCCCTATGCACTATGAACACGAGTTTTGTTCTCTGAATTATGAACGAACTTTCAACTCTGCAACAGCTTGCTGAAGGTGGAGACATCGCGCTCGGGCTTTTGACCATCGTGGCCGCCGTCGCGGTGGTCTGGCTGAAGACGCGACCAGCCCGTGCTCCGGCGCCGCCGAACCAGCCGAATCCGGCCAACGTCCCGGCGCCGCCGCGCCAGGAGGAGCATCCGGCTCCGTCCAACAAGGTGGTCAACACCAACGTCACCTGCTTCTGCGTCGGCAGGAACAAGTGATGTTCTCGTGTTGATCCACTGACATTGTGCACACCTGGCAGAAGTGCACAGCCGCTTCTTGCATACTATAAGTATGTTGTGTGCCGCAGCATCTGTTATCTGCGATAAATAAGCAGAGCTGGAGTGTGTTATTTCTCCATCTGTTATATGTTGTGTACCCAAAACCATGGTTCTAAGTGAGGGTGCCCCTGCCCTGCCAAAACTCATCAGTTCTTGGCGGGCTTAGTGTTCTTGTGTGTTATTGTGTTATTAGTGTTCTTGTGTGTTATTGTGTTCTAACTTTGTAGGTATGACGGCAGTGTTCATTCAAAAGATGGCTTTGGGTTGATCCTCGTGTTTATATTGTAAGTTTTTGTTGAATAATATAATAAAGATTGTTGTATGCATCACTCTAAGTGGAGCCCGGCAGTTATCCTCCTTTTTTAGAAAAATTCCTCCACTAACCTTGTCCTCCATTTGCACATTTTGTGCTTATTAGCAGTGACTTTTATCGACCGATACAAAATGAAGGATGGGTTGAACCGTTCAACCCATCCATCGCAGGGGCGCATTTCGTCCGTTTGCCTCTGCATCAAGGGCGGCGCTAGGGATATTTTGGGTCTTCATGTGAATACCCATAATTTTTGGGTCTGCATAAAGCCCGAAACCGCAAGCAAAAATTTGCATGAGCAGTTACCAGGCCATGTGTTATTTTTGTACCAAATGCCGATTTAATGAAAGAGCGATGCCCGCCCGAGAAAGACACTGGACATTTGAAGAACTCTAGATCTACCCATAGTCTCTACCATAGTTATCAGAATGAAGATTACGAAAATGGAAGTATATCGATAAAGAAACAATAAAGAGATTCAGATGACTTGCTTATTCGAAGAAATGGCCACTGAGATTATAGCTGGTTAGACCTCGGGCTTGTCTAGTTGAGCACCAATTCATTAAGCAAACAATTTATCACCATTTGTCCATACCTGCAAGGAGGAGCATGTCAAATGGTAGCAATGCAGATAAATGTTATGAATGCAGATAATAGTCTACACACTCTTGTGTTTCGGCAGTCCACGTATTGATCTCAAGGACACTCTTGTGTGCGCGCCCATCACGGCTACACTCCGATGGGATCGCTCCAGGCTCCGGCAGTCCAGGCCAGTCGTAGCTAGTTTTGGAACGCTGAATTATGGAGGCTGTCTATGCATGTTTCGTTCAACGCCAACCAGGACGAGTAGCTACTAAATCAATGCATGTGCCAACCAGGACGTGTACTACTAGTCAGCATTGAAATGACTAACAAGTTTAACCGTGCAAGATACATTGAAGTGACAAGTGCCAAGCGAAAATGCTGATTAGTGTCCCGCGTACTCGCTGCCAACAAGTTTCATCCGATTGTTGCACGTACTCGCGCTGCGCAAACATGCACAGATCGATGATGTTTGTGTGCCAAACATGCACAGACTCGCCCTGCGCCCACGCGCCGAGTGCAGCCAAGCGGGTGTGTGATGATCATGAGCTGCCCAGCATTTTGGCTTGGCACTTGTCATGCTCGCCAGCGTTGGATGGATATCCGACCGAATCCAACACGGTTAGCTCAGATCAATTTGTGGATGAACCCAAGAGTGGCTGGCATTCGGCCGCTGGTTCTCGCTGCGTGCAGTCCCAACTTCCACAAATCCATCCTCTACTGCTTGTATAGGTGATCTTGGACGTGGCCACCTCTTCTCCATGTACAGATCCCCAAAATATAAGCAAAATGATACAAAAGGCTTGCCAAAAAATCGAAGAGAGACTATGTGTGAAGGAGTTGCTGGCTGCACACATCCAGCTCACTGCCGGAAACACACGACGCATCGCACGGGGCGGTAGGGAGCACGGCTAAGAGAGCGAGGCAGCCGCCGCGCGAGCGTCGTCCTGCAGTTCATATGAAGGCGGGGCGACAAGGAGCTGGAGCGCTCCTCGCGATGTCTTCGATGGGGCGCCGGTGTCCTAGCGTGCATGAGGTCGACACGGCAGGCGGGGGCTAGAACCGTGTTGGATGGGCTCCAGGCTCCGGCAGGTTGGGCGAGCTCGAGATCAAGAACACCGACTCCTCGGCCTCAGCATCGACACGACAGGATGCTAGAGGTAGTGGAGGGCATGGCGATGTAGCAAGATGGCAGGTGGTTAACTATTCTACATTACCTTTTCCTTTTGTCCTGGCTAGCTTACACGAAGCAACTTTTCCGAACAAAAAAAGAAAAACCTTACACAAATCTCTTGATAGAAAAAGCTTAAATTGACAGGACATGCATGCCGTTTTAAGCTATTCCGTCGGTGGTTTGAGTATGCCGTTTTAGGGTACTGGCCCAATAGTGATGTGACAAAATTTTGTTCCAATAAAATAAAGCTTTTTAGGAATTTGAAAGTACAAAAATAAAAACAAGCAAAACAAACAGGATTGCAGGCACATACACATCCCGTGTTACATCACCCCGGTGCGTCACGGAATGCGTTGCTCTGTCTTGAAACCACAATTATTGCATACATATATATGATTATCCGAAGCAAATCAACATATCCAATGCTGCATACATAGTCGTCTCACAGCCCTGCCAGTCTATTTCCCAACTCGCACGGAGTAACTAGTTTGGACTTATGTGGAGACAAACGTCGAAATCATCACGTGATCATTAATTGGGCATTGTTACTTGTCCATGTGATCCATAGATTAGAGGATGGGTTTGAAAGGCGTGGGTGCATGATTGTGAAAGACAGGCCCCCTTGATAATAAATAAAAAGCTAAGTTGCTTGGACCGCTTATGGTCGATAGGACACGTACGTTGATAGCGACTCTATCTTTTCTTCTCCTTTCTATGAATGATAGTGTTTGTGTGTTTTGTGTACGTAGTGTCTATACACAGGGGCGGAGCTGGAGCTAATCTTACCCTGAAACCCCACTTAACCATGACCTAAATTTTTCAAGCAACGATGCACCGGTCGTCCCCGATCTAAGCCGGCAGCCAGCGTTGGAGTGAGAAAATGAAATTGGACGACGGGAGCAAGACGACGGCCGCCGGGCTTCGTTGACCCTGAAACCGCGTGCAGTTTTCTCAGTTGCGAGTGGATCATCAAGCGTGGTGCAACGGAACGGACTCCAGGAAACGGATGGAAAGCAACACTTCGCATCATCATCATGCATATAGGAGTTCAAATAAAGAAAGAAAGCATATGTTCATCGGTTGATGGGACCCACGCGACAATAAACACGTTATGGGGGACCCGTACCAGAGAGGTTGCTACTCCACTCGACTGATTCTTTCTACTGACGCATTTCAGGGCATCTCTAATGCGACCTTCAAGCCGCCCGCATACGTCTGGACTGTGCTATGCCCGAACGATGCGGTGAGAGGCCACCACAGTGATCGGCACCACAATGATGCGGTCGCTGCAAAAACCACGGTGAACCGTTAGGCCTCGTACAACTCAAGATACTTAAGGAGGTGCTTAGAGAAATAAACCAGGCTTTCCTTAAGCAGCGGTGCTTATTTGTACAGCATAGACACTTAACTAAGCGTCTCTCCTGTAGATGTCAGGGTGCGTATGGTAGAAAGATTTAGTCAAGTATGAATAGTGCCTAACAAATGAATATACTATATATTGAATCAGCAAACATATTGATGCTGATGTTCCAAAAGAAAAAGAGAAGTGATGGGTGAAAGGTAGAGCTAGGCCGATGTTCCATGCATGTAAACGTGCTGAATGAAGATGTGATGGCATCTGGACCCATGCTCCACTTCGCTTTCTTCCTCATCACCAGAGGGTGATTGGGTGGGGCCGAAAAGTCATCAACAAGGAATAAATCTACACATCCATTTGTACATATTTTATTTGGCGCGTGGAAATGACTGCCGTATTTTATTTTTCACATCAGTGATTCTTTTATTAGATTCTTTGCAATTGTGATTGTTTCACGCAACAATAGCTCTGTAAAAGCTGAAAAGTAACTTTATGCAAAACAACATGTGGATTAGCCCCCACATAGATTTAAATGGAGAAAATTGCACTTGGATAACAATGTTAACTTTACAGTGTTGAATTTGGCATGCTTTTTTTAACAGGTGGTTCACAGCCTTTGTATCACTGTGATGCACACATACATGATATCATGATCAAAAGATCGTGAGATTACGACTTACAAATGACGACATGTTTATTTAATCTTTGCCGAGCCGGAGTGTTGCACGGATGAGTATATACTCCACTAAAATACCGCAGGTTGTTGCCTGATTTAATTGTTATTGTGTCACTCTCACCATCTTAATTACGCACGAAACCATAAACACATTGCTACATCTTCAGTTAACAAAATTGCCACAACTACATCTTTAATTAAATAAGTAATTGCCACTACCAATACTAAAGAGCTTCTTTTGCGGGGCAGCAATACTAAAGTGATTGAATTAGGTGAATTGACAACTCCTATACACGTCACAGTCATGTATACATAACCATGTAGAGTGTCAATGCAATTAGAGACATGCGTATAACTTTGTATAGCTCGTGGTGACCAAATGTCAAAACCATAGTTTTATAATCTGTCAACTCTCTGCTGAACGCGCTAACATCGATCATGTGTGCAATGTCTCATTATGAAAACTATATCATAGCAATGGAGATTGAAGGATCAAGGTGCGATTAAAATATTTGCCGGCCGTGATCGTGCAGCTGTACTGTACGCGCTTTGCGCCTTATCAAGTGGCTAACTATTCTAGCTTTTAATTCTTTCTGTCCTGGCTAGCTTACACGAAGCAACTTTTCAGAAGAGGAAAAACTTACATTAATCCCTTGATAGAAAAAGCTTAATTCGACAGGACATGCATGCCATTTTTAGCTATTTCTTCGCTGGTTAGAGTATGCCGTTTTAGGGTACTGGCCCAGTAGTGATGTGACAATACCAAAATAAAATAAAGATTTGGAGGAATTTGAAAATACCAAAATAAAGCAAGCAGAACAAACCGGGTTATACCAATCGTTTGACATGAAGTCCAGATGAGCGCTTGCGTCTGTACCGTGCAAAAAATAAGACATGAAGTCCAGACACAGCCCGTGTCGGTACGTCACAGAATACGTTGTTTTGCCTTGAACCCACAATCGTCTCACAGCCCTGTCAGTCTATTTGTCAACTCGCACGGAGTAACTAGTTTGGACTTATGTGGAGACAGATGTCGAAATCATCACGTGATCGTTAATTGGGCATTCTTACTCCTACTTGTCTACACACGCGTACGTTGATAGCAACTCTGTTGTTTCTTTCCCTTTCTGTGAATTATAGTGTTTCTGTGTTTTGTGTACGTAGTGTCTATACACACACGTGTGTAACAGCCACACGAACAACGTTGTTAGTGTATATATGTAGCTCACGTCATTGCTAACAACATCACTAATGTTTATATATATGTAGCACACAAGATTGCTAACAGCATTATTATTGTATATATGTATCCCACGCGGTGCTAACAACATTATTAGTGTATATATGTATTTCACACGATTGCTAACAATATTGTTAGTGTGTAAATGTAGCCAACGTGTCTGCTACTTAATGCTATTATGTTTTAGTTCACACCAGAGGGAAGATAAACGAAGGCATTTATAGTACTCTATGATCTCCTTAACTAGCGTTCATAATTGGCACTGAGAAACGGACGCCTATGTCGGGTGAAATCCTAGCCGTTGCTGCCCATTTATCCTCCTTCTTCTCTCTTTACGCCGTCGCCAGAAGAGGCTGGCGTACAAAGCCCGCCAGGTGATGGCACCGACGAGCTCATCCCCTCAATTGGTGTGTGTGTGTGTTGGGGGGGGGGGGGGGGTCCCTTTGGCCGGCCCGCCTTACACGGCAAGCTTATACCGTGGGGCTCAGACTGTAGGGCCGTGAGTCCTTGCGGCTTCAGCGAGGGACGCGCCCGCCGTGGCTGCGAGGGCATCATGTTGGCCATCTGTGCCGGCTGGCGGCGGTGGGTTTGGGCATCCTTGTGTGAATCTAGCAGCCAGGGGACGACTCTTGTGGTCGGGTCACACAAGGCTTGATCAAGTGCACTGGAATATTGGGTTGTCGACAGCCGTGACGGTGATAGTTGGCTAGGTGGCTCTGTGGAGCATGTGCTTCTTTCGTGCATGGTTGTGAGGCGTGCGGGTCCGGACGGGTGAACGTACGTGTTGAGGACGGGTACGACGGAGATGACCACAAGGAGTGGCCGGCCGGCAAGGAGTTGTACGCAACTCAAATGACCTACTCCCTTAGTATCACACTGGTATAAAAAAACGCTCTTATATTATGTGACCGAGGGAGTAACTCCGGGTTCAGCACAGTCGTCCCCGATTTGGCCGGCAGGCAGCGTTGGAGTGAGAAAATGAGAAGGTGAGAATCCATGAGGGAATAGAATTGGACGGCGGGAGCAAGACGACGACTGCCGGGCTCCATTGACCCTTTTGAAACCGCGTGCGGTTTTCTGAGCTACCAGTGGATCCCGTCCGTTGGAGTCACACATGCATATAGGCATATCATCAAGCATTGCACTTGTGTGGTGGAAAGGAATGAATGTGAACCAAGCCAGAAAAGAGGAAACGGATGGAAAGCAACACTCGCTACGCATCATCATATTCATATAGGAGCACGAGACGAGCAACGCGTGGCGCGCTACAGTACATTCAAATAAAGAAAGCAGAGGATCATCGGTTGGTGGGACCCACACCACGCGACAACAGACACGTTTCGGTGGACCAAGACCAGAGAGGTTGACTTCTGACCATCATATTATGTTGCAGAATACCGTCGATTTTGCCGAAAATCACAAAAGACCACCACCGCCGCGACAAGTGGAATCACACCGATTTGCGGATTAACTCGCACAAACTGCAAGAACTGAATGGCGAGACCCACTTCTCAGGCCAACATGGCTGGTCCATATATACACTTTGCTGAGGTGGAACATGGGTCCCAAATGTCATCCACGCACCTTGTTTTCCCTATCTTCTCCTTCCTGTCCATCCGTCCTCCTCTCTCTCTCGCGCGCTCCGGCGACTGCAGTTGCCACATCGATCATGTCGCCGCCGAGAGCAGCAGGCATGAGATCCAGATCGACGCCCTTCATGGCGCCATCGACGACGGGGCCCGGTTTCGTGGAGCGCCGAGCGGACGCCTCCGACTTTGACTCCAGCGGCGGCAACTACGACGGCATGATGAGCGGCCACGGCGGCGATCAGCACCACTGGCACCCACTGATACGGTCGTTGGAAATAGAGGATGGCCGTCTCTTCTTCCCCGGGTCGGCTGCCTCGCCACGTCATCTCGACAGACGGGTCCCGCATGTCAGTTTTGCTGTTAGACACGGCTCATTCCTGAATCAGCGTGTTTTGTTGCTCGTTTGACGTAGAGTCGAAGGTCTTTTGTGATTCTCGGCAAAAGCGGTGGTAAACCGTAACCCAAGCAGCGATTGGTGGTGGGACCCACACTGGAACAAACACGTTCCGGTGGACCCGGACCAGCGGGGGTTGACCGGACATCTGCTCATCGTCCGTTCATCCCTCACTCAATCGTTAATCAAAGCAGTCGCCGTCCGTCCGTCTTGCTCCTCCGTCCAAAACAGGGCAAGGATGTATAAATAAGCTCCCAGCCTCCCACCCCCAACTCAACTCAACCACCAGCTCCGTCCGTCCGTCCGTTCATCCACACCTCAGGCTCAGCTCCCACCTTCTTCAATCAAATCCATCCCTACACCAACACCAACACCAGCTTCAACCCAATCCAGTACCTCGACTGAGACCACAGCAATGAAGAGCAGGAGGCAGAGCGGCCGCGGAGGCGCCATGGCGCTGGACGGGAGCCACGCCCACACCCACACCCACACCACAAGCAGCTGCTGCGGAGGCGGGGTAGGTGGTGGAGGAGGAGGCTGCAGCAAGATGGAGCGCAAGGACGTGGAGAAGAACCGGCGGCTGCACATGAAGGGACTCTGCCTCAAGCTCTCCTCCCTCGTTCCCGCCTCCTCAGCCCACCACCTCCGCCGCTACTCCAACTCTTCCTCTTCTTCCTCGCCGCCGTCCAGCAACAACAAGGTACGTAAAAAACTATTCTACCTGACTTTAGCATCATCCTCCTCTTCTCTTCTCGTCTCCTCTTCTTCTGTTGATTCGCAAGCAAAAGGCACATCGATCTTGGCTGCTCGGTTACCCAGCAGTAGTAAAGTACAGTATATTTACAAAAGAAACAAGAAATAAAAGGCGTCACTGTTACTCATAGCTGTACACATAGGAGTAATATACTACACCTGCTGTTTTCTTTCTGAAAACAAATACATACACACGTATGTACTCCTACTTCCCTTGTCCACTCAAGATGAATTATTGTGCTCTCTGTCTGAAATTGGTTGGTGGTGGTGACGTGCACAACAAAACGTGCTACTAGTATAGATCAACCAAGATTTGTATTTCCACACGTGGCAGATTGGTTCGCTCATCAGACAGCGATATCATCAGTGTGCTAGTAGTATAGTAGTAGTAGTAGTAACCACTCACTCATTCGCTCCACGTCCCGAATCAGATAAGTCTCAACATCACTATACTTTGTGGTCAACCAAATCCTCAAAAGATCTCTTCACAATAATCATCATCTCACCCACCTACTGACCTACACAAGATCGCAGATCACTCCTCTGATTCGATGCAAATGCCTTTCTCTTCCTGACAAAATGTGCATTCTTTTTTGTGTGTGGATCACTACACTTATTGATCACAAGTACAAGATGATCAGTGGATCATTTCTTTATTTTACTACAAGTAGCCACTACTAGAAAGCACAAGATTGTTTGTGTGTGTGTGTGTCTATGCAAATTGATCAAATGCATGATCTGACAACGGCGAGTTGATTCTGTCTGTGCAGGACGCGGCGACGCAGCTGGATCAGCTGGACAGCGCGGCGGCCTACATCAAGCAGCTCCGGGGCCGCATCGACCAACTCAAGCGCCGCAAGCAGGCCGCCCTCTCGGGCGGCACCACCGGCTGCTCCTCATCTGTCTCCGCCGGCGACTACAAGGTACAACCATCCGCCTTGCCGGTGGTGGAGGTGCGGTGCCAGGACGGGTCGGCGCTGGACGTGGCGCTGGTGAGCGAGGCCGGGCGCCCCTTCCGGCTGCACGAGGTGATGGCGGTGCTGGAGCAGGAGGGCGCTGAGGTGGTCAGCGCCAGCTTCTCCGTGGTGGGCGACAAGATCTTCTACACGGTTCACTCGCAAGCGCTCTGCCCCCGCATCGGCCTCGACGCTGGCCGCGTCGCCCAGAGGCTGCGCGGCCTCGCCGCCGCAGCCGCAGCCACCGTCTCGACGCTGCTGACATGATATTATCTCTCCTCTATCTTTTTTGCCATGGCGACCGTACCGACTGACTGGAGGCTAGCTGATGCGCGGATGCAAGGGGGGTGGATGGAGCTGGTAGATTGATTAATTTGCAGCTGTGCTGCGGGTAGTTGATCTTTTTTTCATCAGTCGGGGCAGCAATGTTCTATGTGATGTTTGTTTCAGCTTAAGATTCTATCCTTGTACTAGTGTTCTTCCTGGCTGGGTTAGGCTTAGTAATAGGTTGGTTCACTAATGGCTTCTCTGCATGTGAGTGAAATTCAGGTTTGTCCGAAATTCAGCTTCTGAGGTCCTCTTTCTCTTTCTTCCACAAGTTTTTGTGTTGTTGAGCTTCATTCACTGCAGTACCAGAAAATGAATACAAATGAATACAAATGAACGCCTTGAGAAACCAGGTGGCCGAATGATATGAATATGAATACAAATGAATGATTCATTCACTGCAGTACCAGAAAATCAGTGAGATTGGATCGGACTGAGAGGGAGGTTGATTGTCGCTTTGACCTCGAAAGGAAAGAGGCGCAGAGCATCATAAAATCAGTGAGGCGAGGCGAGGGGATCGATTCCCTCCCCACGAATCACGCCAAAGCTCCACACAGCATCTTGTCCGGTCGTGTGTACCAAGCTTCGTTTGTTATCTTGTTGCTTACCAAACAAATTTAAATTTGGTAAGTAATCTCTTTGCTTCCGGTCACAAGGTTTGGCTATGTGAAAACGACGACTGTGATAGGCAAGCAAAGCATCCACGATCGTTGGTTTGGTTTAGTGCGGGTGAGTGACAAGGATGGTTTGGCCAAAGCCGCGTCGCTTTACAACACGTGCTCGATCTGCTGCTCACGAGAGCAATTAGGGCAATTGATTAGGGCTTTTCTCCATGGATCATCTTGTTCCAAACCACGTGCAGAGAGTCTGAGATGCATATCTGCATTCAGGGAGTCTGTGCTGCGTGCGTGCGTCAACACGGAACAAACTCAAGAAATCCTGAGGGTAAGGTAGCTACCCACCGTGTGTGAAAAATCTCTAGCTCTTCTAGTCCAAAAGAAGAAGAAGAAATTGCGGCCGGCAACAAATTCAGTCATAATTTATCAAAGATTCCGCCACATGTTCAAACTTCATCGGAGGAGTCAAAAGTCAAAACACAAAAGGCGGGGCGGTTCAACATTGCTCGCCGTGGTCACCCCTTGTTCATCTAGGGTTCGATCTCCGCGTCGCCGCCGTACTGCCCTTGGACGGCGATGCCCTTGGGCGTCATAACCTCTTGTTGGAGGCGAGGGGATCGATTCCCCACGAATCCTGCCAAAGCGCCACACGCATCTTGTCCGGTCGTGTGTACCAAGCTTCCTTTGTTATCTTGTTGCTTACCAAACAAATTTGGTACTACCTCTGTTCACTTTTGTAAGTCGTTTTAGGCGCTTTGATAGCTGAAATTGAACTGTTTTAGGCGCCCTCCTAAATGTCTAAAACGTCTTGCAAAAGTGAATGGAGGGAATAAGTGATGATTCTCTTTTCTTTCAGAAGAATCTTTTCGTGTATGACATAAGGGTTTGTGAGAGCGACCGTTAGGATTCAACAAGCAAAGCAGACCGCCGCTTTGACAGCAAAAAAAAGTTATTTCTCATACAAACACGTTCTTATATTATCGGACGGAGAGAATAATAGTCTAATAGATAGGTCATTTACATGAAAGCGAGAAATAAAAGCAGATCGCCGGTTTGGTGCGAGTGATCAACGCGACAATGATAGCCTTTTGGATCTTTTTATTATTACTACTATGTGTGCATGAGCAGCTAACCAAGCAGCGTCGCTTTCGAGCACGTGCTGGGTCGGCTGCTCACGAGCAATTATTTAGGGCTTCTCGTTTCCATGGAGGGAGGAACTTGTTCGTGAGGGTGGCTACTAACTGGCCGTGTGTGAACAATCTCTCACTTAATTGTAGGGCAAAAGAAGAAGAAGAAGAAGAAGAAGAAGAAGAAGAAGAAGAAGAAGAAGAAGAAGAAGAAGAAGAAATTGCGGCCGGCAACAAACCCAGTCATAATTTATTTAAGCTTCTCCCACGTGCTAAAAGTTCATTCGACGAGTCAAAACACACAAAAAAAATGGGTCATCGTCTCCTGTACCGTCTAACCAATATGTGAAAAATTCTTGTGAAAAAGAGGTTGATCCAACATCATCGTGATGCAAAACATGCATCTTTTGTTCAAACTAGCAAGGCGGGTATCACGTTTTACCTTTTCGAAAGAATTAACCATCTTTCTTATCTTATGCAATAAATTGTTTTACGAGCTATTTATCCATTTGTTGCATAATAAATAACATTTTAGGCATCGATACATGTCTAAATGAGTGGTACTGTCCTTTATTTTGTACAAGGGAGCATATGCTTATGGTGCTAATACATAACTATAAAGAATTGTTTATACACTGAGGCGTCGAGTTGAAATAGACCAAAAAAACTAACCCACAACCCTCTTGTCCGCTAGATCAATTATCGCATGCTCTAGCATATCTCTCCATTTCTACGCCTCTTCGCCGTTTTTGTGCACGGATGCACAGAGTAATCCTATTACTTTCTCATTTTGGTTCCTCTCCTTTTTAAAATGTTAATGTTTTATAAAAAAAGGAGAAGGAAAGAAAAAACAAACAGAAAATTAAATTAAAAAAATAGAAGCAAACCAAAGTACCGAAAAAACCAGTGTTTTGAATCCAAAAAATAAGACACTTTAAACTCACGATTCTTATACGGCGCCTTAGGCGCCGTTTAAGGGCGTTTGGATAACACACCCAGCCTCCCAATTGATTCTCTGCCGGCCAGCCATTTGAAAGGTACTCAATAGATTCAATCGCTGGTCTGGGGAAGACTCCAGAAACATCCAAGCCGTTTTTGGGGAGCTTCCAGTCGGCTTCATTTTTCTTTTCTTTTTGTTTGTTTTGGAACAGTTTTGTTTGGCTTTCTCTTTTTACTTTTTTTCTTTATTTTTCTTGTTTTACTTTTACTTTTACCTTTTCGAATTTGGAACTTCTTCTCCAGTTCATGAAATTGTTTTGAAAATTTGTGAACGTTTTCATTAAATTAATGAGTTTTTTTAGAAAGTTACGGACTTTTTCCCTCAAACATGCGGACCCTTTTTCAAATCCATGAACTTTTAATTAAAGTCAGTGAAATTTTTTCAAAATCGTGAACCTTGGTTATGAAAGTCCATGAACTTTTCCAAATTATTGAAAATTTTCAGATATATGAAGTTTTTATTCCATAAACGTTTCCCAATTTTGTGATTTAAAAAATCCATGAACTTTTTGGTAATTTCTTGATTTTTTTAAAAAATTAGTGAAGATTTTCATATTCTCATGTACTTTTCTGAAATCGGCAAAGTTTTTTTCAAAATATGGGGGGGAAATCAGATTTGTCAATGTTTTTCAAATATAT
Organism: Triticum timopheevii; assembly: GCA_963921465.1. NCBI lineage: Eukaryota > Viridiplantae > Streptophyta > Magnoliopsida > Poales > Poaceae > Triticum > Triticum timopheevii. Next base: position 2,622,188 of record OY997266.1, on the reverse strand, counting down.
GAGTTAAAAAATATTGCTTTTCTTTTAACGAATTTTGTGTAGAAAATGTTGAATTTTTTTCTAAAAAGTGAGCGATCTACATGAGCCTAGTCAACGTCAGCAGCGATCAATCAAGCTGGGAACCGACCGAATCATGTGAACCAGGGAAATAAAGCCAAGCAAACTAGAAACTTTCTCTTAGCGAGTGCTCGAAACCTTTTATTTGACCGGCCCATCAGCGGGGATATGCTGAGAGAGGTTGTATTTTGCGAAGAAATGGGCGGAGTGGGTTTTCAAGACAGGGCACTTTTAAACCAAGCCCTTTTAGCACGTCAAAAAGTTGGAGGTTGATACCCTGTCCAGATTCATTATGTGCTCGGGTCCTGAGGCTCCAAAAGCTCCAAGGAATGGTTCGCTAACATGGCATGGCATTCTAGAGGGCAATAGTATTCTTATGAAGGGGGGCCTGGACTGGAGGATAGTTAGCTGTGATAAGGTGGATATTTGGAAGAATAACTTGCTCCCTCGAAGTGGCTGCAGGCATCCTTTGGAGATTAAAAAAAGGGATATTTCTGTAAACAAAGTGTCGGAGCTATTGCTTTCTGAGGTGGATGCCGAAGATATTCTAAATATCAAGATAGGCAATTGGGAGGGTGGGGACTTCTTGGCTTAGAATTGGACTGCTAACTGTATTTTCACTGTCAGATGAGCATGCCATGTAAAATAGCTACATGATTTGATGGTAAACGCCAACAATAAGAGTGGCTCGTCCTCTGCTGTTGCTATACTTAGTTGGCGACTCAAATTATGGCAAGCCAATGTGCGCGCAGTTGTCCTGCAGTAAAATTAAGCTTAATGTAAAATGTCTTGACTGCTGTAATGTCAGTACTCCAGAGGGAACGAAGGCGCGAGCGAAGCAAGGAAGACAGAAAGAAGACACGGCGAAAGCGTAAAGTCATCGCGGGAGGGTTGGTATTCGAATATGCGTGTGTTGGGCCGTGGGCCATGTAATGGGCTGGCCGTGGGCTGTGTGTGTGAGTGCCAATCGCGAGTATATAAGCGAGACCCGTCACTGTGGATAGGCATCGAGAATTTGAAATGAAACACTCTGAGCCACAGGCTCCTCTTCCTCCTCTCGCTCTTTCTCCTAGTCCCTCCCCTCTCTGATCCGGTCTCTCCTACTCCTTCTCGCCGCCGGCGAACTTGTATCTCTCTTAGGTCGTGACAATCTGGTATCAGAGCCACCTCCTCGCTCCGCCGTGCGCCAAATTTTTTTCCCGAATCGTACCCGGCAAATCCGAGGCAACGGTAGCGGATCGCCCGTGGGCTTGATCTGTGTAAATCCTGACCTGAGGTGGGTTGATTTGGGGATTAATCGGACACCACGACGACATTCAAGCCTAATCCGCAGTCGCGGTTCATCGTGGACGAGATGGAGGCACTTCAGGAGCGCATGCTGAAGGAGTTCGCCGAGATCAGGGCGGCGCAACGCAAGCTGGAGGCAGTCGATGGGATCTGCGCGCAGTTGGCGGCGCTCGACGCCAAGCTGACGGAGCAAACGGCGCGGATCAATCAGGTCCAAGTGAAAGTGAATTTGTCCTGCGACACCCTGGGGCAGGTTTAGCAGAGTCAATTCCATGTCGCTCAGAAGGGGAAATCACCAGAGGTACCAGAGACCTCGTCACCCACAGCGTCGGAGGTGTCGGCCGGCATCTTGGGCCCAGGGCCACCGTTCGTCGTTCAGGAGTTGCCTCGTCCTATCCAGGTACCACCCAACCTCACTCTGCCCCAACAAGTTGTGCAGCCCGTCCAAGAGGAGAATTCAGGCAGGAGACCATGGTTGCCCAAAATGGATTTTCCCTGTTTTGATGGAAATGATGTCCGGATCTGGTTAGATAAGTGCGAGGCGTTCTTCCAGTTATACAGCATACCAGAAAATTTCAAAGTCACTTCTGCATCGTTATATCTGACTGACAATGCTGCAAGTTGGTATCAGACTTTTAAGCAAAACAGTGTATATCATACTTGGCCGCAGTTTTGTGTAGCAGTGATACAGGAGTTTGATGTGAACGTGTACAGGCAGAAGATGAAGGACTTAATGTCTCTAAAACAAGGGGAAACAGTGGAGGAGTATAAGCAGGAATTTCTTCAGTTGGTATACACTGTTAAGTTGTATGAACCATCGATCAGCGATACCTTCCTAGTAACTCGTTTCATTATGGGGCTCAAGTCCGAGCTACGAGCAGCTGTGGAGTTTCAGATACCAACGAATGTCCAAATGGCAGCGATGTATGCTTCTGTTCAAGAGGGACTATTATTGCAGCAGAAGACAGTCAAGGGGTCGTATCAGAAATTTGCATTCACTAAACCTGGCACTCGTCCAGCGTTAGCTACAGGTGATCTGTGGAAGGCCAAACAGCTGAAGGAGTACAGAAGAGCTAACGGCCTCTGTTATAAATGTGGAGAGAAGTTCACTCCAAGGCATGTATGCAACCAGTTACCAGCGACTGGAGCTTAACTAAAGACAGCAGAAACTGTGGTACAGAACGAGATAATTTCTGATGCTCTTTTGGATGCTCTTGTGGAGCAGTCTACAGCCGATTGTGCTACTATTTCAGTTACGGCTTTGTCAGGTGTAGCTCGCCCAAAAACCATACAACTACGAGCCTTAGTTGGAAATCAGGTGGTGCTCATATTAGTGGACTCAGGGAGCACTCACACTTTTGTGGATCAAACACTGCTCAGCAGGATAAAGGTTCCTGGGGAGCCATTGGATAAGTTTATGAAGGTGAAGGTAGCTAACGGAGAACTGGTACAATGTGCTGAAAAAGTTTCTCAGTTAACCTGGTGGACTCAAGGAAATAACTTCACAAATGCAATGTATGTACTGCCTCTTGGAGGACATGACATTATTTTGGGCATGGATTGGCTAGAGCAATGGGGAGTTAAATGTCATTGGGCAGAAAAATGGATTCAGTTCAATTATTCAGGGAAAGAGGTGAAGTTACAAGGTGTGCTACCTACACCACCAACAGAGATTACAGAAGTAACAATGGAACAATTGTTAAAATGGGATAAAGGCAATGAGGTTTGGGCAACTGCTGTGTTAAACAGAATTGTGATGGCACCTGAAACTCCAGTACCTCCTGCTGTACAAGAGTTATTGCAGCAACATCACACTGTGTTCAAAGATCCTCAGACATTGCCCCCTCACAGACCACTTGACCATGAGATTCATCTCATTCCTGGAGCTGTTCCAGTAAATTGCAGGCCATACAGATATTCTCCCCTTCAGAAGGATGAAATAGAAAGGCAAGTGTCTGAAATGCTCAAGGCTGGTTTGATTACACCAAGCATTAGTCCTTTTGCTTCTCCTGTTCTCTTGGTTAAAAAGAAAGATGGCACTTGGAGGTTTTGTGTAGATTACAGAAAGTTGAATGATATCACTGTGAAAAGCAAGTTTCCTCTTCCAGTGATTGATGAGTTACTGGATGAATTGGGAGGTGCCAAGTGGTTCTCCAAACTGGATTTAAGGGCTGGTTATCATCAGATTCGCATGAAGGAAGAAGATGAGCAGAAGACTGCATTCAAAACACACCATGGCCAGTTCCAGTTCAGAGTGGTCCCTTTTGGACTGGCCACTGCTCCAGGAACATTTCAGTGTAATATGAATGTGTTCATGGCAGGGCCTAACAGAAAGTTTGTGTTAGTGTTCATGGATGACATCCTAGTGTTCAGTTTCACTCTGGAAGATCATGTTCAACACTTGAGGACTGTGTTTGAAATTCTAGCAAAGAATCAGCTATATGTGAAACAGAGCAAGTGTGTTTTTGCTCAGCAGTCAATGGAATATTTGGGGCACATTATTTCTGACAAGGGAGTGGCTACTGATCCTGCAAAAACTGAAGCTATGATCCACTGGCCTGTTCCAACTAATGTGGCTGAGTTGAGAGGATTTTTAGGGTTAACAGGGTACTATAGAAAATTTGTGAGGAACTATGGTCTGTTGGCTAGACCCCTTACTGTGTTATTGAAGAAACAAGCCTTTCAGTGGTCTGACACAGCTCAAGCAGTTTTTCAGCAATTGAAACAGGCCATGGCCACTACTCCTGTTCTAGCTTTACCAAATTTTGCAAAGACTTTCACTGTGGAGACAGATGCTTGTAATACTGGAGTGGGAGCTATTCTTTCTCAGGAAGGGCATCCTATTGCATACTATAGCAAGGCACTGGGAATAGCTAGCCAGAAACTGTGCATCTATGAGAAAGAGTTCCTAGCAATCATGATGGCAATAGACAAGTGGAGATCTTATTTGGCTAGAGCACCTTTTATAATCAAAACAGACCACCAGAGTCTATGTCACCTAGGAGATCAACTTCTCACTTCAGACTTACAGAGAAAGGCCATCACAAAGCTAGTAAGATTGCAGTTCACTATCCAGTACAAAAAAGGTGTGGAAAATACTGCAGCAGATGCTCTTTCCAGAGTGGCTCATTTGTTTCCCATTCAAGCAGTGTCTACCAGCAAGCCTGTCTGGATACAAGAAGTGTTGAACTCTTATACAGTGGACCCTGCTGCTCAACAGATGTTACAGAAACTAGCAGTGGATAACACAGCTTGTCCTGGGTTTTCCTTGCAAGAGGGGCTGATTAAAAATGAAGACAAAATTTGGATTGGAGCAAATACAAGGCTGCAAACAAAACTCATTCAGGCTTTCCACTCATCACCAGTGGGAGGCCACTCTGGGATTCTGCCAACCTACCACAGAGTGAAGCAATTGTTTTGTTGGACTGGTATGAAGACAGATGTAGAGAATTTTGTGAAGCAATGCAGTACTTGTCAACAGGCCAAGCATGAGCTGTGCAAAACACCTGGGTTGTTGCAACCTGTTCCTTTACCAGATCGACCATGGCAAGCCATTAGTATGGACTTCATTGAAGGGCTTCCTAAATCAGAGGGGTTTAGTGCTATTCTAGTGGTGGTGGATCGTTTCACAAAAGTAAGTCACTTTCTGCCTCTGAAACATCCGTTTACAGCAGCGTCAGTAGCCAAGATATTCCTCAATCACATTGTCAGACTACATGGACTACCCTTGTCCATTGTTTCTTATCGGGATAAGATCTTTACGAGTGCATTCTGGAGAGAGTTGTTTAGAGTCTGGGGCACTGAACTTTAGATGAGCACAGCATATCATCCACAAACGGATGGCCAAACCGAGCGTGTGAATCAGTGTTTAGAAATGTACTTACGTTGTGCAGTTCATGCCTCTCCAGCTAAATGGGCAGCCTGGCTCCCTCAGGCAGAGTTTTGGTATAATTCTACTTACCACTCTTCTTTGGGTTGCACCCCTTACAAAGCATTATATGGACCCGACCCGAATGTGGGACAGTTGGCAGGGCAGTCAGTTTCCATGAATCCAGATGTGCAGACTTGGTTGACTTCTCAGACTGAACACACAGCGTTGCTCAAAGATCACTTGGCACGAGCTCAGTGCAAGTATAAGCAGTTTGCTGACAGAAAAGGTCTGGTCGCCAGTTTGTGGTTGGAGAGACAGTGTTTCTACGTCTGCAACCCTATGCTCAATCGTCGGTGGTTAATCGTCCATGTCCAAAACTGGCTCTCAAATACTTCGGGCCCTTCAAGATCCAAGCTCCCACACCATATCGGCCACATATCATCCCGCACCGGTGCCGACAAGCCCACCAACCGCCACCACAGCTGCCCGTCGACGAAGAGGCACCGAGACCGCCTTAGTCAACCGCTCCTCGCGGAGACCGCCACAGTCAACCTCCCACACGAGGGCCAACCATCAACCGCTGCCACCACCGCCGAACATGCCACATCGTAGCCGACGCAGCCGCCCACACCTTGCAGAGGCTGGAGCTGACCCCATCGCCATGCAGGACAACAGATCCGTCGACGACCAACCGGAGCAGAACCACCAAACGCGGCATGAGCCATCGCGTCGTACCGAGCACCATGTCGTCAAAGCACGGTGGAGCATTGCCAACGGAGTCCTGGACTAAGGGGTCCTCAGGTGTCCGGCCTAATTGGTATGGGTCGGATTATTAGGCCGCGGTGAAGACGAAGCTAGAGGCCATCTCGTGTCCGGATAGGAGTCTTCTATGCAAATCTAGGTATCATGATGTAATTATTCCTTTCCCTTTGACCGACTATGTGTAACCCTAGGGCCCTTCGGTGTCTATAAACTGGGAGGGTTTAGTCCATAGTGGATAGCAGAACAACAATAGGCATACCTCTCTAGGGTTTAGCTACACGATCTCGAGGTAGATCAACTCTTGCAATCATCGTCTACATTGAATATAATCAAGTAGGACGTAGGGTTTTACATCTATCAAAAGGGCCCAATCCTGGGTAAACTTTGTATCCCCTGTCTCTTGTTACTCGTTGATCCTAAGACTCACAGCTCGGGACCCCCTACTCATGGTCTGCAGGTTTTGACACCGACATTAGTATTTTCATTGAGAGTTTCATTGTGTGGTCGCTGAGAGGATTGATGCCCTGCATAAACTTCGACAACAAAATCACCTCTGAGAGCGTTTTGGTTCCCGTTCAAACCCTTCGGATCGGCAGCTTTGTCTTGAGCACCAACACGACCGGTCATCTGGACTGTGTCGACACCTCTACCCTTGAGCACCAGATCGTGATCGGTATTCCGGTGTGCGTCACTGATGCCCGGCATGGTTTAGCCCCGGTCAGGTCTGCGGTCCCAACTGGGGCTCGGAACAACCCTGAAGCTTTAGTTCCAGATCCCTCCTTCCGATGTCCCTCCAGCCAGGCTTCAAGCCTGGGGACGACCTCGACGTCTGCCGAACTTACCCCGTGCATCACCGCGACGAAGATACACCCAGTGCTACGCGTCAGCCCCAAATATTCGAAGAGGATGAACCCGACAGACGTCTCGTTGCTAAACGAGTTGCTAGACTGTATTAAAACCATGGGAGTCACTTTGGCTTACGACTGAATTGGGCTTAAACCCGATCACAGGAAAATTCATACTTCGCCGGTCACTCACCTCGTTGCAACCATTGAAGATCTGGCCGAAGAATCCTCGTCTCCTAGCTTGAAAACTAGGTGTCTTCGGATTTCCGAACTTCCGGAGCTCGAGCCCCTTCGAGGAAAGGCCAGTGCTCACTCCGGACCTTAGGCCGGATACTGAACCCGGTGAGCATTCGGACAACCCCAGTCCTAAACCCTTTGTTCCGGACACTCCAGCGTCAACCCCCGCCCTCGAGGCACCGGACGGACGCATGGCCAGGATGCTAAATTTGTGCCCACCCACCCACCATGCTTAAGACTCCCCTAGTAATTCTGGCCCTTCGGACATATGGGATCTAATGTACATACAATAGCAGCCCAGATAAACAGTCCACCATTATTGGGCCAGATTCCTCCTTGTTAATAACAGCAGCCCATGAATTACAATGTTTAGTCGCTGCTTGAACTTTAGAGGTGCTCTGCATTTATGTTTTGTGGTCTCAGAAAGGGTTAGAGAGATACCATCATTGTCATATTGTATCATGATTGTTTTGACAAAGTGTTGGCATTTGAGTTATCTTATTATTGCTCTCTAGTTACTTATGACATTGTTATGGATGAATATGATTTCTAATAGTTATAATGAATATGGTTAGTTATAATCTTTGCTGAAAACTTGGGTGATGTTTGAACGTAATCATAAGCACAAGAACAAAAGGAGTTTGTAAAAGTTTTTCTTTATTACTGTTAGTTTGCCAACTGAATTGATTGAGGACAAGCAATGGTTTAAGCTTGGAGGAGTTGATACGTCTCCATCGTATCTACTTTTCCAAACACTTTTCCTCTTATTTTGGACTCTAATTTGCATGATTTGAATGGAGCTAACCCGGACTGACGTTGTTTTCAGCAGAATTGCCATGGTGTTGTTTTTGTGCAGAAATCAAAGTTCTCCAAATGAGATGAAACTTTTTGAGGATTTTTTATGGAATATATGAAAATTATTGGCACACACAACTACCAGAGAGGGGCCCCAGGGTGGCAACATAGCACCTCGGCACGCACTAGTGCTGCGTGGGCCCCTGGTGGCTCCGTTTACCCTATCTCCAAACGTATAAATTCACTTTTGGGGAGAGAAAAGATAGGAGAGGAAGAATTATCATGTTTCACGAGATGGAGCCGCCGCCACCCCCTGTTCTTCATTGGGAGGGAAGATCTGGAGTCCGTTCGGGGCTCCGGAGAGGGGAATCTCATTCTTCATCATCACCAACCTCTCTCCATCAACAATTCCATGATGCTCCTCACCGGGAGTGAGTAATTCCTTCGTAGGCTTCGTCTTGTTGTTAGAGCTGAAATACCTGATGAACAATGCCTAGATAAAGAAACTGCTTTAACTATTCTTAATTGCAATACTAGAGAATAGGCTTTGGCTATGGTTGCTGAGATCAAACAAAAATCTCCGAGGGAGAGAATGAAGTGTGATCCTAAGTTTGCTACTTCTCCCATCTTTTTTACTGATAAGGTTTATGAATTCTCTATTGACCCTGAGTTGATTACTTTGGTAGAGTATATGGTCCTTTTTGTGGTACTGAATCTGAAACTGTTGCGGCACATCTTACTAAGTTGAATGATATTGCTACTTTGTTTACTCATGAGGAAAAGATTCGCTATTACTATATTCTTAAGTTGTTCCCTTTTTCACTAAAGGGTGAATCTAAAGCTTAGTACCATACTCTTGCTCCTGGTTGTGTGTGTAGTCCCCAGGATATGATATATTACTTCTGTGAAAAATATTTCCCTGCTCATAAGAAACAAGCTGCCTTGCAGGAGTAACTTTGTGCAGGTTGAAGGAGAGAGTCTCCCACAAGCTTGGGGGAGGATTCTCCAGTTACTACATGCTTTACCAGATCATCCTCTGAAGAAAAATGAAATCCTCGATATCTTCTATAATGATATTAATGATGCTTCTAGGGACTACCTAGACAGTTGTGTTGGATGTGTTTTCAGGGAAAGAATATTTCTCAAGCAGAAGAGTTATTAATGAATATATTGAAGAATGATAATGAATGAACACTTCCTGAGCCAACACCTGAACCCACTCCGAAGAAGAGAGGTATTCTATTTCTCAGTACCGAAGATATGCAAGAGGCAAATAAATGCATGAAGGAAAAAGGTATTAAAGCTGAAGATGTTAATACTTTACCTCCTATTAAAGAAATACATGGGCTCGATGCACCATCACCACAGGTAGTAGAGGTAAAATCTTTGTTGAAGTTTGATAAAGATGATGTTCCTTATGGTAAGACTCCTTGTGAATGATATCTTGAGTTTGAACGTTATATGGGCAAGCAAGATTATTTCAATGCACGTGTTATGAAACAGCTAGAACATAATGCCCGTGCTATTGATGGTTTGAGTGACTTGCTTGTTAGAATTTTCAATGATATTTAGGGAGTCAGTAAGCATGCTTCTATGGTTCAAACTCAGTTAGAACAAGTTGCTAAATCTCAAAGTGATTTGCTTATTGAAATGAATATAAATATGCATGATCATGTTGTTAGAGTTATGACTAGGGGTGGTAGGATGACCTAGGAACCTCTTTATCCTGAGGGACACCCCAAGAGAGTGGAACAAGACTCTCAAAGAGCCACCATTGATGTTCCTAGTTCTTCTAAAAAGAAGAAGCAAAAGAAAAATGATAGAACTTTGCATGCTTCTAGTGAACCTGAGGTAGAAAAACCACCTGATGAGGATCCTGATGTTTCTATTTCTGATGCTGACACCCAATAAGGTGATGAATCTACACCTGGTGTCACTAATGAGATTCTTGCATATGCTCAGCCAGAAAATGTTAGAGAACCAAATAATGATATTGAAATTGAACCAGCTGAGGATCTTGATAACCCACCGCCTAAAAATAAAAGGTATGAGAAGAAAGAGTTTGTTACTAGGAAGCACAGTAAGGAAAGAGAACCATGGGTTCAAAAACCTATGCCTTTTCCTCCTAAGCCTTCCAAGAGTAAGGATGAGGACGACTTTGATCGCTTTGTTGAAATACTTAAACATGTTGTTTTACGTACTCGCTTGATTGATATGTTGAAAATGCCTCCTTGTACAAAATATATGAAAGAAATCGTTACAAACAAAAGAAAAATTCCGTTGGTAGAAATTTCCACTATGCTTGCTAATTATTCTTTTGAGGATGGTGTTCCTAAGAAATTGGGAGACCCAGGTATACCTACTATACCTTGTTCCATTAAAAGAAATTATGTTAGAACTGCTTTATGTGATTTGGGAGTCGGTGTTAGTGTCATGCATTTCTCTCTATATAAAAGACTTGATTTGAACAAACTCACTCCTACTGAGATTTCCTTGCAGATGGCTGACAAGTCAACAACCATTCCTATTGGTATTTGTGAGGACGTGCCCGTTGTGGTTTCTAATGTTACTGTTCTAACCGACTTTGTTATACTTGATATGCCCAAAGATGATAATTTGTCAATCATTCTTGGAAGACCATTCTTGAATACTGCAAGGGCTGTTATTGATGGAACAAAAGCAATGTCACTTTTCATGTCAATGGTAATGAACACACGGCGCACTTTCCGAAGAAAAATTTTTATGTTAATGGTATTAATGTTATCGGAGATGCTCCCAATATAACTATTGGAAGTTTTCAAATACCTATTCCTACAATCAAAAAGAAATATGAAATAATTATGATAGGGGATATGCCTGTCCCCATTGAGGTGACATAGTGTTTTCGCGTAAGTTCTTCAGTTTCATGTTAACCGAAAGGAGTTGTTAATAAGACTTGATCAACCTTATTAATAAATTATTTTTGAGAGGCATGAAGTTGATGAATCTAGCAAGCACCACTCTTTTTACCCAACTTATTTTCTCTGTTCTTTATTATTTAAATAAATTAAATGCCATGTTTTCCCTATTTTCTGAATTTTTCGTGCAATAAAAAATGTCCAGAAATGAAAGTGCTCAGAATGTCTTGAAATTTTTACATGATTTTTTACTGAATATTTTAGAATTTCTAGAACAAAAAGTAGCATGAGAGGACAACTGTGGAGGCCACACAGTACCTAGGCATGCCCCAGGCATGGGGCGCGCCCTGGTGTTGTGTGGGCCCCACAGGGGGCCCTCACTTATCCCTTCCAGCCATCTTCTTCCTCCTCCATAGAAAAAAACCCTGTCCAGTTCTTGCCCACGTTTGAGCTCACCTTGCTGCCATTTTCGATCTCTTTGCTCAGAACTCCATTTCTGAAACTGTTTTGAGGAATTGCTCCTTGGTATGTGACTCCTCTGATGCTCCAATTAGTTTTTGTTTTATTGATTTATATTTTGCATATTCATCTACTCTTGGTGCTATCAAAAATGAGCTTGCATGTTGAACTCTTTGAGTGCTAACTAGTTTGAATGCTTGATATGGCCTCTAGGCACTTATATGAGTAGTTGCTATCAATCATGTGAAGTTTTGTTAACATCTTTTTGTGGACCAAAAATTTCAGAAATTTGTTCAAGAAAGATGAACATTTTCAGAAGGATCTCCTCCAAGAAGAATGCCAAGGGAATTAGGGGGGAGTCTCCGGAAAATGATCTCTTCTTACCCCGTGCTGCGGAAGTTCGACCGTGTGAATGGCCACATGCGCCCTTCATGAATGAAGTGGGTTTTCATCACGAGTTCACACAATTCATCTCCAACGCCGGGCTCAATGCCTTCATCGCGGATGAGTGTGAACAATACCATATTCTCACTAATTTCTTTGTTCAAAGTTTTCATTACTTGAGTGGGAACAACCCCCCTGAAGTACGCTTCAGGATGTATGGCAATACCCACCAAATATCGCTTGAGCAGTTTTGTGAGATTTGTTTGATCCCTACTGATGGGGATTTGAGGGAGCCTCGACCTGAGTTTGAGGAGTTCCTCCACACCTTAACGGTGGGAGAAACAAGAGGAGTGTCCGCAGCTAAGTCCACTAGTTTACATTTCCCCGCTATGCATTACTTTGCTTTATTCAAAGGGAAATGTTTGACTGCTAGGTTGGCTGCGAGCTGCCTTGGTGCACCAGATTATGCTATCCGACGTTGTGCCCTTTATGCTAATAACACTTTCAGCTTAGGAGCTATTATTGCACACCGCTTTCACACCAAAGGGGCACGTCGCTTTTTGAGGTGCAATTTATGGAGGTGTCTATGCTACTCATTTAGCGAGTCACTTTAATGTTGATATTTGTCCGCATGACCCTCTTTTGCCTAAAGTTTATCTAGACTTTGAGTCCATGAAACACCGTCACTTTCTTTCTGAGTCGGATGACTTTGACTGCATCAGATACAACTTGGTTTATAATGAGAACACTATGGATATTATTCCGTTGCCTGCACCTGCTTTGTTTGATGTTCATGCCAGAAACGGATATACTGTTATGCCGGAGGACATCCTTGCTTATCACGCAGGGTTAGCCGCAGCACCTCTGGCGCCATAGGGTTGGGATACTCAAATCCCTCCTCCTACTGACCACCAGTTTAGACCAGATGGCTTCTTTGGTTGGATGTAGTTCAAGCTAGGCCAAAAGCCTAAGCTCGGAGGAGTAGGTATTTCTCAGTGACATTATATTCATGCTTACGTATTTCACTCTAGTTGTCGGTGCTCATACTTTTTCATTGTATTATACTTACTAGTTTTATTTTTCCGCTTTCTTCTCGTGTGTTTGAAAAACTTTGACAAAATCCAAAAAAATAGTTATCTTCTTTTTGGTTTTTTCTTTCTAGTTCATTTAGTAATAGTTTCTAAAAACCAAAATCCCAAAAAGATTTCTCTTTTCTTCTTTTGCTTCTTGGGAGCTTTCCTGTGTAAATAATTTTTCTCGTTTTTGCTTTCTTCTAGAAAAAACTAAAACTCCAAAAATATTTCAGTGTGTTTCTCTGAATCTCTTTTCCTTTCTTTTGGTTGAGTTCTTTTAAGGAGAAGACCGCGATCAAAATTGATGAGTGGCTCTCACTTGCTTTGTTGATTATCTAATGGAGAGCCCATTATATCTTGTTTTCTCCTTTGTATTAAAATGTTGTACATTCCAGCTTAGTCCACAACACTATTGCACTATTATTATTTTTATACATTCGATCGTGCAAGTGAAAGGCAATAATGACGACATTTGGAGGAGTGACCGTGGCAAAGAAAAGCTGGTATGAACTCACCTTGTTCTTGTCTTTTTGAATATGTTTAGATTGATATCCATGATTCAGCGTATTATGATCAAACATGTTTGTGATGACAATTAGAGATTATAGTTGTTCATGCCATGCTTAAGTACCTAGGAGTCGATAATGATTTATTTTGGAGGTCAACATGCACTTAAAATTATTGTGATGTGGTATGATGATATGGTATCCTCCTTTGGATGATTCAAGTGGCTTGACATGGCACATGTTCATGCATGTAGTTGAATCAAAACCAACATCGCCTCTATGATAATTTATGTTCATGGTGCTCATATCCTACTCATGCTAGTATTCAATGCTGATTGTGCATAGTGTATGTTGATGACCATATTCTCTCTCTAGCTAGTCGCTTCCCAATCTTATTGCTAGCCTTCGCCTGTACGAAGCAGGAATACTGCTTGTGCATCAAAATCCTTAAACTCAGGTTATTCCAGATGAGTCCACTATACCTACCTATATGAGGTATTACCCTGCCGTTCCAAGTAAGTTTGCATGTGTCACCTCTAAAATCTTCAAACAAACATCTATTTTGTGTGCCTGGACCGCTCATGGAGCAACAGGGGAAAGTTGATATCTTTTATGCTAAGTGATTTATTCTCAGATGAGTGTTTATTCACTTGTCATCACACGAGAAAATGGCGGTAATAGGGATTCCCAGTCCCAAACTCAAAATTGCAAATAATTAAACAAACTCTCCCAGGCTGTTGTTGGTATGGAGGGCACCCAAGGATTTAGTTAGCCATGGCTTGTGATATGAAAGGTGGAGGGGGAGTAAACTTTACTTTTATTGCTTGGGAACTGTCGCTGATTTGTTTAGCATGGAAGATATTGAAAGACTTCGGTTGTAACATTGACAGGAAGGGCATGCCACCCAAAATTGAATTTATCTCTGATTTTAAAACTTGAGCTCTGGAACCTTTGCAAATCTATGTTTCCTTCTGCAAAGGGCCTATCCATTTATTTTTATGTTGAGTCATCACCTTCTCAAACAAGCACCAGACCTGAGAGCAGTATTGTCATCATCATGCATTGTGTGGGGTTAGTCGTTGAATGCATCATGATTGGATCTTAGTTACCATGAATTACAATGTTTAGTCGCTGCTTGAACTTTAGAGGTGCTCTGCATTTATGTTTAGCAGTCTCAAAAAGGGCATTTAGTTACCATGTCATATTGTATCATGATTGTTTTGACAAAGTGTTGGCATTTGAGTTATCTTCTTATTGCTCTCTAGTTGCTTATGACATTGTTGTGGATGAATATGATTTCTAATAGTTATCATGAATATGGTTAGTTATAATTGCTGAAAACTTGGATGATGTTCGAACGTAATCATAAGCACAAGAACAAAAAGAGTTTGTAAAAGTTTTTCTTTATCACTGTCAGTTTGCCAACTGAATTGCTTGAGGACAAGCTTTGGGTTCAACTTGGGGGAGTTGATACGTCTCCATCGTATCTACTTTTCAAAAAACTTTTACCCTAGTTTTGTACTCTAATTTGCATGATTTGAATGGAACTAACCCGGACTGATGCTGTTTTCAGTAGAATTGCCATGGTGTTGTTTTTGTGCAGAAATCAAAGTTCTCCAAATGAGCTGAAACTTTTTGAGGATTTTTTATGGAATATATGAGAATTATTGGCGCAAACAACTACCAAAGAGGGGCCCCGGGGTGGCCACGCAGCACCAGGGCGCGCCCTGGTGCTGTGTGGGCCCTGGTGGCTCCGTTTACCCTATCTCCAATCGTATAAATTCACTTTCGGGGAGAGAAAATAGGAGAGGAAGAATTATTGTGTTTCACGAGATGGAGCTGCCGCCACCCCCTGTTCATCATTAGGAGGCCAGATCTGGAGTCCGTTCGGGGCTCCGGAGAGGGGAATCTTTGTTCTTCATCATCACCAACCTCTCTTCATCAACAATTCCGTGATGCTCCTCACCGAAGTGAGTAATTCCTTCGTAGGCTCACTGGTCGGTGTACAGGTTGGATGAGATTGATCATGTAATCAAGTTAGTTTTGTTAGGGCTTGATCCCTAGTATCCACTGTGTTCTGAGATTGATTTTGCGATGACTTTGCCATGCTTAATGCTTGTCACGAGGGCCCGAGTGTCATGATTTCAGATCTGAACTGTTTATGTTTTCACCAATATATTTGTGTTTTAGATCCGATATTGCAATTTGTATGCACCTGCTATGAGTTATGATCCGCATACCCCAGGGTGACAATAACTGGAATTCTTTCCAGTGATTACCTAGTTTGAGGAGTTCATGTATTCACTATGTGTTAATGCTTTGTTCCAGTTCTCTATTAAAAGGAGGCCTTAATATCCCTTAGTTTCCTTATGGACCCTGCTGCCACGGGAGGGTAGGACAAAATATGTTATGCAAGTTCTTTTCTATAAGCATGTATGACTATTTATGGAGTACATGCCTACATTACATTGACGAACTGGAGCTAGTTCTGTGTCGCCCTAGGTTATGACTGATATATGATCAATATCATCCAACACATACCCAACATCATCGATCAGTGCCTACGAGTTTCCGCATATTGATATTCGCTAAGTTACTACTATTGCTGTTACTGTTACCATTGTCACAAACTGCTACCATTGCCATTATCGCTACTATTGCTACTACTGTTACTTGCTCTCGAACTATCATATTGCTTTGCTACTAATCACTTGTTGCAGATATTTAGTCCCCAGGTGTGGTTGAATTGACAACTCAACTGCTAATACTTCCAAGTACTCTTTGGCTCCCCTGGTTGAATCAATAAATTTGGGTTGAATACTCTATCCTCGAAAACTGTTGCGATCCCCTATACTTGTAGGTTATCATGCCCTTCCATAGTGGATACCATGCCCTCTTGGGGCGTGATGCGTTTGCATGATTCCAAGCGATCCCTCATTATGGATACATGAAACTCAAAATGCCAGTGCCCAATGGCGTGATCACAATCAGGAGCGAACCAGACAGATCCCTCCGGGCCAAAAATAAAACAGCGTCCCTAGCCCTCGAAGCATTGTTGGCCCTCGCAGCCGAAGAGCTATCAACTCTCCGCACTATGGTAGACAAGGACGATGTGTTTCTCAGTAAAAGGCCCAAGTCCACCTCTTTCAAACTAGCAGACGAAGTAGTCAAATTTCAAGTCCATCTGATGGATCCAAACAAGACAGCATCCATCGGAGCACAACTGGACCCAATGGTTGACGCAGCCTTACACGTGTTCCTACAAGAAAATTGGGACATATTCGCCTGACATCCCTCCGATATGCCAGGAATCCCACGCAGACTGGAGGAACATGGCCTAAACATAATCAAAGGCTTCAAGCCAGTTAAACAGTCATTACGACGATTCTTTGAGCATAAGCGTCAAGCTATGGGGGAGGAGCTAGCGAAACTCCTCGAGGAAGGATTCATTAGGGAAATCAAACACCCCGAGTGGCTAGCAAATCTGGTCATGGTACCAAAGAAGGATAAGTCCTGGTGGCTTTACGTCGATTTCAAGGACCTTAATAAATCTTGCCCTAAAGATCCCTTCCCTCTACCCCGAATTGACCAGATCATAGACGCCACCGCTGGACACGACTCACTATGTTTCCTCGACGCCTACTTCGGATACCATCATATCAAAATGAAGGAATGCAACCAGGCTGCAACCGCATTCATCACCCCCCACTATGCCCTTCGGGTTAAAGAATGCTGGTGCCACATACCAGTGCATGATTCAAACCTGACTGGAAAACCAAATTGGTAAAACGATTGAAGCATACATAGACGACATGGTCATCAAGACCAAGAATGTCACAGGATTGGTGGATGTCCTCCGCTTAACATTTGAAAATCTCCAAACATATGACATACAGCTCAATCCGGACAAATGTGTCTTTGGAGTTCCTGCAGAAAAGGTACTCGGCTTCATTATGTCCCATCAAGGAATTTAAGCAAATCCGGCCATAATTCAAGCCTTGTCACAATTGGCGATACCCACAAAACTAAAACATGTCCAAAAATTGGCAGGATGTGTGGCGGACTTAAGCCGCTTCATCTCCAGGTTGGGAGAGAAAGCATTACCACTCTACAGGTTGCTCAAACACACCACCAACTTTCAATGGACCGATGCGGCAACGGCAGTCTTGGAGGAAATAAAAGCACTGTTAGCCAGAAACCCGATCTTAGCAGCCCCAAGTGTCGGCGAGCCAATGCTATTGTATATCTCAGCCACCCATCAAGTGTTGAGTGTTGTCCTCATCGTCGAACGGGAAGAGGAGGGACATAAGTTCCCTATGCAAAAGCCGGTCTATTATGTATTGGAGGTCCTTACACCATGCAAATCATGATACCCTCATTACCAAAAAGTAGCATATGTCGTCTTCATGGCATCCCGAAAACTTCGGCACTATTTTCAAGAGTGTTCGATCACAGTCGCGTCCGAAGTACCACTCAATGACATTATAAATAACAGGGATGCCACGGGTCGCATAGCTAAATGGGCGATAGAGCTCCTTCCTTTCAAAATCATGTACAAGCCACGCCGAGCTATAAAGTCTCAAATGTTGGCCAACTTTGTAGCCGAATGGACAGAAGCCGAACTCCCAAGGGAATACGGTACATACTCCAATTAGACCATGTATTTCGACGGCACTAAAATGGTAGCCGGACTGGGGGCTGGCGTTATCCTAATATCCCCCATGGGAGATACAGTCTGCTATGTATTACAAATTATGTACACGGACTCCAATAACGCGGCCGAATATGAAGCACTATTACATGGGCTCCGCATGGCAGTATCCATGGGAGTGCAATGACTCGAGATGCGCAGGGACTACAACCTCGTGATCTCCCAGGACAATGGCGAGTTCGATGCCAAGGACCCTAAAATGGCAGCTTATAGGAATGTCGTACTCAAAATATCAGCCTAGTTGGAAGGTCTTGAGTTCCATCACGTCGCTCGAGACAGAAATCAAGGAGCATATATCCTTGCTCGTATGGGCCCTAAGCGGGATCCTGTCCGCCAGAACACCTTTGTAGAGTGGCTTTTCAAGCCATCTGTGGTGTGGAAAGACAACGACAAGGATAATATCTCGGACTCTATTGTACCTCTCGGCATCGAGCCAGATAAAGAAATCATCGGGGGCTCAGCTATTGAAGAGACTGCTTCGGCTCACAAAATCATGTTCGTCATTGCGACCGAATCACTCCTAGCTTAGCTACACAGGCAGAAACTTCCCGATGACCTGAATGAGGCAAGACGCATAGTTCGGCGCTCCAAGGCCTACAAAATTCATGAAGGCGAATTCTACAAGAAAAGCACTACCGGTGTCCTCCAAAGGTGCATATCCGAAGAATAAGGGAGGCAACTTTTGGCAGAAATACACGCTTGCAAGGCGGCCACCATGCGGGATCTCGGGCCCTGGTAAGCAAGGCCTTCTGAGCAGGGTTCTTTTGGCCCACAACCCGGGTGGACGCACAAACACTAGTCCAACTTGTGTTGGATGTCAGCTCTTCTCAAATCAAAGCCACCTGCCCCCCCACTGCCCTTTGGACTATACCAATCACCTGACCCTTCGCGGTCTGGGGGTTGGACATGGTAGGACCTCTTAAAGGGGGAAGTCATAAAAAATAAATACTTGTTGGTTATGGTCGACAAGTTCACTAAGTGGATTGAGGCCAAACCCGTAAAAACAGCTGAATCCGAACCAATGATTGACTTTATATCTAGTGTGGTACACCGTTATGGTGTTCCCCACAGCATAATTACAGACAATGGCTCTAATTTTACAGCCGAAGAGGTGAAGGACTGGTGTGCCAATATGGGCATCAAGGTCGACTATGCATCCATCTATCACCAGCAAACAAACGGACAGGTTGAGCGAGCCAGCGGATTAATAATGAGCGGCATAAAGCCTCAGCTGGTGCGTTCCCTAAAAGAATCCAATAAGCATTGGGTTGAGGAATTAGACTCCATGCTCTGCGGGCTGCGGACCACCCTCAACCGGTCAACGGGATACACACCTTTCTTTATGGTGTACGGGGCCGAGGCAGTTTTGCCTTGCGACATCATTCATGGTTCACCATGAGTGTGCATGTATGAGGAACGAGAGGTCGAGTTAGATCGGCAGGATGACCTGTATGCTCTTGAAGGAGAACGAGACATAGCACGAGCCCATTCCACATTCTATCAATAGTAAGCTCGGCGATACAAAGCAGGGATGTTCGGGCTAAGAAGTACACATTGGCAATCTTGTCCTACGCCTCCCTAAGAACAAGAAGGATAAGCTCAAGACCAAGTGGGAGGGTCCCTTCATAATTGATGAAGTATTAATAGGGGGAGCATATCGTCTTCGTGATGCAGCAGGCAATTGCCTCGAACCAAACCCATGGAATGCAGCTCGGCTTCGGCGATTGTACGGCTAATTCAGCATAGCCTCTTCTCGCGGTTTTTTATCCAATCTATCTCTGTTGTTCTTTTATTTTACCCTTTTCTTACTAATACACTTGATTTTGACACATCACATCCTAGGTTGTGTTCGGATCTACCGAACTGTGTTAGAACTGTTTAGGTATACATCATCAAATGTAATACCCTAATACACCTAGGGGCTTCTTTTACGAAGCCAGTGATTTTACTCCTCAAACACCATTATGAACCTCTAATGCTTCTATTTCGTCTTTATGCCATTATATGCACCACTTTGACTTGAGTTTTTGCCAAGCTGGGTTGCCTCGCTCCTATGCTTACGCCCTACGTTCCCGATTGTTCGGCTAGGGTGTAAAGGGAGCACCAATGCGATTGTTACAACCGGTTGTTAAGAAAATAATTGGTCAGTGACAAAGACATTAGTAGTACTTCGGTACTACCAGTAAAGGGCTGGCCCCATTAAATCCGTGTATTGCAAGTATTCGACCTTTTGTATACATGGTCAACATGACAACCCAAAGAAAGGAACTCCTAACGGAACTATTTCTATGGAAGATGTTTCTTACGTTAAACAGTAATATAACATAAATCCCCATGCACGTTTTGTTTGTTCAAGCCACATGGGCGAATTGCCTAGTTACCCGAATGTGATTACCTACTTGAGCCGCGTCACATAGTACGGAACACTCCTAACTTCTGTTGTGGAGGTAGAAGCCGATGCTCAGTTAAGACAGCGTTTTACAGCTCAGTTGGAGATAAGTTTGATGTAAAAGTACATGGATACATATAAACAAACGACTATTCCTTACCTAAGTCATCTATAAGCCTATCTAAAGCACAGTCCTATTGCGAGTATCTTGCAGCGGGCAGCACTTGATCATATACCAAGTTCAGTGGGATCTCTTTTCCATCAGGGCCCACTGGCCCAACTCGAGCCATGTGAATTGGCTCCAATTGGGTATAGCAAGTTTTCACCATCGCCCAAGCTTCTCACGCACCTTCGCGACAGGTTGAAGTCTTCCATAGCTCAAAACAGCACTGAGCTCCTTTGAATATGCCGGCCAGATCGGCCATGCTTTCTGGAGGCGTGTCGGATGGCCATAAAGCCTTGACCATGCTCTTCATCGCCTTTCGGCCTCGCTCGTCCACTATGGACAACTCTTTCAATAAATTGCCCTTGTACAAGGATACTTCTTCCTCAGGGTGCCCAGTGAGGAGACCTGTAAAGGTATATAACATTAGAATCCTCATATTACTAGAAAACAAATGTCTCTTTCTAAAGCAGAATCACAAGCCATACCGAATATGCCGCCATTTAATTTTTGGTTCTCCCCCAGGGCATCGGACAGTTGAGATTTCAAGCTCTTAATATCTTCGGCTTGTCAATTTCTTTCCTCCTCCAGCCTATTCATTTAGTCCATGGGTCGAGCTACTACTGGATGGCCGGCCTCCTCTTGCGATTCCGCATACTCCTGGGCCTCCTTGGCGGACTTCAAGTCCTTTTGTAGCTGCCCTATAGACTCCGCTGCTAGATATGAGCTTGGAATTAAACACCAATCTCTTATAAATCACTAACAAAATCAAAACTTCCTATCTTTCCATGTACTTACCTTGTAAAAAAATTCACCCCCTCTAATTTGGCGGTGGTGGCGGCTAGCCATGTTCGGCTAGTTTCAAGCTCCTGGGACAACACCTTGTTTTTGGTCCTTCAAGGCCTACAAGGACGATGATCCTAAAACTTGGTCATCCCGACTACTTTAAGTCTCGGGGGATACTGGGATATAACCTATGTGATAAATTTTAAATCCTTTACTTGCATATCAGTTGACAACAAATGAGCTACTCCTTCAAGGCCGGTTCGAGCAGCTTGGATATATGCGTCTACAGAGTTGAAGGCAATAAACTCTTGATCAGATAAGGTTTTGTGGCGCAGAGCCTCTTTCCATCGCTGGTGGTTCATCACACTTCCAACTCGGAGTTTGTAACCGAGACGTCATCTGAATCCCCTTGAAGAGGATGGGCAGAGGAGGCGCCTGCATCAGTTTTAACCCTCGCTGAAGAGTTCGGCTCTGGATTGCCTTATCGCATTATGGGAGTGTCTTCGGACACAGGCCGTCGAACACTCCTTCTATATGTAGCAGACGGAAATAATTAAGGCCTTGGTGACAGGTCTGAAGTGCATGCATAAATTCTTACCTCTTCGTTGGAGGAGCAGGTGTTGTGGCGCTCTAAATTTCCTTGCACTTCGATGATTCGTCTTGTGCGGGCGCTGGTTTCTTAGAAGCCACCCCCATTGATGTGCAACATGAAGAGTGTCGACCCTTTGGAGCAGGAGTCAACTACTACTTGTAGACTGCGTTGGATTATTATCCCCGAAGAAGAGAGGATGATGCAGCACAGTAGAGTAAGTATTTCACTCAGTTAAGAAACCAAGATAATCAATCCAGCAGGAGAACCAAGCAACACCACGTAAACAACACCTACACACAAAACGCAAACCCTCACCCAATACAAACGAGAGGTTGTCAATCTCTCGGCGGTTAAGTAAAGAGATTAAATGGTATATGATAGATTGATAGATTGATAAATAAATAAAAGATAAAAATGGGCAGCATGTATTTATGGTATTTTTGTATAAGTAAACAAGATAGATCTTATGATAAAAGTAAACCCGGGGGCCGTAGAGTTCACTACAGGCATCTCAAGAAAATAGCATACGGTGGGTAAACAAATTACTGTTGGGAAATTGATAGAAAAGCAAATAATTATGACGTTATCCAAGGCAATGATCATGATATAGGCATCAGATCCAAATCAAGTAGACCGGCTCCTGCCTGCATCTACTACTATTACTTCACCCATTGACTGCTATCCAGCATGCATCTAGTGTATTAAGTTCAAGAGAACGAAGTAATGCATTAAGAATGATGACATGATGTAGTCTAGATAAACGCAAATAAGAATTCATCCCAACTTGTTATCCTTAATGGCAACAATACTTGCGTGTCAACTCCCCTTCTGTCACTAGGACTGAGCACCGCAAGATCAAACCCATTACTGAGCACATCCTCCCTTGCAAGAAGATCTAATCTAGTTGGCCAAACCAAACCAAAACTGAGTGAAATACATCGGATGGATAAAAGAGATCAGCAAAGAACTCAAATAAAACAAGGATAGATTTGATCATAAACTCACAATTCTTTGGATCCCAACAAATACAACACACAAAGTCATTACATCGGATGGATCTCCATGTAGATCATGGAGACCTTTGTATTGAGAATCACAAAGAGAGATAGAGAGAGCCATATAGCTACTACCTACGGACTCGTAGGTTTATGGTAAACTACTCTAGCATCATCGGAGAGGCGACAAGGTTGATGTAGAGCCCCTTTGTGCTGAGTTCCCCCTACGACGGAGTACGGAGAAGGCCTCCAGATGGGATCTCGCGAGAACAGAGGCTTGGAGCGGCGTAAAAAGTATTTCGTCTACTCCCCTAGGGTTTTTGGAATTCTTATGAATTTATAGTGGTGGAAGTAGGGAAAAAGGAGCAAGGAGGGTCCCACATGACACTGTCCCCCCCCCCCCCCGGGCGCGCCCTGGTGCCATGTGGGTCCCTCCAATCGTTTCTTCCTTGGCCTCCAAGTTCCTGCTGATCCTTATCTCCAGAGAAAAATCTCCAAAAAGTTTCAGGATGATTTGATCTTATCTGATATTGATTTTCTGTAAAACAAAAACAGGGCGGAAACAGGAATTGGCACGTGGCACTAAGTTAATAGGTTAGTCCCCGAAAATGATATAAAAATGTATGAAATGATAATAAAAACATCCAAGAATAATAATATCATATCATGGAACAAGCAAATATAATAGATACGTTGGAGACGTATCAAGCATCCCCAAGCTTAAGTCCAACTCGTCCTCGAGTAGGACAGTGATAAAACATATTTTTGATTGTGGAATGCTACCCAACATACTTCAAGTTATTTTCATAGCATAGACATGAGGACTTGTATGATTCAAAGCAATTGTCTATAGTTTGACATGAAGACATAAATACTCAAGTGATGCTAACAAGCAACCATGCCTTTCAAAATAACAATGCTAAAGAAAATTATCCCTAGCCCATCATGCTCTATAATTGATCAATTCATGAAACACACTCGAATATCAATCATACTCCATGCACACACATGATCACATGACCCCCTAGTTGGTGCTTTTAAAGAGAAGGATCAGACTCAACATAAAAATAAATAGAAAGGCCCTTCGCAGAGGGAAGCATTGATTTACAGAGGTGCCAAAGCTCAAGTTTTAAAAAGAGATGAAAAAATTATTTTGGGAGGCATGCTTTTCTCGTCAACGAGAACGACTTGGAGTTCCCAACACTTCTCACATTGGATAAATCATAGGAGGTTCCCAAACAGAAAATAAAAAATTTGCTCCTCATCATCATTCCATGGTTTTGAGACTTTTGTACCTTTTTCCATTCACATCCGAAGGAGTTTGTTTTTCCACATCCTTTCACAATCCATGGCTAGCCGAATTCATGGGTGCCCTCCATACAAATACATTCTCGGAAATTCAATTTATTTTGGGACTGGGCATCCCTTTTACCTCCACACTCTCGTGCAATGACAACTGAATTAACACTCATCATGAGAATGACATATCCAACACAAGAATCATTGGCCACCCCTCACCGCTTCATGAGCAATAAGGGCACACAATAGAGAAATTAATTTTGAATTTTTTTAGAGATGGCACATGCAAATTTACTTAGGAAGGCATTGAAATACCATATATAGGTAGGTATGGTGGACACAATTGGTAAAACGGGTTTTAAGGTAAAGGATGCACAAGTAGTATTCCCACTTAGTAAAAATGGAGGCTAGCATAAAGGTTGAGAAGCGACCAACTAAGAAACCATAATGACGTGCATGCATACATAAAACATAACCAACATCGAATAATGCACCACAAGTAGGATGTAACTTCCTTGCATAACTATTGACTTTCGTGCTTGCATAGGGAATCATAAACCTTAACATCACTATTCATACTAGAGCATAATTACTCATGAACATAACTCACATATCATCAACTACATATGTCAAAACTATTGCAAAGAATCAAGCTTTTCATGCCCCATAAATGTTTTATGCTAGTTTTCATTATTCCACTTGAATATTCATCACATGGGCACCAAGCTCATAGCTTGTGCAACTTACCACAACCATTTTCAAACTCTCAAAAAGATATAAGTGAAGCATGAGACCAACATTTCTACAAAATATCTAGCATTCTCAAAAAGATATAAGTGAAGCATGAGAACAAGTTTCTTCAAAACTTACACACCACCGTGCTCAAAAGATATAAGTGAAGCACTAGAGCAACCACCTAGCTCAACAAATTTAAGTGAAGCACAAAGAGCAATTATAGAAAATTGTGATGACATCAAGATATCTCAAGAAAATGTGTTCAGAGGTGATTATTGTGACAAACTAAAAATAAAATACTCATACCATATAATACACTCCAAGGAAAACACATATCATCTGATGAATAAAAATATAGCTTCAAATGTGTTGTCGATACTCGTTAGAAGAACGAGGGGATGCCTTCCGGGGCATCCGCAAGCTTAGATGCTTGAGTCTACTTGGATTTTACCTTGGGGTGACTTGGGAATCCCCAATCTTACGCTTTTGCATCTCTTCATTCTTTCATTCATCATCGTCACACGCAAAACTTGAGAACTCCAATCCCACAAAACTCAACAAAACCTACGTGAGATCCGTTAGTATAACCAAATAGATCACTATTATAAGTATTGTTCAAAACTCATTCAAATTTAATTTTGCATTATAGGTACTGAGTTCTCACTTTCCCATGGCTTGCACGCCCGGATAAAATCCATAGTTTCATCAAAACAAGCAAACAATGCATCAAAAACAAAACAGTCTGTAGCAATCTGCCGAAAAGCCATACTTCTGTAACTCCAAAAATTCTGACAAATTAAGAAAACGTGGAAAATTTGAATATCAATAGAATGTAAAAAATTCAGACTCATTCGACTCTCTGATGAATTTTAAAAAATCTGCACTGGGCGTCAAAGTTTTTGTTTTTCATAGAATTGCGTTCACAAGCATCCACATCATCCCAAAGGTCTTACTTTGCACAAGCACAAATTAAATATAAAAATAAACTAAAAACATAGGAAAATAAAGTGTAAACAAAATAACATAAGTAATAAAGCAAAAAACCGAAATTTATTTTATTTGTTGGGTTGCCTCCCAACAAGCTCTTTCTTTATAGCCATTAAGATAGGCTTGAGATTTCAAAGATTCTCACATGAAAGATAGTAATTGAAACATAAAAAGAGCATCATATAACATATGACAAACAAATTTAAGTCTAGCATACTTCCTGTTCATAGGCATTTTATAAGCAAACAAATTATTAGGACAAGCAATATCTAGCATATGCAAATAGGAAGAATGAAGCATTAAGAATTTCAACACAAAGATAGGTAATTTTGTAACATGAAAATTTCTACAACCATAATTTCCTCTCTCGTAATAATTACATGTAGGATCATAATCAAACTCAACAATATAACTATCATATAAAATATTATTTTGATGATCCACATGCATAAAAGATTTACACTCTTTCAAAATAGTGGGGTTATCATCCACAAGCTTGGAGTTTTGCACATCATTAGCACAACTGAAATTAATATAATTTATAGTAACATAATTGCAATCATGCTTTTCAGTCAAGGAGCTATCATGAATCACTTCATAAATTTCTTTTTTCAACACTTCATCAAAAATTTCAGATTCATGATTTTCAAGAAAAACTTCATGCAGTTGGGATGGATTCTTATTTGCGTTTATCTTGACTACATCATGTCATCATTCTTTATTCATTACTTCGTTCTTTTGGACTTAATACACTAGATGCATGCTGGATAGCGGTCGATGTGAAGTAATAGTAGTAGATGCAGGCAGGAGTCGGTCTACTTGTTTTGGATGTGATGCCTATATCATGATCATTGCCTTGGATAGTGTCATAATTATTTGCTCTTCTATCAATTGCCCAACAATAATTTGGTTACCCACCGTATGCTATTTTCTTGAGAGATGCCTCTAGTGAACTCTATGGCCCCCGGGTCTACTTTTATCATAAGATCTATCTTTTTTATACAAAAATACCAAAAAATATTTGCTGCATATTTTTATCTTTTATTTATTTATCAATCTATCATATACCTTGAATCTCGTTACTTAGCCATCGAGAGATTGATAACCTCTCATTTGCGTTGGGTGCGAAGGTTTGCGTTTTATGTGCAGGTGTTGTTTACGTGGTGTTGTTTGGTTCTCCTACTGGATTGATGACCTTGGTTTCTTAACTTAGGAAAACACTTACTCTATTGTGCTGCATCATCCTCTCCTCTTCAAGGATAAAAATCCAACACAATTTACAAGTAGCAGGAAGAATTTCTGGCGCCGTTCTCAAGGAGACATCATCAACATTACCATGTACCTACACTCTCAACACTTACCTTTGCATTTAATTTATTTGCCATTTGCCTCTCATTTTCCTCTCCCCCACGTCTAAAAAAACTACAAAAATATTTGCCTTCTCTTTTGCCACTTTTATTTGCCTCTTTCTGTTCGCCGTTTTCTCGTTTGCTTTTATTTGCTTGCTCTATTTTTGCGTAGACATCATGTCTTGAGAAAACACCAAGTTGTGTGATTTTTCCAATACCAATAATGATGATTTTAGTAGCACTCCTATTGCTCCTCCCACCACTAGTGCAGAGTCTTTTGACATAAATGTCGCTTTATTGAATCTTGTTATGAAAGATCAATTTTCTGGACTTTTGTTGAGTTGTGTGACATGCAAAATAAAAAATATGTGGACAATGATATTTTCAAGTTGAAATTATTTCCGTTTTCTTTGCGAGATCGTGCAAAAATTTGGTTTTCTTCTTTGCCTCACAATAGGATTGATTCTTGGGATAGATGCAAAGATGCTTTTATTACTAAGTATTTTCCTCCAGCAAAAATCATCTCTCTCCGAAACTGGATTATGAACTTTAAGCAACTTGATCATGAACATGTTGCGCAATCTTGGGAGAAAATGGAATTGATGCTGAGAAATTGCCCCACTCATGGTTTGAACTTGTGGATGATTATCCAAAAAAATATGCTCGCTTGAATTTTGTTTCTCAAAATCTTTTGGATTCCACCACGAGTGGAACTTTTATGGATATTACTTTGGGTGATGCTACTAAATTGCTTGATAATATTATGGCCAATCACTCCCAATGGCATACCAAAAGGGCACCTACTACCAAAAAGGTGAATGTCATTGAGGAGATTAGCACTTTGAGTGATAAAGTTGATGCTCTTGTTAAGTTGGTTGCTACTACGAATGCTTCTATTGATCCCAATGATTTTCCTTTGTCTACTTTGATTGAACAAAATAGTGATCCTATAGATGTGAATTTTGTTTCTCATAGCAATTTCAATAATAATGCTTATAGAGCAAACTTGAATTCTAGGCCTTATCCTGGAAATTCCTCTAATGTTTTTGGCAATCCTTATGGTATAAATCTTCCCATAATAACCAAAGGATGCCCTCTAATTTTGAAAGTAGTATGAAGGAATTTATCAATGCTCAAAAAGCGTTCAACACTTTGATAGAAGAAAAGTTGAACAAGATTGATGATTTGTATAAAACTGTTGATAAACTTTCTTGATGTGGACAATCTCAAGGCAAAACCTTGCCTTCGAGAGTTGATATTAATGAATCTATTAAGGCTATGTATGTTTGTATTGATAAAATTAAGAAGAGAACCGATATGTTGAATGTTAAGTGGGGATTGCTTGAAAAAGCCTCTCTTACAAATTTTTGTAACAAAAAGGATGACCATGTTAACATGATTGGTGTGTCTTCTATTGATTCTTTGTTTAGTAATGTTAATCTTGTTGACAAGGAGACTGAAGAAGAGTCAACTTTAGATAGAGGGCGTCTCCATGATTCAGATGGTGAAAATCTTGATGCTAAAATTCTTGAAAGTGGGTTTGAAGAGGTTAAAACTTTAGCTAGCAATGCACCCACTATCTTGGATTGCCATGAATTAGTTATGATAGTTGTTCTTTGGTTGAGTGTATTTCATTACTGCAACCTTTGTTGAACTCACCAAATGGTTATGAACAAAATAAGGCTTTTACTAAACATATTATGGAAGCCTTAATGAAAGATTTGGAAGAAAAACTTGAGTTAGAAATTTCTATTCCTATAAAGTTGTATGATGAGTGGGAGCCTACTATCAAAGTTAACATTAAAAAATTTGAGTGCAATGGTTTTTGTGATTTGGGTGCAAGTGTTTCTACAATTCCAAAGTCTCTTTGTGATGTTCTCGGTTTTACCAATTTGGATGAATGTTCTCTTAATTTGCATTTGGCAGATTCTACTATCAAAAGGCCATTGGGGAGGATCAATGATGTTCTTATTGTTTCAAATAGGAACTATGTACCCATGGACTTTATTGTTTTTGATATTGATTTCAATTCGTCTTGCACTTTGATTCTTGGAAGACCATATTTATCCACTATTGGTGCGATGATTGATATGAAAGAGGGAAATATAAAATTCAGTTTCCTTTAAAGAAAGGCATGGAACATTTCACGAGGACCAAAATTAAACCGCCCTATGAATCCATTATGAGGGCCACCTATGGAGTAAAATCCAAGGATGACAATACTTGATCTATTGCTTTATGCCTAACTAGGGGCGTAAAATGATAGCGCTTGTTGCGAGGCAACCCAACGAATAAACTAAATTTTTATTTTTCACTTTTTGGTTCTGTTCTTTTGATTATCCTTTATTTGCCTCTGTTTTGAGTTGGCTTCTATATTTTTAATTAGTGTTTGTGCCAATTAAGACCTTTGGGATGATGTGGATGTTTGTGAACGCAATTCTGTGAAAAATAGAAACTTTGATGCCCAGTCCAGAATTTTTATAAATTCATCAGGGCGTCGAATGAGTCTGATTTTTTACACGTCATTGATATACAAATTTTCCACGTTGTCCTAATTGTACAGAATTTATGTTGTTACAGAAGTATGGCTTTTCGACAAATTGCTACAAACTGTTCTGTCTTTGACAGATTCTATTTTTGATGCATTGTTTGTTTGTTTTGATGAAACTATGGATTGTATCGGGGGTGCAAGCCATGGGAAAGTGAGAACGCGGTACCTAAGATGCAAAATAAAATTTTTACGTGTTTTGAACAGTACTTATAGTGGTAATTTGTTTTGTTATACTAACGGATCTCACGAAGGTTTTGTTGAGTTTTGTGTGATTGAAGTTTTCAAGTTTTGGGTGTGAAGACGATGGATGAAGGAACGAAGAGATGTACAATCCTAATATTTGGGATGCCCAAGGCACCCCAAGTTAATATCCAAGGAGACTCAAATATCTAAGCTTGAGGATGCCCCGGATGGCATGCCCTCTTTCTTCTATCGACAATCGGTAACACACTTGAGGCTATATTTTTATTCATCACATGATATGTGTTTTGCTTGGAGCATCTTGTATGATATGAGTCTTTGCATTATTTTATTTTTAGTTTATCACAATCATCACCTCTTAACACATTTGCATGAGATAGGTTCACGTCATCACAATTTGTTAGAATTGCTCTTTGTGCTTCACTTAAATTTGTTGAGCTAGGTGGTTGCTCTAGTGCTTCATGTATATCTTTTTTAGCACGGTGGTGCTTTTGTTTTGAAGAAACTTGTTCTCTTGCTTCACTTATATCTTTTTGAGAATGCTAGATATTTTGTGGAAATGTTGCTCTCATGCTTCACTTATATATTTTGGAGAGTTTGAAAATAGTTATGGTAAATTGTACAAGCTATGAGCTTGGTCCCCATGTGATGAATATTCAAGAAGAATAATGAAAACTAGCATATAAAAATTTTATGGGACATGAAAACTTTTTCTTTGCAATAGTTTTGAGATATGTAGATGTTGATATGTGAGTTATGTTCATGAGTAATTATGCTCTAGTAGGAATACTGATGTTAGGGTTTACAATTCCCTATGCAAGCACGTAAAGTCAATAGTTATGCAATGAAGTTGCATCCTACTTGTGGTGCATTATTCGGTGTTGGTTATGTTTTATGTACGCATGTGCATCATTATGGTTTCTTAGTTGGTCGTTTCTCAATCTTTTTGCTAGCCTCCATTTGTACATCCATTACCTTAAACTTGTTTTGACAATTGTATCCACCATACCTACCTATGTGTGGTATTTCAATGCCGTCCTAAGTAAATTTGCATGTGCCATCTCTAAAAAAATCAAAAAATAATTTCTCTTTTGTGTGCCCGTTTCGCTCATGAAGCAGTGAGGGGTGGCCGATGAATTTCATGTTGGATATGCCATTCTCAAGATAAGTGTTTATTCACTTGTCATTGCACAAGAGTGTGGCAGTAAAAGGGATGCCCAGTCCCAAAATAAATTAAATTTCCTTGGAAGGTGTTGGTATGGAGGGCACCCGTGAATACGGCTAGCCATGGATTATGATAAGGTTGAAAAACAAACTCCTTCGGATGTGAATGGAAAAAAGGGACAAAAGGCTAAAAACCATGGAACGATGATGGGGAGCAAAATAATCATTTTCAGTTTGGGAACCACCTATGATGTATCTGGCATGGAAGGTATTGGGAACTCTAAGTCATTCTTGTTGACGAGAAAAGAATGCCTCCAAAAATAAATTTTCATCTCTCTTTTAAAAACTTGAGCTCTGTCACCTCTGTAAATCAATGCTTCCCTCTGCGGAGGGCCTTTCTATTTATTTTTGTGTTTGAGTCTCATCCTTCTCTTTAAAAGCACCAACTAGGGGGTCATGTGATCATGTGGGTGCATGGAGTAGATTGATATTCGAGTGTGTTTCACGAATGGATTAATGATTGAGCATAATGGGCTAGGGATACTTTTATTTAGCATTGTTATTTTGAAAGGCATCATTGCTTGTTAGCATCTCATGTACATGCTATGAAATTAACTTGATGAGTATGTTGGATAGCATTCCACAATCAAAAATATGTTTTGTCACTTTCCTACTCAAGGACGAGCAGGAGTTAAGCTTGGGGATGCTTGATACATCTCCAACATATCTATTATTTTTGCTTGTTCCATGCTATGATATTATTATTCTTGGATGTTTTTAATATCATTTCATACATTTTTATATTATTTTTGGGGACTAACCTATTAACTTAGTGCCTTGTGCCAGTTCCTGTTTTCTGCACTATTTTGTTTTATAGAAAATCAATATCAGATAAGATCAAATCGTCCCGAAACTTTTTGGAGATTTTTTTCTAGAGATAAGGATCAGCATCAACTTGGAAGCCAAGGAAGAAGCTTCCAGAGGGCCACACAAGGCACCAGGGCGTGCCCCAGTTCCATGTGGGCCCCCACTGCCTCCTTTTGCCCTACTTCCGGCTCTATAAATTCAAAAGAATTCCAAAAACTCTAGGGAGCAGATGAAATACTTTTTCTGCCACCGCAAGCCTCTTTTCTCGCTAGATCCCATCTGAAGGCCTTCTCTGTACTGCGTCGGAGGGGCAACTCATAACGGAGGGGCTCTACATCAACCTTGCCACCTCTTCGATGATGCGTTAGTAGTTCACCATAGACCACGGGTCCGTAGACAGTAGCTAGATGGATCTCTCTCTCTCTCTCTCTCTCTCTCTCTCTCTCTTTGTGTTTCTCAATACAATGATCTCCATGATCTTCATGGAGATCCATCCGATGTAATGACTTTGTGCAGTGTGTTTGTTGGGGTCCGATGAATTGTGAGTTTATGATATCCTTGTTTCATTTGAGTTCTTCTCTGATTTATTTTATGCATGATCTAGACTAGCCTTGTATTTCTTATCCGAACTTTTGGTTTGGTTTGGTCAACTCGATTGGATCTTCTTGCACTGGGAAGATGTGCTCGGTAATGGGTTCCATCTTGCGGTGCTCAATCCTAGTGACAAAAGGGTAAACACAAGTACTGTTGCCATTAAGGACAACAAGTTGGATGAATTCTTATTTGCGTTTATCTTGACTACATCATGTCATCGTTCATTATGCATTACTTCGTTCTTTTGGACTTAATACACTAGATGCATGATGCATAGCGGTCGATGTGTGAAGTGATAATAGTAAATGCAGGCAGGAGGCGGTCTACTTGTTTTGGATGTGATGCCTATATCATGATCATTGCCTTGGATAGCGTCATAATTAGTTGCTTTTCTATCAATTGCCCAACAGCAATTTGTTTACCCACCGTATGTTATTTTCTTGAGAGATGCCTCTAGTGAACTCTATGGCCCCCGGGTCTACTTTTATCATAAGATCTATCTTGTTTCCTTAAAAAACTACCAAAAATATTTGTTGCATATCTTTATCTACTTATTTATCAATCTATCATATACCTTTAATCTCGCTACTTAGCCATCAAGAGATTGACAACCTCTCGTTTGTCTTGGGTGTGAAGGTTTGCATTTTGTGTGCAGGTGTTGTTTATGTGTTGTTGCTTGGTTCTCCTACTGGATTGACAACCTTGGTTTCGTAACTGAGGTAAATACTTACTCTACTATGCTGCATCATCCTCTCCTCTTCGGGGATAAAAATCCAACGCGGTTTACAAGTAGCACCCCCTTCATAGACGGCACTGCCACCGACACTTGGAGGGACCGCGTCGGGTCGACGCTGAGGGTTTACAATGGTGGGTAGGGCCCCGACCTTGTTTCGAAGTGTTCCCATGGGTTGACTATCACAGCCAAGAGCGGAAGTCCATTGGTAATACCAAAACACAAGTCGGCGATTCAAGCCAAGAGTGCGGGCACCTTAAGAGAGGTCAAAGCTAGAAGCTATATCATGACTGCTGGAACGAAGGACCCGATGAGTACTTTCATATCACCTTCCAATCTTCTTAGTCAATTGTGTACTTT
Source organism: Triticum timopheevii (assembly GCA_963921465.1). Lineage (NCBI taxonomy): Eukaryota > Viridiplantae > Streptophyta > Magnoliopsida > Poales > Poaceae > Triticum > Triticum timopheevii. The sequence goes on along the minus strand of OY997266.1, from coordinate 2,588,539 downwards.
TCAGTAGGCGAGGCATAAGTTATCGGAATCCAGGGCCTGTTTTTCCCTATTTCCCAAGGGGAATGTCAAATTGTGTGGTTTCACAATCTTATGAGACAGAAAGTTATGGAAAATGGAGCTGCCATTTTTAGTTTGGTCCCTAGCGATATTGTTGTTTAAACTAACGTGGAAAGTGGGTTCAATCACTTTCGACCCGATGGCTTATATGTGTGACATGTGGCCCATGCCTGGGCGGCATGAAATCTTATTCGATCCGGGTATTCAATCCCGCCGCTGCGATTGAAGATCCAACACGACACTCTCTCTTCCATCTCCAGCTTCCTAACCAGATCCGTTTACCCCTGCTTGAAAAAGTGCTTCCATTTGTAGTTCGGGGCTTTTTTACTGGAAGAGTCAAGAAAAAGCAATAAGTTTAGAAGGAAGAAGAAGACCTAGGCGTCTTACGTCCTTATTTCACTATATTTGCCTGCTAAATGAGCTATAGCCTGGGGGTCTTGAATCTCCGCTCCATAAGAAACTAATCCAAAGTTTTTTCTGTGTTTGGACCTTTTTTATAATGATTTTCTAAAAAGAAAAAAAATAGCAACTGGCACTGGGCAATGATTTAATAGGTTAGTCCCAAAATGATATATTAATTGCATAAAGTTGCATATAAAACATCCAAGATTGATACTATAATAGCATGGAACAATCAAAAATTATAGATACGTTGGAGACATATCATGCTCAGCCTTTTGCCAGGTGTTTTGTTCCACTCATGCCGCCCTAGTTTCTGTAATACCAGTGTTATGCTCCATGATGAGCGCTTTTAACACATGTGGTGTATATGGGGCCCTTTGATCATTCATTTTAGGATAAACTTCTCGAGCAAGGCCCAACTTCGGTTTTAAAATTTTGCCAACATAATAATAATTTTAATTAATTAAAGCATGGGATGTCATGAACCCGTGGATTCTTAATTCAACATAAACAGGTGGGCTAGTGTCGATGGTGTTGTTCCGGAACGGGCAGACTGCGGGACCACCATAGGGCAACTCAGGGTTTGGTTTAACTCGTAGGTTGACCTATCCGGTAGTGTCCTGAGAATGAGATAGGCGCGGCTCCTATCGGGGCATCGACACACCGGGAGGTCTTGCTGGTTTAGTTTATCTTTTACGAGTGGCTTGTCCACCAGGATTCCTTATATGCATCGTGTTACCACGGTGTGAAGTATTTCCATCGGATGTGTGTCGTAATTTGTGATGGACTACTTTGAACACCCCCCGAGGTTAACTCTTTCGGAAAGCAGTGCCCGCGGTTGTGTGGAGACTTGGAAATTTATAATATCCGATTGTAGAGAACTTGACACTAAGCCTAATTAAAATACACCAATCGTGTGCGTAACAGTGATCGTCTCTTTTCGAGGGAGTTCGAGAAGAGAACATGGTGGGGTTATGTTTGACTCATAAGTAGGTGTTCAGGATCACTTCTTGATCATTACTAGTTGACGTCTGTTTATGTGTAGTTACTCTTCTTATTCTTGTACTCATAAGTTAGTCACCATACAATGCTTAGTGTGTTGGGGAACATAGCAGAAATTCAAAATTTTCCTACGTGTCACCAAGATCTATCTATGGAGAAACCAGCAACGAGGGGAAGGAGAGTGCATCTACATACCCTTGTAGATTGCTAAGCGGAAGCGTTCAAGAGAACGGGGTTGAAGGAGTCGTACTCGTCGTGATCCAAATCACCGGAGATCCTAGTGCCGAACGGACGGCACCTCCGCGTTCAACACACGTACAGCCCGGTGACGTCTCCCATGCCTTGATCCAGCAAGGAGAGAGGGAGAGGTTGAGGAAGACTCCATCCAGCAGCAGCACAACGGCGTGGTGGTGATGGAGGAGCGTGGTGATCCAGCAGGGCTTCGCCAAGCACCGCGGGAGAGGAGAAGGGGGAGAGGTAGGGCTGCGCCAGGGAGAGGTCAAAACTCATGTGTTGGCAGCCCTCAAGACCTCAACTATATGTAGGGGAGAGGGAGGGGGTGCCCCCTCTAGGGCTTCCACCCCAAGGGGTGCGGCAGCCCCAATCCCATCTAAGGGTGGCGGCCAAGGGGGGGAAGAGGGGAAACTTGCCCCCCAAGTTAGGTGGAAGCACCCCCTCCCCAAACCCTAGGCGCCTTGGGCCCTTGTGGGGGGGCGCACCAGCCCACCTGGGGCTGGTCCCCTCCCACACTTGTCCCATGCAGCCCTCCGAGGATGGTGGCCCCACTTGGTGGACCCCCGGGACCCTCCCGGTGGTCCCGGTACGTTACCGATAAAACTCGAAACTTTTCCGGTGACCAAAACAGGACTTCCCATATATAAATCTTTACCTCCGGACCATTCCGGAACTCCTAGTGACGTCCGGGATCTCATCCGGGACTCCGAACAACATTCGGTTACCACATACAAACTTCCTTTATAACCCTAGCGTCATCGAACCTTAAGTGTGTAGACCCTACGGGTTCGGGAACCATGCAGACATGACCGAGACGTTCTCCGGCCAATAACCAACAGCGGGATCTGGATACCCATGTTGGCTCCCACATGTTCCACGATGATCTCATCGGATGAACCACGATGTCAAGGACTCAATCGATCCCGTATACAATTCCCTTTGTCTAGCGATATAGTACTTGCCCGAGATTCGATCGTCGGTATACCGATACCTTGTTCAATCTCGTTACCGGCAAGTCTCTTTACTCGTTCCGTAACACATCATACCGTGATCAACCCCTTGGTCACATTGTGCACATTATGATGATGTCCTACCGAGTGGGCCCAGAGATACCTCTCCGTTTACCGGAGTGACAAATCCCAGCCTCGATTCGTGCCAACCCAACAGACACTTTCGGAGATACCTGTAGTGCACCTTTATAGCCACCCAGTTACGTTGTGACGTTTTGTACACGCAAAGCATTCCTACGGTATCCGGGAGTTGCACAATCTCATGGTCTAAGGAAATGATACTTGACATTAGAAAAGCTTTAGCATACGAACTACGATCTTTGTGCTAGGCTTAGGATTGGGTCTTGTCCATCATATCATCCTCCTAATGATGTGATCCCGTCATCAACGACATCCAATGTCCATGGTCAGGAAACCGTAACCATCTATTGATCAACGAGCTAGTCAACTAGAGGCTTACTAGGGACATGGTGTTGTCTATGTATCCACACATGTATCTGAGTTTCCTATCAATACAATTATAGCATGGATAATAAACGATTATCATGAACAAGGAAATATAATAATAACTTATTTATTATTGCCTCTAGGGAATATTTCCAACAGTCTCCCACTTGCACTAGAGTCAATAATCTAGTTCACATCGCCATGTGATTAACATTCACAGGTCACATCGCCATGTGACCAACATCCAAAGAGTTTACTAGTGTCATTAAACTAGTTCACATCATCATGTGATTAAGACTCAATGAGTTCTGTGGTTTGATCATGTTTTGCTTGTGAGAGAGGTTTTAGTCAACGGGTCTGCAACATTCAGATCCGTATGTACTTCGCAAATCTCTAGGTCATGCTGTAAATGCTGCTTCCATGCTCCACTTGGAGCTATTCCAAATGGTCGCTCCACTATACGTATCCGGTTTGCTACTCAGAGTCATTCAGATAGGTGTTAAAGATTGCATCGTCGTAACCCTTTACGCCGAACTCTTTATCACCTCCATAATTGAGAAATATATCCTTATTCCTCTAAGGATAATTTTGACCGCTATCTGGTGATCCACTCCTTGATCACCTTTGTACCCTCTTGCCAGACATGTGGCAAGGCACACATCAGGTGCGGTACTTAGATAGCATACTGTAGAGCCTACGTCTAAAGCATAGGGGACGACCTTCGTCCTTTCTCTCTTTTCTGTCGTGGTCGAGCCTTAAGTCTTAACTTCGTACCTTACAACTCAGGCAAGAACTCCTTCTTTGATTGATCCATCTTGAACACCTTCAAGAGCATGTCAAGGTACGTGCTCATTTGAAAGTACCATTAAGCGTTTTTGATCTATCCTCATAGATCTTGATGCTAAATGTTCAAGTAACTTAATCCAGGTTTTCCCTTGAAAACTCCTTTCAATCAACCCTTTATGCTTTCTAGAAATTCTACATCATTTCTGATCAACAATATGTCAACAACATATACTCACCAGAAATTCTATAGTGCTCCCACTCACTTAATACAAGTTTCTCATAAACTTTGTATAAACCCAAAATCTTTGATCATCTCATCAAAGTGTACATTCCAACTCCGAGATGCTTACTCTAGTCCTTAGAAGGATTGCTAGAGCCAGCATACCTTTTAGCATCCTTAGGATCGACAAAACCTTTCTGATTGTATCACATACAACCTTTCCTTACGAAAACTGGTAAGGAAACTCGTTTTTGACATCCATCTGCCAGATTTCATAAATGCAGCTAATGCTAACATGATTCCGATGGACTTTAAGCATCACTACGGATGAGAAGATCTCATTGTTGGGGAACGTAGTAATTTCAAAAAATTTCCTACGCACACGCAAGATCATGGTGATGCATAGCAACGAGAGGGGAGAGTGTTGTCTATGTACCCTCGTAGACCGCAGCGGAAGCGTTGACACAACGTAGAGGAAGTAGTCGTACGTCCTCCCGGTCCAACCGATCCAAGCACCATTACTCCGACACCTCCGAGTTCTTGACACGCGTATAGCTCGATGACGCACCCTCGATCTCCAATCCAGTAGAGGCTCCGAGGGGGAGTTCCGTCAGCACGACGGCGTGGTGACGATCTTGATGTTCTCCTGTCGCAGGGCTTCGCCTAAGCACCGCTACAATATGATCGAGGTGTAATATCGTGGAGGGGGGCACCGCACACGGCTAAGGAACGATCAATTATCAACTTGTGTGTTCTAGGGTGCCCCCCTACCCCCGTATATAAAGGAGGGAGGGAGGAGGTGGCCGGCCCAAGGGGGGCGCGCCATAGGGGAGGGGGAAACCTACTCCAAGTAGGTTTCCCCCCCTTTTCCTTATCTTATTTGGAGGGGGAAGGAAAGAGTACTAGTATTAGGAAGTAGTACTAGTAGTAGTAATAGGAAGAGGGGGAAGGAGAAAGGAAAGGGGGGGCCGGCCCCCCTCCCCAAATCGGATTGGGCTGGGGGGGGGGGGCGCGCCCCCCTCCCTTGTTCCTTCTCCCTTCCTCCTACATGGGCCCAATAAGGCCCATATACCCCCCGGGGGGTTCCGGTAACCTCCCGGAGCTCCAAACTTCTCCAGAACCTTTCCGGTGTCCAAATATATCCGTCCAATATATCAATCTTTATGTCTCGACCATTTCGAGACTCCTCGTCATGTCCGTGATCACATCCGGGACTCCGAACAACCTTCGGTACATCAAAATACATAAACTCATAATATAACTGTCATCGAAACCTTAAGCGTGCGGACCCTACGGTTCGAGAACAATGTAGACATGATCGAGACACGTCTCCGGTCAATAACCAATAGCGGGACCTGGTTGCCCATATTGGTTCCTACATATTCTACGAAGATCTTTATCGGTCAGACCGCATAACAACATACGTTGTTCCGTTTGTCATCGGTATGTTACTTGCCCGAGATTCGATCGTCGGTATCCAATACCTAGTTCAATCTCGTTACCGGCAAGTCTCTTTACTCGTTCCGTAATACATCATCTCACAACTAACTCATTAGTTGAAATGCTTGCAAGGCTTAAGTGATGTGTATTACCGAGAGGGCCCAGAGATACCTCTCCGACATTCGGAGTGACAAATCCTAATCTCGAAATACGCCAACTCAACAAGTACCTTCGGAGACACCTGTAGAGCACCTTTATAATCACCCAGTTACGTTGTGACGTTTGGTAGCACACAAAGTGTTCCTCCGGTAAACGGGAGTTGCATAATCTCATAGTCATAGGAACATGTATAAGTCATGAAGGAAGCAATAGCAACATACTAAACGATCGTGTGCTAAGCTAACGGAATGGGTCATGTCAATCAGATCATTCAACTAATGATGTGACCTTGTTAATCAAATAACAACTCCTTGTTCATGGTTAGGAAACATAACCATCTTTGATTAACAAGCTAGTCAAGTAGAGGCATACTAGTGACACTCTGTTTGTCTATATATTCACACATGTATTATGTTTCCGGTTAATACAATTCTAGCATGAATAATAAACATTTATCATGATATGAGGAAATAAATAATAACTTTATTATTGCCTCTAGGGTATATTTCCTTCAGTCTCCCACTTGCACTAGAGTCAATAATCTAGATTACACAGTAATGGTTCTAACACCCATGGAGTCTTGGTGTTGATCATGTTTTGCTCATGGAAGAGGCTTAGTCAACGGGTCTGCAACATTCAGATCCGTATGTATCTTGCAAATCTCTATGTCTCCCACCTGGACTAGATCCCGGATGGAATTGAAGCGTCTCTTGATGTGCTTGGTTCTCTTGTGAAATCTGGATTCCTTCGCTAAGGCAATCGCTCTAGTATTGTCACAAAAGATTTTCATTGGACCCGATGCACTAGGTATGACACCTAGATCGGATATGAACTCCTTCATCCAGACTCCTTCATTGGCTGCTTCCGAAGCAGCTATGCATTCCGCTTCACATGTAGATCCCGCCACGACGCTTTGTTTTGAACTGCACCAACTGACAGCTCCACCGTTTAATGTAAACACGTATCCGGTTTGCGATTTAGAATCGTCCGGATCAGTGTCAAAGCTTGCATCAACGTAACCATTTACGATGAGCTCTTTGTCACATCCATATACGAGAAACACATCCTTAGTCCTTTTCAGGTATTTCAGGATGTTCTTGACCGCTGTCCAGTGATCCACTCCTGGATTACTTTGGTACCTCCCTGCTAGACTTATAGCAAGGCACACATCAGGTCTGGTACACAGCATTGCATACATGATAGAGCCTATGGCTGAAGCATAGGGAACACTTTTCATTTTCTCTCTATCTTCTGAAGTGGTCGGGCTTTGAGTCTTACTCAACTTCACACCTTGCAATACAGGCAAGAACCCTTTCTTTGCTTGATCCATTTTGAACTTCTTCAAAACTTTGTCAAGGTATGTGCTTTGTGAAAGTCCAATTAAGCGTCTTGATCTATCTCTATAGATCTTAATGCCCAATATGTAAGCAGCTTCACCGAGGTCTTTCATTGAAAAACTTTTATTCAAGTATCCCTTTATGCTATCCAGAAATTCTATATCATTTCCAATCAATAATATGTCATCCACATATAATATTAGAAATGCTACAGAGCTCCCACTCACTTTCTTGTAAATACAGGCTTCTCCAAAAGTCTGTATAAAACCAAATGCTTTGATCACACTATCAAAACGTTTATTCCAACTCCGAGAGGCTTGCACCAGTCCATAAATGGAACGTTGGAGCTTGCACACTTTGTTAGCTCCCTTTGGATCGATAAAACCTTCTGGTTGCATCATATACAACTCTTCTTCCAGAAATCCATTCAGGAATGCAGTTTTTACATCCATTTGCCAAATTTCATAATCATAAAATGCGGCAATTGCTAACATGATTCGGACAGACTTAAGCATCGCTACAGGTGAGAAGGTCTCATCGTAGTCAACCCCTTGAACTTGTCGAAAACATTTTGCAACAAGTCGAGCTTTGTAGACAGTAACATTACCGTCAGCGTCAGTCTTCTTCTTGAAGATCCATTTATTCTCAATTGCTTGCCGACCATCGGGCAAGTCAACCAAAGTCCATACTTTGTTATCATACATGGATCCCATCTCAGATTTCATGGCTTCAAGCCATTTTGCGGAATCTGGGCTCACCATCGCTTCTTCATAGTTCGTAGGTTCATCATGATCTAGTAGCATGACTTCCAGAATAGGATTACCGTACCACTCTGGTGCGGATCTTACTCTGTTCGACCTACGTGGTTCTGTATTAACTTGATCTGAAGTTCTATGATCATCATTATCAACTTCCTGACTAGTTGGTTTTGACGTCACAGAAACCGGTTCCTGTGATGTATTATTTTCCAACAAGGGAGTAGGTACAGTTACCTCATCAAGTTCTACTTTCCTCCCACTCACTTCTTTCGAGAGAAACTCCTTCTCTAGAAAGGATCCATTCTTAGCAACGAATGTCTTGCCTTCGGATCTGTGATAGAAGGTGTACCCAACTGTCTCCTTTGGGCATCCTATGAAGACACATTTCTCTGATTTGGGTTCGAGCTTATCAGGTTGAAGCTTTTTCACATAAGCATCGCAACCCCAAACTTTAAGAAACGACAACTTTGGTTTCTTGCCTAACCATAGTTCATAAGGTGTCGTCTCAACGGATTTTGATGGTGCCCTATTTAACGTGAATGTGGCTGTCTCTAGAGCATAACCCCAAAACGATATCGGTAAATCTGTAAGAGACATCATAGACCGCACCATATCAAGTAAAGTACGATTACGACATTCGGACACGCCATTACGCTGTGGTGTTCCGGGTGGCCTGAGTTGCGAAACTATTCCACATTGTTTTAAGTGTAGACCAAACTCGTAACTCAAATATTCTCCTCCACGATCAGATCGTAGAAACTTTATTTTCTTGTTACGATGATTTTCAACTTCACTCTGAAATTCTTTGAACTTTTCAAATGTTTCAGACTTATGTTTCATTAAGTAGATATACCCATATCTGCTTAAATCATCTGTGAAGGTGAGAAAATAACGATATCCGCCACGAGCCTCAACATTCATCGGACCACATACATCTGTATGTATGATTTCCAACAAATCAGTTGCTCTCTCCATAGTACCGGAGAACGGTGTTTTAGTCATCTTGCCCATGAGGCACGGTTCGCAAGTACCAAGTGATTCATAATCAAGTGGCTCCAAAAGTCCATCAGTATGGAGTTTCTTCATGCGCTTTATACCGATATGACCCAAACGGCAGTGCCACAAATAAGTTGCACTATCATTATCAACTCTGCATCTTTTGGTTTCAACACTATGAATATGTGTATCACTACTATCGAGATTCATCAAAAATAGACCACTCTTCAAGGGTGCATGACCATAAAAGATATTACTCATATAAATAGAACAACCATTATTCTCTGATTTAAATGAATAACCGTCTCGCATCAAACAAGATCCAGATATAATGTTCATGCTCAACGCTGGCACCAAATAACAATTATTTAGGTCTAATACTAATCCCGAAGGTAGATGTAGAGGTAGCGTGCCGACCGCGATCACATCGACTTTGGAACCATTTCCCACGCGCATCATCACCTCGTCCTTTGCCAGTGTTCGCTTAATCCGTAGTCCCTGTTTCGAGTTGCAAATATTAGCAACAGAACCAGTATCAAATACCCAGGTGCTACTGCGAGCTCTAGTAAGGTACACATCAATAACATGTATATCACATATACCTTTGTTCACCTTGCCATCCTTCTTATCCGCCAAATACTTGGGGCAGTTCCGCTTCCAGTGACCAGTCTGCTTGCAGTAGAAGCACTCAGTTTCAGGCTTAGGTCCAGACTTGGGTTTCTTTTCTTGAGCAGCAACTTGTTTGCTGTTCTTCTTGAAGTTCCCCTTCTTCTTCCCTTTGCCCTTTTTCTTGAAACTAGTGGTCTTGTTAACCATCAACACTTGATGCTCCTTCTTGATTTCTACCTCCGCAGCCTTTAGCATTGCGAAGAGCTCGGGAATCGTCTTATCCATCCCTTGCATATTATAGTTCATCACGAAGCTCTTGTAGCTTGGTGGAAGTGATTGGAGAATTCTATCAATGACGCTATCATCCGGAAGAGTAACTCCCAGTTGAATCAAGTGATTACAATACCCAGACATCTTGAGTATGTGCTCACTGACAGAACTATTCTCCTCCATCTTACAGCTATAGAACTTATTGGAGACTTCATATCTCTCAATCTAGGCATTCTTCTGGAATATCAACTTCAACTCCTGAAACATCTCATATGCTCCATGACGTTCAAAACGTCGTTGAAGTCCCGGTTCTAAGCCGTAAAGCATGGCACATTGAACTATCGAGTAGTCATCAGCTTTGCTCTGCCAGACGTTCTTAACGTCGTCAGTTGCATCAGCAGCAGGCCTGGCACCCAGCGGTGCTTCCAGGACGTAATTTTTCTGTGCAGCAATGAGGATAATCCTCAAGTTACGGACCCAGTCCGCGTAGTTGCTACCATCATCTTTCAACTTAGCTTTCTCAAGGAACGCATTAAAATTCAACGGAACAACAGCACGGGCCATCTATCTACAAACAACAGAGACAAGCAAGATACTATCAGGTACTAAGTTCATGATAAATTTTAGTTCAATTAATCATATTACTTAAGAACTCCCACTTAGACAGACATCTCTCTAGTCATCTAAGTGATCACGTGATCCAAATCAACTAAACCATAACCGATCATCACGTGAGATGGAGTAGTTTTCAATGGTGAACATCTTATGTTGATCATATCTACTATATGATTCACGCTCGACCTTTCGGTCTCCGTGTTCCGAGGCCATATCTGCATATGCTAGGCTCGTCAAGTTTAACCTGAGTATTCTGCGTGTGCAAAACTGGCTTGCACCCGTTGTAGATGGACGTAGAGCTTATCACACCCGATCATCACGTGGTGTCTGGGCACGACGAACTTTGGCAACGGTGCATACTCAGGGAGAACACTACTTGATAATTTTTAGTGAGAGATCATCTTAAAATGCTACCGTCAATCAAAGCAAGATAAGATGCATAAAAGATAAACATCACATGCAATCAATATAAGTGATATGATATGGCCATCATCTTCTTGTGCTTGTGATCTCCATCTCCGAAGCACCATCATGATCACCATCGTCACCGGCGCGACACCTTGATCTCCATCGTAGCATCGTTGTCGTTTACGCCATCTATTGCTTCTACGACTATTGCTACCGCTTAGTGATAAAGTAAAGCAATTACAGGGCGTTTGCATTTCATACAATAAAGCGACAACCATATGGCTCCTGCCAGTTGCCGATAACTTCGGTTACAAAACATGATCATCTCATACAATAAAATATAGCATCATGTCTTGGCCATATCACATCACAACATGCCCTGCAAAAACAAGTTAGACGTCCTCTACTTTGTTGTTGCAAGTTTTACGTGGCTGCTACGGGCTTAAGTAAGAACCAATCTCACCTATGCATCAAAACCACAACGATAGTTTGTCAAGTTGATGCTGTTTTAACCTTCGCAAGGACCGGGCGTAGCCACACTCGGTTCAACTAAAGTTGGAGAAACTGACACCCGCTAGTCACCTGTGTGCAAAGCACGGCGGTAAAACCAGTCTCGCGTAAGCGTACGCGTAATGTCGGTCCGGGCCGCTTCATCCAACAATACCGCCGAGCCAAAGTATGACATGCTGGTAAGCAGTATGACTTATATCGCCCACAACTCACTTGTGTTCTACTCGGGCATATAACATCAAACCATAAAAACCTAGGCTCGGATGCCACTGTTGGGGAACGTAGTAATTTCAAAAAATTTCCTACGCACACGCAAGATCATGGTGATGCATAGCAACGAGAGGGGAGAGTGTTGTCTACGTACCCTCGTAGACCGCAGCGGAAGCGTTGACACAACGTAGAGGAAGTAGTCGTACGTCCTCCCGGTCCAACCGATCCAAGCACCGTTACTCCGGCACCTCCGAGTTCTTGACACGCGTACAGCTTGATGACGCACCCTCGATCTCCAATCCAGTAGAGGCTCCGAGGGGGAGTTCCGTCAGCACGACGGCGTGGTGACGATCTTGATGTTCTCCTGTCGCAGGGCTTCGCCTAAGCACCGCTACAATATGATCGAGGTGTAATATCGTGGAGGGGGCACCGCACACGGCTAAGGAACGATCAATGATCAACTTGTGTGTTCTAGGGTGCCCCCCTACCCCTGTATATAAAGGAGGGAGGGAGGAGGTGGCCGGCCCAAGGGGGGCGCGCCATAGGGGAGGGGGAAACCTACTCCAAGTAGGTTTCCCCCCTTTTCCTTATCTTATTTGGAGGGGGAAGGAAAGAGTACTAGTATTAGGAAGTAGTACTAGTAGTAGTAATAGGAAGAGGGGGAAGGAGAAAGGAAAGGGGGGGCTGGCCCCCCTCCCCAATTCGGATTGGGCTGGGGGGGGGGGGGGCGCCCCCCTCCCTTGTTCCTTCTCCCTTCCTCCTACATGGGCCCAATAAGGCCCATATACCTCCCGGGGGGTTCCGGTAACCTCCCGGAGCTCCAAACTTCTCCGGAACCTTTCCGGTGTCCAAATATATCCGTCCAATATATCAATCTTTATGTCTCGACCATTTCGAGACTCCTCGTCATGTCCGTGATCACATCCGGGACTCCGAACAACCTTCGGTACATCAAAATACATAAACTCATAATATAACTATCATCAAAACCTTAAGCGTGCGGACCCTACGGTTCGAGAACAATGTAGACATGACCGAGACACGTCTCCGGTCAATAACCAATAGCGGGACCTGGTTGCCCATATTGGTTCCTACATATTCTACGAAGATCTTTATCGGTCAGACCGCATAACAACATACGTTGTTCCGTTTGTCATCGGTATGTTACTTGCCCGAGATTCGATCGTCGGTATCCAATACCTAGTTCAATCTCGTTACCGGCAAGTCTCTTTACTCGTTCCGTAATACATCATCTCACAACTAACTCATTAGTTGAAATGCTTGCAAGGCTTAAGTGATGTGTATTACCGAGAGGGCCCAGAGATACCTCTCCGACATTCGGAGTGACAAATCCTAATCTCGAAATACGCCAACTCAACAAGTACCTTCGGAGACACCTGTAGAGCACCTTTATAATCACCCAGTTACGTTGTGACGTTTGGTAGCACACAAAGTGTTCCTCCGGTAAACGGGAGTTGCATAATCTCATAGTCATAGGAACATGTATAAGTCATGAAGGAAGCAATAGCAACATACTAAACGATCGTGTGCTAAGCTAACGGAATGGGTCATGTCAATCAGATCATTCAACTAATGATGTGACCTTGTTAATCAAATAACAACTCCTTGTTCATGGTTAGGAAACATAACCATCTTTGATTAACAAGCTAGTCAAGTAGAGGCATACTAGTGACACTCTGTTTGTCTATATATTCACACATGTATTATGTTTCCGGTTAATACAATTCTAGCATGAATAATAAACATTTATCATGATATGAGGAAATAAATAATAACTTTATTATTGCCTCTAGGGCATATTTCCTTCACTCATCGTAGTCAACTCCTTGAAATTGTGAAAAACTCTTCGCCACAAGTCGAGCTTCATAGATGGTGACATTACCATCCACGTCCGTCTTCTTCTTAAAGATCCATTTATCTCAATGGCTTGCCGATAATCGGGCAAGTCCACCAAAGTCCATGCTTTGATACATGGATCATATCTCGGATTTCATGGCTTCTAACCATTTGTCAGAATTTGGGCCCACCATTGCTTCTCCATAGCTCGTAGGTTCATTGTTGTCTAGCAACAGGACCTTCAAGACAGGATTACTGTACCACTCTGAAGCAGTACGCATCCTTGTCACCCTACGAGGTACGGTAGTGACTTGATCCGAAGTTTCATGATCACTATCATAAGCTTCTACTTCAATTGGTGTAGGTGCCACAGAAACAACTTCCTGTGCCCTGCTACACACTAGTTGTAGTGACAGTTCAATAACCATATCGAGTCTCCGCCATCCTCCCACTCAACTTTTCGAGACAAACTTTTCCTCGAGAAAGGACCCGATTCAAGAAACAATCCCTATTGCTTTCGGAGCTGAATTAGGAGGTATACCCAACTGTTTTTGGTGTCCTATGAAGATGCATTTTATCTGCTTTGGGTTCGAGCTTATCAACCTGAAACTTTTTCACATAAGCGTCGCAGCCCCAAACCATTAAGAAATGACAGCTTAGGTTTCTCTAAACCATAGTTCATACGGTGTCATCTCAACGGAATTACGTGGTGCCCTATTTAAAGTGAATGTGGTTGTCTCTAATGCCTATCCCATGATAGTGGTAATTCGATAAGAGATATCATGGTACGCACCATATCCAATATGGTGCAACTATGATGTTCGGACACACCATCACACTATGGTGTTCCAGGCGGTATTAATTGTGAAACAATTTCCACAATGTCTTAATTGCATGCCAAAGCTTGTAACTCAGATACTCATCTCTATGATCATATCATAGACATTTTATCCTCTTGTCACAATGATCTTCAACTTCACTCTGAAATTACTTGAACCATTCAATAATTCAGACTTGTGTTTCATCAAGTAAATATACTCAAGATCTACTCGAATCATCTGTGAAGTAAGAACATAACGATATTCACTGCATGCCTCTGCACTCATTGGACTGCACACATCAAAATGTGTTACTTCCAACAAGTTGCTATCTTGTTTCATCTTACTGAAAACGAGGCTTCTCGGTCATCTTGCCCATGTGGTATGATTTGCATATCTCAAGTGATTCAAAATCAAGTGAGTCCAAACGATCCATCTGCATGGAGTTTCTTCATGCGTATACACCAATAGACATGGTTCGCATGTCTCAAACTTTTCAAAAAATGAGTGAGTCCAAAGATCCATCAACATGGAGCTTCTTCATGCGTTTTATACCAATATGACTTACATGGCAGTGCCACAAGTGAGTGGTACTATCATTACTATCTTATATCTTTTGGCATGAAAATGTGTATCACTACGATCGAGATTCAATAAACCATTCCTTTAGGTGCAAGACCATTGAAGGTATCATTCAAATAAATAGAGTAACCATTATTCTCCTTAAATGAATAACCGTATTGCGATAGACATAATCCAATCATGTCTATGCTCAATGCAAACACCAAATGACAATTATTCAGGTTTAATACTAATCTTGATGGTAGAGGGAGCGTGCGATGTTTGATCACATCAAACTTGGAAACACTTCCAACATATATCGTCAGCTCACCTTTAGCTAGTCTCCGTTTATTCCGTTTCCTTTTATTTCGACTTACTAACACTTATCAACCGAACCGGTATCTAATACCCTGGTGCTACTAGGAGTACTAGTAAAGTACACATTAACATAATGTATATCCAATATACTTCTATCGACCTTGCCAGCCTTCTCATCTACCAAGTATCTAGGGTAATTCTGCTCCAGTGGTTGTTCCCCTTATTACAGAAGCACTTAGTCTCGGGTTTGGGTTCAACCTTGGGTTTCTTCACTAGAGCAGCAGCTGATTTGCCGTTTCATGAAGTATCCCTTCTTTCCCTTGCCCTTCTTGAAACTAGCGGTTTCACCAACCATCAACAATTGATGCTCCTTCTTGATTTCTACTTTCGCGGTGTCAAACATCGTGAATACCTCAAGGATCATCATATCTATCCCTGATATGTTATACTTCATCACGAAGCTCTAGCAGCTTGGTGGCAATGACTTTGGAGAAACATCACTATCTCATCTGGAAGATCAACTCCCACTCGATTCAAGTGATTGTTGCACTCAGACAATCTGAGCACAAGCTCAACGATTGAGCTTTTCTCCCATAGTTTGCAGGCTAAGAGACTCGTCAGAGGTATTATACCTTTTGACGTGGGCACGAGCCTGAAATCCCAATTTCAGCCCTCGAAACATCTCATATGTTCTGCGACATTTCGAAAACGTCTTTGGTGCCTCAACTCTAAACCATTTAACTGAACTATCACGTAGTTATCTAAACGTGTATGTCCGATGTTCGCAACATCCACAAACGACGTTTGGGTTTAGCACACTGAGCGGTGCATTAAGGACATAAGCTTTCTACTGTCCGCATAATCGCTACTGTCAACTTTCAACTATATTTTCTCTAGGAACATATCTAAATAGTGGAACTAAAGCGCGAGCTTACGACATAATTTGCAAAGATCTTTTGACTATGTTCAGGATAATTAAGTTCATCTTATGAACTCCCACTCAGATAGACATCCCTCTAGTCATCTAAGTGATTACATGATCCGAGTCAAATAGGCCGTGTCCGATCATCACGTGAGACGGACTAATCATCATCGGTGAACATCTTCATGTTGATCGTATCTACTATACGACTCATGCTCGACCTTTCGGTCTCTTGTGTTCCGACGCCATGTCTGTACATGCTAGGCTCGTCAAGTCAACCTAAGTGTTTCGTGTGTGTAAATCTGGCTTACACCCGTTGTATGTGAACGTAAGAATCTATCACACCCGATCATCACGTGGTGCTTCGAAACGACGAACTTTCGCAACAGTGCACAGTTAGGGGGAACACTTTCTTGAAATTTTAAAGAGGGATCATCTTATTTACTACCGTCGTTCTAAGCAAATAAGATGCATAAACATGATAAACATCACATGCAATCAAAAAGTGACATGATATGGCCAATATCATATTGCTCCTTTTGATCTCCATCTTCGGGGCTCCATGATCATCATCGTCACCGGCATGACACGATGATCTCCATCATCATGATCTCCATCATCGTGTCTCCATGAAGTTGTCTCGCCAACTTATTACTTCTACTACTATGGCTACCGGTTAGCAATAAAGTAAAGTAATTACATGGCGTTGTTCAATGACACGCAAGTCATACAATAAATAAAGACAACTCCTATGGCTCCTGCCGGTTGTCATACTCATCGACATGCAAGTCGTGATTCCTATTACAAGAACATGATCAATCTCATACATCACATATCATTCATCACATTCTTCTTGGCCATATCACATCACATAGCATACCCTGCAAAAACAAGTTAGACATCCTCTAATTGTTGTTTGCATGTTTTATGTGGCTGCTATGGGTTTCTAGCAAGAACGTTTCTTACCTACGCAAAAACCACAACGTGATATGTCAATTGCTATTTACCCTTCATAAGGACCCTTTTCATCGAATCTGATCCGACTAAAGTGGGAGAGACTGGCACCCGCTAGCCACCTTATGCAACAAGTGCATGTCAATCGGTGGAACCTGTCTCACGTAAGTGTACGTGTAAGGTCGGTCTGGGCCGCTTCATCCCACAATGCCGCCGAATCAAGATTGGACTAGTAACGGTAAGCATATTGAACAAAATCAACATCCACAACTACTTTGTGTTCTACTCGTGCATAGAATCTACGCAATAGACCTAGCTCATGATGCCACTGTTGGGGAACGTAGCAGAAATTCAAAATTTTCCTACGTGTCACCAAGATCTATCTATGGAGAAACCAGCAACGAGGGGAAGGAGAGTGCATCTACATACCCTTGTAGATCGCTAAGCGGAAGCGTTCAAGAGAACGGGGTTGAAGGAGTCGTACTCGTCGTGATCCAAATCACCGGAGATCCTAGTGCCGAACGGACGGCACCTCCGCGTTCAACACACGTACAGCCCGGTGACGTCTCCCATGCCTTGATCCAGCAAGGAGAGAGGGAGAGGTTGAGGAAGACTCCATCCAGCAGCAGCACAACGGCGTGGTGGTGATGAAGGAGCGTGGTGATCCAGCAGGGCTTCGCCAAGCACCGCGGGAGAGGAGAAGGAGGAGAGGTAGGGCTGCGCCAGGGAGAGGTCAAAACTCATGTGTTGGCAGCCCTCAAGACCTCAACTATATGTAGGGGAGAGGGAGGGGGTGCCCCCTCTAGGGCTTCCACCCCAAGGGGTGCGGCAGCCCCAATCCCATCTAAGGGTGGCGGCCAAGGGGGGGAAGAGGGGAAACTTGCCCCCCAAGTTAGGTGGAAGCACCCCCTCCCCAAACCCTAGGCGCCTTGGGCCCTTGTGGGGGGGCGCACCAGCCCACCTGGGGCTGGTCCCCTCCCACACTTGGCCCATGCAGCCCTCCGAGGATGGTGGCCCCACTTGGTGGACCCCCGGGACCCTCCCGGTGGTCCCGGTACGTTACCGATAAAACTCGAAACTTTTCCGGTGACCAAAACAGGACTTCCCATATATAAATCTTTACCTCCGGACCATTCCGGAACTCATAGTGACGTCCGGGATCTCATCCGGGACTCCGAACAACATTCGGTAACCACATACAAACTTCCTTTATAACCCTAGCGTCATCGAACCTTAAGTGTGTAGACCCTACGGGTTCGGGAACCATGCAGACATGACCGAGACGTTCTCCGGCCAATAACCAACAGCGGGATCTGGATACCCATGTTGGCTACCACATGTTCCACGATGATCTCATCGGATGAACCACGATGTCAAGGACTCAATCGATCCCGTATACAATTCCCTTTGTCTAGCGATATAGTACTTGCCCGAGATTCGATCGTCGGTATACCGATACCTTGTTCAATCTCGTTACCGGCAAGTCTCTTTACTCGTTCCGTAACACATCATACCGTGATCAACCCCTTGGTCACATTGTGCACATTATGATGATGTCCTACCGAGTGGGCCCAGAGATACCTCTCCGTTTACCGGAGTGACAAATCCCAGCCTCGATTCGTGCCAACCCAACAGACACTTTCGGAGATACCTGTAGTGCACCTTTATGGCCACTCAATTACGTTGTGACGTTTGGTACACCCAAAGCATTCCTACGGTATCCGGGAGTTGCACAATCTCATGGTCTAAGGAAATGATACTTGACATTAGAAAAGCTTTAGCATACGAACTACGATCTTTGTGCTAGGCTTAGGATTGGGTCTTGTCCATCATATCATTCTCCTAATGATGTGATCCCTTCATCAACGACATCCAATGTCCATGGTCAGGAAACCGTAACCATCTATTGATCAACGAGCTAGTCAACTAGAGGCTTACTAGGGACATGGTGTTGTCTATGTATCCACACATGTATCCGAGTTTCCTATCAATACAATTATAGCATGGATAATAAACGATTATCATGAACAAGGAAATATAATAATAACTTATTTATTATTGCCTCTAGGGCATATTTCCAACATAGTGTCGCTACAAACTCACCACTTATCCATTCCATACTCGTTAAGCTTTGCTAGTCATGATGCATGGTTATGGGATTGCTGAGTCCAGTCCTCGTGGCTCACAGATTACTACAACAACAGGTGCAGGGTATAGGTAATGCAATGATTTGACACGAGAGCGATGTTTGATCTGTTTGGAGTGCTTCTTCTGCTCTTCTTGTTCGTCCATCTTGGGATAGATTCCTGGTCAGTGGCCTGGGCTACCAGGGTGGATGTTGTTCTTGTTTTTCCTTTGATTTCTCCGTAGTCGGATTTTGCTCTTCCGTATGATGTTGCTATGCATTGATGTATTCATGTGGCGATTGGATACCTTTGTATGTATCCCCATATATTATGTAAATGGTACGATGTAATGGTATCCACCTTGCAAAGCATCTTCAATATACGCTTTTATCCTTGGTGGTACCTCTGAGTTCCTCGAGGACAGGATCGCATATTGGGCGTGATAGTGACCCCATCTTGTCTCAGACCGACGAGACGACGGTGGTGGCCATCCAGCCAAAGTACCATGTCCTCTACCCGTGCCTCGATGGTGTGATCACTCCTTCGGTCTCCTACACACGGCTCCGAGCTACCAACCCGATCTCGAGCGGCAGTACGGGCCGTTTGCAGCAGAGCTTAGCCATCCAGCATGCTGTAAGTATTTACCCCTTCTTTCTTTCTCACTTTATTTTCAGCATTGCTATGACTTATGAGTTTCATCATGTCATATTGTAGGCATATAAGGCCTTTGTCGAGCATAAGCATGTTGAGGTGTGGGGGTACTTACAATGAGTTTAGGCAAACGAGGATTACAACCGTCGAATGATGGCGGTTAGTTTTGCCCACTTAGAACCAACCTAAATTTTGCACTTTCATTTCTTCTGAGCTTCGTGTTTGCTTGCTTAACTAACATCCAGGGTATGTGGTCGTCTATGCAAAACCGCACGGATCCACCATCAATGGGACCCACACCACCACCTTCTAGAGAACCCCCATATGTGCTCACGTTCGATGAATGGGTGGCACTAGGCAGTGGGACTCCAGCTAGTACATTGCCTAGTTGTCGTTGATTCAACACTGTCATATTTATCCTTACAATCTCTTTTCTAACATGTAGGGAACCGATGGATCATCGGTTTTTGGTGCTGGTGTTGGTGGTTCCACTCCTGCTTCACAGAGCCCACTCACTCCGGTCTGGCGAAGTGGTGCTGATCTTGGCGGTGCTAGCGGCGATGATCCTAGTCTTAGCTAAATGATGATGGTTTCCATGTTTTGCTATGCTTTCCATGTTCCATAATTCATCCTAGTGTTCTTTAGATGACGATGCTGATGTCGATGTGTCATACTTATGTTCATGAAGTTTCGACGATGATGATCTTTAGATGATGATCATGTTGATGATCATGTTGATGATCTTTAGATGATGATGATCATGATGATGATGATGATGCTGATCTCATATTATCTAGATGAGGTTCTTCAGAATGATGGTATTCATGTGTATATACATATTAATTTGTGCTCTGTTGTGAATTTGAATGAAAAATGCAAAAGCAGAAAAGTTTAAAAAAAACAGACAAAAACTATGCCGACAGCCTTGTCGTCGGCATAGCCCCTGCCAGGAGTTCCCAGGTGCTGACACTTGGCGCTGTAAGCCCACGGCCTGTCGGCATGGACACCTTCCAGGAGCTCCCAGCGGGCGGCACGTGGGACAGCTATGTCGTTGGCCTGGCCGTCAGCATAGTTTTCCATCTATACCGACGGCCAGCCCTCAGACAGCAGAAGTTCTGACCAAAGGACACGTGGCACTCATGCCAATGGCCTGGCCGTCGGCGTATGAGCGCCACGTGTCCTCTCCTTATTAGGGCCACTTGGTGGCGGCTCCGTTAGTTGCCGCCTGGCATTTTTTGTGTCGACGGCCATTCTATGCCAATGGTTGTACGGATGTCGTCGGCATATGTGGCTATGCCGACGGTCTAACAAGAGTTCGCCGTCGAGATCGACGCCGACGGACCTATGCCGATGGCAGCCGACGGTATACGATGGTCGTCTGCATAGGGGTTTATTCCGGTAGTGACGGTTCTCTGCAATTGTATATCCATCATGCCTGATGTGTCTATGGATTCGAAAAACAGAGCCAGTTGTGTACATTTATTTATTTTTCGAGGAACCCGCGGGAGCATTGCCTTTTTATATAGAAGGAAGAGGCGAAAACTCAATATTTACGAAGATGCACACATTTTGATGGGAACGTGGGTAACCCTAGGAATTAGTCCAACCCGAGCTTAGCCCACACCTAAGGTTGGTACGTCAACACCAAACGCTCTCTCTCTTTGCCTGATATCGTCAAAGGCTAGCATCGCCACCTCATAGTGCATCATGCGGGAACCCATGAAAGTGCGCATGTTTCTCTCCTTCTAAATACTCCACAGGGCGTAGATAAGCCGCCCACTGCGGCGCATGTGGCCCTGCTTCGCCTCCTTTGCAATGACTGCTCATCCACCATCCCGAGACATTACCGGGGTCCGAAAGGAAACCTGAGACTGGTAAGTCCTCATGTGTCCAGGCAGACACGTGATTCCAGATGGCAACCGCGAAAGGTCAATCCTTGCAAAGGTGGCTGTTTCCGGGGCCTGAAGGCAAAGCTGGCATCTCGGGTCATGCGGCCATTCATGAATAGCCAACATATCATCCCTGAGGATTCTGCCGTGAAGTACAAGTCATGCGAAGAACTTGCACTTAGGCTCAGCATGAGCAGACCAGATCTTGTAAGATCGTCATTGGACTTGGGGTGGGAACCATGGAATTGGGTAGCGTACGCGAACGCGGAAGAGTACGCCCCATTTGAAGTCAAGTTCTAGATTATGGAGTCCTCCCGGTCGGGCGATAGGTGCGCATGGCTTATAATAACCAAGCCAAAAGGGCGATGTATTCCCCTAGCAGAGGTAAAGAATGGATCCTTGAGAGCGTGCAAATCCAGTTTTCGCCGCACAGCTCCTGCTGCACCGTCCGATTCTTTCTTGACGCGATCTTGAAGAGCTCTATGGCAAGTGATTTCAGGGGACCCCTATCACTCTAGTTGTCGTGCCAGAACAGCGTCTTGCGCCCATTTTCGATGGTGATGGTGGTGCATGCCCGAAAGAGGTCCATGTCTGACTAGTCGCAGGGGAGTTGTGTTCCCACCCAAGGCCTATCCGGTTCAGTCCACTAGCATGGCCAAAAGTTTTCCCTCAAAATCAAAAAAAAAAATGGCCAAAAGTCGCCACAGCTTTAGGATGCCCTGATGCGAGGCCAACCGAAGAATCTGTTGCAGGGGTCCAAAACCAGGATGAACAGCATTGGCGATAGGGGGTCACCCTGACGCAGCCCACAAGCATGCCTGAAAGGAGGGTCAGGGCTTCCGTTGAGTAGAATCCTGAAGGACAAGGCCAAGGACAAGCATATCCAATCTCTCCAACGCTGGCCGAAGCCCAGACGCTGCAAAACCTCAAGTAGATAGCTCCAGTCGACTGAATCAAAAGCATTTGCGATATCCATTTTGAGGAAAAGGCTTGAAATGTCCTAGCTCAGACTTCTTACATCTGAATCTGATTGAGGAGGATGAAGAAAATTATGAGCGGATGGATTTTATTGAGAGGAGGAAGATTCGTAGGTAGCTTCAGTGGCTGGATGAAATAATTGGTTGGGGTGCCGGTTAGTCCATAATCTACATCACGGTTTTGTCAATCCACATCTGAGCCGGAGGTCCTATAAAGTTGTCCGCTCGTGTCACATGTGGCCTGTGAAACTGTTCAAAAATGAGACTTGGCGCATCTCATCCGTCCAACGCACGCAGAGGGATCAGTCCACACACGGGGATGCAGAAGCCGGCCATCTAACACTGTCCGCATACATTTTAAGCCGGGTTTCAACTAACCGAACAAAATTCATGCAGACACGACAGATTTCTATATAAACCGACAAGAACATTTACATTTCGGACGTATTTTAATTAACAACTATACCGAACTAAGGTAAAACTAGTCTACAGCCATCGCCAGCGGATATCCATCCCCACGACAAGGATAGGCTTAACTAGTCTACGGCCTACAGCGGCGGATCTCCGTGAAGCCGGCTTCTTTCTCCGTCGGCAGGGCGCAGTTCCGCCAATGTTGGTGGCGGATAGCGCGGTCGCAGCCGCGGAAGAAGCTGTACGACACGGACTCGTCCACGGCGGCCACGATGCTAGTGCTCCCCCGCGTACCAGCTTGGAGCAACTCACCACCCGACGGCGACCTGGCTTGAAGCGGCGAGTTGCTGAACCATGCACCGACTTGGAGCTGCCTCCTCCGCAAGTTGGCCTGCAACAGCCTGGAGCGGCGAGAGAGGAGCAGAGAGTTGTCTGGCTCGTATTCGGCGGGCTCGGCAAGCCACCCAGCTGGCTTTTATGCCGGAGAACTCCTCTTCCTGCTCGCTGGTTGCCATGGAGAGTGTGGAGAGAATGCTGCAAGGAGATGGGGAGCGAAGGTGTTGTGCGATTTTTGCCCAGCATGAGACATGGTGTGAATCTCAATGGCAGACGACTGGAATGATATACTTTGCTGACAAAGATCCAACGTTGTGGCATAGTAAATGATCAAAATCACCTATTTCAATCAATTCAATTCTAAGAAAATGGCATTCAATCCATATGAATTCATAAATTTCAATACCTTCAGTAAAAATCCATTTCATATGATCTGTGATCCCCAATTATATTTTATAACTGGCTCAACACAAGCACACATGCACACACAACAACTCTGGCGGTGCGTCGCAGCAGCTAACTAATGTCAATAAACCAGCAGCAGCAGTCCTACGACGTCCCCTCTTCACTGAATACAAGGATTAATTCAGTGGACATAAGCATCTCAGTCCTTAAACCAGCAGCAGCTTCAATAGTTGATGAAGCTGGTCCTCCGCGTTCTCATCTCCTACACTGAATTGAATTATTCCTGAAACATAAACATCTATTGGCAACTAAGACAAGCCCACAATTTAGTTTTATGTATGAATAAAAATGCTTATTGTCCAACAACAAATAAAGCACATTATTGACCTTCAAATTAACAATACAAATACTAGTACCTTGATTTGATATCATTTGTTGCACAACCCCCACACCAAACCAGTGTTACCATCCAGATTGTTAGGCTGCTACTGATAATGTCAACCATAGAGCACCACAGGCCTTATCAGATGTCTTGGTGACTCTCAACAGGAAAAAAAAACTGATAATGTCACTGCTCCCTTACATGTTGTACTCTTCCTCCTCACATAACTTATGCTATGCCTTTCAACACTAACTAAGTAATTGAATATTGCAAAATAAATATCCTACAGAACAAGGCACATCAAATAATTAAGTGCACCATATGGCCAATGCGTACTATGATATAGGATTATGCCTCCCTTTATCTTAACATGCATTTCATCTGGTGGTATAACGCAAAAATGAACCCAATAGTGCAGTACAAAAATTATGACAAAATAAAGATGCAAATGTAGGAATGTCTAAAACTGACATCATTGGACTAAATAGAGAATCTAAAAGAGTTAAACTATCATTTATACATCTAACACAATTAGAACAAAGAGTCGTCATATTCATTCTATTGACTACAGTCATCTTGCCAATAGACACTCATTGAAAACATTTTTAATAATAACTCATTCTTTAAAATTAACTATATCCTGATTTTAGCAACAACAAAAAAAACACCCCACTCATACATAATATAGATATAATTAACAAAACAATAAGGTCATTCCTCCTCACATAACTTAAGTTATGTCTCACAAACACTATAAAGAAGTGAATATTCATTATGTTTCCTGGAGAAACAAAAGGCATCATTATATAAACATACCACAATCATGATTAAAAAAACAAAATAATCATAAAACAGATAAAATCACACTTTTTGGCTAGTGCACCCTATGATAGTATTATATGGCTGCCTATATATATTTCTTAAGCATAAATTTCATCTAGTGGTAGAACGCAAAATGAACAAAATAGTTAATTACCAATTATTGAATAAATATTTCAAATTTATAAATGTTTAAAAAACCTAACATTATTGAAGTAAATAAACAGTATAAAATTGAACTATTATCAATATTTAACATAAGTAAAATAAATAGTCATTATATTCATTTCATTCACTGCAGTTGTCTTTAAAAATAATGAATTATTTAAAAAACATTACAGTAAAATTGTATTAAATTTTGGAAACATCTCACTCATACATATTTCATGTAGGAATAACCAAGCAATGATGGCATAACCACACATGTCCATACAGATCTAACTTCATTAGATAATAATAAACATGGAGCATCACAAGCTTATCAAACATTTTGGAACTCTCACAAAAAAATTGCCTGATACATCATGTTAATATTCTCGTAAACTGTATTTTTTTTAAAATAATGAATCATTTAAAAAACATTATAATAATTTTTATTAAATTTTGTAAACACCTCACTCAAACATATTTTATGTACGAATAATCAAGTAATGATGGCATAACCACACAAGTCTACACAAATCTAACTTCATTAGATAATAAAAACAATGGAGCATTACAAGCTTATCAAACATTTGGGAACTCCCTCACAAAAAAGCTTGCCTGATACATCATGTCAATGTTCACGTAAACTGTAATCTTCCTCCTCAGGTTACTTAGATTATATCTCCAATCCTCAAATAACTTAAATTATATCTCCAAAACACAGTAAAGTAATTGAATATTGCATTCCTTTTTTTTCCTGGAAAAACAACAAGGCATCAATAACATGAGACTTACCAATCATGATAAAAACCAACATAAAATATATAGTACACAACAAGCATAAAGAAATAAATCGACACTCTTTGGTCAATGTGCACTATGATAGTATCGTGCTATTAAGCTTCATGCACTACACAACGCAACCAAAAGTACAAACTGATGAAAAAGGCTAGACAATCCACATATACACTTCAACACCCCCTCTCACGTGTAACGCGGTAAGCGAACACGTGAATCGACTTGAAGGTATGGCTTAACGAGGCCTATATGTAAACACAAAGATGGGCAGCAGCAATTTTTGAATAAATTATGAAAGCCAGGACTTGAACTCAAAACCTTGGGCTCTAATATCATGTTAATCTTCATAACTAGCCAACGCAACCAATAGTCCAAACTGGTGGAAAGGGCTAGACAATCTCGAAAATCAATTCGGCTCCCGGGTGCATTTGCACCCGGGGCCATTTTTTATTATTTTTTCAAATGTCGAAAAAATTGGAAAAAAAAATTGTCATCTTTGTCACATACAAATGCTACCCACAAAACTTGAGACAAAAATGTTAATCTCCCGGGTGCAAATGCACCCGGGGCCATTTTTTTTTTTTCAAATGTCAAAAAAAATAAAAAAAAATTGTTATCTTTGTCACATACAAATGCGACCCGCAAAACTTGAGACAAAAATGTTAATCATTTTGGCTTGTGCAAAAAAGAAAAACAAATCAAAGACCAAATGTCACCCAAAATTTGTTTTTTTCACCGACGAAACACCGCTGCTCCGTTCCGCGTGAATTTTGTCAAGCATGTTTGCGACACCAACATGATCATCTACAATTTTTTTCAGAATTTTATGAAGACATTTAATTTGTTTTTTCGGGGTACTGTTCATCCAGGTGCAAATGCACCCGGGAGCCAAAACGCCTCCCCACATATACACTTGAACATATGCATCCCTTTGTTGTTTTTTCTTAAGCATGCATGTCATATGACACTGTAACGCAAAATGAACCCAATAGTGAACTATCAC
Source organism: Triticum timopheevii (assembly GCA_963921465.1). Lineage (NCBI taxonomy): Eukaryota > Viridiplantae > Streptophyta > Magnoliopsida > Poales > Poaceae > Triticum > Triticum timopheevii. Next base: position 2,561,698 of record OY997266.1, on the reverse strand, counting down.
AAAATTCACTAGATTAGGATGCAAATTTAGAAATATCTACTGAGCGTCATTTTTTGTCTCTATCCCCATAGAACTAAATAAAGAATCTACAAATTGACCTATTATTTTAAAATTTAATATTCTCTACCGGCATAACAAAATATTCTCATGTTCATTTCACTATAGACACCTCAAAAGAAATTAAACAACATGCTAATCCTATGGATCAATGCAAACAACTTTTAATACTAACAATTTATTCGTTGGTATCTAACTACTGCATGATACTAGTAAAATTTTGAAAGCACTCTCTTGTATGTAGTCTATGTACAATAACACAATTAACAAGGCAAAACCACACAACCATGCCCTCATGCGTAGTATATGTAGACCAAACCAGGCAACAAGGCAAAACCACATAACCACACGAGTTAACATCACAGGATAATAATAACGACATAGCTTAGTAGGCCAACCATCTCACAACTAAAACAACATTAACATCAAGCCATATATCTAACGGCAAACACTCATAGTTACTAAATATATTAAGTAATTGTAGTCTAGCAAATTTAATCATCATATATTGCAACACAATAAAGGATAAGCAAACGACTTACGAAAGTACACTCTAAGATCAATGCGCACTGTGCTAAGATTATGACTTGTTGCGTTACCAAAAAAAAATTATGACTTGTGATACTAACTTTACCATCTAGTTGTAGGGGTTCAAATTGGTGATACCCTCGGGGTACCCTCCAATCCTCTTTAGTTGAATCAAATGTATTATTTATTTAAATCGCATCACTTTCTGAAAACTAGTTCGTTTGTAGAACTAAAAAAAGTTCAGAGGTATATGAAACAGGACCAACTAGTCATCATATTCATTTCACCGCATGCAACTTGCTAATAGATTAGGCAACATTGTACATACTACAGAACCATGCAACTAACTTTTAACACTAACTATTCATATTTCGATGATCATCCACTTCATGTTATTAGTAAAACATTGAAAAACACCTTACATAAAAAAAAAACAGCACACAAGTCAACATCACATCACCAGGCCTAACTTGGTAGCACAACCATCTTACAACTAAAATAGCATTAACACTAAGGCATATATCTAATGGTGGTCATCTATATATGTACCAAATTCAAAGTAATTATACTCTAGTAGTTTTAATCATCAAACTGACTTTCCAAAAGGATGGACAAGCAAACTGACTTTCCAAAATACACTATGGTCAATGCGCACTCTGATAAGATTATGACTCCTAAGCCTAAAATACATTACCATCTCTTTGTTATCTTTTATAAGATAGCATACAATGCAAGTTGCTTCTCGTGGTGCTCATAAAATAGACCAGTTTTCACTTGAACATTAGTGCTTATTTGTGAAAGGCATATGTCTAATTAGGCACCCCCGCCATAGATATAAGCACGAGTGCTTACAAAACACTTGATTCATTTTACTAAGCACTTCATTTTACTCTGTTGTACATGGTCTAATTCATTTATCCAGGAGTACAAAGAGAACCGAATAATAAACTATCACCATCCTTTTTACTAAATGAAGATACAAACTTAGAAGTATGCAACAAAGGCTACACAAATTTTATATATTATTCTTTGTCCACAAGGAAACTAAATATAGAATGTGAAAGTTTGATCCATTATTTTTAAATCCAAGACTCGCGAGAACAACACAGCAGTCATTATTATATCATTCACTATAAGAAACTCGCCCATAAACTGGACGACATCCTACTTCCTAAAGATGTATGCAAAAGATCCAAATACAAATGATTCATTATTTTGGCGATCATGTTTTAGCATGATACCAGTTTTTCTAAACACATCCTCTATGCACACTAGACTGTACAATCCACTAAGCAACGAGGACAAATCCTCACAAGCCACGCATATTAACATCACAAGATAAAAATAATAACACCAAAAGTGCAGGTTGTACCTTAGTAGCCCAATAATTGCACAACTAAAACATGCATAAACATCAACCATGCATCGAACAATAATTATTTATATAATAAAGAGGAAATGCATCATATAGTTACGATCTATCAGTTTTAATCATCATATACCACAACCGAGTAATTATAATTTAGCAGTTTTAATCATCACATGTCACGGCGTAGAAAAAAGATAAGCGAACAACTTCCCAGTTTTGCTCGCCTCAGTCATCACAAGTCATATTGAAGTTACCAAACTTGCAATAATTAACATCAAACATGAACCATAAGCAAACTGCCGGCGAATGGATGTAGCACTTTGATCCTAGATCCCCTCGACATGTCTGCTAATGTAAAAAAAAAACAGTAAAAAGGTCAATTGTGAGCAAACATATGCATATAAAAAAAACATCAACCAAAGTATATATCAATAAACACCAACCCGAATATATACATATTGACTAAATTCAATAATTTAAACATGATAAAATTCAAGAACAAGAATAAAATGCCCATCTACTCTCTGATTTCACAAAATCGTTCAAATCTAAGGAATATTTCAGAAACATGTGATAAATTTGGCATGTATACTCTCCTTTCAAGTCTTCCTTTTACAAATAAATCTATAAATCCAATATAAATTGAGCATGGCCTCTTTGATAGCAAACTACAATTATTTGACACACACATGCATGAATATTTGAAAGAGGACATTACCAAACTTTAAGGGCTCAAGAATTCTTGTGCCCACTAGAATGCTATACCTGGCTTACTCCGTCGATGGAACGAAGTGGCGGAACGAGAAAAACTGACGGACATTAGCTGGTGCTTCAGCCAGAACAGTTTGGATCCTTGACATGCGTTCGACAGCCTCTTCAACTTGCAGAACTGAACTACGAGCCTTGCCCAAACTCTGATCCATATTCAGATGAAAGTCTTTGGGATCGGTGGGGAGATCCCGAAAGACTAGGTACATATACCCGGCTCCTCTTGTGATATTGAAGAGCAGCTCGTCTAGTTCAGCTGATAGCAGGATGATAAGCTCGGCCAACTCATCCCTTGGACCAGCAAAGAGTGACTGAAGCAATAGAGTGTCGGGATGAGCGGCAATGAGATGGTTGATAGCAGTTGATACCTTCTTGAGAGGCCTGGTACTGGAGGATGGCTCGAAGCTTGCCTGGATCTTCTGCTTGATGTCTGTGATGCACCAGCTGATGAATACCTTCAGAGAAGGCCTGAGATCTAGGCCATCTTTGGTAACCATAGGGCTCTTGCCGTGGAAGAAGTCTTCTGCCCTTTGGCCAACTGAGGTGATACTGTTGAAGATGCCGGTGGTCACCAGCCTTCCTATTGCAAGATTAATGCTCATATCCTTCGCGGTTGACAGGAGATACAGCCACGGGACGCCCTCCTTTCCGTCGAGCCACGGCAGGCCGCCCCCGCCCCCCGCCGCGCCCACGCCGCCAGCCGCGCCACCAGCCGGCCCCCCGCCACCAGCCGCAGCAGCGCCCGGCCCTCCGCCACGCGCCGCGCCACCGCGACCAGCCGCGCCGTCGCCCAAGCCACCAGCCACAGCGGCGCCCGGCCCTCCACCACGCGCCGCGCCCCCGCGACCAGCCGCGCCGTCGCCCGATCCCCCGCCGCCGGCCGCGCCATCTTCGGCCGTCACTCGCCGCGCCATCGCACCTGCGCCGTCGCCACCCGCCGCCACCATTTATTTTCCTCTCGCCTCTCCCTTTTTTTTTTCTTTTTTTTGAGGGATTTCTCGGGATATAGAAAGAGAAGGAGAGATACGGAGGGGGGGAGGCAGGTTACTTAACCCTAGCCGCATCCCACATCGGCTGGTGGGCTGGATCGGGCCACTGGTCCACCTGGGAGGAAATCTAATGAGCCCAATACAAGCAAATACCCCTAAATAAAATACAAATCTCTTCTAAAAAAATACAAAGCTAGACTTCCATTCGGTCCCTAAAAATACAAAACTAAACTTCCATTTACCCATTCATAATAAACATTCGTTTGAAAACTTGTACTGTACGTGTTTAACGCAAAGAAATACAGGTACGCTAATTAAGGGGGGCGGCCCAGCTGCGCGCGAGAATACAACCTTCTTTTTCTATTTTCTTACATGTTCTGTTCCATTTTTTGCTTTATTATTTTTACTTTTTTATACTTTAAAATATCCTAAACATATATATTGCAAAAAATACTTTATGAAAATATTTTAAAAATGTTGACCAAACATTTGAAGGATGTTAAATGTTTATAGAGAAAATGTTTATCAGATATACAAAAAATGTATAAAAAATGTTAATCAAGCATTTAAAAACAATTGAACAAGTATCTGAAAACTTTTAAATGTTTATATAGGAAAACTGTTGATCATGTATTCAAAAAATGTTAATCAAGCATTTAAAAACAATTGAACAAGTATCTGAAAACTTTTAAATGTTTATATAGGAAAACTGTTGATCATGTATTAAAAATGATGAATTTTTTTGATCATGCGTATAAAAAATTAATCAAGCATTTAAAAATTATTGAACAAGTATATGAAAAATGTTAATCAAGCATTTGGAAATTGTTAAATGTGTATAGAAAAATATTGACCATGCATTAAAAAATGTATATAGCATGTTAATCAAGAACTTGGAAAATATTAATCATGCATTTACAAAATAAACAAAGAAAAAAGGATAGAAAGGAAAAAATGCATTGAAAACCGAGAAAGAAACAAAGAAAACCATAGCAAAACATAGAAAAAGGAAAGGAAAAGAAAAAACCAATGGGAATCATGAAAAGAAGTAAATAAAACCAAAGAAAAAGAAAGGAAATAAAAAATCAGTGAAAATGGAAAAAAGAACGAAGAAAAATCATGAAAAAAACATAAACAAGAAAACCAGGAAAACCCTATGGAAAATCGGCTCTGCTCCCTTAAGTAGGTCGCGTCGTATAAGAATACACCAACCCGGCGCTAGCTTGTTGGCTCCGTTTTTCATCTACATTTCTATTTCTTTTACAGTCATTATAGGGCGGCTTGAAACTGTAGATGCTTGCAGCGAGATATAGCGCTTGCGAATTAAGGGGTGCCCCCGGGTGGGCTTCCGCGATGGCACTTCATGCACAGCGAGGATCACTCCCTATCCAAGATATGTTGATTGCAAAGAACACAGACATGCGGGAGATTTTCTTCGTTTCCTTTTTGTTTTCCCTTTTCTTTTTTTTTCTGATTTTCCCCTGTTTTTTCCTTTAGCTTAGATTTCTTTTATGTTTCTTGTTTTTTTTTCAATTTTTAGTTGGATCGGAGCACAGGTATGCTTCCTCGCGGGGGCACGGGTTTTTCTTCACTTCCTGCGGGAGCCCAAGCTAGTGCACTTGGAGCATGGTGTACTTCCTCGCAAGAGCACAATTATACCTCATCCTTGAATCACCTACTCTTTTGCATTTATTTAAAATGGCAAATGATTTTTGCTATACATGAACTTGACATGTAAATACAATGTAATATTTTAAAGCTACTAACAAGATTTGAGGTCAGTTGGAAATGTTTAACTATTTATTTAAATTGAAATGACTCAATTTAATGTTGCTGGTTCTATTTCAATTATGTTAATGGCATTTTAATAATTCAAATGGTGTTGGTTTCTTCATGATAAATACTTATTGAATATTTTCAACACCACCTACTTTTTTATTTTAATGTTTGAAGAAATAATAATTTGACTTGCAATTTGAAATTGGAATTTGAATTGAATTAAAAAAAGTTGGATTATTTCTTAGTTGTTTTTTTATAATTATGATGACTTGGCATGATCAATTAGCATAACTAAGGTTTAGTAAGCTGGGGATGTCACATTGTAACGACCCGACCCAAATGGATCGAAGTCTCTGTGCTTAAGTGTCATCCCTGGATCGGTATGCTGACACACACAGTACTCGAGGAATTATAACAGAGTTCAATCACACACTTTATTACATCAAGGTCCTCAAAAGTGTATTTATTACAATAACATGGCCAAAGGCCATCTAAATAAAAAAACCGCGGAAGCATCGAAGGTAAATGAGTCCATCCAACTTCATGGCAAACTGAATGCAGAACAACGACATATCACACCTTAATCCTCGTTGAAAAAAGTCTGCAACATGAGCCATTGCAACCGTGTTTGTTGATGTTTAGTGGCTCTAATATGCATGATTGTTAATTTAACCAAGAGCCCATATTACCTTGTCTTCTCCCTTGAATTGAATGCTTGCACATTCCTGCTTAGTCCAATGCACGTACACTATTATTATTAAACACATCGTTCGGTCGTGCAAGTGAAAGGCAATAATGACGATATATGATGGACTGATTGAGATGAGAGAAGCTGGTATGAACTCGACCTTTCTTGTTTTTGTAAATATGATTAGTTCATCGTTCCTGATTTAGCCTAATATGAATAAACATATTTGCAATGACAATTAGAGATTATAGTTGTTTATGCCATGCTTAATTAGCTAGGAGCTTATAATGGTTTACCTTGCGTGCCAACATGCTATTAAAATGGTTGTGATGTGGTATGATAGGGTGGTATCCTCCTTTGAATGAACTGAGTGACTCGACTTGGCACATGTTCATGCATGTAATTGAAACAAAATCAACATAGCCTTCACGATATTTATGTTCATGGTGGATTATATCCTACTCGTGCTTGCACTCGGTGTTGATTAATTTTAATGCATGTTCATGACTGTTGTCGCTCTCTCAGTTGGTCGCTTCCCCATCTTTTTTCTAGCCTTCACCTGTACTAAGCGGGAATACTGCTTGTGCATCCAAACTCCATAAACCCCAAAGTTATTCCATATGAGTCCACCATACCTTCCTATTGCGGTATCTACCTGCTGTTCCAAGTAATTTGTATGTGCCAAACTCCAAACCTTCAAATGAAATTGTGTTTTGTATGCTCGAGCAGCTCATGTATCAACTAGGGTTGTCTGTATCTTCCATGTTAGGCGGGTTATCCTCAAGAGGAGTGGACTCCGCTCCTCATTCACGAGAAAATGGCTGGCCATCGGGATGCCCAGTCCCATGCTCAAATCAAATCAAAATAATTAAACAAAACTCCCCCAGGATTGTTGCTAGTTGGAGTCACCCGTTGTTTCGGGCAAGCCATGGATTGATGCTTGTTGGTGATGGGGGAGTATAAACTTTATCATTATGTTTGCGAACCGCCTATAATGTGTGTAGCATGGAAGATATCGAGATCTCATAGTTGTTATGTTGACAGTGAAAGTATATCGCTCAAAATATTATTCATCTCTATTTCAAAATCGAGCTCTGGCACCTCTACAAATCCCTGCTTCCCTCTGCGAAGGGCCTATCTATTTACTTTTATGTTGAGTCATCACCCTTTATTAAAAAGCACCCGCTGGAGAGCACCGCTATCATTTGCATGCATTACTATTAGTTTATATTGGGTATGACTATGACTGGATCTCTTTTACCATGGATTACAATGTTTAGTCAGTCCTTGATCTTTAAAGGTGCTCTGCATTTATGTTTTGCGGTCTCAGAAAGGGCTAGCGAGATACCATCTTGTTATATCATATTATGATTGTTTTGAAAAAGCGTTGTCATCCGAGTTTTATTATTATTGCCCGCTAGTTGATTATGGTATTGATATGAGTAAACATGAGACCTAGGTGTTATTGCGAATATGGTTAGTCATAATCTTTGCTGAAAACTTGAATGCTGGCTTTACATATTTACAACAACAAGAGCAAACAAAGTTTCTAAAAGTTTTTCTTTATCACTTTCAGTTTATCAACTGAATTGCTTGAGGACAAGCAAAGGTTTAAGCTTGGGGGAGTTGATACGTCTCCGTCGTATCTACTTTTCCAAACACTTTTGCCCTTGTTTTGGACTCTAACTTGCATGATTTGAAAGGAACTAACCTGAACTGACGTTGTTTTCAGCAGAACTGCGATGGTGTTATTTTTGTGCAGAAATAAAAGTTCTCGGAATGACCTGAAAATCCACGGAGCAACTTTTCAGAATTAATAAAAAAATATTGGCGAAAGAATCAGCGTCAAGGGGCCCACACCCTGTCCACGAGGGTGGGGGCGCGCCCCCTCCCCTAGGGCACGCCCCCTCCCCTAGGGCGCGCCCCCTGCCTCGTGGCCCCCCTGGACATCCATCGACCTCAACTCCAACTCCATATATTTTCTTTCGTGAAGAAAAAAATCGGAGAGAATGTTTCATCGTCTTTTACGATACGGAGCCGCCGCCAAGCCCTAATCTCTCTCGAGAGGGCTGATCTGGAGTCCGTTCGGGGCTTCGGGGAGGGGGATTCGTCGTCGTCATCATCATCAACCATCCTCCATCACCAATTTCATGATGCTCACCACCATGTGTGAGTAATTTCATCATAGGCTTGCTGGACGGTGATGGGTTGGATGAGATTTACCATGTAATCAAGTTAGTTTTGTTAGGGTTTGATCCCTAGTATCCACTATGTTATGAGATTGATGTTGCTATGACTTTGCTATGATTAATGCTTGTCACTAGGGCCCGAGTGCCATGATTTCAGATCTGAACCTATTATGTTTTCCTGAATATATGTGAGTTCTTGATCCTATCTTGCAAGTCTATAGTCACCTATTATGTGTTATGATCTGACAACCCCGAAGTGACAATAATCGGGATACTTCTCGGTGATGACCGTAGTTTGAGGAGTTCATGTATTCACTATGTGCTAATGCTTTGGTCTGGTACTCTATTGAAAGGAGGCCTTAATATCCCTTAGTTTCCACTAGGACCCCACTGCCACGGGAGGGTAGGACAAAAGATGTCATTTAAGTTCTTTTCCATAACCACGTATGACTATATCCGGAATACATGCCTACATTACATTGATGAATTGGAGCTAGTTCTGTGTCACCCTATGTTATAACTATTACATGAGGAATCGCATCCGACATAATTATCCATCACTGATCCAATGCCTACGAGCTTTTCACATATTGTGCTTTGCTTATTTACTTTACCATTGCTACTGTTACAATTACTACAAAACTGCTACAGTTACTTTTACTACCATTACCGTTACTTCCATACTACTTTGCTACTAAATACTTTGCTGCAGATACTAAGTTATCTAGGTGTAGTTGAATTGACAACTCAACTGGTAATACTTGAGAATATTCTTTGGCTCCCCTTGTGTCGAATCAATAAATTTGGGTTGAATACTCTACCCTCGAAAACTGTTGCGATCCCCTATACTTGTGGGTTATCACACAACTTTTGCCGGTGCATTACACCCACCATATACCTTCCTCAAAACAGCCACCATACCTACCTATTATGGCATTTCCATAGCCATTCAGAGATATATTGCCATGCAACTTCCATCGTCATCATATACATGACTTGAACGTTCATTGTCATATTGCTTTGCATGATCGTAAGATAGCTAGCATGATATTTTCATGGCTTGTCCGTTTTTTGATATCTTTGCTATGCTAGATCATTGCACATCATGGTACATGTCAGGACCCCGACTCAATGCCACATCGATCTAGCATGTAACACTTCATATCACTTTGCGGCCTCACGCACGGTATCCCCACGGGTGTCGCCTTACCTTTGCCCGGGACCATTTGCACCTTTTGGCACACATATATGATAGTGTCGCTAGCATCCATATGATAAGGAGCCCGGGCTGACATGGCTAGTCGTAAACCCAACGTGGCACAAACTTACAGGGACAGGCATCCATGACCCAGCATCGAACGTGTCGGTCATCAGCGAGTGAATCCAGGCTGTAGCACTGGGCTAACAGGACTCCGGTGAACCGGGCTGTAGCGGGCTAACAGGACTCCGGTATTCATCGCGTGACATTTCCCCGAAGGGACAGACACAGGAACGAAGAAGAACACATGCCGGCCAGCCTAAGTGTTCCGGAGCAGTAGCAAGCTACCAGGGCTGAGTGGAAGCACTAGGAGACATTTCCCGGTAAGAGAGGCTACTAAGGATAAACAACTAGATAGTCAGATCCCACACATAGCAATACACATTACACGTACGCATAACATGCAAGTATGTGCTGTACAACATGGCATCACAACATAACTCAACAACTCATATAGATAAAGGCTCAGAAGAGCCATCATAGCATTTATTACAAGCAGGGGTCGCATGACCCAACATTCAGAGCAAACAAGCAACAAGCGGAAGCATTACATGTCTGGGTACAGACATCTACAAATGAAAAAGGCTGAAGAGCCTAACTATCTACAACATCCGATCAAGATCGTAGCTGAGGTACAAGCTACTCGTCGAAGTCCACGAGAACACTAGTAAGACCGAAGTCTCTGCTGCAAAAACGTAAATAAAGCAACATGAGTACAAAGGTACTCAGCAAGACTTACATCAGATCCTATCATACATGCATTTGTATCAAGAAGGTAATGTGGGGTTTAGTTGCAGCAAGCCAGCTTTGACTCTGTGGCTATCCTGTTCTACGACTACCAGAACTTCTTTGAGGTGATATGGCGCACACGAGTCCACTAATCACCACACAATACACTACTATGGATTCATCCCCGTCTCCCTACGACAAGGCCATCCATAGCACTCACACTTGTCTTGAGCATTTTAGAGTATCCACTTCAAGTTTTCAATGTACCATGTAAGCATCCAAGAAGTCCATAACCGCGGACCCGGCTATTCGAATAGATCATGTTAACCCTGCAGGGGTGTACTTCTTCACACACGCTCTCGCCACTTACCGCCATGTACATGTCATGTATCTCGGCAACCTTCAAGCGGAAGTCTGGCGAGGGTGTCGGCCACGACCTGACTAACCACACAAGACTCTAGCCTAGGTTTATCGCCTATTCGGGTTCCATCCGCAAGGAGATCCGGCCGGGGTGTCGCTCACGGCCCCAAACGATGTGTGTAGGGTTCCCGAGCCCACCATCCGGGTGCCACTCGGTACACCAGGCCACGTGTGCCTAGTCTGTCCCAAGCCCACCCTGCCGGGTGCCACTTGGTAGAAAAATAGCACTACCTACAAACACCAGAAACTAGTTGCGACTCTTGGACAAAGACCAAGTTGGTTAATAAGTCGAGAGAGTCAATTAAGGATCCCAATGTGTGGTAGTATCGAGTCATTGGACAACATACATAGAACTCGGTGCTTAAGGACGGTTCCAGTGAGACAACCCACCATGTACTCCTACATGGCCTCTCACCGCTACCTTTACCAAATCGTGTTCACACACTTCACTCTCAGCATCAGAACATATCGTAACACTTCAATTCATTCCCAATGAATCAGACCTGACACAACTCTAAGCAATAGCAGGCATAGAATGGTAGGAACACAACATGGCTCAATCAACTCCTACACATGCTAGTGGGTTTCAACTATTTACTGTGGCAATGACAGGTCATGCAAAGGAATGGGTTCAACTACCGCAGCACAAAGTAGCAGATGAATCGTTGTTGTCCTAATGCAATAACTGAGAGCAGGAGCGAGAGAGTAGGATTGTATCGGAATGAACAAGGGGTTTGCTTGCCTGGTAGATCAACAGACGGGGCACTGCTCCTCAGACAGGTACTCTAGAACACTCTCCGGAGCAGGACCTATCGAGAAGGAACGGTGCCAACAATCAATACACAAACATATGCAACAATATGATGCATGAACATGGCATGTAGATGTGATGTTGGTTGAGCTAATGCAACTAGTATTCAAGTAGAATGAAGCCCATTTGAACCAAAGGTTCAAATGCAACTCCAAATTAAGCTCTTATATATGCCGTTTATATGATTTCACTTATACAGTAGGTATAAGTTGGTTTTTCATGCATGAAACTAGTGCAGATGGAAAGATTGCATTTTTCTGATAATTTTTCATATATAAATTATTTCAATCTGAGCTACGGTTGAATTTCTATGATTTTTTGAAGTTTGAATCATTTTCTGGAATTTCCTGATTAATATTAAATCCAGAAAATGAATAACTGCGTCAGCCTGACGTCAGCGTGACGTCAGCGAGTCAACGGGTCGGTCTAGGTCAAACCTGACCAATGGGACCCATATGTCAGTGTCTAACCTAACTAATCTAGTTTAGTTAGTACTAACTTAACTTAATTAGCCGGGGGGGTTATTAGCAATAACCTAAACAGGGTTAGACCGGCGGGGTCAAAGCGGTCAAACCCGCCGGTGTTTAGCCGCCAGCGAGGCCGAACGCGATGGAGGGGCTCGGGACCGCGTCTCCGGCGACCAAAAGGGCCGCGGAGACCATCTGCGAGGAGCCCAGGCTCGCGCGCATCCAATGGGACACGCGGGAGACTGTGGGGGTGCCGGAGCTCGCCGGAGCAGAGCTCGCGGCGGCGGCCGGAGTTCGGCTTCGAGCGGGAGCGGGCTGCAGGGCGCTGGGTGGCCACTCGAGGGGCTCTGTGGCACCCTTGTGGCACCAGGAGCGCGATGGGGTGCTCGGTTTGGGCGGAGGCGGGCCGAGACGACGACGGCAACATGGACGGCGGCGAGGCGCTACGGCCATGGCGGGGAACGATGCTACAGCGCGCGAGCGACTAAGTGGAGAGGGGGAACGGTGGCGGAGCTCACCGCGGACTCGACGGGCTTTATGGCGAGCTCGGGGACGCACTGGAGATGGCGGGGCAGCGATGGGGATCCACGACGGTCCGAGGCGAAGATGGCGTCGGCGACGGCTCCACGGGGCGCTCCGGCTTGTGTGGCTCGGCGGAGAGCTTCAGAGCGAGGAGGCGGAGCTCCTACGCGTGTCAGAGAGGCGAGGGGGAGGCGGTGGCTACGGCAACGGCGTGCGGCGGTGACGGCAGCGTTCGGGCACGGTGGGGGAAACGGCGAGGGAGAGAGCAGGGGAAGAGTGAGCGGGGCGTGGGGTGGCCCGTGGCGTCGCGCGGGGCATCCAGAACGACGAGAGGGAGGACAGGCAGGCAGGGAGGCAGGAGGTGGCGCGGCGCGGCGGTGCGCGCGCGTCGGGCACGCGCACGTCCTCCTGTCGGGGAGGAAGACGACAGAGGAGGGGGTGCCAGGTGGGCTGGGCCAGCTGCTGGGCTGCGCGGTGCTGGGCCAGCACAGGAGCTGGGCCGCAGGTAGGTCCAGGTAAGGTTTTTCCCCTTTTATTTCTTTTTCTATTTTTCTGACATTTGTTTGGTTTAAATAAAATACTAAACCATTTTATTTTCTTATGCCAATTTTTGTAGGGGCTAGTGGCATTATTCCAGAGCTCCTCAACAACTGGCATAATTTTTGGACATATACTAAATATATAACTAATATATATCCAATGCAAATATTTATGCATTAATTCCAAATGGCCAAAATAAATACTTGTGAGCTCCTAAAAATATTGGTTTGATTTTTATCTCTGTCCAATATTTTCAGAGAGCAACATGAGCATTTTCTTGGACCCTTTTGGAGCAATTTTTATTTGGGTCATTTCTAGAAATGATTCTGAGGGTTTCACAAATCCTCATTTCAAATTTAAATGAAATTTAAACATGATGCACAATTGACTAACTAGCCTTGAGCATACCAGAACTAGGGATGTGACAACTCGCCCCACTTGAAAAAATCTCATCCCGAGATTCAGGGGTCGACGGAAAGAAAGCGGGGTACTCCAGTCGAAGACGATCTTCTCGCTCCCAAGTAGCTTCTCTCTCGGAATGATGAGACCACTGAACCTTGAGAAACTTGATGTTATGACGTCGAGTGACACGCTCTGCTTGATCAAGAATGCGAATCGGGTACTCTCGGTATGTGAGGTTATCTTGGAGATCAAGCGTTTCGTGGTCCACTCCGCGGATAGGATCCGAGAAGCAACGCCTGAGTTGAGAGACGTGGAAGACATCATGAACTCGAGAAAGATGTGGGGGTAGTTCCAACTGGTAGGCAACCTCTCCTCGTTTAGCGAGAATGTGAAAAGGACCAATGTAACGAGGAGCCAACTTGCCCTTGATACCGAATCGATGGGTACCCTTCAAAGGAGTAACCCGAAGGTAAGCTTTGTCGCCAACTTCATAAGTCATATCCTTATGATGACGATCATACTGGCTCTTTTGACGAGACTGGGCTGTTTTCAAATTCTCACGAATGATGCGAACTTGCTCTTCTGCCTCCTGGATCATGTCCGGTCCAAAGAATTGTCTTTCACCGGTTTCTGACCAGTTCAAAGGTGTTCGACATCTTTGTCCATAGAGAATCTCAAAAGGAGCTTTCTTGAGACTGGATTGATAGCTATTGTTATAAGCAAACTCGGCGAAAGGAAGACATTTCTCCCAATCCATACCGAATGAGATAACGCAAGCTCTGATCATGTCTTCGAGAATTTGGTTGACCCTTTCCACCTGACCACTCGACTGAGGGTGGAAAGCGGTACTGAAGGAAAGATGGGTTCCCATGGCAGTTTGGAAACTCTCCCAGAAATGAGAAGTGAAAAGACTGCCACGGTCTGAATTGATCTCTAGTGCAACACCATGAAGTGATACTATTCGAGAAATATATAAGTCAGCTAGCTGACTAGCAGTGATACTCTCTGGAACAGGTAGGAAGTGTGCCACTTTGGAGAGACGATCAACGACTACGAAGATAGCATTATTCCCTCTCTTGGTCCTGGGAAAGCCGGTGATGAAGTCCATACCAACTTTATCCCATTTCCATTTAGGAATAGCTAAAGGTTGAAGGGTGCCAGCAGGTCTTTGATGCTCTGCCTTAACGTGACGACAAACATCACAATTAGCAACGAAGTCGGCGATTTCTCTCTTCATCCTAGTCCACCAGAACCTCTGGCGCAGGTCCTGATACATCTTAGTACTACCAGGATGAATCATGAGAGGAGATTCATGCGCCTCCTTAAGAATCAATTGTCGAAGATGCTGCTTCTTGGGGACCACCAGATGGTTCTCGAAGAAAACAACACCTCGATCATCAACAGAGAAACTACCAGCAGCTCCCTTCTTAACATTATCCTTGATTCGAGAAATACCCGTATCATATTGCTGGCTAGTTATGATCTGATCCTCAAGAGTAGGTTTCACCACCAAGGTAGAAAGGAATCCGTGAGGAGCAATGTGAAGATTAAGCTTACAGAATTCCTCATGGAGAAGTGGTTGGCCCTGCTGCAACATGAGATTGTTGCAATAGGATTTACGGCTTAGAGCATCAGCCATGACATTAGCTTTGCCTGGGGTGTAGGTAATCCCTAGATCATAATCTGAGATCACTTCCAACCAACGTCTTTGCCTAAGGTTCAGATCCGGTTGGGTGAAGATATACTTGAGACTCTGGTGATCGGTGTAGATCTCGCAACGTTTACCAAGAAGGTAGTGTCGCCAGGTCTTGAGTGCATAGACTACGGCTGCAAGCTCTAGATCATGTGTAGGATAATTCTCCTCATGTGGATGCAACTGTCGAGATGCATAGGCAATCACATGACGATCCTGCATAAGAATGCAACCTAGTCCCTGTCGTGAGGCATCGCAGTAGATAACAAAGTCTTTAGTGAAATCCGGTGGCACAAGTATGGGAGCAGAAGTCAGGCGTCTTTTCAGTTCCTGAAAACTGTACTCACACTGTGGGGACCACTCAAACTTTTTATCCTTCTTGAGAAGTTCCGTGAGGGGTTTGGCTACTTTGGAGAAGTTTTCAACAAAGCGGCAACAATAACTGGCTAGACCAAGGAAACTCCTAACTTGTTTGACTGATTCAGGTGGAGTCCAATCAAGAACGGCCTTAACTCTCTCAGGATTGACAGCAATACCCTTACAAAATATCACGTGGCCCAGATAGGTCACTTCTGGCAACCAAAATTCACACTTGGAGAACTTGGCATAAAGGTGATGCTCTCTGAGTTTTTCTAATACAAGTCTAAGATGTTCGGCATGCTCTTCCTCGTTCTTCGAGTAAATAAGGATATCATCGAGGTAAACCACGACGAACTTATCTAAGTACTCTATGAAGATCGAGTTCATCAAGTGGGAGAAAGTGGCTGGGGCGTTGGTTAGACCAAAGGACATGACGGTGTACTCGTACTGACCATAACGAGTGACAAAAGCCGTTTTGGGAATGTCCCCATTTCTGATCTTGATTTGGTGGTAGCCTAACCTCAAATCCATCTTGAAGAAGACTGAGGATCCAGCGAGCTGATCATACAGATCGTTGATCCTGGGAAGCGGATATTTGTTCTTTATCATGACCAAATTAACGGGACGATAATCTACAACCATCCGGTCTGTACCATCCTTCTTCTTGACGAAGAGGACGGGGCAAGCCGAAGGAGAAGAACTAGGACGGATGAAACCCTTTTGCAAGGACTCATCAAGTTGTTTCTTAAGCTCGGCTAGTTCTAAGGGTGCCATTTTGTATGGTCTCCTAGAGATTGGAGCAGTTCCTGGGATAAGATCTATGACGAACTCTACATCTCTATCAGGTGGAACACCTCGCAGTTCCTTTGGAAAGACATCTGGAAAGTCACGGACTACCGGGATATCTTCAAGGTCTGGAAGAGGGCTGGCATTAAGAGAATAGAGCTGACGCTTTGCAACTCTGGTGGAGACAGTAACTATCTTGCCAGATGGGTGTGTAAGCTGAACAGATCTGGTGTAACAATCAATCTTGGCATGATGAGCTGTCATCCAGTCCATACCCAAGATGATGTTAATATCTGAGGACTTGAGGGCTACAAGTGATGCAAGGAATACAAGTCTATCAACAAGGATTTCATTACCATAGCTGATTCTGGTGGTTTGCCATCTAGACCCTGGGGTTTGGATTTCAAGTGGTGTTGGCATATCACAAAATGACATGTCGTGCAAACGAGCATAGCCTTCAGAAATGAAAGAATGAGATGCTCCAGTATCGAACAGAACCGATGCTGGATGACAATTGACAAGGAGTGTACCAAGAACGACATCCGGATCATCATGAGCATCTTTAGCTGAGACGTGATGCACACGTCCACGTTCAGTGGGGGCTGACTTGACACTGATCATCTTGCGTGATGGCTTACCACGGCCAACAGACTTCTCAGGCGGGGGTGGAGCATAACTAGTCGGAGAGCAGTCACGTGCATAGTGTCCTGGCTTCCCGCATGTGAAGCAAGTCCCTGAAGTTGGACGTGGACCCGCACTGACAAGCGGTCTACCAGTAGACCTGGGTGGAACATACGACTGAGCTGGGGGAGGCACCACATAGGATGGCCTCAGTGAATATACGGAAGGAAGAGCTGAGTTCGGAACCCAAATCCGGCGCTTCTGAGAACCAGAACCGGAAGAAGATCCCAAATCACGGGTGTGCTTACGGGACTCCTTGTAAGTGAGCTGAGCTGTCTCTGCATTAATGGCCTTGTTCACAAGAGCTTGGAATGTATCACAATGATGCATGTGGAGATCACGACGCAACTTGGGGTTGAGACCCTTCCGGAACCTAGCCTGCTTCTTGGCGTCCGTGGACACCTCTTCTGTGGCATAGCGGGCGAGGTTCTCGAACTCTCTGCTGTAAGCATCAACAGCCATCTTATTCTGGGTGAAACTATAGAACTCTTATCTCTTGCAATCAAGGAGGGCCTGGGGAATGTGATGCTCGCGAAAAGCCTCAATGAAATCCCTCCAAGTAGGAATCTGGTCAGCTGGAAGCATAGCCTCATAGTTCTGCCACCAAAGACTAGCAGGACCTTCCAGGTGGTATGTGGCATAGGTGACCTCGTCATCTTCAGCTACGTTCGCGGAACGCAGCTTATTAGTGATGCTATGGAGCCAGTCATCTACATCGAGTGGCTCAATAGAATGATGAAAGGTGGGTGGGTGCAAGCGGATGAAGTCATGAATGGTCACAGATCCTTTGAACTGATGTGCGGTGTTCTCCTCGATACGCGCCAACAAGCGGTTAGACTCACGCTTGTTTCTCTCCATCTCTAACATAAACTCTGTCAACGAAGGTTGGTCGGGAGGATCCTCATCCCTACCATCTCCATGGTTCTGGCTACGAGCAACAGAACTTCACTTAACTGATGACATCCTGAGAAATGAAATCAAGGACGGAATCAACATCAACTATAAGCTATAGAATGTAGGGCAAGGAGATTAGTATCTCTTGAACTCCTAGGGCAATTCCGGCAGCATAACGGCAGTAAAATGCTCAGAATGAGACATCCTGCTAAAATGGGGTAGTAACATACTCTACATCACCACTCAAGGTTCTGAGATAGTACTAAACAGGCTACACCAGAAGTACTCGAAACTGGGGTATGACTCTAATCAACCAATCCTATGGAACTACGGAGTAGTAACACGTGATCCTGATAGACGGAAGAGAATCCTAGTTCCTTAACCCCGCAGGAAAGATAGGATGACTCAAATCAGAAGGCCATGAGGTATAAGGAGTAAAAAGAGCCTTACGTTCCTTCCCACAATCAATTCCCCTTACATAACTAGAGAATTTCTAGACTCAACTTCGACCAGTTTGGCTTGGTAATCCTACAGGCAGACAGGCTCTGATACCAAAGCTGTCAGGACCCCGACTCAATGCCACATCAATCTAGCATGTAACACTTCATATCACTTTGCGGCCTCACGCACGGTATCCCCACGGGTGTCGCCTTACCTTTGCCCGGGACCGTTTGCGCCTTTTGGCACACGTATATGATAGTGTCGCTAGCATCCATATGATAAGGAGCCCGGGCTGACATGGCTAGTCGTAAACCCAAAGTGGCACAAACTTACAGGGACAGGCATCCATGACCCAGCATCGAACGTGTCGGTCATCAGCGAGTGAATCCAAGCTGTAGTACTGGGCTAACAGGACTCCGGTGAACCGGGCTGTAGCGGGCTAACAGGACTCCGGTATTCATCGCGTGACATTTCCCCGAAGGGACAGACACAGGAACGAAGAAGGACACATGCCGGCCAGCCTAAGTGTTCCGGAGCAGTAGCAAGCTACCAGGGCTCAGTGGAAGCACTAGGAGACATTTCCCGGTAAGAGAGGCTACTAAGGATAAACAACTAGATAGTCAGATCCCACACATAGCAATACACATTACACGTACGCATAACATGCAAGTATGTGCTGTACAACATGGCATCACAACATAACTCAACAACTCATATAGATAAAGGCTCAGAAGAGCCATCATAGCATTTATTACAAGCAGGGGTCACATGACCCAACATTCAGAGCAAACAAGCAACAAGCGGAAGCATTACATGTCTGGGTACAGACATCTACAAATGAAAAAGGCTGAAGAGCCTGACTATCTACAACATCCGATCAAGATCGTAGCTGAGGTACAAGCTACTCGTCGAAGTCCACGAGAACACTAGTAAGACCGAAGTCTCTGCTGCAAAAACGTAAATAAAGCAACATGAGTACAAAGGTACTCAACAAGACTTACATCAGATCCTATCATACATGCATTTGTATCAAGAAGGTAATGTGGGGTTTAGTTGCAGCAAGCCAGCTTTGACTCTGTGGCTATCCTGTTCTACGACTACCAGAACTTCTTTGAGGTGATATGGCGCACACGAGTCCACTAATCACCACACAATACACTACTATGGATTCATCCCCGTCTCCCTACGAGAAGGCCATCCATAGCACTCACACTTGTCTTGAGCATTTTAGAGTATCCATTTCAAGTTTTCTATGTACCATGTAAGCATCCAAGAAGTCCATAACCGCGGACCCGGCTATTCGAATAGATTATGTTAACCCTGCAGGGGTGTACTTCTTCACACACGCTCTCGCCACTTACCGCCATGTACACGTCACGTATCTCGGCAACCTTCAAGTGGAAGCCTGGCGAGGGTGCCGGCCACGACCTGACTAACCACACAAGACTCTAGCCCAGGTTTATCGCCTATTCGGGTTCCATCCGCAAGGAGATCCGGCCGGGGTGTCGCTCACGGCCCCAAACGATGTGTGCAGGGTTCCCGAGCCCGCCATCCGGGTGCCACTCAGTACACCAGGCCACGTGTGCCTAGTCTGTCCCAAGCCCACCCTGCCGGGTGCCACTTGGTAGAAAAATAGCACTACCTACAAACACCAGAAACTAATTGCGACTCCTGGACAGAGACCAAGTTGGTTAATAAGTCGAGAGAATCAATTAAGGATCCCAATGTGTGGTAGTATCGAGTCATTGGACAACATACATAGAACTCGGTGCTTAAGGACGGTTCCAGTGAGACAACCCACCATGTACTCCTACATGGCCTCTCACCGCTACCTTTACCTAATCGTGTTCACACACTTCACTCTCAGCATCAGAACATATCATAACACTTCAATTCATTCCCAATGAATCAGACCTGACACAACTCTAAGCAATAGCAGGCATAGCATGGTAGGAACACAACATGGCTCAATCAACTCCTACACATGCTAGTGGGTTTCAACAATTACTGTGGCAATGACAGGTCATGCAGAGGAATGGGTTCAACTACCGCAGCACAAAGTAGCAGATGAATCATTGTTGTCCTAATGCAATAACTGAGAGCAGGAGCGAGAGAGTAGGATTGTATCGGAATGAACAAGGGGGTTTGCTTGCCTGGTAGATCAACAGAGGGGGCACTGCTCCTCAGACAGGTACTCTGGAACACTCTCCGGAGCAGGACCTATCGAGAAGGAACGGTGCCAACAATCAATACACAAACATATGCAACAATATGATGCATGAACATGGCATGTAGATGTGATGTTGGTTGAGCTAATGCAACTAGTATTCAAATTGAATGAAGCCCATTTGAACCAAAGGTTCAAATGCAACTCCAAATTAAGCTCTTATATATGCAATTTATATGATTTCACTTATACAGTAGGTATAAGTTGGTTTGTCATGCATGAAACTAGTACAGATGGAAAGATTGCATTTTTCTGATAATTTTTCATATATAAATTATTTCAATCTGAGCTACGGTTGAATTTCTATGATTTTTTGAAGTTTGAATCATTTTCTGGAATTTCCTGATTAATATTAAATCCAGAAAATGAATAACTACGTCAGCGAGTCAACGGGTCGGTCCAGGTCAAACCTGACCAATGGGACCCATATGTCAGTGTCTAACCTAACTAATCTAGTTTAGTTAGTACTAACCTAACTTAATTAGCCGGGGGGGGGGGGGGTTATTAGCAATAACCTAAACAGGGTTAGACCGGCGGGGTCAAAGCGGTCAAACCCGCCGGCATTTAGCCGCCGGCGAGGCCGAACACGGCGGAGGCGCTCGGACCGCGTCTCCGGCGACCAAAAGGGCCGCGGAGACCATCTGCGAGGAGCCCAGGCTCGCGTGCATCCAATGGGACACGCGGGAGACTGTGGGGGCGCCGGAGCTCGCCGGAGCAAAGCTCACAGCAGCGGCCGGAGTTCGGCTTCGAGCGGGAGCGGGCTGCGGGGCGCTGGGTGGCCACCCGAGGGGCTCTGTGGCACCCTCGTGGCACCAGGAGCGCGATGGGGTGCTCGGTTTGGGCGGAGGCGGGCCGAGACGACGACGGCGACATGGACGGCCGCGAGGCGCTACGGCCATGGCGGGGAACGATGCTACGGCGCGCGAGCGACTAAGCGGAGAGGGGGAACGGTGGCGGAGCTCACCGCGGACTCGACGGGCTTTATGGCGAGCTCGGGGACGCACTGGAGATGGCGGGGCGGCGATGGGGATCCACGGCGGTCGGAGGCGAAGATGGCGTCGGTGACGGCTCCACGGGGCGCTCCGGCTTGTGTGGCTCGGCGGAGAGCTTCAGAGCGAGGAGGCGTAGCTCCTGCGCGTGTCGGAGAGGCGAGGGGGAGGCGGTGGCTACGACAACAGTGTGCGGCGGCGACGGCAGCGTTCGGGCACGGTGGGGGAAACATCGAGGGAGAGAGCAGGGGGAGAGTGAGCAGGGCGTGGGGTGGCGCGTGGCGTCGCGCGGGGCATCCAAAACGACGAGAGGGAGGACATGCAGGCAGGGAGGGAGGAGGTGGCACAGCGCGGCGGTGCGCGCGCGTCGGGCACGCGCCTGTCCTCCTGTTGGGGAGGAAGACGATAGAGGAGGGGGGGCCAGGTGGGCTGGGCCAGCTGCTGGGCTGCGCGGTGCCGGGCCAGCACAGGAGCTGGGCCGTAGGTAGGTCCAGGTAAGGTTTTTCCCCTTTTATTTCTTTTTCTATTTTTCTGACATTTGTTTGGTTTAAATAAAATACTAAACCATTTTATTTTCTTATGCCAATTTTTGTAGGGGCTAGTGGCATTATTCCAGAGCTCCTCAACAACTGGCATAATTTTTGGACATATACTAAATATATAACTAATATATATCCAATGCAAATATTTATGCATTAATTCCAAATGGCCAAAATAAATACTTGTGAGCTCCTAAAAATATTGGTTTGATTTTTATCTCTGTCCAATATTTTCAGAGAGCAACATGAGCATTTTCTTGGACCCTTTTGGAGCAATTTTTATTTGGGTCATTTCTAGAAATGATTCTGAGGGTTTCACAAATCCTCATTTCAAATTTAAATGAAATTTAAACATGATGCACAATTGACTAACTAGCCTTGAGCATACCAGAACTAGGGATGTGACAGTACAGTACTAGAGGCATTATAGAGTCATCATGTATTAGTTTTATCGAGTTGTAATATTGAGTTCTAAGTAAATAAAGTGTGATGATCATCATTATTAGAGCATTGTCCCATGTGAGGAAAGGATAATGGAAGCAATGATTCCCTCACAAGTTCGGATGAGTCTCCGGACTTTATGAAAAATAAAAGAGGCCAAAGAAGCCAAAATAAAAAAAAGAGGTCAAAGAAGCCCACCAATTTTTTTAAAAAAACAGAGAAAATAAAAAAATGAATGAGAGAGAAAGAGAGAAGGGGCAATGCTACTATCCTTTTACCACACTTGTGCTTCAAAGTAGCACCATGTTCTTCATAGAGAGAGAGTCTCCTATGCTTTCACTTTCATATACTAGTGGGAATTTTTCATTATAGAACTTGGCTTGTATATTCCGATGATGGGCTTCCTCAAATGCCCGAGATCTTCATGAGCAAGCAAGTTGGATGCACACCCACTTAGTTTTTAGTCTGAGCTTTCATACACTTATAGCTCTAGGCATCCGTTGCATGGCAATCCCTACTCACTCACATTGATATCTATTGATGGGCATCTCCATAGCCCGTTGATATGCCTAGTTGACGTGAGACTATCTTCCTCCTTTTTGTCTTCTCCACAACCACCATATTCTATTCCACCTATAGTGCTCTGTCCATGGATCACGCTCATGTATTGCGTGAAAGTTGAAAAAGTTTGAGAACACTAAAGTATGAAACAATTGCTTGGCTAATTCCGGGGTTGTGCATGATTGAAATATTTTGTGAAGATGGAGCATAGCTAGATCATATGAATTTGTAGGGACAATTTTCTTTGGCCATGTTATTTTGAAAAGACATGATTGCTTTATTAGTATGCTTGAAGTATTATTGTCCTAATGTCAAATGATAGACTATTGCTTTGAATCACTCGTGTCTTAATATTCATGCCATGATTTGATTACATGATCAAGATTATGCTAGGTAGCATTCCACATCAAAAATTATCTTTTTTATCATTTACCTACTCGAGGACGAGCAGGAATTAAGCTTGGGGATGCTGATACGTCTCCGTCGTATCTATAATTTTTTATTGTTCCATGCCAATATTCTACAACTTTCATATACTTTTGGCAACTTTTTATACTATTTTTGGGACTAAAATATTGATCCAGTGCCTAGTGCCAGTTCCTGTTTGTTGCATGTTTTATGTTTCGCAGAAACCCCATGTCAAACGGAGTCCAAACGGGATAAAAACGGACGGAGAATATTTTTGGAATATTCATGAATTTTGGGAAGTAGAATCAACGTGAGGCGGTGCCCGAGGGGTCCACGAGGCAGGGGGCGCGCCCACCCCCTAGGGCGCGCCCCTGACCCTGGTGGGCACCCCATAAGGCGGTTGCTGCTCTTCTTTTGCCGCAAGAAAGCTAATTTCTGGGGGGGGGGGGGGAATCGTGGCGAAGGTTTCAATCCAATCGGAGTTATGGATCTCCGGGAATATAAGAAACGGTGAAAGGGCAGAATCAGGGAACACAGAAACAGAGAGAGACAGATCCAATCTCGGAGGGGCTCTCGCCCCTCCCATGCCATGGAAGCCATGGACCAGAGGGAAAACCCTTCTCCCATCTAGGGAGAAGGTCAAGGAAGAAGAAGAAGAAGGGGGGCTCTCTCCCCCTTGCTCCCGGTGGCACCGGAACACCGCCGGGGCCATCATCATTACCGAAATCTTCACCAACACCGTCGTCATCTTCACCAACATCGTCATCACCTCCCCCCATCTATATTCAGTGGTCCACTCTCCCGCAACCCGCTGTACCCTCTACTTGAACATGGTGCTTTATGCTTCATATTATTATCCAATGATGTGTTGCCATCCTATGATGCCTGAGTAGATTTTCGTTGTCCTATAGGTGATTGATGAATTGCTATGATTGGTTTAATTTGCTTGTGGTTATGTTGCTGTCCTTTGGTGCCCATCATATGAGCGCGCGCGTGGATCACACCATAGGGTTAGTTGTGTGTTGATAGGACTATGTATTGGAGGGCAAGAGTGACAGAAGCTTCAACCTAGCATAGAAATTGATGCATATGGGATTGAAGGGGGACCAATATATCTTAATGCTATGGTTGGGTTTTACCTTAACTAGTTGACCCGTTGCACCAAATGGTGCAGAGACCCGCTGAAGACACGTTGTCGATGAAAATAGTTTCATGCTGCAAGAACCTTCAACTAAACCATGGTATTTTGTAAACATGTTAATTGTGTTGTTAAATAATAGTTTGGGAAAAGGGAACTTTTGCATAATATGAATATGTTCAATCTGAAAAAATGGCCACTATGATGAGGTAGTAAAGTTCGCATGGCTGTATTTTTTTAGCAAGTTTGAAATGGTGGTTATTATGATGAAAAATTTGTGCATGCATATATTTCTTGGGATGATGAGAGAGTAAAGATGGCTTGGCTGTATTTTTTTAGCGAGTTTGAAAACATGCAGTATGATGTGAAAGCAAAGTTGGCATGGTTGTATTTTTTTAGCAACTTTGAAAACATGGTTATCATGATGAAAAACCTGGGCATGCATATATTTCTTGGAAAAAGAGGGGAAAAGATAAGAAACCTAAGAAAAAAAGATATAATATAGGCGGTTTATCTTAAAATAGTTGATTTATTTTAATAGCATAGTGTAAAAGCTGAAACAAAAAAAATATTCGTTGGTATGGAAAATGAAGATATAAGTGTTTTGAAATGTTGTCTCTCTCGATAAAAATCGGTTGTACCAATTATTGAGGCATATATGAATATAGTTGGTTTATCTTAATATACTTAGTTTATTTTAATAGCATAGAGTCAAAGTTGAAACAAAAAAACAGTCGTTGCCATGAAAATTTAAAATAGAAGTGTTTTGAAAAGGTTGTGTCTCTCAATAAAAAATGGTTGTACCAATTACTGAGGCATATGCATGTATTATGTGGACTGAAAGATATGTGCCTATTTCGCCGAAAAAAAGTATGTGTCTGTTTTCTTTTAGAAGCATGTCTAATATTATTTCCAGAGTATTTAAGGTTTACTGGGCTGGCCTGCTTGTTGTTTAGCCCAAGGGCAATTTTTTTGCCTGGCCCGCTCGCTATAGAATATCAAGCGGCAGGCATCGGTCCCCTGCTATTCCTCTTCCTCGGCATCTCCATCCGGTGGTCGAACCCTTTGTTGAGAGACGAACCCTAGCGTTTGCGTGCTGGTGAGATTTCTTCCCCTTTTTGACTGGCTGGGGCTTATTTGAAACATGGATCTGGTCCGCACTCATTTGGATTTGGCAACTCCTTTCGTTTTCAGCCGAGTCCTACTCCATTGTTGTCTTTTTCAGCATGATGTTTTCCGCCTGTTTCCACATAGTTTGTGCTAATTGAAAATCTTTGTTGTTTAAGGTTTGAAGCACGGCCAGGCATGAGGGGAGATCGCATTAATGATCCTGTGAACATTAGCTCTGATGAGAGCGGGGACAGCAGCTCTGATGGAGCTCTGGACACGAGCTCTGATGAACCCGCGTACATCAGCTCTGATGAGGCTGTGGAGACGAGCTCTGATGAACGGGCGTATAGCAGCTCCGATGATGGTGTGGACACAAGCTCTGATGAAGGTATTTTTAGTAATGGTAAACATCAGACATTTGACCAAATAAAATGTGGCCATGATCTGTATTTTAATCATTTGCGCTTATGGGCCATTTGTTTGTTGAATTATTGAGGCATGTGCTACCATATGAAGAAAAAGAAGCATCAGAAGACATGCAAGGATGTGTGTGACTGCCCTAGGGAGTATTCAGTTGGTAAGGACTAATGCTAGATAATCCAGAGTGTTTCTTTCTATAGATAGGAAATTAATTATTTTACTTTTGTTCTTAGGGTATGATCCTAATACTGAAGCCGACTGGGTATTCAAAGAAATTTATGATGTCAAAGTGTGCTCGAAAGCGTCTTAGTTGCTATGTCCGTTCTGTTAAGCCTGCTATTAGGCACTATGTGTGTGAGATGAACAAGACGTTTACCAAAGCTGGGCAGAGAATGGTGGGAAGCGAATTTATTTGCCTATATGTGTATTTGCCTACTCTATGAATCATAGTGTCTAACTATAAGTCTGTTGAATGCTTGTAGTACTTCTCTACTTTGTTCACTAAGAAGCACCTGATGAAGTTTCTCTCCAGTCCGGTCGATCGAATGCGGATTAAGCTTTCATCTGGGCGTTGTTTAACCTATGTTCGACTGATGAAAGGGGTTGACAAGAGGGCTGCTATAACATATAACTGGAGCCGCTTTGCGGAAAGAGTGAAGCTGAAAGAAGGGGAAATCTATGTCTTTTCTCTCCGACATTGCAAGGGGGTGCCAGTGTTCACCGTGCACAAAATCGTAAGAGGTTGGTGTATGAAACAGAATTGGTCTAAGTAAGTATGGGTTTCTGTAGGTTTCTGTGATGCAGTTTGGAAGGAGGAAGATGGGAAGGTGTTCTTCAAGGACATGTAGATATGTTCTCTAGTATGATGGTATGCCTATGTTTAGTAATGTTCAGTCATTTCATAGACCGCGGTCAGGTTTGTTGGGTCAAGGGAGCCAGGATGCTTTTCTTTTGGCACTAATGTATCCTCTATGCTATCTATGTAATGCAATGATGATGAAGACTCTAAACTATTAGTGAGCTATATGCTTTTGCCTAACATTGTAATTCTGTTTGTCTGAAAGTAATTAAGCGTACGCACATAGATATAGCATAGTCAGTACATGGGATTTCATAAGATAGGATTAAAGTTTTGGCCGCATGAAAATACTTTGCACGAAGGATAATAAGTTTTGGTAATGCCTTTGAGCTAGCTTTCAAAAGTATCCTGGTCGACGTTGTTGCTTGGATTTACAGCTGATTGCCATGGCCGAACGACGCTCTCTTTGCACTCCTTTTTCCAAACACCCTGTACATAGTGCTCTGCTGGTTGGTCAAAGAGGAAGATAGTTGATTTAGTAGGTTTTTCTTGTGAGTGTTTTACCTAGTAGTTCCGTTGTCTTCAATTTCTGGGTCCAGGTTGCTAGTGGCAGGAAAGAGGTTAGAGATCGCTTCAGCTGGTGTGTTCATTGCGCTGCCATTAAACCGTGGTTCTGCTTCAGGTGTTGGAACCAATTCATCATCGGGTTCCTGAAACTTGTTATGAGATATACATGGTCTATTTTTTGTATGTGTAAAGCTGGTACACAAACTAAGACAAAAGTATGTCTAATATACCTCAAGAAGTGGTGCATTTGGACTGTCGTCATCGGATGAAAGCAGCAATGTTAATGGTTGCACCCTATCTCTTTCCATGGCTTCAACTTGTTTTTTAAGCTGCATAATAGATTGCTCAAAACCCCATGACCAGGATGTTGCTTGTAGAAGTTCTCTTCTGCATTTCTTCAGGGGTTGTAGGTTTGCATCATCAAATACTACTATGTTGTTTTCTTGTAGATAGCTTATTGCAGCTACATTAGCTGATTCAGCAGCTTCGAGGGATGTACTTTTGAAATACCCATAAATTTTTTTGGGTTCTGTGGCTGCCCAGCCTCTATAAGGTGGTAAATTGATTGAAAGAGAGGCAATTAGGCCATGCTCTCCCATGTCAAGTATGTCATGGTCAGTGATTTGCAGCTTAGGAGTGTTCGTGGCTTGCTGAAGAATGTAACGTTTGCTTATGTTGACATGGGTTGGCGACATCTACAAGTTGTAAATCAGGCATGCATCACGCAAATTGACAAAGATATCGTTGCACATATGCTTTAATCGACCATATAAACAAGAAGTAAATTACCCAATTGTCTTCAGGCACGTACCTGTGGAAGGCCCCTGACCATGAGTTCTTCGTCCAATGGAGAATTCGGATCCTCACCCGCCATATTCTTGCACTGGATGTGTGATTTACAGAGTTGGAAGATAGAGGCAGCTCGGGGGGTGGTAGATTGAACTGAAAATGGATGAGGCTGATAGAAACCCTAGAATCTGTGAGTTGGAGCCAGTGTGCTTGCTGTATATGGACTGCCGTGGGCTTGCCAAGGGTTTTCAGTGCGGCCTGATATGGACACCAGGCCCAAGGCTGTATTCATTTTTTTAGCGCGTGTATTTTAGAATATGAGCCCACTCTCACAGCCGTGTGAAAGTGCGTTATATCGACTAGAGGGGGGGTGAATAGGCGATTTTTATGAATTCTTCACTGAGGAATTTGCCGGTGAGGAAATTCCTTAACGAAGAACTACTAGCAGCGGAATAAGTACTCAGAAGTAAGCATAATAGAATACAAGCATGGTCATCATGATGAAATGAAGACTAGCACAGAGTACAGAAAGCGTAATCACAGGATAACACAAGATGAAGACAAACAGACTGAAGAAATTGAACTGAGGAAATTGAGAAAGTCTTCAGTCAAAGTCTTCAAACACAGACATGAACAAACACTCAGCACAGTAATGAGGAAATGGAAGGGTTGAGGAAATAGAACCAGTTAGGTTGGTGAAGACAATGATTTGGTAGACCAGCTCCAACTGCTGTCTCAGTTGTACGTCTGGTTGGAGCGGCTGAGTATTTAAACTCGAGGACACGCAGTCCCGGACACCCAGTCGCTGAGCACGCAACTCAGGACACCCAGTCCTCACCGTATTCTCCTTGAACTAAGGCCACGCAGACCTCGTCCAATCACTCGTGGTAAGTCTTCAGGCGACTTCCAAACCTTCACAGACTTGGTCACTCGGTGATCCACAATTCCTCTTGGATGCTCTAGACCATGACGCCTAACCGTCTGGAAGAA
Source organism: Triticum timopheevii (assembly GCA_963921465.1). NCBI lineage: Eukaryota > Viridiplantae > Streptophyta > Magnoliopsida > Poales > Poaceae > Triticum > Triticum timopheevii. Next base: position 2,532,349 of record OY997266.1, on the reverse strand, counting down.
GCACAGTCTTCAAAGGTAACAAGCATCGGATCCACGCAGGATCAATTTCTTCAGTGATGCTCAATCACTTTGGGTTTGTAGGGGTTTGGTTTTGGGTTTTCCTCACTTGATGATTTTCGCTCAAAGTCCTCGGAGGATGGGTTGCTCTCAAATGACAAGTGTCAAGTTCTCTCGGAGCAGCCAACCAGCTAGTGGTTGTAGGGGGCGGCTATTTATAGCCTAGGGAGCAGCCCGACATGATAAGACATAAATGCCCTTCAATGATATGACCATTAGGTGGATAAGATATTTTGGGACAGGTGGCGCGCAGCACAGCAACGGTCGGAAATTTGACTCTCAAATTCCTCAGGGCTATCATGTTCCTCACTGTGTAGGCAATCCGCACTGGCGAATTCCTAACTCCTCAGTCAGAACAAATTCCTCAGTGACCAGAAGAACTTCGTCTCTGTCACTGAAGAAAGTGACTGAACTGTATGAGATTTCCAAAGGCTTCACTCGAAGGGATTGGTAGGTGTAGGATTTTGAGTTGAGCATCACATGGAAATTTTTCCTTAGTATTTCCTCGACCCCCTTTAACAGTACGGTGTTTCCTATGACTCAAGAAAGAGAAAATGAAACTACGAAAACAAAAGTCTTCACGCTTCATGTTCCTCAAATGAATACCAAGTCTTCAAGGTCACACCAATTTCTTCACTTTCAAAGTCTTCAGAAAGTCTTCAGAATATCAAAGTCTTCAGGCGAAGAACTTCATTTTTAGGGGTCGACTTTCTCTGTAAATATCAAACTCCTCATAGACTTATAGACCTGTGTATACTCACAAACGCATTAGTCCCTTAACCTATAAGTCTTCAATACACCAAAATCACTAAGGGGCACTAGATGCACTTACAATCTCCCCCTTTTTGGTGATTGATGACAATATAGGTTAAGTTTTCAACGGGGATAAACATATGAAGTGTAAATACTGATATTGAGGAATTTGATTGCAAGATATAGAAGAACTCCCCCTGAAGGTGTGCATAGTGAGGAATTTGCTTTTGGGGCAATGCACATTTGAAGAGTTGAATCATGGAGATCTCCCCCTATATCTTGTAATTCATACACGCATTTGATATATAATATGAAGAAATTTGAAATGCATGATGAAATATGGTGCCTGATGAAATTCAGCATGCGTGCAATGTCATTAACGAGGAATAAGCATGCCGAAAGCATCAAAAGTTTCAGAAGAACGAGAGTTGTAACTTAACAAAAATGCCCTTAATATAGACCTGCTTGAAGACTAACTCAGATTTCTCCCCCTTTGTCATCAAATGACCAAAAGGATTGAAATTGAGGACTAACACCCCTGAAGAATTTCAAGTCGATGGAGGAGCGCCAGCGTTGACGGGGTTGTTTGTTGTAGCAGGGCCTGCCGCAGTGTCGTCCAAATCTTCATACTCATCAGTGTCACGCGATGAAGAATAAGAGCTGGCCACCAGTGGAGGAACTTTGACCCTCTTGAATTTCTTCGGAGGAGGTGCAGACCAGTCAAATTCTTCCTTAAGACCCATAGTCTTCAGTTCTTCAGCGCTATAGACATGAGTGAGGACAGCCCAGGTGCGGTTGAAGGTTTCATGAAGGTAGTATTGGTTTTTCTTCACTGCATTGTGTGTTGAGGTCATGTTGTGAAGAAGTGCACCAAACTGACGCTTTACCCATTTGTGATTGCGATCAACCTTCTGATGAAGACTGAGGAGTAACTCACGATCAGTCATCACCCTGGGTGCTGTGGCTTGAGGATTTTGCTTGGCTGAGGTATTTGCTGCAGAGTCATGTGTGGCAGAGTCGTCATTGGTAGAATAAGATGTAGCCAGGTGAAATTGACCATCCAATGGACGAATGCCTTCATCGATCACTGCAGCTGCCTTGCCTTTATCATCAGATGATGAAACCGTCTATTTGAGGACTTCAATGGGAGGCAAGTAGCTACCGTGGTTCAGAATGTCAGCTTTGTAATTCAGTGAAGATCTTGCCCTGATGAATCTCATAATCCAAGGAGCATAGGGCTTCAGCTCGAATGGCGACATAGCAACATTGGCCAGAGTCCTCATGAAGAAATCATGGAAGTTGACGGGAACGCCATGAATGATGTTGAAAAGCATATTCTTCATGATGCCAACGACTTCTTCATCATTTGAGTCGTGGCCTTTGATAGGACTCATTGTCTTCGTCAGAATTCGATAGACAGTCCGAGGCACATAGAGTAATTCCTTGACGAGGAATTCGGTTCGTGGGGCCTGCCCAGGCTTCAAAGGCTTCATGAGCACTTGCATATAGTGATTTGTCAGTTCAGGGTCATTGTAGATGCAACGTGCACTGTCATGGGGAGGATCAAGAGGAAGGACACGAAGCAATTCAGTTGCCGGTGCCTTGTAGTGAGTGTTTTCAGTCATCCAATCCAACACCCATGAATTGACATCTTCAGCGTCTCCAGTGATATGCAGTGTAGTGTAGAACTAAAGAATGAGTTCTTCATTCCAATCACAGATGTCAGTGCAGAAATTGAGTAATCCTACATCGTGAAGAACACTGAGGACTGGCTCGAAGCATGGCAGAGATTCCATGTCCACGTGAGGAATATGTTCATGATCGAAGATTTTGTCTTTGTCAAACAGCACTGAGGAATAGAAGTTGGCTTGACTAGAAGTCCAGAAACGCCTCTCCTTATGCGAGCAGAGTCATAGGGGTTGTAGTCAGTGAAGAATACATGCTTGGAAAAGAAGTCTTCAGCCTTGAACTTCTGTTTGCTGGAGAACAGATTCTTCGGCTTTGGTAGAGGGGTGTTAGTGAGTTGCAGTACCACCTCAGGAATCGTGAGCTCAGGTTCTTCAGGCTGAGGAATTTCTGGTTCCTCTTCTTGTGCAACCTGGGGATCAGCAGCAGCAGGTTCTTCAGCACTAGTGGCTGGAATATCTTCATGAACAGAGGGAGTGGGTTGAGTTTCTTCAGAGCCCATTTGAACTGTTGTTGCCGGGGACTGAGGAATCTGTTGGATAGATGTGAATAGAGGAGTATTGGGATGCTGAATTTCCCAAAAGTCATCATTCATCACAGGAGTGGTGCATACAATATCCACATCTTCATCTTCAATTTCCTCAACACCAGCCTCTTCAGCTCTGAATTGAGGCATAGGTGAGGAAATGACTGGCGTTGAAGGGATTGCGTCCACTTCAATTTCTTCATCGAGCTGCTCAGACGAACCAGCAGAATGAATTTCTTCATCAGATCCGCTTGGGATCTTATAGTCTTCTCCAAAAGGAACAATTTCCTTTGATGACATGGATGAAATTGGAACATCATCAATTGGATTTTCGAGTGAGCTGGTCATTGGCTTCATTTTCTTCGCAGCCGAAGAATTTGACGCAGCTGATGCCTTCCTTTTCTTCACTGCAGCTCGCTCTGCAGCCTTGGTCTTCTTCACATCAAAGGCAGATGGAAGAATTGGAGTTGGTGTAGGCACGGGAGGAGCTGAGGAATCTGGTTCATTTTCTTCAGGCGCAACTGATGCAGTTGCCCTGATCTCTTCAGTTTCTTCAGGCGCACCACTAGTGGATGCCCTGGCAATTTCTTCAGCGGCTGGAATGGGGTCATCAGCCCTGGAACTAGCATTTTCTTCAGCAGGCTGAAAGTCATCAGCGGTGCTGGCATGTTCTTCAGCAGGCTGAGCAGAGTCTGCAGCCTGAAGATTTTCTTGTTGCGATGGGGTTGCAACATTCGTGAATTTCTTCGAAGGCTGAGCAGAGTCTGCAGCCTGAAGATTTTCTTGTTGCAATGGGGTTGCAACATTCGTGAATTTCTTCATCAGATTGACGAATCTCACTTTGGCTCCTTGCCAATCAGCATAGTAGGCATCAAAGTCTTTGCCGAGGGCTTGAATTTCAGACTGAGCCTTGAGAAGTTCCTCAGGTGTCATTTTGACAACATTTTTCTTCAGGAGCTTCTCCTTTCTGTATTGCACTTTCTTGATCTCTCTTGCCTTTTCAAACTTCCATTTCTCTTGAGTGATGAAATGGGTCATGATGTGACTTTGACCAGGAGTCAGAGGAAGATCAGGCATTGGGGTGTTTGGATCCTTGTGCTAGAGGTCAATGTAGTCAAGGATCTTCCTCGGATCCAAAAGCAGTGGCACAGATGTGCCTTTGGCTCTAGCGGCCTTCACTTGCCTGTCTCTGATGATTTCTGCAAGTTCATCATCAGAAGCTTCATCATCAGACGGCACATGGAATGCGACCTGTTTCTTCTTTGGACTTGGCCGAGGACCGCGTCCAACTGTTGCTTTAGTCTTCAACAGTGTGGGGCCTGATGAGGAAACTGGTGTAGCTGAAGAACTTGCTGAGACACCAGAGGCAATCGAGAAACCAGCAGTCCTTTGACATGTAGCCAGATGCACAGGAGCTGAGGACTTTGAAGGAGCTGCTGAGGACTTTGGTGGAGCAGTAGCAGTGTGAGGAATTTGCCGTGAGGGCATTGCTGAGGAACTTGGCCGTGAGGGCGCTGTTGGTGAAGCACTTGGCTTACGAGCAGGCTTCTTTGGCATAGATTTCCTCGGCCTGACCGAGGCCTCAGTTGCAGCAGCAGTGGCAGAATCCTCATTGAATTTCTTCACTGCCTCCTTGGCTTGTCTTGCCAATTTAGCTTGGCGCTTAGCCCATTCTTCAGGAAAGTCCTCACCACGCTTGATGCTGGTGGGATCAGCTACTTGGCCAGGTGCTAATGGAGCTCTTGGGCATGGAGGATTTAAAGAAAATTTCTTCATGTACTTTGGAGTCACATATCTATATTCCCTCCATTCTCTTGCCCATCTCCGTTCAATCTTCTATATGCGAACATTGCGCTGATTTTTGGTTTCTTTGCCAAATTTTGTTTCATCAGGTGTGAAATAGCCAGCATAGATTTCCTCAGGGATTTCAAATGCAGTCATAACCTCAGGCTTCTTTCCTCCTTTTTGCGGCTTCTTACCGTCTACCATATTCTTCAGATGAGGAATTTTTACAATTGAACACTCTGAAGAAGTATGCAGTTTTTCTTCGAGGAACGCAGCAAATGAGTTAAGTTGATGAGAACCTAGTGATTCAGCAGCATACATCAGTACCTATGAACAGAGTATAGGTGCGAGGAATTTGGAGAGGTCATATGCGTTCTTAGAAGGTTTTTCGAAAAGAACAAGTTTTGAGGAATTTGACCAGATGAGCCTTGAGGAATTTCACTAAGCGTTTTTGTCTTAGGTTCCAGAGTTGTACAGATCGAAGATCCACACAAATAGGGAATCTTGAATAAAATGATTGCTTAGAGAAACAGTTCAAGATCATATGATGTGTGAGGTGTTCATATGTGAAGATTTGAAGAATTAACACCTTTGAAGATTTTCAGGAAAGTTTGAGAATCAAAGTGAGTAATAAAAGTAACTTTTAATTACCCGAAGTGAAGAACACGACGAACTGAGAAGAACAGATGTGAAGTTCGTCAGGTCAGATCTCCCACGCCCTAACTTGGCAGAGGGAGACAGCTACGGCAGCGGCGGAGTGAAGATTTCCACAACCGGCACGAGTACGACGGCGACGAGGTCGAGGCAGCGAAGCTCTTCCTCACCGGCGATGATGGAGTAGCGGCGGCGCTAGGGTTTGAGGAGCTCGAGCGAGAGATAGCGGTCGAGCGGAGTAAATGAAGTGAGGAAGGGGAGAGGGGTATTTATAGACACGGTGAAAAACTGTTTGCCCGAAGATTTGGGACGAACATGCCCCTGCCCTTTCTCCTTCACACGACATGTGTCACCCACGTACTATGTAGTTGAGATCGTGTACGATCGTGGGTGAATAAAATAATGCATCGTGGGATGCGGAATGGTTTGAGCGGTAAAACCGAAAATTTGGATAAGATTTGTTTTAAAGTTTCGTTCACAATTTCTTCAGCTGACAAGGACACAGTGAAGATTTTGAACGAGTTTCAAATAGAACGCACTTGAAGAATTTGTGAATATATTGGATTGAGTATAGCATAGAGAGGGAAGGGTCCGATCACATTCACTTAGCAGAAAAAGCAACATGAAGATTTGGCCATAAGTGAATGCTGTAGAGGACATAAACTCACATATATATATATATATATATATATATATATATATATATATATATATATATATATATATATATATATATATATATATATATATATATATATATATATATATATAGCCAATGAAGAAAAACGACGGAACCAGTGAAGATTTTGCAAAGTTAAAGAATTTGAAAAACTGAAGAATTTCAAAACTGAGGAAAAACTCAAATTGAAGATTTTCAACTTTTTGTGGTGGCGTGACCCACCGTATAAGAATGATGATTTTAGACACCGCGTACAATTGTCGTAGGGTTCTGAGAATCAATTTCTTCATTAATTTCTTCACACTTAGTATTATTCTTCATTGATTGAAGAAAAACGTTTCTTCATGTGTTGCACATCTAAGTCATCAATTTTGCATAAGTGTTAGGATGTGTGTTGTCGGTGTCAAAACCGGCGGATCTCGGGTAGGGGGTCCCGAACTGTGCGTCTAGGCAGATGGTAACAGGAGACGAAGGACACAGTGTTTTTACCCAGGTTCGGGCTCTCTTGATGGAGGTAAAACCCTACGTCCTGCTTGATTAATATTGATGATATGGGTAGTACAAGAGTGGATCTACCACGAGATCAAGGAGGCTAAACCCTAGAAGCTAGCCTATGGTATGATTGTTGTAATGTATATTGTCCTACGGACTAAAGCCCTCCGGTTTATATAGACACCGGAGGAGGCTAGGGTTACACAGAGTCGGTTACAATGGTAGGAGATCCACATATCCGTATTGCCAAGCTTGCCTTCCACGCCAAGGAAAGTACCTTCCGGACACGAGCCGGAGTCTTCAATCTTCTATCTTCGTAGTCTTGGAGTCCGGCGGATATTGATAGTCCGGCTGTCCGGACACCCCCTAGTCCAGGACTCCCTCAGTAGCCCCCGAACCAGGCTTCAATGACGATAAGTCCAGCGCGTTTATAGTCTTCGATGTTGCAAGGCGGGTTCTCCCTTCAAATTCCATGTACCTGCCGAACAGTGTCCGGCTTCATCTTGAATACTGTGTTCCTCGGCTTCTACGCCAAATAATGGCCCTCTTCCACGCGTCGCACGAATGCGAAAAGCCAGGGTGCCTTTTACATTTCACCCCCTAGTTGTGCGAGTCGTCCGCCTATAAAAGAGGCAAGAATCCAGATCCAAACCGCACCGTCTTCCTCCTGCGAATACTCCATCGAAGCACCTTTGACCTAGAGATCCGTTCCACCATGGATCGTCAACGCGGCTCTTCTTCACGCGCTCCCAGCCCACCGTCGGGGAATTGGAGGAGGTGCTCTATTTCGCACAACGAGCTAGTGAAGCTCCAAACGGGGGGATTCCTCCCTCCGGCCTTCATGGTCCCAGTCCAGGCCGGACTAGTTACTTATCAAGGTGGGAGACAGGCGGAGGACACTCCAAGCCCCAATAAGGGGGAGTGAGTATGTTTTGTCCCTTACCTGATAAGGGGACTCGGATTTCCAATACATCCGTTCCTCCGCGGGCTCTTGAAGTTCTACGGACTCCAGCTCCACCACCTCACGCCCGCCTCTGTCCTGCATATCGCGGGTTACGTAGCTCTTTGTGAGCTATTCCTGGGCATCGAGCCCCATTTTGCATTGTGGAAAAGGCTGTTTTGCCTCGTGCCCCGTTCTCACCAGGGGTCCATATATCAAGTGGACAGCGCCGAAATATGGCGCATCGCCAGGACCGGATACCTATCCGGTACTCCCAAGAAGGCGTCCGAAGACTGGCCCTCGGAGTGGTTTTATATAGGAGACGCTCCACTACTCGACCCAGTCCGGATCGGCCTCCCGGAGTTTGATGCTGCTCCCTTGAAGAAACGCCTCAGCTGGCGCCCGCGGAGCCCCCGTTTGGAGGAAGACAAGAGTCCATTACTTGATGGGCCGGATAAGATTAATGGCCCATTCCGGCTTGACCATGATAGGAGTCATGGCGACATGCATCAAGCGTGGGGTGCAGCCACTGCAATATAGAGGCCACCCCATGTGGGATTTCAACGGGGAAGACGATACCACCCGGCACGGCCGCAAAGGGCCGGATTCGACCGAGGATCTGGTAAAGACCCTGTCCGGCCTGTACAAAGGGGAGAAGGAGGACTTCCTTAGGACGAACCCTTTGAATGGGTTTTCCATGATCAACCCTAGAGGATGGGTAAGTGAACACCTGGAAGGGCTCAACCCAAGCTTTCGAAGTTTAAGCTTCTTACATTATGTCTTCGGCGCAGGATCTACGCCGGACTGTGGAGGACATGGTGAGTCCTGCTCCACAACCCGAGGACCCAGAAGGATCCCTGGATCCGGCCTTCGAAGAGGACCCGGACATCGGGGTGGAGCTGATCGACGGGGTGTATCACCAGCTCAGCATAGACAATGCCTTGGTCGCCATTACGGCGGACTACCCCGGACTAAGTCCGACTTCCCAGGTGACCGCGACCGAAGTCCGGACACCATCATCTCTTTCCTGCCCATTTCTGACCTTCGCGAACGATGGTATTTTGCAGGAAGCTCCTTTACGGCAGGAAACCGAGCCCGCGGCGGCTGACCAACCGAGGCCAGTCCGGACCAACAGGTGGAAAAGGAGCACAGTGCGGGCGGAAACGTCGCCGCAAAGGTATAGCTCGTATTCGAATTTTCAGAGCAACGTTCCGAGGAAACGCCTGAGTGCTCATGATCTTTGTAGGAGAAAAAGCGCTCGCCGGACTGCGAGCGCAGGAATTGCCAATCCGACCAACACCAGCCAGGCTCCAGCGCCCGGCCTGGAGGGGGAGGCAAGCGCAAGACGCGAGCCGGATCCTTCTCCAACGGAGGATACCGACCGACTGTCTGCCACTAAGTTTGAGGTGGAGAGCGCCATGAACCATAGGCGCCGCCGGACAGTATTTCGTGAAGCATGTTTTTCCCCTGAGGCATTGGATGCCTTTAACGCAGGGGACGCGCATCTCCGTGCCACTCAAGATGGTTTTACCAGAGCCACGGAGCAGTATGTGAAAGACATACGGGTAAGGGAATTTTAACGGTTGTATATACCAGTAGCCCCTGAGACTTAAAGTAGTTATGCTAACTGATTTAAGGATCATTGGAAATTTCAGGCACTTAACGAGAAGAACGCCCAGCTGTCTCGGGAGCTGCAAGATTGCAAGGCCCAACTTGAGGCCGCACTTGCTGCCGCAGGAGGAGACGGAAAGACCCCTCCTGGTAACACATTTTTATTAATAAATATAAGCGCTGTGCGGCGTGCGCGCGAGTCTAATAATGGCATTGCAGGTACCGCTGGACAAGATCCGGACAGGCAAGCATTGCTACGCCAGCTAAAGGCCGGCGAGAGTGTGCTGAATAGGGTTCAGCAGGAAAGGAACAAGCTCCAGGATGCCAACGCCAAGCTTGGAGAAGAGCTGAAAGGCGCTCAGGCCGAGCTGTCCGGCTCCGTTAAGGAGAATCAGCGGCTTCGTCGCGGCATTTATAGTAAGTGCTTGAGCGAACTTTTTTAAAAAGAAGAGTTCGGCGAGGAAGTATTTTGACATGATATGTCTTGTAGGTATACTCACGGGTCGTCCTGCAGAGGAGATGCCCATATCAATGGGTGATCAACTTCCCGAACTGTTGCAGCTACTCGAACGAGTTCGGCAGGCAATGAGCGGCGTCGTTCAGGCTTTATGGCCGGCCCTCCCCTTACCCGAGGGCCTCGGGGAGCTTGCGGAGAAGCTGCAGGGAGTGCGGCAGCGCTTCCGTTTGTGGAAGATTTCGGCTTGCCGTCAAGGTGCCAGGGAGGCTTGGGCCATGGTGAAGACGCGGTACAAGAAGGCGGATCCCAACCACATGGCCGAAGTTGGACCGGTGGGGCCCGATGGGAAGGAGATCCCTGTGAGTTTAGTGTACAGCCAAGTAGAGTTGGCTGCTAAATTTTCCCAACGGGATTGTAAACTAGACAACCTGTTAGACGGGATTGAGGAGGAATACAATCAATAAATTTGACAATGTATGTTATCCTTTAAAGTGACATGTGAAATGCCTTCTAGCCGGATTGTAGATCGTTTGTCTTTGCCGACCTTTTCGCTTCGACCTCGAGACCCTAGAGTCCGGAGTGTGTCCGAATACCTTTTTGGTTTAAGAAACAACCGTGGTATGCATGGAGACCAGGCGTAGGGGTCATTAGTGCTTTATCAGATAAGTGCCCAACTAGTTATGTTATATTACATGGTTAGTAAGAAACATCTTCCAGGGAGAATAGTTCCGTTAAGGGTTCCTTTCCCTGGGAGGCATGCCCTAAAGTGCATGTCCGGACTGCAAAGAAAGCAGTAAAACATCTGGGGGCAAATACATAAATGGGTAAAAAGTCATCTTTTAAGTCACCGACCGAATATTCCCTTAAGAACGCTAGCTTTCGGCTTCACCCAGTCTGAGGTACACATCCGGCTGACCCGGCAGTAACAATCGCAGAGGTGCTCCCTTTACCTCCTAGCCGAACAATCGGGAACGTAGGGGTAAGCACAGGAGCCAGGCAACCCAGCTTGGCCAAAACTTAAGTCATATCGATGCATATAATGGCGAGTAAAAGGTACATGTGGAAGCTTGACACATGTGCTGGGTATAAAACCCGTATAATTGAGCTTCTGTAAAAGAAGCCCCCAGGAATAATGAGTGCGGATGGCACATCATGCGTATGCAAAGAATGCAAAAATAGGCCCGGAAGGGCTTGTAAGTGAAAAGGATAAAAAGAGAAACAAAAGACAGCCAAAGTGTAAAAGTTTGGACGGGGGAAGGGGACGAACTCTTAGTCCGGCGCTAGGCATAGAATCGTCGGAGGCGGGCTGTGTTCCATGGGTTCGGCTCGAGTCGGTTATCCGACGCATTTCGTAGATGGTATGCTCCGCCGGTCAGTACTTGATCGATAATGAAGGGGCCCTCCCATTTAGGCTTGAGCTTGTCCTTTTTCTTGTCCGGCAGGCGTAGAACTAGTTCACCAATGTTGTAAGTCTTGGCCCGTACTTCTCTTCTTTGATATCTTCGGGCCTGCTGCTGATAGAATGCGGAACGAGCCTTCGCGACGTCCCGTTCTTCCTCCAATGTGTCCAAGCTGTCCTGCCGATCAAGCTCGGCCTCTCTTTCCTCATACATGCGCACTCGAGGTGAGTCATGAATAATGTCACAGGGCAAGACTGCCTCTGCGCCGTATACCATAAAAAATGGTGTGAATCCGGTAGTACGGTTAGGCATTGTCCGCAGCCCCCAGAGTACGGAGTTGAGCTCCTCGACCCATTGTGTGTCGGACTTAGTGAGTGACCTCACTAGTCTGGGTTTAATGCCGCTCATTATTAGACCATTTGCTCTTTCCACTTGACCGTTGGTTTGAGGGTGATAGACTGACGCATAGTCGAGCTTGATGCCCATATTTTTGCACCATGACTTAACCTCGTCGGCTGTGAAGTTCGTGCCGTTGTCGGTGATGATGCTGTGGGGGACTCCGTAACGGTGTACCACCCCTGATATAAAGTCTATCACTGGTCCGGACTCTGCCGTTTTGACCGGTTTGGCCTCTATCCATTTGGTGAACTTATCCACCATGACCAATAGGTACTTTTTCTTGTGGGTTCCCCCTTTAAGGGGTCCAACCATGTCAAGCCCCCAGACCGCGAACGGCCAGGTAATGGGTATGGTTTTGAGGGCGGTGGGTGGCATATGGCTCTGATTAGCAAAGAGCTGACAACCAACGCATCGCTGGACCAAGTCCTGTGCGTCTGCCCGAGCCGTCGGCCAATAAAATCCTGTACGGAATGCCTTTCCTACAAGGGCCCGGGCTGCTGCGTGGTGTCCGCCTAGTCCGGCATGAATTTCAGCCAGGAGGTTTCGCCCTTCTTCTTCGGAGATACACCTTTGAAGGACTCCGGTGGTACTTTTCTTATAAAGTTCTCCCTTATGAACCTTGTAGGCCTTCGATCGCCGGACTATGCAGCGGGCCTCATTTTGGTTTTCAGGAAGTTCCTGCCTAAGTAAGTAGGCTAGGAAAGGTTCTGTCCACGTGGCGATTACCGCCATTATGATGTGGGCGGAGGGTGTTATGTCATCTGCCGAATCACCGGTTGGTGCGGTTTTCTCCGGTCTGTCGCTACCGGGCTCCTCTTCCCATAGTACGGATGGCTTGAAGAGCCATTCCAGGAAGATATTTGGAGGGACAGCATCACGTTTCGCACCGATGCGTGCCAGGACGTCGGCCGCTTGGTTATTATCTCGAGCTATGTGATGGAATTCGAGTCCTTCAAACCGAGCTGACATTTTTAGGACAGCGTTGCGATATGCTACCATTTTCAGATCCTTGGCGTCGAAGTCTCCATTTATTTGGGAAATTGCAAGGTTTGAGTCCCCGCGCACCTCTAGGCGTTGAATGCCCATGGAGACCGCCATCCGGAGACCGTGTAACAGGGCCTCGTATTCGGCTGCATTGTTGGAGTCCGTGTACATTATTTGAAGTACGTACTGGACTGTATCTCCGGTGGGGGACGTCAGTACGACGCCAGCCCCCAGTCCGGCCAACATTTTGGAGCCGTCGAAATGCATGGTCCAATTGGAGTATGCGCCGTACTCTTTAGGGAGTTCGGCTTCAGTCCATTCGGCGACGAAGTCAGCCAAAACTTGTGACTTTATAGCTCGTCGAGGTTTGTAAGTGATGTTGAATGGTAAGAGCTCAATGGCCCATTTGGCTATCCTGCCCGTTGCGTCGCGGTTATTTATAATGTCATTGAGTGGTACTTCAGAGGCCACTGTTATCGAGCACTCTTGAAAGTAGTGCCGGAGCTTTCGAGACGCCATGAACACCGCATATGCTATCTTCTGATAGTGCGGGTAACAGGATTTGCAGGGGGTTAACACAGTGGATACATAATACACTGATTTTTGAAGAGGGAATTTATGCCCTTCTGTCGCTCGTTCGACGACGAGGACTGCGCTTACAACTTGATGTGTTGCTGCGATATATAACAACATTGGTTCGCCCAGAGTGGGCGCATCCAGGACCGGATTTGTTGCCAGTATGGCCTTTATTTCTTCGAGTCCGGCAGTGGCAGCATCCGTCCACTCGAAGTGTTCGGTGCGCCTGAGGAGGCGATAGAGGGGCAACGCCTTTTCTCCTAAACGGGAGATAAAGCGGCTTAAGGCTGCCACGCATCCTGTTAATTTTTGTATTTGCTTGAGGTCTTTTGGAATATCCAACTGTGACAGAGCTCGGATTTTGGCCGGATTTGCTTCAATTCCTCTACCGGATACGATGAAGCCCAGCAGCTTTCCAGCTGGTACGCCGAAAACGCATTTTTCCGGATTCAGCTTGATGTCATATGCTCTGAGATTGTCGAATGTGAGCCTCAAATCGTCTACTAAAGTTTCGATGTGTTTCATTTTGACGACTACATCGTCTACGTATGCCTCGACTATTTTGCCGATCTGGGTGGCCAGACATGTTTGAATCATGCGCTGATATGTTGCGCCGGCGTTTTTGAGTCCGAAGGGCATCGTGTTGAAGCAGAATGCTCCATATGGAGTGATAAATGCCGTTGCGGCTTGGTCTGCTTCCGCCATCTTGATTTGATGATAGCCAGAGTATGCGTCCAGGAAGCACAACGAATCGTGCCCTGCTGTAGCATCGATAATTTGATCGATGCGGGGGAGAGGGAAGGGATCCTTTGGGCAAGCTTTATTGAGGTCTTTAAAATCGACACAGAGGCGCCAGGATTTATCCTTCTTTGGTACCATCACCAAATTTGCTAGCCAGTCCGGATGTTTGATATCTCTAATGAATCCGGCTTCCAATAGTTTGGCTAGCTCCTCTCCCATTGCCTGTCTTTTGGGCTCGGAAAATCTTCGAAGGGCCTGTTTGACTGGCTTGAATCCTTTTAGGATGTTTAGGCTGTGTTCTGCCAACCTGCGAGGGATTCCGGGCATGTCCGAAGGATGCCAGGCGAAGATATCCCAATTTTCCCGAAGGAATTCGCGCAGTGCAGCGTCTACTTCGGGGTTCAATTGTGCCCCAATGGAGGCCGTCTTTGTTGGGTCCGTTGGATGGACCTGGAATTTTATTATCTCGTCTGCTGGTTTGAAGGAGGTGGACTTGGATCTTTTATCGAGTATCACATCGTCCCTGTTCACCGTAGAGCGCAGCGCGGTGAGTTCCTCTGCCGCTAAGGCTTCGGATAGTGCCTCGAGGGCTAGTGCGGCTGTCTTGTTTTCGGCGCGGAGTGCTATGTTCGGATCACTAGCGAGAGTGATTATTTCGCTGGGCCCAGGCATTTTGAGCTTCATGTACCCGTAATGAGGTATTGCTTGAAAAATTGTGAATGCCTCTCGTCCTAATATGGCGTGATACCCACTGCTGAACGAGGCCACCTGGAACGTGACTTCTTCGGATCTGTAATTGTCCGGAGAGTCGAACACCACATCGAGTGTAATTTTTCCGGTGCAGCGCGCTTCCCGGCTAGGGATTATTCCTCTAAAGGTTATGCTGCTTCGCTCAATACGGCTCCAATAGATTTCCATTTTTCGCAGAGTTTCCTCATAAATGAGGTTTAGTCCGCTGCCGCCATCCATGAGGACTTTTGTCAGTCGAAAGCCGTCCACTATGGGACTAAGTACTAGTGCGGCTGGGGCTCTGGTTGTTCGGAATGTGGGCTCATCGCTGGCATTGAAGGTAATAGCTGTGTCGCTCCATGGATTTGCTGTTGCTACTTGGTAGACTTCGGCGAGTTCGCGGATTGTTTGTTTTCGCATATTATTTGATGCAAAAGTCTCGAAGACTGTTGACACCGTGCTGGTATTGTTGGAGTGGTTTCCCGGAGCTAGAAGCTCTTCGCCACTTTTGGCCACCTGCCGTAATATCCAACATGCTCGAAGGCTATGTGTTGGGACGGCTCCCTCTGTACTATGAAGCTTACAGGGTCCATTGAGCCATCCCTCCAGTACGGTTCCGTTTCCCTTATTGGGTTTTTGTTTTTTCGTTTTTGCATCTGGGGCCTTAGTGTAAGGCGCCCTTTTACTGCGGACTGGGTTTGGGGCCGGATTATCCCAAAATTGATTTTCGGTTTTCCGGAGACTCTCCATCGCACAATACTTTCGTACGATGGATGCCAGATCGGTGAAGCACGTAATTTTGCGACGATCAATGGCATTTAGTATTCCCTTGTCCGTGCAGTTATTGCAGAAGATTGATATTGCGTTTTCCTCTCGGCAGTCCTTTATCCTGTCCATAACCAGGAGGAATCTGGCCCAGTAGTGATGTACTGTTTCAGTAGGCTCTTGCCGTATTAGAGATAGATCGCATATGTCTGGGCGGGTGGGTGGGATAAAATCCGGATCCCTGCCCATCTTGAGGCTCAAAGGCCAAGGGGCTTCCGAATTCGGAATTTTGGTTGGCTGGGCACAATCCAGCGAGTCCGGGGCGATGCATGATTTTAAGTTCAATGCTCGATCGAAGTCCGTCCCTCCGCGGGAATCCGGCATGGAGGGTTCGGGAATCCGGACATGAATTGTTTTCAACACTGGCAAAGAGTTTCCGTATTGCTCCTCTACCACTGCGACGTGCTGGGTGGCCTGGGGAGAGTTAATCTCTCTCAGATCGGTTTTAAGCCCAATCTGGTTGTAGTCTGTAGCGACTCCCAGGGCGGCGATGCGATCCAAGAGCTCGTTAACAGACGAGAGCTCTATTGGATCTAACTGTTCGGCAGCTTTAGGGCTGACGCGAAGACTGCTTCCGACGACTTGAGAAGTCATTGCCGAAGCGGCGGCCGGACAGGCGGTCATGAGAAAACCACCAAGCCGGATAGTTTGGCCGGCGGCCAAGGCCCCTCCGGCGAAAACACCGTCTTTGAAGACGGGTGGAGGCATCCGCTCTATCGGTGACGACACAGAGGAACTCTCAATGAAAGCACCAATGTCGGTGTCAAAACCGGCGGATCTCGGGTAGGGGGTCCCGAACTGTGCGTCTAGGCGGATGGTAACAGGAGACGAAGGACACGGTGTTTTTACCTAGGTTCGGGCCCTCTTGATGGAGGTAAAACCCTACGTCCTGCTTGATTAATATTGATGATATGGGTAGTACAAGAGTGGATCTACCACGAGATCAAGGAGGCTAAACCCTAGAAGCTAGCCTATGGTATGATTGTTGTAATGTATATTGTCCTACGGACTAAAGCCCTCTGGTTTATATAGACACCGGAGGAGGCTAGGGTTACACAGAGTCGGTTACAATGGTAGGAGATCCACATATCCGTATTGCCAAGCTTGCCTTCCACGCCAAGGAAAGTACCTTCCGGACACGAGCCGGAGTCTTCAATCTTCTATCTTCGTAGTCTTGGAGTCCGGCGGATATTGATAGTCCGGCTGTCCGGACACCCCCTAGTCCAGGACTCCCTCATGTGTCCTTTTCAAAGAACATTCGAAGATTCTAAGATATTTAGCTCACACCGCAACTTGCTAAATCTCTTCTCATCCAAGGGCTTAGTGAAGATATCAGCTAGCTGTTCTTCAGTCTTCACGTGCTCGATGGAGATGTCGCCCTTCAACACATGATCACAAAGAAAATGATGACGAATCTGGATGTGCTTTGTCTTCGAGTGCTGAACTGGGTTGTGAGCAATCTTGATGGCACTCTCATTGTCGCAGAGGAGAGGCACATTCTTCACGTTGATGCCATAGTCCTTGAGGGTTTGCTTCATCCAAAGCAGTTGAGCACAGCAAGAGCCAGCAGCAATGTATTCAGCCTCCGCAGTAGACAGTGATACGCAGTTCTATTTCTTCGAGGACCAACAGACCAAAGATCGTCCGAGGAAATGACAAGTGCCAGATGTTGACTTGCGGTCCACACGATCACCAGCATAGTTAGAGTCAGAATATCCAATGAGATCAAAAGCAGAGCCCTTGGGGTACCATAATCCTAGTGTTGGTGTGTGAGCTAGATATCGAAGAATATGCTTCACAGCCTTATGGTGAGATTCCTTCGGTGCAGCTTGAAATCGGGCACATATGGAAACACTAAGCATTATATCTGGCCTAGATGCACATAAGTATAATAAAGAACCAATCATGGAGCGGTATACCTTGTGATCGAAGTCAATACCATTTTCATCAGTGCATAGATGGCCATTTGTGGGCATAGGAATTTTGACGCCTTTGCAATCTTCATGCCGAATTTCCTCAGTACATCTTTGAGGTATTTCTCCTGAGATATGAATATGCCATTGCGCTGTTGACGAATTTGAAGACCTAAGAAGAATTTCAACTCTCCCATCATAGACATTTGATATTCTTCACTCATCATATAGGCAAATTCATCACTATAACGTTGGTTAGTACAGCCAAAGATAATATCATCAACATATATTTGGCACACAAATAGTTCACCATCATAAGATTTAGTAAAGAGAGTAGGGTCGAGTGAACCGGGTGTGAAGCCATTCTTCACGAAGAATTCCTTCAATGTATCATACCACGCCCGAGGGGCTTGCTTGAGGCCATAGAGGGCCTTATTAAGTCTGAAGACTTTGTCAGGATTCTTTGGATCTTCAAAACCTGGGGGTTGAGCAACATATACTTCTTCCTCAAGCTTACCATTGAGGAATGCACTTTTCACATACATTTGATATAAGATGATATCATGATGGTTAGCATAAGCCAGTAATATGCGAATAGCCTCAAGTCTAGCAACAGGTGCAAAAGTTTCATCGAAATCAATTCCTTCAACCTGTGTGTAGCCTTGAGCTACTAGTCGTGCCTTATTCCTCACAACAAGGCCATTTTCATCTTGCTTGTTGCGGTAGATCCACTTTGTGCCAATGATATTATGCTTGCGAGGATCTGGACGTTTGACCAGTTCCCAGACATTGTTGAGCTCGAACTGATGTAATTCTTCTTGCATAGCCTGAATCCACTCCGGCTCCAGAAATGCTTCATCTACCTTAGTGGGCTCTGTGGTAGAGACAAAAGCATAGTGCCCACAAAAGTTAGATAAATGTGAAGCTTTTGAGCGTGTGAGAGGACCTGTCGCTCTAATGTCATCGGTGATCTTCTCCACTTGCACTTCTTTTGCAACGCGAGGATGAGCTGGTTGTCGCTGAGGAATTAGATCAGCATTTTCTTCAGCACCATTTTCCTCAGCATTTTCTTCAGGTGCATCAGCTCGACGTTCTTCATGAACTGGAATGAATTCTTCAGGAGATTCTTCAGTAGGTATGACATCCTCAGTTGCCTTGAACTTGATAGAATCCTCAGGTGCTGTTTCATATAACACATAAGGTAGGTGCTCTCTTTGCGAGCCATTAGTTTCATCGAACCGCACATCTACAGTGTCAACAATCTTGTGAAGAACAATGTTGAAGACTATGTAGGTGTGTGAATCCTTTCCGTAACCAAGCATAAAACCTTCATGTGCTTTCGGTGCAAATTTAGAATTGTGGTGAGGATCTCTAATCCAACATTTAGCACCGAACACATTGAAATAACTCACATTGGGTTTCTTGTCAGTGAGGAGTTCATAGGCCGTCTTCTTGAAGAATTTGTGAAGATATACTCTGTTGATGATGTGGCACACAGTATCAATTGCATCAATCCAAAAACGCTGAAGCATTTTGTATTCATCAAGCATAGTGCGAGCCATTTCAACAAGAGTTCTGTTCTTGCGCTCCACGACGCCATTTTGCTGAGGAGTATAGGGAGCAGATAACTCATGAGTAATACCAAGTTCATCAAGATAGTCATCAAGACCGGAATTCTTGAACTCAGTTCCATTGTCACTTCTGATATGCTTGATCTTCACACCAAAGTTGGTTGAAGCCCTCGAGGAAAATCGTTTGAAGACTTCCTGCACTTCATGTTTGTAAGTAACAATGTGTACCCATGTATATCGAGAGTAATCATCAACAATGACAAAACCATATAGAGATGCATCATTAGTGACTGCTGAGTAATGGTTAGGTCCGAAGAGGTCCATGTGAAGCAATTCGAATGGACGAGTAGTGGTCATGATAGTCTTCGCTGGATGCTTGGCCTTGGTCATTTTTCCAGCTTCACAGGCTCTGCACAAGTGATCCTTGAGGAATTTGACATTCTCAATGCCAATGACATGCTTCTTTTTCGCAAGCGTGTGCAAATTACTCATGCCTGCGTGACCAAGTCGTCGATGCCATAGCCATCCTTCTGAAGCTTTTGCAAGTAGACACACGGCTGGTTGTGGTCCTGTAGAGAAATCAACAATATACAGGTCTCCTTTCCTAAAGCCTCCGAAGACTTTGGAATTGTCAGCTTCCATAATCACAACACAGCGATACTTGCCAAAGACAACAACCATATCAAGATCACAAAGCATTGGGACTGACATGAGGTTGTATCATAAGGACTCAACAAGCATGACTTTGTCCATGTGTTTATCCTTAGAGATTGCAACCTTACCAAGACCCAATACCTGACTTTTGCCTTTGTCAGCGAAGATGATATGCTTCAGATGAGACGGTGATAAGGGAGCATCCATCAATAGATTCTTGCCACCAGTCATGTGATTTGTACATCCACTATCGAGAACCCACTCAGTAGTTTTGGGTTGATCATCCTGTAGATGAATTAGTGTAGATTACAATCTCATATGCTTCATCAGTGAAGAATATGATATCAAGTTCATCAGATGGATTTGATCAATCAGTAAACAGATATAGCAGTATGAGGACGTGTGAAATGAAGGTTCATTTCATCATGATTCGCCTGCATCCTTTCAGGCAATTTTGTCAGGTCCCCAGCAAATTCTTCAGACGTTAAAGCACGTCTGGAGACCTGACCCTGCAGAAGAGATTAGTTCTTTTTCTTCGCCACACATTTGAAGGGGTGGCAAAGAGTTCATCACTCTGCGAGCACCATACGAGAATGGTGGCATAGAGGCCAAACCATTTCGTTTCACATAAGAGGGGTTAGGATAAGCACATGAATAAGCAGAGAAATTCTTCGAGGACTTATGAACATAATGATTTGAAGAATAATGCACATATTCATAGCCCTTAGCTCTACCCTGCGAGACAGAGTTGTTAGCACGATGATAATCATATGAGGACTTTTATCCTTTTGAGGAATTTGATCCACGTGAGGAATTTGGTCCGTATGAGGACTTGGATCCATATGAAGAATTTGGTCCATATGAAGAATTTGATCTGGGGTTCCTGCTCTTCATAGGTGGTGTCATGAGGACATTCACCTGAAGACTTTCGAGGCACTTCTTGGGAACCCAGATCTTCTTCGTAGGAGAACCATTCCTGCAGTTAGTGCTAACATATCTAGCAAATACTTCACCATTCTGATTTTTGAACAGTTTATAGTTGGAGTCAAATGACTCATCAGAAGAATGAGGAGATTCACATGTAAAGCCAGATAAGTTAGATGGATCAATTGGAGGTCCCTTTGCAGCAACCCATGAGGTTTTGGGGTACTGCTCAGGCTTCCAATATGTTCCATCAGCATTAAGTTTCCTCTCAAAGGCAATACCCTCTTTCCTAGGGTTTCTGTTGAGAATCTGCTTTTTAAGCACATCACAAAGAGTCTGATGCCCTTTGAGGCTTTTGTACATGCCTGTCATATACAATTCCTTCAGCCCTGCATTGTCAGTAATACTAGCAATGTCCTCAGATGAGGAATTAGTGATAGCAGAGACAGGTGAAGAATTTGTAACAGTTGAAGCATTTGAACATTCAGGTGAGGAATTAGCAGATTCACGTTCAATGCACTTTAAGCTTGGAGGAACAAATTCTTCCTGAGAAGCGCTGATCTGTTGAGCAAGTAATGAATCGCGCTCCTTCTGAAGATCTTCATAACTCACTCTTAGCTTCTCAAGATCTTGCTTTCTTTGAAGAGATTCAGAAGAAAGCTTCTCGTGATCAGTCAAGAGAGTATTATGTTGATCTTGAAGGGCGTCAAACTTGGAATGAAGTCTCTGAAGACATTCACCCAAAGCTTTTGACTGATCCATTTCTTTACCCAACATATTATCACTTTTGTCTAGCATGTTTTGAACTTGTTCCAAAGCTGTTTGTTGTTTAGTGGCAATGCGAACAAGTTTGGTATAACAAGATTCAATATCATCATTAGATTCATCATTATCAGATTCATCATTATCAGATCCATCGTCACAAAACTCGGATGAGGAGCATTCGGTTACCTCAGCACCGTTTGCCATGAGACATGATGCAGAAGATGATGATTCTGGCTCGAAAGTCATCGTTTTGAGAGATTCCTTGAAGTCCTCAAACCAGGGATCATGACGGGTTCGATGACCTTCATAGACATCAGAGATTCGGTCCCAGATAAGCTTCGCATTGCAAAGATGCATAATGCGCCTGAATTCATCTCTGGATAGGTAGGAATAGATGATATCCTTCGCCAAGATGTCAAGTCGAGTGTACTTGCGAATATCACCAGCGTCCGCCATCTTGCATAGATCAGTAAGACCAATCTCAGTGACGGTCCACAGCTCGCTGCTCATTGCCATGAGGCGCTTCCTCGTCATGGCCTTCCACTTGGGATAATCATGACCGTCAAAGATAGGGCATGTCACTTTCTTCATACCTGCGGTCGACATAACTAAAACTCCAGGCGGTTAAACCAAAATCACACAGAACAAGGGAGTACCTTGATCTGATACCAATTGAAAGTGCGTTATATCGACTAGAGGGGGGTGAATAGGCGGTTTTTATGAATTCTTCATTGAGGAATTTGCCGGTGAGGAAATTCCTTAACGAAGAACTACTAGCAGCGGAGGAATTTGCCGGTGAGGAAATTCCTTAACGAAGAACTACTAGCGGCGGAATAAGTACTCAGAAGTAAGCATAACAGAACACAAGCATGGTCATCATGATGAAATGAAGACTAGCACAGAGTACAGAAAGCGTAATCACAGGATAACACAAGATGAAGACAAACAGACTGAAGAAATTGAACTGAGGAAATTGAGAAAGTCTTCAGTCAAAGTCTTCAAACATAGATATGAACAAACACTCAACACAGTAATGAGGAAATGGAAGGGTTGAGGAAATAGAACTAGTTAGGTTGGTGAAGACAATGATTTGGTAGACCAGTTCCAACTGCTGCCTCAGTTGTACGTCTGGTTGGAGCGGCTGAGTATTTAAACTCGAGGACACGCAGTCCCGGACACCCAGTCGCTGAGCACGCAGCTCAGGACACCCAGTCCTCACCGTATTCTCCTTGAACTAAGGCCACGCAGACCTCGTCCAATCACTCGTGGTAAGCTTCAGGCGACTTCCAAACCTTCACAGACTTGGTCACTCGGCGATCCACAATTCCTCTTGGATGCTCTAGACCATGACGCCTTACCATCTGGAAGAAGCATAGTCTTCAAAGGTAACAAGCGTCGGATCCACGCAGGATCAATTTCTTCAGTGATGCTCAATCACTTTGGGTTTGTAGGGGTTTGGTTTTGGGTTTTCCTCACTTGACGATTTTTGCTCAAAGTCCTCGGAGGATGGGTTGCTCTCAAATGACAAGTGTCAAGTTCTCTTGGAGCAGCCAACCAGCTAGTGGTTGTAGGGGGCGGCTATTTATAGCCTAGGGAGCAGCCCGACATGATAAGACATAAATGCCCTTCAATGATATGACCGTTAGGTGGATAAGATATTTTGGGACAGCTAGCGCGTAACACAGCAACGGTCGGAAATTTGACTCTCAAATTCCTCAGGGCTATCATGTTCCTCACTGTGTAGGCAATCCGCACTGGCGAATTCCTAACTCCTCAGTCAGAACAAATTCCTTAGTGACTAGAAGAACTTTGTCTCTGTCACTGAAGAAAGTGACTGAACTGTATGAGATTTCCAAAGGCTTCACTCGAAGGGATTGTTAGGTGTAGGATTTTGAGTTGAGCATCACATGGAAATTTTTCCTTAGTATTTCCTCGACCCCCTTTAACAGTACGGTGTTTCCTATGACTCAAGAAAGAGAAAATGAAACTAAGAAAACAAAAGTCTTCACGCTTCATGTTCCTCAAATGAATACCAAGTCTTCAAGGTCACACCAATTTCTTCACTTTCAAAGTCTTCAGAAAGTCTTCAGAATATCAAAGTCTTCAAGCGAAGAACCTCATTTTTAGGGGTCGACTTTCTCTGTAAATATCAAACTCCTCATAGACTTATAGACCTTTGTATACTCACAAACGCATTAGTCCCTTAACCTATAAGTCTTCAATACACCAAAATCACTAAGGGGCACTAGATGCACTTACACCGTGCGATCCCATTTTCACAGCCAGATAGAAATGAGCTATTTTGCACTGCATTAGCGAATTTAGCTTTGTTGTTTACAGAAACAGGAATTGTATACGCAATAGGAATCCTGAAGTATATTACTGGCCTTGGCTATGCTAGCTATAGAGACATAAATGGCACTAAAAATTAAATAAAAAGCCACACAGACATAAACGGTGCAAGCAACAGAGTCTTAATAGGGCCATCTTTAGTTCTTACACACAGTCCTGGCAAGTCTTACACAGACATAGAAATATAATTATACATTACGCTTAATCTATGCGGTTAAACAAAAGGATCAAAATAGACTACAATTCTAAAAGGTCTGGTTTAGGATCCATTCTTGTAGAATAGAACTCTAGAAACCTCTCCTGATGCTTTTTAGTTGCTTTTCTGATTTGAGCACCCTGCGCTTGAGCCTTTATGCTATCTTCTCAATGTTGTTAAGAGGTTCATTCATAAGCTGATCCATGGGTTCTTTCCCAGATGATCTGTTCAGCGCTGTCACATTGCATATATGATCAGATAATCCGTGCATGTATCTTGTAAGAACGAACTAGCCCATAGCATTTTTCTTGTTCTTATATCTAGCCATCATTAATTTGTTCTTGATGGATCTGGTCTTCGCCTTTGTTTTCTGCTTGTTATACTTTGCCACTGCTAGCTCATGCTTTAGAGACTGTTTTTCCTCATCCAGTTTCTTCATGTTGCTGTAATTGTAGTCTCTTAGTTCAGTCTTAACCATGCATTTTATGTATCCAATTGCTTCCATGTCAGCTGTGTCCTTTGACATTGCATGATCGATACACTGCACCCCGGGAATAGCCATACGACTGCCATGATCTTCAACATATGATGTGGGTGTATGGAAAAAACAGTGACACATACTCTACCGCCATCACATGCTTTGCTTCGATACTCAGCTGCTGGAAGTTCTAAAGTCTCTAAAAGAACATCCAGCATCATCCTGTAAGGGATTTTAATCATCGGTGGTATGGCCTGTGATTTTAAACGGATGTCATTAGGCGTGAGGGCATGAATCATATTTTGGCAGGTAAAAGCTTTTAGAGGGGAAAGTGTACTTTGAATAACCCAAGCAAAACTAACACCATATTAGTTTTTGCTATGGTAACAGCTGGAACGAAGATAACTAATTTATCCTAGACATCTTTATGGACAAGATGTTGATGAAGGTAAGTTTGTATATGATCACTTGTATAAGCATAAGCTATGCATCGACGGTGTAGACCACACCATTTACTACCTGGTAGGTTCTAATTATCACAAGTATGAACTGATGACTATCACAAGTGTGAATTGAATCCTGAATGCAATGTATAAGCAGGAGTATTGTGCCTGTATGAAACAAAAAGACACACATCCAACACTGAAACAATGCAGGGAGCTCTCTAGGACTGTGCCTGTATGAAACAAAAAGACTTTGGTGTGTGCTTGTATGGAAGTATTTGGTGTATTCTTTTTAGATGACCACGCCAGCATTGGTTTCCGTGGCTCAAAATTTGTCTTGCTGAGTGGTGTCAGTACAGGCATATCTTTTTGCCTGCTTAAAACTTCATGACATTAAGAAATAGTTTTCATAATAAGCCCACGAAGCTTAAACTACGAATCTTGCTGGGAGGAAATAGGCATAGAAAAACTATCCACAACAGATAACTAAAGTATCAGTTGTTTTCTACTATATAACCACCAACCTCACAGCGGGGCTGCGAATTCTCATACCGAGTGTAGGCCTCTTCCATGCCTAGCATTTCCTCCTGCATCAAATATTCGGAACAGCTTCAGTGCATACCAAGGAAATCATTCTAGTCAAAGGAATGCTTGTCTATTTTTCTGAAAGAAAGCCACCTCAAGTAGCTGGCCTTCAGATTGGTTATTGTTGGAGTATTCTTCATCCGGAGAAAACCTGGCATGTATCTCCTCTGCATCAAGTGGCATCTCCTGTGAAATCAGGTAGATAGATTAAACGCCGACCACAGCTGCAGGCTTAATCAGAAAGAGGGCACATAGATCTGCGGCTACATCACTGAATCATATGGGTAGTTACCTGTGGTCCTGCTGAGGACTTCTCCGGGCATCCAGATGCTGAAACGCATGGAGAAACAGCGGCTAGCAATATTGACTGTGCTCGAGCCGGTGTAGTCATTGTTTGGGAGCGAGGCACTGAACGTGCGGGAGAGAACACTCTGTCGATCTAGGGTTTCATTAGGCTGCCTTCATAGCAATATATGATATGTCTATGGGCCTTTTGGCTGGGCTATTTTCTCTGGGCCCATACACCACAACTCCCAAGGGACTCCATAGTAGTTGGAAAGGAAAAATGCGAATAGAAAGGTACACAGATCGTAGGTAATATAAAAGAGAAGCAGGTAATACAGGTCTTAAACTGGCGTTACAGTTTGAAAATAAAAACACACTTGTGGCATAGTAAGGTTGCTTGCTAATAAGACATCTGTAATAGGTAGTTGAAGTTTTTGATCTTCTCCCCTATTTGATCTATAGCAGTTTGCTCAGAGAGCAGAATACATCAACTTTCATAGGCTTCATCACAGCAATATCCCCGTGGGAAATGAAGAAACAAGTTAACTATTATATTATGGGACCTTGTCAGTATGTGCACATAAATTGACTCACACATACCGTTATCTTTGCCTATCGCGTGTGCAGCGGCATGTAATGATGTCATGTATACATATAGTCCAATTCGCATCCACGTGGCGTTATGTAGATGGTAATATAATCTGGGATATCAATCACGCTGTCAACCCAGCCGAAACAGTCATATCTATGTGTATTTATGAAGCCCTGTCCAGGCAACCCATTCTATTCAACCAAGACAAACGGGCTCAACAGCTGGCTTCTTGCTATCTCGTGTCGGAGGATTCCAGCCGAAAGTTCACTTATACTCACACGAATAAATCAGGTAAGTGAAATTTGCTGGCAACCATAAGAAGAACACCAAGGAATAGCCTTGAAGATGTGGCCGCCTAGCTCAATGTGTCCCCTTGCCAGAACAGTTGATCTGAATGCTGCAAATGTAGCATACTGAACATCTCCTTGATAGTATACAAGGAAAGCATCAGAGTTAATCGGCTTCACCATGACGTATATTGACGCTGGTATATACCGAATGATCGCAGAAAATATTTCCTTTGTGTTTATGGGTTCAACACCATCTTCTCGTTTGAGGATTATAGAATGTGATAGCTCCTGGAATCTATCGTGTCGACCTCCGTGTCTTGAAGAAAACAGTGTGGGGCAGCAGCATCGACGGTGATGTCCCGAGCATCTGGCACAGGGGGTAATGGCTCAATGGGCCTCATTATCTTGCTGAAAGGGTTGTTAAGCACACTAATAAGCACAATGAATGTGTCCAGGTGGATCCCTACTGCTGTGTTTGCTCGATCCCTAAACCTATGTATGATCTTGATATTCATCCGCAATGGCACATTTTCTGGCGCGTCTGTCCAACAGATGCACCGGAACGCGAGAAGATCGGTGTAGGTGATAGTATCAGGGTAAAGCTCAGAGACGATACAATATGGATGCAGCATAAAATCCAGTGTCTTGAATGTCCAAAGGTGCAGTGGGAGGTTTGTTATTTCAACTAAAACCTGGGATCCGGCATGGTTATCATTGAAATCATAGGCTGGTGTGCCACAAAATGTTGAGTTTTTATCTGCACAGAGAGTCATAAAGTATATATTACCCAGGTTAAGCCTCTGTTTAGACTGAAGAAACTCGACTGCTTGTCTGTTCTGCTGCTTGTTTGGGATGCTAATTAAGAACTCCTGGTCAAGACTATCAATAGTAACAATTTCATCGCATTCAAGCTGAAAAGCTTTAGCCAATGCATTATGGCATTATCAAAGTGTCTTTGTGTAGTTCTACTATCAGGAGAGAAAATGATCTGGAAATGGTAGTGTGTCCGGATCTCTGGGCATTTTGTTTCACCATAAGAAAGAAAAGCTCTTGTAATATTTCTTCTGGAACAAACAGACGAGGACGAAATACCTAGAAAGATTATCAAATAGTTTAGGCTATCCGCCAGCTTAGGCGCTGAGAAAGGACGACTGGATCTAAGAATACAGGGGCAGTAGCTCAGCTTAGAGGAACAAGGAAAGAATGGAATCTACCTTGAACTGAAACGGCAGTATAGGATGTAGCTTCATCGGTTGAAGAAGACGCCATAAGCCCAGGGCACCAAGATGTAGCGAGGGAAGAAACCCTAGAAATGGATGCATGGAGAGTGCGACGGCGGGATTGGTGGGGTGGATTAAGAGAGCATGCAGGTTATGGGGGACAGCACATAGGCCAGTCCTCAGCCACACAACCTGTCTGGATATGAGGCACGGCCAAGAACGGGCCTACTGGGCCGAAGTAAAAACAGGAATGGGCCAGAGCCTTAAAGGCTATGAAAAAAGGAGGAGATGACCATAGTCTAAAACAGAGGGGAGACAAAATCATCTATGAAAAGAAGAAATCATCTGCAGACTATGGGGCAGCATATCACGTATAAAAAGGCAAATCATAATCGAACACACACACATAATAGGCTAGAGTTCACTTGATTATATACAGGAGTTTTTTGTTTTGCCGTGCTTTGACACTGCTACTTGAGCAGCCAAAGACTTTTTAGCACACAAACATATAAATAGAGGAGTTTTAGGCATACTTCGTGAGAAGCATACAACCACACCAAGGTCTATGCAAGAAGCATACACGGCAACGGACTCTGCTTGTAGCTGGTAAAAGAGCATTGTGATGGAGCGTTGTCGAGAGCAAAGCTAGATGCATAAACTGCCATCTTTCTCCTTCGATCTTGCTGAGGAGAAGCTAATGTACATAGGATAGATAACCTACAACAGAATGCGAAGTTTCATAAACCAGTTCCAAGTATGAGAATGGCAAAATAAGTCCAAGAATAGTAGTATATAGGGAAATTGTGGTGTACCTATAGATATTTTAAGGTTGCATAGGCAGGGCAAAGGAGTCACTGCTGCTTTGTTTTCTTCCCTCCTCCAGCTCCTTTTCCAGCAATGGGGTTCCTTTATTTCAAGTTGTGTTAGTGAAAAATAAATAAGCGGAATGCTATACACAGGTTTGGAAACCAGCTATATTAGTGGAATGTAAGAAGCAGTACTTCTTGTTTTTTTGAAGTGGACTCTTATCATCTTTTGCATTAGCAGCACCAGAAGGATCTTCAGCCTTTTCATCATCATTCTCCTGGAGCACCCAACATATGCATAAGCTTGATAATAGAGAGACATAGCATATTGATATTGGATGGTTATTAGGCTATACAATAGTAAGATTTTGCCTTGACACATGTGTATTAGTGCGTGACCATGCTGCTCATTTACTAAATGTACATGCGTGCATTTATAGTATTATGCGTTAGTTAGCACATGTGTGTTAACAGGTATCTCAGGCGGAGTAGAGAAATATTTACCGCGGCTATTTCATCACACTGCTTTGGAGGATCCTCTGCCAGAGGGAGCTTCTTGTCATTGCCGATAAATAAAGCATGCCTGGTCCTGCTGGGTGGGCATGGTGATTTGCTAGAAAAGAAAATACGATCATAAGAGCAAGCAAGCATTAGAAAATACTACAGTAGTCCTTTCTGAAGAGGCATACCCTGGAGATGCAGATGAAAGGAGACCAACACTAAGCTTTGAAGTTGGTGTCTGCGCCTGAGTGTAAATAAAGGAAATGAGAAGAACTGAATTAGTTTTCGGGCATCTTGATTGAATAAATCGAGCGAGAGATGGTAGACTAAGAAAACAACACACCGCGCCTGTAGGTGATGGAAAAGTTATAGCAGGGCTCCCTGAGGAGCTGCCAGGCTGGGCTTGCTTGATGCTTGGGGTACTGGGTGTAAACATCTCAGAAGGTACTAGACTGTTAGTCAGGGAAGCAGAGGATGATGCTCCAGATGATCCAGGGACACAGTCAAAGGCAGATGAGCTTAACTCAGGCTTGTAGGTTTCCATAATTTTCACAACTTGAAATGATAACTGTGTGCTTGTGGTTGCAAAGCTTCTCTTTGCAATGGACACAAGAAGTTTATACTTCTGCCCAATAATCTGGGTAACCTCTGGTGGAGCAATCCTATCAACCATCGGTACACGAGCTATCTCTTGTATGGTTGGAAGTCCTGGGTTTCTAAACTTCAGTAAATTGAGGAGTGGTTTTCCAACAGCTGCTTTTCCAACTTTATCAAACATGGTGAACTCAGCCTCACCCACGTCATCACTCGCAAATACCGAAATACAGTACCTGCACATGGCACGAATAGAATGAGGATTGTAGTAAAGGACTAATAAAATATAGAAGAGGCATGTCTAAATAAATCAGGCAGGAATCCTAAGGAAACAAACAACACAAAACAAAAGAAACAGGAGACAAAGGTCTAGGAAGGCACATACGTCTCCTGTGTTGCTATGGATGAGCAGTTAGGATTGGCGCATCGGTAGTTCGATGCGACTATTGTAGAGGTCTTGTTGTAGGAGGAGCAAGAGAAGAACCACCAGCGCTGATCAGGATTGAGCCTCTGGACAGTAACGGTACATATGAATCATTTTTCCTGTCGAAGTAACATAACTTGCAGTTGAGCACATGACCAGGAAAAGTGGGAACAACATATAGAGGAAAAGACAGCAAGGATACCTCGTTTTCGTAAGGGTTCAGGCGGAGGAGCTCTGACACGGTCTTTTCAACTGGATCAGCGTAGATACGGGTAGTAAATGCACCCTTGGTCAAAGCAGCATCGTTATCAATGGGTTTGAAATTAGTTCCCAACCTATTTTAATATGCAACAGGGGAGATAGTTAGCAGCGTGACAAAGAAAACAACACTATCTTCATATTCATGGTTAAAGCAAGAGAAGCCAATTAGAAGGCATATAGAAATCACCTGTTGCGGAAGTCATTTATCACTGGGAGATCCTCGTCAATGTACCAACGGCAAGCAGAACTACCACTAAGTCCGTGAACACCTGCATAGTTATTGAACAATATAGAGGGGTAAGAGGCTGCATTGAACATAGGACGAAAAGGTTGTACAATACAGAATGCATAGATGTATAAGATGCAATAGGTTGACCACCTTGATTTATTTTAGGTAGTGTTCCTACGAAAATTGCAATCACAGCTTCCTTTTCGTCTCTTGCACGCACTGCTTCTTCTTCAAATTCAATGCTCGATCACCCCAGAGGACCAGCCTTAGCTCCTTGCCCCTATAGGTTTCATATGACGAACAAATCAGTAAACAAACGAATGAGTAGGTGGCCTAGAATGGTGGATGCATAATAATAAGAAAATGACACTTACTATAAGTCAGTTAGGATTATTGTCCTTGTGTTTGATGGCTCTAGTTGATGCATTGATTGGATAGTGACCACATCAGAAACAACAGTTATTCTTCCAATGACATCTTCAAAACCATAGATTTTGCAAGAGCATCAGACTCCAGATATTTGACAAGTGGTTTTTAATGTACTTAGGCGTGCAATGACACAACTTACCAAGGAAACGAGGCGGTGGCACACATGGCACGGGGATGTCTTGAAATGGGATCAAATTGTAGGTGCAGAATGGGTAATCTGCTTCCAAGCCCGGGCGCAAAACAGCATTGCTAAACCTAGTGAACTGAATCATGAAGCGACTCTCAACAGGTCTATAAGTTGTCTTTGCTTCAACGCAGTTGAAGCTGCTCATCATGTAGACCTTTCCTTCTTGCAGCTCATCCTTCAGTTCTTCTGCTCGCTGAGGAGCTATCTGCACATACATATGGTTGCCTTGCCAACAAAAACAACAATCCGAAAGGTATCCTAGGCTAAATATGGACAGTTGGCATTGAGCTAGCTATGTAAAGACAAACCTGGTGTCGGTGTCAAAACCGGCGGATCTCGGGTAGGGGGTCACGAACTGTGTGTCTAGGCGGATGGTAACAGGAGACGAGGGACACGATGTTTTTACCCAGGTTCGGGCCCTCTCGATGGAGGTAAAACCCTACTCCTGCTTGATTAATATTGATGATATGGGTAGTACAAGAGTGGATCTACCACGAGATCAAGGAGGCTAAACCCTAGAAGCTAGCCTATGGTATGATTGTTGTAATGGTTGTTTGTCCTATGGACTAAAACCCTCCGGTTTATATAGACACCGGAGAGGGCTAGGGTTACACAGAGTTGGTTACAATGGTAGGAGATCTACATATCCGTATTGCCAAGCTTGCCTTCCATGCCAAGGAAAGTCCCATCCGGACACGGGATGAAGTCTTCAATCTTGTATCTTCATAGTCTTGGAGTCCGGCCGATGATGATAGTCCGGCTATCCGGACACCCCCTAGTCCAGGACTCCCTCAATAGCCCCTGAACCAGGCTTCAATGACGACAAGTCCGGCGCGCATATTGTCTTCGGCATTGCAAGGCGGGTTCTTCCTCCGAATAATTCATAGAAGATTGTGAACACCAGGATAGTGTCCGGCTCTGTAAAATAAATTCCACATACCACTGTAGAGAGAATAATATGTACACAAGTTCAATCTGCTGACGTATTTTGTGGTGTGACGTCACACCACTACCAAGCCTTTACTTGAATCATTTTTATTATACCACCTCAGCATGTTTAGCGAAGCGGTTTCCTTGGCACGTCTTGTCGAAGCAGAGATCGTGTTCCCCTTATTCCGGGATTCCCATCAATACGGACGTGGGTAACCCAACCGCGCCATTGATTGCGGCGCTTGGGAGATAAGCGAGTTTTACCAGGCCGGTGGGGACGCATAGTCTTCGTCCGCCCATATATAAGGGGATAAGGATCCGCCTTTTTTACCTACGCCTTCTTGCTCCTTTGCTTATCCATCTCCGCGCACTCGAGCTCCAGCGCCCAAGTCCGCACATCTTGCCTCAACCTTCTCCAGCCATGTCCGGAGCGGGAGGCAAGTGGATGGCCTCCTCCATTATGGAGGGGCACATCGAGAAGCTGCGCAGCGCCGGATACCTGTCCAGTGACATCGTGCACCGGCTACCCGATGAGGGACAGCTCATCCCCACCCCCAGGCCCCATGAGAGGGTCGTATTTCTTCCCCACTTCCTCCGCGGACTGGGCTTCCCACTTCATCCCTTCGTCCGGGGGCTCATGTACTACTACGGCCTGGACTTCCATGATCTGGCGCCAAACTTCATCCTCAACATCTCGGCGTTTATCATCGTGTGCGAGGCCTTCCTCTGCATCCAGCCTCACTTCGGCTTGTGGCTGAAGACCTTCAATGTCAAGCCGAAGGTGGTGAAGGGCGTCCAAGCGGAGTGCGGAGGCGCCATGGTGGGAAAAATGCCCAACGTCACCTGGCTCAAGGGCGCCTTCGTGGAGTCCATCAAAGGGTGGCAATCGGGGTGGTTCTACATCATCGAGCCGCGTGACCCTAAATGGGCAGCGGCCCCCGAGTTCAGATTTGGTACCCCCATGCAGCTCACCTCCTGGAAAGAGAAGGGCTTGCTATGGGGTAGTTCGGAGGAGCTGACCGGACTCCAGTCCTGTCTCCAAACCCTGGTGAACAAGAAGCTTAAGCTTGTCAACGTGATCCAAGTCATGCTCGTCCGTCGGATTCTCCCCTGCCAACAACGGGCCTTCAATCTGTGGGAGTTTGATCCGGCACAGCACCGGACCCTAAGCGGGCTCTTTGACACGACGTACGAAGCTGCTTGGAGGGTGCTGTTCAAGGGCGGAGAAGCCCCCGCATCCACAACTGAAGACCGCAGATTCAGCACGCAGCGCCCGGCCGGCGAGGTAAGCTATGCTATCCTTTATGGGACACTCATTTCTTTCATAGTTTGACTCTATATGGGATCTAAAACTCCCAATGCCTTTAACAGGACTGGCAGAAGACGTCCGGACAGGTTAACTGTCCGGCTCCCCTTCTCGAAGACCCAGCAGACACCCGTTTAACGGGGCTGCTGGTTCCGGCCCTTTATGTGGTGCCGGAGAAGAAGGCCAAGAAGAAGGCCACGGGAACCCGAAGGAGTTCCCGGCGCCAGGTGGTATCGGACTCATCATCCGATGACTCCGAGGCAGACTCCTCCCCCGAGGAGGAGGAGAAAGAGGCCTCTTCCCCAACGGGGGGAGAGAAGAAGAGGAAGGCCTCCCCAACGAGGGCGGCCGAAGGGTCCAAGAAAGGACGGACCCTTTCTCCGGACTGCTCCGCCAACGCCGACGACGGCGACGACGAGTGGCCCTCAAGGGCCAAGCCCCTGGCAAGATCGTAAGTGTCCGGATTCCTGGATGATTTATAATTTCTCTTTTTGCCACATGGTGTCCTTCTAATGCCGCATACAACCTGTAGTCCGGCCAAGGATGATCTTCCCGCTTCATCGAGCGGGTCCTTGGCTCCGTCGGATATGGATTCCCTTCCGACCGCCTCCACCCCTCGTGACGCTGATGACACCGAGGTGGGATCCCAGGAGGGGACCCACCAGGAGGGGGAGGCTCCGGAGGTGCCACAGGGCAACCTCCCGGACTTTGCACCGGACTCCGCACCGGAACCCGCAGTGGTTCCGGAGTCCGGCAGGCGGCCCCTTCGTAAGAAGGGCAAGACTTTGACACCGGCGGCCGCCAT
The DNA here is from genome assembly GCA_963921465.1 of Triticum timopheevii. Classification (NCBI taxonomy): domain Eukaryota; kingdom Viridiplantae; phylum Streptophyta; class Magnoliopsida; order Poales; family Poaceae; genus Triticum; species Triticum timopheevii. The sequence continues at coordinate 2,498,315 of OY997266.1, read as the reverse complement.
CCAACCGGAGGCGCCGGATAACTTGTTGGAGGCTCTCAACGGTGGTTCCATCGAAGAAGAACACCGCACTGTCATGAGTGCGGTGATTCAGAAGGTTCAGCTCGCCAAGAGCGGGCTGACCGAGGCCTGTAGTAGCCTTCTAACAGGCTTTGAGGTAAGAATTTTAAGACATGTAATATAATACCGCATAGACAGTAGCCCCTGATGCTCGGTTTGGTGTTCGGAAAGAAAAACCGGACTGAGGCTCTTACAAAGATATACGCAGGAGTTCTAAAAAATATGTCAATATGGGATTGCAGGCTGCGCTGCTGACCTCTGCCGCACTGATAGCAGAGGTCGATGCTTTGAAGCAGAACCTCGAGCGGTCCGAGAGCGAGCTCGGCCATGACAAGAAGCAGCTCGAGGACAAGGAAGGTGAGTGACACCGTATTGAATTTTTACCTTACAGAAAAGGATTTTGGTTGCAAGAGAAATAACAAGGATAACGTGGGTACTCCAGGGGCCACGAACGAGGTGGCGACCCTGAAGGAGGCCGTGTCCGCGGCCGAACGTAATGCGGCCGCAGAACGAGCTGAGCGAGAGAAGCAGGAGGCACGGGTGGCGGAGGTGCAGCAAGAGCTCCAGGCTCTCATGGAAAAGCATGGGAGTTTGGAGCGCGACTCGAAGACTCGAGAGTCCGAGCTTGCATCGGCTCTTGAGAGTGCCAAAGCCGCTAAGGCGAAGCCCATAAGGCCCTCCAGGAGATTGAGGCGATGAAGAAAATAGCGGCGGGTAAGGCATTTTTCATGCAAAGCAAGCATGTGAATGTGAATTACCTGTTACTTACCCGAATTCAGAGCTCTCCAGGAGCGTTTGCAGATCTGCCTCGCAGCGTGTCCGATGCTGCCGCATTCTACCGGGCCGAGGAGGGGATCTCGACGGAGAAGGTCTTCTGGTCTCAGTATGCTGAGGCCGGACATCCGGTGCCCCTTAGTGACCAGCTGAAGCAGCTGGTCGAGCTCCACAAGGTAGCCGAATAGGCCATGAAGGGCCTCATAGTTCGGCTGTGGCCCAAGGAGGCCATGCCTGGGAGCTACTTTGGCCTGGTGCGGTGGCTGGTGGATGCATGTCCCTGGGTGGAAGTCGTCAAGCAGTCCACCTGCATTGAAGGTGCCCGTCGGGCCCTTGCCCGTGCAAAAGTGCACTGGGGCAGGATGGACGCTGAGAAGCTTCTCACGGACGCGCCGCCGGCGGGCAAGGAGTATCGCATGCCCGAAATGTATTATAAGAGTGTCTTGAAGGGAGCCCGCATGATTGCGGATGAGTGCTCCAAGGATGTAATATTTGAGTAAAATCGCATTATGTTATCCTGTGCGCTGAAAACTGTGTTCATATGTGCTAAGCAATGCTTATTAATTTAAAATATTACCTTCTGTGCGGCCGTTTATCAAATCTGAGAGATGGCAAGTCGTCGGCTTCAGCCCCCATGCCACTAGTGCTGGGGTGTTAGGGATAAACTTGAGCGCTCTTGTTCCCATGTTTGGGTCCATCTAGGGAGGCGCTCAACACAACGAACGAGGCAACCGGACTTATAATGCTTGAACACTCTCACTTAGCCATAGAATTCTATAATTTTAAATTTCGGCAAAGCCCCTGGTGTTTGGAAGACCGAGTTCGGGGCGCTATCCACGCCTGGGCCGGACAAAGCCGGTTCCTCGCTCTAAGCGGCATAAGTCTTTAGGGACTCGAAAAAACCTCTAGAACAGCGACCAGCTCTCGCCTTATCATGACGGTCAGTTTTAGCTTTCTCCACTGAGGCGCTCGCCCAGCTCAACCGGGGCGCAATCGCAGTGGTTCTCCCAGTGCTACCTTAGCCGATAAAACGAAACGTAAGGTACCAAAACATGGGAGCCGGGCAAACCCAACTATTGACCCAAGACATGATTCGGAGCCGATGCATATAATGCTATAAGTTCGGGGTGCCGCACTTGTGAAAGTGTTCGGACTTATCACACCATAATGCGGGGAACTTAAGCCGCTGGTGTATTTGGCCGTACCAAAGTGTACGGATGCAACATGTCATAAACGAACATATATAAGAAAGAAATGTGATTATAAGCAAAAAGCGATGCATTGTTTATTCAGAAATACTGCCATGAATGCAGAGCGATACAAATAGTGCGGTAAGCAAGGGATTGGACTATTTAAACATGTTCCCCTCCAGGGGTAGGCTACGGAATGGTGTATTAAATAGATTTAATGCTCGTAATGGAGACCACCTGAGTGTTCGTCGTAGCCTTTCTCCTTCCCTGGCTGTTGCATCGTGAGTTCGGCAGGTATACTGCCGGACAAGGCCTCTGGTGAGCGGAGTCCTGTGGGTAAGAAAAAAGAAAAAGGAAAAGACCGACATACTTGGGAGCCCCTGGTGTGGTTAAGCCGCACTCTGGGCCTGTCGTGGTCGTGCCCCTCCCCCTATGCCCATGGTATCTCCAGAGCGTAATGATGTACACGAAGGACTGGTCTTGCAATTATGCAAGGGCTGGGGTTGGGGCCGCATTGCTACGCGTGCTCGGAACGTGCCAGGTGGTCTTGTTGTATGTTACTCCGGGCGCGTTTGGCCGTGTCCGGTCGCTTAACGGCAGGACTCGAAAATTGCCTTAAGAGGCTGCTCTGTACTTCTGCCGCGAGAGCTGCTGTGTGTTCCTCCGTTCGAAGGGAGCGTTCAGTGTTTCCGTTGATCGTGATGACTCCTCGAGGGCTGGCATCTTGAGCTTGAGGTATGCGTAATGCGACACCGCGTTGAACTTTGCAAACGCGGTCCGTCCGAGCAGAGTGTGATAGCCACTGCGGAACGGGACTATGTTGAAGATTAACTCCTCGCTTCAGAAGTTATCCGGGGATCCGAAGACCACTTCCAGTGTGACTGAGCCTATACAATTGGCCTCTACACCTGGTATGACGCCTTTGAAGGTCGTCTTTGTAGGTTTAATCCTTGAGGGGTCTATGCCCATCTTGCGCACTGTATCCTGATAAAGCAGGTTCAGGCTGCTGCCGCCATCCATCAGGACTCTGGTAAGGTGAAATCCATCGACGATTGGGTCTAAAACCAATGTGGCAAATCCGCCATGGCGGATACTGGTGGGGTGATCCCTTCGATCAAAAGTGATCGGGCAAGAGGACCATGGATTGAACTTCGGGGCGACTGGCTCCATCGCATATACGTCCCTAAGTGCGCGCTTCCGCTCCCTCTTGGGTATGTGGGTTGCGTATATCATGTTTACCGTCCGCACTTGTGGGGGGAAACCCTTCTGTCCTCTATTGTTCGGCGGTCGGGTCTCTTCCTCGTCGTCGGTATGCGGCCCCTTGTCATTGTTTTCGGCGATTAACTTGCCTGCCTGCTTGAATACCCAACAATCCCTATTGGTGTGATTGGCTGGCTTTTCGGGGGTGCCGTGTATCTGGCACGAGTGGTCGAGTATTCGGTCCAAATTGGACGGGCCCGGAGTAGTTCTTTTGAATGGCTTCTTCCGCTGACCGGGTTTGGAGCCTCTGAATCCGGCGTTGACGGCCGTATCCTCAGTGTTATCGCCGTTAACGCGACATTTGTTTTTGTTGCGATGCGACCTGCCATTGCGGTCCTTGTTATCCGGACTGCCAGAATTTTTGCTGAGCTTGTTACTACGGGCTAGCCAGCTGTCCTCTCCCGCACAGAAGCGGGTCATGAGTGATGTGAGGGCTGCCATGGATTTCGGCTTTTCCTGTCCTAGGTGCCGGGCTAGCCACTCGTCGCGGATGTTATGTTTGAAGGCTGCGAGGGCCTCTGCATCCGGACAGTCGACGATTTGATTTTTCTTTGTTAAGAACCATGTCCAGAACTGTCTGGCCGATTCATCTGGCTGCTGAATTATGTGGCTTAGGTCATCGGCGTCTGGTGGTCGCACATATGTGCCCTGGAAGTTGTCGAGGAATGCAGCTTCCAGGTCCTCCCAACACCCAATTGACTCTGCTGGCAAGCTGTTGAGCCAATGCCGAGCTGGTCCTTTAAGCTTGAGTGGGAGATATTTGATGGCGTGAAGATCGTCACCGCGGGCCATGTTGATATGAAGGAGATAGTCTTCGATCCAAACCGCGGGGTCTGTTGTGCCATCGTATGATTCGATGTTCATGGGTTTAAACCCTTCGGGGATTTGATGCTCCATTACTTCATCTGTGAAGCATAGTGGGTGTGCGGTGCCTCTGTATTGGGCTATATCACGACGTAGTTCCAACGAGCTTTGTCTACTGTGTTCGGCCCGGCCGGACTTGCTGTGTCCGACGCGACGATTGTCGTCGCGTGCCGTGGGGCGCCCACGCGATCCGTAGATCGATCTTGATTGTCTTGCCTTATCCTCCAATATATCTCGCAAGTCCGGAGCGTTCCCCTGTGGCCTTGTGCTTTTCGAGCGATGCCGGGGTACAGTTCTAATGGGGGGCCTAAAGGCCTCTCTGTCGCAGCCACGAGATGGTCGGTCAGCCGTATTGTGCTCTGGTGATGCAGGTTTATATGTCTCCTCCTCTAGTCGAGGGAGCAACTTGCATTTGGGGTAGCTTTTGGAGGGGCGTTCGAGTTCATACTCTTCGGCCGCAAAGGCTTCAGTCCATCTGTCGGCTAGCAGGTCTTGATCAGCTCGAAGTTGTTGCTGCTTTTTATTTAGGCTGTTCGCCGTGGCCATTAGCCTGCGTTTAAAACGCTCTTGTTCGACGGGATCCTTGGGCACGACGAATTCGTCGTCGGTGAGGCTTGCCTCGTCTCCAGAGGGAGGCATGTAATTATCATCCTCTACCTCTTCGTCTGCCACTCTCTCGTGAGGGTTGGCTTCTCCGTCCTCCTGTGCTGAATCTTGCTGCAGGGGGTTATCTTTGGCACTCTCTAGGGTGTTATTATTTTCGGTGCTGGAATCTCCATTCTTGCTGTGGCGGGATTTAGAGCGGCGCCGCTGACGCCGGCGCTTGGGCTGTTTCTTGGGGGAATCTGCCTCCGCTGCTTCTTCGCCATTCCCATCCTTTGGGATATCCACCATGTATATGTCGTATGACAAGGTGGTCTTCCAGTGCCCTGTAGGTGTTGGTTCCTGGTCGTCTCCGGCATCGTCGTCCATACCATCGATGTCTTCGAAGTCGTAGTCTAGCATGTTGGTTAGATCGTCGACAGTGGCTACAAAGTGGGTGGTGGGTGGGCTTTGAATTTCTTCGTCGTCCGCATCCCAACCGTCCTGACCGTAGTCCGGCCAGGGCTCTCCTGATAATGAGAGATACTTTAGCGAATTCAGGATGTCGCCAAAGGGTGAGTGCTGAAAGATGTCCACAGCGGTGAACTCCATGATCGGCGCCCAATTGGATTCGATTGGTATGGGTGCAGGAGGTTCGAAGTCCGGCGAGGAGTCCGGCACCTCGGAGTCACGAGCTTTACAAGAGACAAGGTCAGTATTCGGCTCCATCGCCGTAGAAGTTGCAGCCCCCGAGGCGGTGTCTAGCCACCCACCCTCGATCTGCGCGGTCGGCTCCGGACTAAGGGTCGGAGCAGACTCATGTGCGGCCTCCAGGGCACTGTCCAGTAGCAGAGCTAAATCATGCCCATCGTGACAGTGCGGCGCGCTCGGCTGTGGCTTGAATCCGTCGAAGATCAAGTCTCCGCGGATGTCAGCCGTGAAGTTTAGGCTTCCAAATCTGACCTGATGGCCAGGGGCATAGCTTTCGATCTGCTCCAGATGGCCAAGCGCATTGGCCCGCAGTGCAAAGCCGCCGAACACGAAGATCTGTCCGGGGAGAAAAGTCTCACCCTGGACTGCATTGTTGTTGATGATTGAAGGAGCCATCAAGCCTATCGGTGACAACACAGAGGAACTCTCAATGAAAGCACCAATGTCGGTGTCAAAACCGGCGGATCTCGGGTAGGGGGTCCCAAACTATGCGTCTAGGCGGATGGTAACAGGAGACAAGGGATACGATGTTTTTACCCAGGTTCGGGCCCACTCGATGGAGGTAAAACCCTACTCCTGCTTGATTAATATTGATGATATGGGTAGTACAAGAGTGGATCTACCACGAGATCAAGGAGGCTAAACCCTAGAAGCTAGCCTATGGTATGATTATTGTAATGGTTGTTCGTCCTACGGACTAAAACCCTCCGGTTTATATAGACACCGGAGAGGGCTAGGGTTACACAGAGTCGGTTACAATGGTAGGAGATCTACATATCCGTATTGCCAAGCTTGCCTTCCACGCCAAGGAAAGTCCCATCCGAACACGGGACGAAGTCTTCAATCTTGTATCTTCATAGTCTTGGAGTCTGGCCATGATGATAGTCCGTCTATCCGGACACCCCCTAGTCCAGGACTCCCTCACCTGGCTATCAAGAACAACTAAGTACATGTGCTGGATAGGGCCATTGTCATTCCCCCCATGATAAAACCACAGGCGCGAGACAAGGACAGAGACAACCCACTTCCTACTGTGGTTGTGTATCTCAGAGAGCATCTGATGTGCCATCTGGAAACACAAAGACAATTTTACTCAGGAAGGTAAAAATACACAAAGAAGCAGCATATTAGGTTTTGCAATATGATAGCACACCTAATCGAAGTCAAGTGAACAGACATACTAAGCGAACTACCAAAATACCTTTAACACGTACATAGATGCACATAAAAGAACAGTAGATGCTATCTTAGGTAATGAGCAGCAACAGATAAAACAACATTTACAGCCTCAAATCTTATTGAAAAGGAAGCAGACAATCGAAATACTTCACCAAATTAGGAAGCATACAATAATATAGACTAAGAGGCACGAAGTAGTAGTGAGACCAAAAGCAGCTCGCAAAATAAAGCGCGATGTAAGTACTATTCCAAAGACTCAAAGATCTCAGAGAAAACTATGTTTCTAGTCTGAGATCCAAGTGTGCCATCTTCATTCTCGATAAGTATTTTCAAGTGTGCCATCTGCTAATTTGCTAGATCTTTTTATATCACATGCTCCATTGTCATCTAAACTGATTGGTATTTTAAACCTAGAATGAGCAGTCCTACCTCCAGGCAAAAGAAGTGCTGCACCCCAGAAGATGCAACTGTGAGAACAATCCTTTCTTTACCTCTAAGATAAGAAATTATGGAACTCCAAAGAAAATATTTCCCAATTCCACCATATCCAGAAACAAAGAAAAAGCCAGGTTTTCCAGACACAACACTGTCGATAATATTCTTATAAGCTAGGAGTTGATCTTGATTTAATTGGTTGTACATGGTTTTTGCCTTTAGTAGTTCACTTTTAGGATCAGCAGATAGTTCATCAGTTATCATGTCATTGTCATCAGAGTTATCATCATATGTGGTCTTTAATGGCAGCCTGTGGTCTAGAATATTAGAACCATTTTTACTAAATAGAACTGACAACTTATCAAGCGAGATGTCTCTTAGCTCATCATGAGGTACAACATGATTATCATTACGAAAAGAGCGCTTGATATTGTACTTAATATCCTCAGCTAAGTGTGACCAATATTTTTTGAAGAAACCATTTTCACCATTAACACCACAATGAACAAGGATTGTAACAAAAAGCCTGCACAGCTGATCTCCTATACCCCAAGTCAAAGCCTCATCAAACGCACTATACCATTCAAGTTCATCTGCAAGCAAGCCCCTAGCAGCACATGCCTCCTTAAAGGTTTCATACACAATCCCATTATAAGTTCTAACATCCGTATAAGACATGGCACCTTTGACAACCATCAAGAGCATTCTAAGATAGAAGAGTTCTCCATTTGTAGGGTGAACAGAATAAATTCTACCAATCCTATAACTCGAGGTCTTAGGAATCCATTGTTTTTTGCTTGCTAGCCAAGTCCATTTGGTTGGGAAGTCACAATAAGTAAGAGACCTAGCATTTGCATGGCATCTATTAGCTACAAACCACTCGGTTAACATTGTTCTCTGTAGCCACTCACCGTCAGCAACTGACTTCAGGTTTGCTTTAACATTGAAACACACCATGTGTTTATTTAATAAATGAACATGCAATCTTTCAACAGAAGGCATCTTACTATGTATATCAAAGCCATATATCCTCCAACAACCATCTTTATCACATATGTAACGGCATTGTCTATATTCCATGATCTCATCAATCTCAATACCATGCTTGTTTTTGATACTTTCAAACAAAGTTTTTGAAAAATCAGGACCCTTTGTAACATACTTATAAAGATACTTGATGACATGGGTTTTCACTACTAGGGAAAACCCTAGCAGTAGCGCGGGTTTTGTGTCCACTAGTAGCGCGGGAGGCCGCGCTACTAATAAGGCACTACAACTATTGCTTAGCAGTAACGTGTGCCCGCACGCGCTACTACTAGGACAAATAGCTGCAGCGTTTGTTCAGTACCACGCTACTGCTAAGGTAACTACTTGCAGCGTGTTTTCTGTCCATCGCTACTAGTATTTTTTTTTATTTTTTTTATTTTTAGTGTATTTATGCGCCATCGTACAAATATTGGTACAATACCAGTTATGAGGTTTACATCATTATGTCCATAACAGTGTGTCAAATGAAGGTGGATTAGGTTCAAGTGGAGGCAATATGTGGTGCATGTCAAAAGTATACTACTAATCCAAACTTGATCTAGTTTGGACTAGTAGTACTTTCGATGTGCACCACATGTTGCCTCCACTTGAATCTAATCCGCCAGCACAAGCTATTTAATCATCATCATAGTCATTACCACCAACAGTATTTATTTAATCACCACTAACACTAGCTATTTTATCATCATAGTAATAGTGTAGCACATCATCATCCTCAAACTCATTTCTAGCTAGCTAATAATAATCATTATAGTCATTACCACCAACACTAGCTATTTTATCATCATAGTAATAGTGTAGCACATCATCATCCTCAAACTCATCTCTAGCTAGCTAATCACTCCTGCCGCTCTCTCTTAGGTAAAATAACATAAAACATGTATAGCTCTCCTCCTTGATCAAGCTGGAGCATGAAGATGAACCTGTCTCCTATTCGTGGGTAGCGCATCTGTTTGTTGCCCCCTAGTACTTCTCTACGCTCCCCCATCACATATTTGGTCCAGTCTTGCACTATTAAGCATCTGCCGCTAATCTTGAATGCACTAAAGTAATCTGCAGGATATCTTGGCCGTAAGCTGATAATACTCATGGTACCTTTAGTCTCGATCCCATAAGGCACAACATTCATCAGGAGTCCCTGTTGAAGAACATCGTATGGTAACATACTTAGTAATGAAGTTTAGCTTCAAAAATAATGTATGGAAAAGATGCACTGATGACAAATAGTAAAAAAATCTTACCATGCTTCCTAAATAGATGTGACCGTAGTACATTACGAACACTATTGGTCGCACATTTTTAGTACTAACATTTCTAAATGCAGGAAGAAAATTTGTCTTGACAGTATCAAGATCCTCAAGCCATGAAACATAACGACTGAGCTCCTCGCAGTTGAGTTCAGCCCCAGGACAGTATACGGTCCTGTCTACCAAGTGCTGGACATGTTTGTTTGCACCGAAATAAGCTGACAATACAAATTAGTTGTCAACTATTTTTGAATAAACAATATCAAAGACATAAATATGGTTGAGAAACTTACATAATGGTATAACTGGAGGCGTCTGCACATCGACCCAGATGTCGGTATTACCTTCAATATCATATTCCGGATGAATATCAAAGGTGATAACCATATCAGGCTCAAATGCATAAGTCTTGCATAGTGCTCGCCATGTTTTGCATCCAAAATAGGTGTAGTCGTCTGAATTGTATAATTTTGCATGGAAAATATAACCATGCTCGGTCTTCAAGTAAACTTTCTTTTCCTCCGTACTATGACTGAAAGCTATCTTATCCAATACAAAAACTCTTGCATGGCAGGGGATACGCTAGTAGAATAGTAAAAAAAATATAAGTTGAAGCAAATGAAGCAGATGTCATGCTTAATTACGAAAAAAGACTTGTCATTGTGACTTACTGTATCCACTTCGAAGTTCTCGTCCAGCTTGATGCTGAAGCGCCTATCATCATCTAGGAAGATTCCGTCGCACAGGCCGCGCTCATCTTTGTAGTATTTGCAAATACCGAAATCCTTTTCGTCGTCAGACATTTCCTATGTTCATAGTTAAAACATTAATTGAAAATCGATCGAAGACAACTACCAAGATACTCAACACACAAATCCGGGGCACTCGATATTTCCTACATATTCTGGCACAAGTCATGCCAAAATTCACGGAAAAATCCGGCATGACCTTTGCTAAAATAGGACATGTCGAGCGCCTGAAATTTGCCGGAACAGAAATGAATCAACACTCCGGCAAAACATAGGCCACTCGGAGGTGTAACCTGCAAACATGACCGGCCACTTGGGTATTGAGCAACACAAGATATACATTTCAAAATATCTTATTGGACTCAAATTAGCATGCATTCAATAAGCAAAAGTAAATCATCTCATGCGTCCGTACATCGTCGAATATTATCACTAATACATCACGAATAGTGTCATACATATAACATCACTAATACAACTAAAACCCTAGCACACGATGGGTATCGGCGCGGGCGGTGGACACCCACAGAGAAGGAACCATCACGGGATCATAGCTCCAGTGAGATCCCCGGAGAACCTGCCAGGTATTGGAGAACGGCCTGTGCTCCAACGCAAACAAGTAGCGACGGACGTGCGCGTCCTCCTCACTAACACGGTGACGCACCACCTCCGCGGAGTCCTCGAGCCTCTGGATCATCACTGGCCCACGCGACCGCCACCAAAGAAGGTTCGGGTCAACGACAGGCTGGCTCCTCACCAACCTGCCCCCCGGTAGGTAGCGCCTCCCATTACCACCCCGGCGGAGCCCACTCCCGGACATGGCCGATCTGGTCAAGCAGGTGTCGTCCTCCGCCGACTCGACGACGAGGATGCGGGATAGGTATCGTCCACGTCGAGGCAGGAAAAATTGCTTTAACTAAAAAATAGAAACAAGTTCTTACTAACTAGTTCTATTAATTCAACTAGTTCTTACTAAAAAATAAACTTACTATAAATAAAAATATTCTAGTACCTAATTAGTACCTAGTTCTTACTAACTAATTAGTACCTAGGAACTACTGCCCTAATTACCATCTAAGTAATTAAATAACTAGCACTAAAAATAGCCTAGGGTTCATACTAACTAGCACTAAATAGCTAGGGTTCATACTAGGCAGAGAAGAGGGATCGGAAGGGGAGAGTGCTTACAGAGGGCGGGGAGAGAGATGGGGTCGGGGGAGACAGCGGCACCGAGGCGCGGCGAGGCGGGGTCGGGGGAGACGGCGGCGAGGCGGGGTCGGGGGAGACGGCGGCGAGGCGGGTCGAGGGAGACGGCGGCGAGGCGGGGTCGGGGGAGACGGCGGTGAGGCAGGGTCGGGGGAGACGACGGCAAGGCGGGGTCGGGGGAGACGGCAGCGAGGCGGAGGCGACGAGGAATAGTAGAGGACAATTGGGGGAGGAAGCAGAGGAGAGGGAATCAGGCCGCGCGGGGGGTTAGGTGAAAATAGCTTTAACTGTAGCGTGGGGAGGAAAAACGCGCTGCTGCTAAAATCCGTAGTAGTAGCGCTGTTCCTAGAAGGGCGCTACTACTATACCTAGCACGTCGGGAACAGTGTGGCAATTATAGTAGTAGCGCTTTCTGTTCCTGCCGCGCTACTGCTAAGCGGGTAACAGTAGCGTGGTTCCGGCAGACGCGCTACTGCTAAGTAGCAGTAGCGCCTCATTTTAACAGGTGCTACTGGTAACATTCTGTGTATAAGGTTTTCCCTAGTAGTGTTTATTGCACCACTCAACGTTAATATGCGCTTGGTATTTTTTTAGTATGAGGAGATTATAAGGAACAACATGCCTATTATCAAGCCTGACCTTTTTTTAAATATAAAACGGCCCTTGTCTGGGCAACTATACACAGGGAATCCACTATCATCTAGAGAGGTCTCGAGCTGAAATGACTTAGGAAATTTGTTTGAACACAATCCATTTTTCATGCAAGGACATTTAACACCATCTTCCCCGCAAGGGCCGTGCATCATGTGTTCAGAAACAAGAACGTATCCAAGAGGATCCGCAACAGGATCAGGGATGGAAGCCGATATAAAAGAGTCAATTAAAGCAGGACTAACCTCCCATTTTTTCCTATCAAGCCAGATCAGGATATGGGCATGAGGAAGCCCTCTTTTCTGGAACTCCACAGTGTGCAGTACTGTGAACAAAGGGATAAAAACCAATCACGAGCTGAGGTGGAAAAGAATAGAAGAAAAGAGATGAGAGGAATCGCAAAGCACGTTTTACCCTCTACGATAGGACCAAAGGCCTCCCCACTCTTAATATCATGAATATAGTCATTGAGCTTCATGTGATAAACCCTGACCGGAAGATCCGCACTGTCTGAAGGCATCTGGCCAGGCTCAGGACACAGGGCTTCTGTTATCTCAGGCCACTTGGGATTACATGTAAAGGTGGTGAAAAGGTCTGGTGGGCCAAAGACACGTGAAATAGCTACTGCGTCCTGGAAGTTCTCAATCATATAACGCCGGGCACCGGTAAAAGGGGATGGAAGTATGTTTTTTTTCCAACAGAACTTGCATCTATCTGCCCTTTTCCAACAGCATCAGTGACTCCTTGCAAGTTCTCTGCTCTAAGATCATTATTAGCCTTCATGATGAAATGCAACCTCCACTTGTCTATGCAAGCGCGTGCATCTACAATGGCACGTGAGGAAAGCAAACCACAACAAAGGTATGGATTATGCTGCTCTGGTCTATAGTGGAGACAATAGGAATAATAGTCCTGCATAGTGAGCCTGGTTCTTTTGCTAGTATCTAAAGGATCTGAACCAATATATTTAAGCCCGAGCTGAAACCCACGTTCTACATAGGGGAAGAGAAGAGGATACTGCAAAGGCATATATTAAGTTTGCAAAGAAGATATTTGCTGCAGATTGTCATCTCTACCGTGTATTATTATGTCACTACAAGAAGCCTCCACCGTGAACTCACCAAACATTAAAGATGCCAGCTCATTAGTTGTAGGAAGGCTAAACTATGTGCCATCAGATTCTCCAGGGGCAACTAAACGAATGGCTATCTCGGCATGCTTATTGGCTGCTAGTATTTCTCTAGCTGATCGAAACGTTTTGACATAACAATTGTGTGTATCAAGCATATCCATCAAGCCTTCAACAATAGATTCATCTAAACCACCATCACTCTTTTCACCCTTTTCTAAAGCTTGGATCCTGTTTTGCACCTCATTCTGGGTATCATATATATAGAGTTCGGCATACTTAGGGGTATTTCCTTCCTTAGGCATAAGAGATCGCATTCGATGACAAACCTGCCCGTTTATTTTGTATATATTTGGACCATTACCATCATTTAAAAAACGGTCAACAGTAGTTCCCATGGAAGTAAATGCAAGGAGGCAGTTGTACTGGTGATTTTTTTTATAAACTCTCTGCTACGCGAGGGACCATTGTATCTCAGCAACTCAAAGAGAAACAAGGGTGGCTTTTTAAAAGGTGTAATATACACCTTACCACCCTTACAACATTTGTTGTAAACCACCTGCCTTAGCGTAATAGCGGATTCCGATCTCACCCTCTCCTCGAACCAGAAGACTGCACCACAGTTGGTACATTTGTAGTCTGTTCCACCGTAGAAAGATCTCTTTCTGTACCTAGCTGCAAATTTGTCTTGGCTCAGTAACAATGGTAAATCAGCAATGCATCATACAATAGTTTCTAGGCATATCGGCACTCAGCATACCTTTCAGCATCTCAGACTCCTCAGCCGTGAATCCAACCCAGTCAACACTTAAGGGTGATCCAATGGCAGGCCCGTTCCCCCTAAGTCTATCAACAACCACCATGCATCTCTTTCTATTATGGGACATAATTTCTGGACTAAGAACGGGGAAGAAACCATCATCTAAAAAAATAAAGGGCCTGTCACAAGTACGAAGAGGAATCAAGAGAGTGCAGGAGGCACACCTATAAAGGAAAAGGACTTAATTTAAAAGGACACCCCGTACATTTTCTTTTAGGTAGGCCTGAGGATATGTAGGGCAACGGTGAGTCACAGAAAGACAGCCTTCGTCGAACAACACGGCAGAGGTGGTTGACCGGTGCTTGAACTGGCCTTACGACGAACAGAACGGTGCTGAGGCATGACTCACAGAAACGACATGAAGAACAGAACAACCATAACACACTGCAATAGGAACGTAACACAAAGAAAGGCAATCTAATCAGGCACATTAAACAGCAAAAAGGCATACACCTAGACCCAGGAACAGAATTCAAAAGACAAGGCTCTATAAAGGGCATGGAACTATTTTTTTTAAATGAAAGGGAGAGGCATCCCAAAAGTAAACTGTAAGCCTTTTTTAAAATACATAGGCAGAAGGAAAAGGCCATCAAACAAATCCGAGCGGGTAAAAGAACAAGAGAGAGAGAGAGAGAGAGAGAAAGTCCATGAAACACCTTCCCAAGAGCCCATGGGAAACTATAAGCCCAAACGAACAAGATTCTTTAAAGTTCGTGGCCCAAGAAATACCTTCCCAAAAGCCCATGAAGAACCAGAAGCCCAAAAGGAACAGGGTCCTCTAAAGCCGTGCTAGTTTTTTCTCTATAAGAGAAGGGGGCGGTCCAAAGACCAAAGACTCAGCCGAGGAAGAATCAATAAACAAGTAACATATTTATTATTTGGGCACGTGGGAACAACATTGAATCCGAAGAAGAAGACTATTCTTTTCAATCTTGCAAAAAGCAGAAAGAAGACACTGTAAGAGCCATATAGAAAGTCCGAGGAATTTATTGCATCAGATGAATAGACCAATTCAGTACAAAGCAGGCACACGGGCCCAAATAGGAAGCCCAGAAAAGATAGCTAAAGAGAATGAAGAGAGAAAAGCATCTGAGAGCACAGCAGACCCCAGTCAAACTGGACCAAAACAGGGCCAACATCTGGATTTATCTCTGTCTCTGCAGACGTACGCCGCAAGCGCAATAGCTCTCTCTCCAAGTGACCAACACGCCGAATGGCAGAGACTGCAACCGTTATGGAAGAACGAAGGGAGCTCCTATAGGCCATCATACAGTTATAATTATAGTCTCGAACCACAAACCCATACAGACGGTGCAAAAAGCTTATGGCCTGGAGGGCAGCCTGTTCATAAGCATGGACAAAACCACACAAGGTTGAGCTCCAAAAAAATTCTCGTCATGGAACCGGAGCAGAACTATCCCCTGGAAGCTCCAGTTCTACCCCAACAAGAACGGACCCATCCTCCGTGACCTCACACAGATACAAAAGCGCCGGCAAAGAACACCGAGCCACCACGGCTTCCAAAATGGGTATAACAGTTGAAATAAGAGTACACATCCTCCTCACAAGCAACGAAATTATAAAAAAACTGAAAAATAACACGACCCCCGGAGCAGATCCGGAATAGCGAGATTATCAGTACATCAACAACCATGATAACATGCACAGACAAGTAAATACATCTGAACCCACAGGTAGCCGACATGCAATGGAAAAGGAGAGCAAACCTTGAGGAGCAGCAGTAGGTCACAGATTCAGAAACAGATCAATTTTTCCAACCTACAAAATAAATGCAGACAGAACCATTAGAACACAGCAAGTCACAGAGCACATATATATTCCATCAAAGGTACTAAACAAGTGCAGAGACACACAATGGCACCAGAACAATTCTTCTTTTAACCAAAGGAAACAACATCACTTAGCATGACAAAACACCATCCACTACATCTATAGCAGCTTTTAACCACTGAGCAATCAAACTGTAGACATGAAGGAAGCGAAGGAACATCAATCAACCTCAACCACCGTGTTTTTTCAAGCAAAGTAAAAAACACAAGAAGTATAAACCTTCAGGGCCACTGCAGAGGTAGTAGACAAACAAAACAGACTAAGCACGACATCTTCTCAGACCTAGTCTTTCGGGCTATACAATCCAGAAATAGAGACAAACAGACAAAAGAGAAGCACATTACCAGAATGATGAAGCACAACCGGAAGAGCAGCTAACAAGTGAACGTGGACGAACAGCAGACCAACCTGAAAACAACCTAAAACACAAACCATACCCATATTAGCCACCGACGAACAGCATGAAGCATGCACATGCACAAATGACGGAACGCGAAAATGGCAAAGTAGAGCACACGGTAGCAGGCAACCATCGTATCGAGCAGCACCCAACCATTTCAACAAACACCTCAAAGGCATATGTCCACACAGAGGCAGAAGAGACAAGCACTAACCTGGACAGCAAGAACGTAATGGCGCGCGCTCCCACGCAAGAGCCAACGGGAAAATCGGTAGCTAACTGCGCACCAATGGAGCAAAGACAAGCAAAGCAGGTCAGTAAACAGGATAAGGAATGGCAGAAACGAACAGGGAAAGGATAAGAAGATGAACCTCAACCAACACCACCCATGGAGGAACGCGCGGCCATGGCGAGAACCGCAATGTAAGCTAGCCGAACTGGATGAAGGCGGGCGAATAGGAGAGGACACCGTGGCCTGGAAGCGTGGACGAAAGCGAGCGAACGAAGCGGCGTGGAGGAAATAAGGGATAGAAGGTGGAAAGGGGAAAACCGGAGAGAAAATCCCCCCCGGCCACCGCAATGGCAAGGGCAATTCTCACAGAGGCGCATGGGAACTCACCACACATGCATCGACAAGCGGCCTACCTGCCGGGACATGGGTTCCAGAGCCCACTTTCATAGGCACCCGCCAAAATGCGCACCGCTGACGCACACGCCAGTCACGCGGGGTGAGGGAGTCCTGGACTAGGGGGTGTCCGGACAGCCGGACTATCATCGTCCGCCGGACTCCAAGACTACGAAGATACAAGATTGAAGACTCCGTCCCGTGTCCGGATGGGACTTTCCTTGGCGTGGAAGGCAAGCTTGGCAATACGGATATGTAGATCTCCTACCATTGTAACTGACTCTGTGTAACCCTAGCCCTCTCCGGTGTCTATATAAACCGGAGGGCTTTAGTCCGTAGGACATAACCTTCATTACAACAATCATACCATAGGCTAGCTTCTAGGGTTTAGCCTCCTTGATCTCGTGGTAGATCCACTCTTGTAATACACATCATCAATATTAATCAAGCAGGACGTAGGGTTTTACCTCCATCAAGAGGGCCCGAACCTGGGTAAAACATCGTGTCCCTTGTCTCCTGTTACCATCCGCCTAGACGCACAGTTCAGGATCCCCTACCCGAGATCCGCCGGTTTTGACACCGACATTGGTGCTTTCATTGAGAGTTCTTCTGTGTCGTCACCGACAGCCTCGATGGCTTCTTCAATCAGCAACGCCGTCTAGGGTGAGACTTTTCTCCCCGGACAGATCTTCGTATTCAGCGGCTTCGCACTGCGGGCCAACTCACTTGGCCATCTGGAGCAGATCAAAAGCTACGCCCCTGGCCATCAGGTTAGGTTCGGAAGCCTAAACTTCACGGCCGACATCCGCGGGGACTTGATCTTCGACGGACTCGAGCCACAGCCGAGCGTGCCGCGCTATCACGATGGGCATGATTTAGCTCTGCTGCCGGACAGTGCCTTGGTGGCCGCACACGAATCCGCACCGGCCTTCAGTCCGGAGCCGATCGCCCAGATCGAGGACCGGTGGCTGGACACCGCCTCGGGGGCTGCAACTTCCGCGGTGATGGAGCCGAACTCCGACCTTGTCCCCCATAAAGCTCGTGACTCCGAGGTGCCGGACTCCCTGCCGGACTCCGAACCTCCGGTGCCTCTGCCAATCGACTCCGATTGGGCACCGATCATGGAGTTCACCGCAGCGGACATCTTTCAGCACTCGCCTTTTGGCGACATCCTAAATTCGCTAAAGCATCTCTCGCTATCCGGAGAGACTTGGCCGGACTATGGCCAGGATGGTTGGGATGCGGACGACGAAGAAATTCAGAGCCCACCCACCACCCACTTTGTAGCCACTATCGACTATCTAACCGACATGCTAGACTACGACTCCGAAGACATCGACGGTATGGACGACGATGCCGGAGATGAACAGGAACCAGCGCCTACAGGGCACTGGAAGACCACCTCGTCATATGACATATACATGGTGGACACCCCAAAATATGGGGACGGCGAAGAAGCAGCGGAGGCAGATTCCTTAAAGAAACAGCTCAAGCGCCGGCGTCAGCGGCGCCGCTCTAAATCCCGCCACAGCAAGAATGGAGATTCCGGCATAGGAGATAATAACACTCCAGACAGTGCCGAAGACAATCCCCTCCAGCAAGATTCAGCGCAGGAGGATGCAGAAGCAAGCCCTCGCGAGAGAGTGGCAGACGAAGAGGTCGAGGATGATAATTACATGCCTCCCTCCGGAGACGAAGCAAGCCTCGGCGACGATGAATTCGTCGTGCCGGGGGATCCCGTCGAACAAGAGCGTTTCAAACGCAGGCTAATGGCCACGGCAAATAGCCTAAAGAAAAAGCAGCAGCAGCTTCAAGCTGATCAAGACCTGCTGGCCGATCGATGGACCGAGGTCCTCGCGGCCGAAGAGTATGAACTCGAACGCCCCTCCAAGAGCTACCAAAAACGCTAGTTGCTCCCCCGATTAGAGGAGGAAGCATACATACCTTCATCACCAGCGCACAATACGGCCGACCGACCACCCCGTGGTCGCGACAGAGAGGCATCCAGGCCCTCCACTAAGACCGTACCCCGGCATCGCTCCAAGAGTATGAAGCCAAGAGGGAACGCGCCGGACTTGCGAGATATATTGGAGGACAAAGCAAGGCAATCCAGATCCATCTACGGATCACGTGGGCGCCCCACGACCCACGACGAATACCGTCGCGCCGGATACAACAACTCCGGCCGGGCCGAACACAGCAGACAACGCTCACTCGAGCTACGTCGTGATATTGCTCAATACAGAGGCGCCGCACACCCTCTATGCTTCACTGATGAAGTAATGGATCATCAAATCCCTGAAGGGTTTAAACCCGTAAATATTGAATCCTAGGATGGCACAACAGACCCCGCGGTTTGGATTGAATATTATCTCCTTCACATCCATATGGCCCGCGGCGACGATCTCCACGCCATCAAATACCTCCCACTCAAGCTTAAAGGACCAGTTCCGCATTGGCTTAACAGCTTGCCCGCAGAGTTAATTGGGTGTTGGGAAGACCTGGAAGCCGCATTCCTCGACAACTTCTAGGGCACATATGTGCGACCACCTGACGCCGATGACCTAAGCCACATAATTCAGCAGCCAGACGAATCAGCCAGACAGTTCTGGACACGGTTCTTGACAAAGAAAAACCAAATCGTCGACTGTCCGGATGCGGAGGCCCTCGCAGCCTTCAAACATAACACCCGCGACGAGTGGCTAGCCCGGCACCTAGGACAGGAAAAGCCGAAATCCATGGCAGCCCTCACATCATTAATGACCCACTTTTGTGCGGGAGAGGATAGCTGGCTAGCTCACAGCAACAACCTCAGTAAAAATTCTGGCAGTCCAGATACTAAGGACCACAATGGCAGGTCGCGTCGAAGCAAAAGTAAACGCCGTATTAACAGCGACGACAAGGAGGATACGGCGGTCAACGCCAGATTCCGAGGCTCCAAACCCGGTCAGCGGAAGAAGCCATTCAAAAGAACCACTCCGGGTCCGTCCAATTTGGACCGAATCCTCGACCGCTTATGCCAGATACATGGCACCCCCAAAAAGCCAGCTAACCACACCAACAGAGACTGTTGGGTATTCAAGCAGGCAGGCAAGTTAATTGCCGAAAACAATGACAAGGGGCTGCATAGCGATGACGAGGAAGAAACCCGGCCGCCGAACAGTAGAGGACAGAAGGGTTTCCCCCCACAAGTGCGGACGGTGAACATGATATACGCAACCCATATACCCAAGAGGGAGTGGAAGCGTGCACTAAGGGACGTATATGCGATGGAGCCAGTCGCCTCTAAGTTCAATCCATGGTCCTCTTGCCCGATCACTTTCGATCGAAGAGACCATCCGACCAGTATCCGCCATGGCGGATTTGCTGCATTGGTTTTAGACCCAATCGTCGATGGATTTCACCTCACGAGAGTCCTGATGGACGGCGGCAGTAGCCTGAACCTGCTTTATCAGGATACATTGCGCAAGATGGGTATAGACCCCTCAAGGATTAAACCTACAAAGACGACCTTTAAAGGCGTCATACCAGGTGTTGAAGCCAATTGTACAGGCTCAGTCACACTGGAAGTGGTCTTCGGATCCCCGGACAATTTCCGGAGCGAGGAGTTAATCTTCGACATAGTCCCGTTCCGCAGTGGCTATCATGCTCTGCTCGGACGAACCGCGTTTGCAAAGTTCAACGCGGTGCAGCATTATGCATACCTCAAGCTCAAGATGCCAGGCCCTCATGGAGTCATCACGGTCAACGGAAATACAGAACGCTCCCTCCGAACGGAGGAACATACAGCGGCTCTCGCGGCAGAAGTACAGAGTAGCCTTTTAAGGCAATTTTCGAGTCCGGACGTTAAACGGCCAGATACGGCCAAACGCGCCCGGAGAAATATCACCAAAGACCACCTGGCACGATCCGAGCACGCGTAGCAATGCGGCCCCGACCCCAGCCCTCGCATCATTGCAAAACCAACCCTCCGCGTACATCATTACGCTCTGGAGATACCATGGGCCTGGGGGGAGGGGCACGACCACAATAGCCCCAGAGTGTGGCTCGACCACACCAGGGGCTCACAAGTGTGTCGCCTTTTTTTTATTTTCCTTTTTTGTATACACAGGACTCCGTTCACCAGAGGTTCTGTCCGGCGGCGAACCCGCCGAACTCACGATGCAACAGCCAGGGAGGGAAGAAGGCTGCGACGAACACTCAGGTGGTCTCCATTACGAGCATTAAATTCGATTATATACACCAGTCTGCAGCCCACCCCTAGAGGGGGACATGTTTATTTAGTCCAATCCCTTGCTTACCGCACTATTTGTACCCTTCCGCACTCATAGCAGAACTCCTTGAATAAATAATGCAGCATCTTTTGCCTGTTATTGCATTACTTTACACATATGTTCATTAATGACATCTTGCACCCGTATATTTTGGTACGGCCGAATACACCAGGGGCTTACGTTCCCCGCATTGTGGTGTGATAAGTCCGAACACTTTCACAAGTGCGGCACCCCAAACTTATAGCATTATATGAATCGGCTCCGAATCATGTCTTGGGTCAATAGTTGGGTTTGCCCGGCTCCCACGTTTTGGTGCCTTACGTTCCGTTCTGTCGGCTAAGGTGGCACTGGGAGAACCACTGCGATTGCGCCCCGGTTGAGCTGGGCGAGCGCCTCAGTGGAGAAAGCTAAAACTGACTGGCATGATAAGGTGAGAGACCGGTCACTGTTCGAGAGGTCTTTTCGGGTCCTTAAAGGCTTATGCCGCTTCGAGCGAAGTACCGGATAATGTCTGACGAAGGCGTGGATAGCGCCCCGAATTCGGTCTTCTGAATACTCGGGGCTTCGCCGAAATTTAAAATTATAGAATTCTATGGCTAAGTGAGAGTGTTCAAGCATTATAAGTCCGGTTGCCTTGTTCGTTGTGTTGAGTGCCTCCCTCGATGGACCCAAAAATGGGAACAAGAGTGCTCCAGTTTATCCCGAACACCCCAGCACTCGCGGCTTGGGGGCTGAAGCCAACGACTTGCCATCTCTCAGATCTTAAAAACGGCCGCACAGAAGGTAATATTTTAAATTAAACAAGTGTTGCTTAGCGCATATGAACAAAGATTTCAGCACACAGGATAATACATAGCGAGTTTACTCAAAAATTACATATCTGGGGCACTCATCCGCAATATTGCGGGCACCCTTCAGGATAGTCTTATAGTACATTTCGGGCGTATGATACTCCTTGCCCGCTGGCGGCGGGTCAGTAAGAAGCTTCTCCGCATCCAGCCTGCCCCAGTGCACCTTTGTGCGGGCAAGGGCCCGACGAGCACCTTCAATACAGGCGGAGCGCTTGATGACCTCCACCTAGGGGCACGCATCCACCAGCCGCCGCACGAGGCCGAAATAGCTCCCAGGCATGGCCTATCTAGGCCACAGCCGGACTATGAGGCCCTTCATGGCCTCCTCAGCCGCCTTGTGGAGCTCGACCAGCTGTTTTAGCTGGTCGCTAGGGGGCACCGGATGGCCGGCCTCAGCATACTGAGACCAGAAGACCTTCTCCATCGAGCTCCCCTCCTGGCCACGGTAGAATGCGGCGGCATCGGATACACTGCGCGGCAGATCTGCAAACGCCCCTGGAGAGCTTCGAATGCGGGTAAGTGTCAGGTAGTTTACATTAACATGCTTGCTTTGCATGAAAAATGCCTTACCCGCCGCTATCTTCTTCACATCTTCAACCTCCTGAAGGGCCTTATGGGCCTCAGCCTTGGCGGACTTGGCACTTTCGAGAGCCGAGGCGAGCTCGGACTCTCGAGTCTTTGAGTCGCGCTCCAAACTCTCATGCTTCTCACGAGAGCCTGAAGCTCTTGCCGCACTTCTGCCACCCGCGCCTCCTGCTTCTCTCGCTCTGCCCGTTCCGCAGCCGCATTACGTTCGGCCGCGGACACCGCCTCCTTCAGGGTCGCCACCTCGCTAGTGGCCCCTGCAGTACCCACGTTATCCTTGTCATTTTTATTGCAACCTAAATCCTTTTCTGTAAGGTAAATCTCTAAAGTGGTATTACTCACCTTCTTTGTCCTCGAGCTGCTTCTTGGCATGGCCGAGCTCTTGCTCGGACCGCTCGAGATCTTGCTTCAATGCACCGACCTCCGCAGTCAGTGCGGCAGAGGTCAGCAGCGCAGCCTGCAAACCCATATTGATATATTTTTTAAGCAATCCTGCGTATATCTTTTTAGATCCTCAGTCCGGCTTTTCTTTCCGAACGCCGAACTGAGCATCAGGGGCTACTGTCTATGCGGTATTACATTACATAATTTTAACTTCTTACCTCAAAGCCTGTTAGAAGGCTGCTGCAGGCTTCGGTTAGCCCGCCTTGGCAAGCTGAACCTTCTGAATCACCGCACTCATAATAGTGCGGTGTTCTTCCTCGATGGAAGCACCTTTGAGCGCCTCCAACAAGTTGTCCGGTGCCTCCGGTTGGACGGGGGCCGCCGGTGTCACAGTCTTGCCCTTCTTGCGAAGGGGCCGCCTGCCAGACTCTGGAACCACTGCGGGTTCCGGCGTAGAGTCCGGCGCAAAGTCCGGGAGGCTGCCTTGCGGCGCCTCCGGAGCCTCCTCCTAATGGGTCCCTTCCCGGGATCCCACCTCGGCGTCCTCAGCGGCACGAGGGGTGGAGGCAGTCGGAACGGATTCCACGTCCGACGCAGCCAACGACCCGCTCGACAAAGCAGGGAGATCATCGTCGGCCGGACTGCAGACAGTATGCGGCGTTAGAAGGACACTATGTGACAAAAAGAAATTGCAGATCATTCAGGGATCCGGATATTTACGATCTCGCCTGAGGCTTGGTCCTCGAGGGCCACTCTTCATCGCCAACGTTGGTGTTGGCGGAACTGTCCGGAGGGATAGTTCTTCCCCTCTTGGACCCTTCGGCCTCCCCTGTTGGGGAGGCCTTCCTCTTTCTCTCTCCCTCTTCTGGGAGAGGGTCTTCTTCCTCCTCTTCCTCGGGGGAGGAATCCGCCTCGGAGTCGTCGGACACCTGAAAACGGGAACTCTTTCGAGTACCCGTGGCCACCTTCTTGGCCTTCTTCTCCGGCACCACGTGCGGTGCCGGAACCAACAGCCCCGCCAGACGGGCGTCCACTGGGTCTTCTGGCATGGGAGCCGGGCAGACGAGCTGATCGGCCTTCTTCATCCATTCCTGTCAAAGGAGAAGGGAGATTAAAAACCCGCTTAGGGTCAAACTATTAACAACAAGTGTCCCGTAAAGGGGGTAGAATCACTTACCTCGTCAGCTGGACGCTGCGAGTGGAATCCGCGATCTTCCGTCGCGGATGTGGGGGCTTCAGCGCCCTTAAACAGCACCCTCCAGGCGCCTTCGTACGTTGTGTCGAAGAGCCCGCTCAGCGCCTGGTGCTGTTCCGGATCGAACTCCCACAGATTGAATGCCCGTTCTTGGCATGGGAGAATCCGGCGGACGAGCATGACTTGGACCACGTTAACCAGCCTGAGCTTCTTGTTCACCAGCTTCTGGATACAGGCTTGGAGTCCCGTCAGCTCCTTCGAATTGCCCCACAGCAAGCCCTTCTCTTTCCAGGAGGTGAGCTGCGTGGGGATAACAGATCTGAACTCGGGGGCCGCCGCCCACGTAGGGTCGCGCGGCTCGGTGATGTAGAACCACCGTGATTGCCGCCCCTTGACGGATTCCACGAAGGCCCCTTCGAACCAAAGGACGTTGGGCATCTTGCCCAACATGGCGCCTCCGCACTCCGCTTGAGTGCCCTTCACTACCTTCGGCTTGACATTGAAGGTCTTGAGCCACAAGCCGAAGTGGGGCTGGATGCAGAGGAAGTCCTCGCACACGATGATAAACGCCGAGATGTTGAGGATGAAGTTCGGCGCCAGATCATGGAAATCCAGGCCGTAGTAGAACATGAGCCCCCGGATGAAGGGGTGAAGTGGAAAGCCCAGTCCGCGGAGGAAGTGGGGCAGGAAAACGACCCTCTCATGGGGCCCGGGGGTAGGGATGAGCTGCCCCTCGTCGGGCAGCCGGTGCGCAATGTCGCCGGACAGGTATCCGGCGCTGCGCAGCTTTGTGATGTGCTCCTCCTTAACGGTGGAGGCCAGCCATTTACCTCCCACTCCAGACATGGTCGGAGAAGGTCGAGGCGAGATGTGCGAACTTGGGCGCTGGAGCTCGAGTGCGTGGAGATGGATAAGCAAAGGAGGAAGAAGGCGTAGGTGAAAAGGTGAATCCTTATCCCTTATATATAGGCGGACCAAGACTATGCGTCCCCACTAGCCTGGTAAAACTCGCTTATCTCCCAAGTGCCACCATCAATGGCGCGGTTGGGTTACCCACGTCCGTATTGATGAGAATCCCGGAATAAGGGGAACACGATCTCTGCTTCGATAAGACGTGCCAAGGAAACCGCTTCGCTAAACGCGCTGAGGTGGTATAATAAAAAACGATTCAAGTAAAGGCTTGGTAGTGGTGTGACGTCATGCCACAAAAAACGTCAGTAGATTGAACTTGTGTATATATTATTCTCTCTACGGTGGAATGTGGAATTTATTTTGCAGAGCCGGACACTATCCTGGTGTTCACAATCTTCTCTGGATTATTCAAAGGAGGAACCCGCCTTGCAATGCCGAACATTATGCGCGCCGGACTCATCGTCATTGAAGCCAGGTTCAGGGGCTACTAAGGGAGTCCTGGACTAGGGGGTGTCCGGAAAGCCGGACTATCATCGTCCGCCGGACTCCAAGACTACGAAGATACAAGATTGAAGACTCCGTCCCGTGTCCGGATGGGACTTTCCTTGGCGTGGAAGGCAAGCTTGGCAATACGGATATGTAGATCTCCTACCATTGTAACCGACTCTGTGTAACCCTAGCCCTCTCCGGTGTCTATATAAACCGGAGGGCTTTAGTCCGTAGGACATAACCTCCATTACAACAATTATACCATAGGCTAGCTTCTAGGGTTTAGCCTTCTTGATCTCGTGGTAGATCCACTCTTGTAATACACATCATCAATATTAATCAAGCAGGACGTAGGGTTTTACCTCCATCAAGAGGGCCCGAACCTGGATAAAACATCGTGTCCCTTGTCTCCTGTTACCATCCGCCTAGACGCACAGTTCGGGACCCTCTACCCGAGATCCGCCGGTTTTGACACCGACACGGGGCGTCACGTGTACCCACGCTGCACCGCACGCACGTCCATTGGCCCCGCCCACGCGGAGGGAATAGTAACAGGCCACCAGCGAGGCCATGCGTAAGTATACGTAGTAATAAACCAACGAGCAAGAGACCAATGGGCCCGTCCCACCGCCTGTCCCACAGTCAGCAGCACGCGGCAGAGCACATGAATGCCCGAGCGAGTCCAGCCGAACTACCAACCCGAGCAGAGCCACCACCCATCCCGCCCAACCGCGCACAGATCAGAGACCGGTCAAAGCAAACGCACGCAAGCACTCAAGCCCAGTGACACGAGGGACCAGCGAACGCGGGACCCAAGCAGCAGCGACCAAACACTTTAGGGAGAAAATCCTTGGAGAGTAATTATTCAGAATACAATCTTTTCATATTATTTGAGGGGAAATATTTTCGGTCGAACTATTTATCATTTGTCATGGCAGTACAAAGAAGATCACAAGAAAAAAAAATACAAACAGGTCTGTAGACCATCTATCGACGATTACAAGCACCAGAGTGAGCGAAAGGGGCGCCGCCGTCAACACCCCTCGCTCACCGGAGCAGGACAAAACTTTGTTGTAGTAGACACTCCAAAAGTCATTGTGCTAAGACCCCACAAGTCCAGCGCAACAGAACAACAGTTGTTGCGGATGAAGAGAAGTATAGATCGGAAGAATCCAACATGTAGACACATAAACGAAGACTGAAGACAAGCACCAACCGAATCCCGCGAGATCTGCTGGAGACACATGTCCACACGCCCACCAACGATGCTTCACGCGTCGCCGGGCTGGGCCGGGGCCGGGGGGTTGTTATGATCTCACCCTCCTGAACTGGACGCAAATGTTAAATGAACTCGAAAAAACGAAGCAACATCCCTCCTGGCGGCAAGGACCATGGCCGTAGGGCTACCGGGGACGAGGTGGACCAGCGGCGGCGCCGACGGGGGGCAAAGAAACCCTAAGTTTTTTTTGTTCCTATCTATATCTATATCTATACTTCTATATCTATAGTAATATAAAAAGACCCAAAGAGGCAGATCCAAACCATCTCGACTGTCAAATAATGTTATCTAGCGGTTCAAATCACTCCAATGTTGAGCACCAAACACGTCTAACACTCTAATTACCCACCGCTGCCATTGGTTATAAACACGTTTCCACTCAACGCTATCCCATGAAATCTGCCATGTAATTAATATTCTACCATTTGCACGAAAAAAGTAATTGATATCTTACCAAATACCAACGTGCAACAAATATTTATTTTTTAATATAACGTGCAACTAATATCGTACCTAATATTAACGTGCATTGCACGTACATTATTACTAGTTAGGAGAGAAGGCGCGGTGCTGCGTCGAATAGATGCGTTTTGGACCATACAATCTTTTCATACAAAAACCATGTACTAGCTAGTATGGTTTTGTCTAGTAAGAGGGCCGTATGCATCGTTCTGATGCAGAGGCCGGGGAGCCCCCCTTTTCAAAAAAAAAGCTAGTATGGTTTTGAAGGTACGCGTCATATATGTTTCATTCCACTATCACATTATTTTGGTGTACAAGCATGGAGGCAAATCCCAGAGAAACATTACACAAATGCAACGCTACATTTTCTCCCCTGCTACTTATTGGAAGCGTGCGTACATTTTCTTGTCTGAGATACTACTTCTATACTAGTTATTGGAAGGGAAAGCTTGTCCATTGATCTAGAGCGGAACCAGGCTTGGAGTGTAGGGGGTGATGTTGAAGTCACATACGTTTTTTTTGTAGTCAACTAGCGTGCCGGTATCCGGGTGGTGATACCTGAGATGGTGGACATCGGCATAAAACCTAGAGGTAGTTTCTTGAGTCCGGCGATCACAGCGGCAGAGACAGGGGCACGTCCCGCCATAGAGCAATATGGAGTCAGCATCCGCCGCCATTGGACGAAGGCCTCTCAAGCCTTGAAAAACGGGGTACCCGACGATGACGTGACGACGCTCCCACCGTGGACCTTGTCCTTGTTCATCATCCATGTCCATGCCGTGGCACACCCACAGCTCGTACGACTCGTCGACTTGGTCGGGCGCAAACTCTTGGGGCACGCACAGGCACAGCTCGCCGGACAGCTCCGATAAGGTGGTGGCCTGATAGTCGATCCTCCGGCGGCAGGGCGGGGGCGGCGTGACGCCGAACGACTCGTCGTCCAGCCTGAAGCGCATGAACCCGGGGGCGACCGTTGTTGTCGCGTCTTGGAACAGCGACTCATCGATGGTCCAGAACAAGGAGCCCTTGAAGAAGGTGGCTGTTCGACCCGGCATGACGGGGTACGGCGGTGGTGTTGACGTCTCACGCCAACGCCAGTAGTGTGGTGGTTGCGTTGGGATTCGGACGGTCAGCACCTCCATCCCGATGGTGTATTTTCGGCCGGATCCGGAGGGCTTGTCCGACGAGCGGTAGGAGAAGCGAGCGACCTTGTAGGCGTTGGAGCGAGGGTCAAGGCCGAGGCCCAAGGCCTGGTGGCCTATGGCACGCGGCCTGCCGACGACGTGAGGGCGGTGCAGGCTCGGGGGCAGCGTGACGGCGCGCCGCGTGGCCGGGTTGAGCAGGTGCACCGCCGAGTAGGCGGGCACCAGGACCAGGCCGTCGCAGTGCGCCAGGTCGTGCGCCGCCACCTCCCATGGACCGGCGGCAGGGCGGGGGAGGAAGGAAGGGCCCGACATGGCGTGCACGAGGGTGGCCTCCTCCTTCTGGCTCTCCTCCCACACCCACAGGTATAAGCCTCCGGTGGTCACCTCCCCTGGTAAAGTCTTCACGATCTGCGGCGAGATGAGCAGGCAAGGTTTCTGCCGGCGGAGGTGCGCGCGGCGGAATGAGGCGTCGTCGACCATGTCGCGCCATGCCTTGCAGACACACCTGAACCGCAGCAGCGTCTCGACGGGGAGACGGAGCAGGATGTGTGCCGCCACCAGCTCCAGCGGCAGATGCGGCAGGATCATCGTCAAGCCGCCGAGCGGTTTGATTTTGATCGATCTGACGCGCAGATCGGGATACATGACCACGCACGGTTCCCTCCCCGTGTATATATATTGCGCCGGACCCTAGGGGCTAGGGATTCGATCTATTGCAGATTAACACTAATTGATTGTGCACGTCCTCCAGTTTTATCGGCGTACGTCGACCGCATACTCCGAATCGGAGTACAAACTTAGTCTCCGGATCGTATAGGAGTACATCTTTACAACTTGGGAAATTAATGCCCGACAGTTTGTTACTAAAACGCTCTGGCGATTAGGGTTTGGCGGACCTGACGGCGCCCGCGGACCAGATCGGCGGGGCGCACCGGGACTTTCGCCGGCCGGAGATGGCGACATCGTCCGGTAGCGGCGGCGCGGCGGCGAGGGGCGCCTTGTCTCCCAGATCCGCTAGAGCGCGCTTGGAGGAACAGCTGGGGAAACTCGATATCTCTGAGGAGGAGGCTACGCCTCTGATTCTAGATGATCGCGTCGAGGAGGCGCCGGAGAGATGGATGGTGGCCGGAAAGATCCTCCACCGCAACAAGCTCCATATCAATACCATCTCCAACGCCCTCTGGCCTGCATGGGGTAACCCTAAGGGCCTGGTTTTTCGCATAGTAGGGGAGAATATGTTCGTCGCGGAATTCGCTACGCGGCGAGATCGCGACCGTGTGTGGGACGGATCCCCATGGCACATCAGCAAGAACGCAGTCATACTGTCGGATTTCGACGAGTGCATGTGCCCTTCTGAACTCAAGTTTGACAGATTAAAAGTTTGGGCCCGTGTTGTTAATCTCCCGTTCAATCTGTGGAACGACGCATGGTGCAAAGCTATTGCAACACAGATTGATAAGGAAGCCACTTCGATCCACTTCGACCATGAGGGTGGCTACCTGCGAGCCCGCGTCACTTTGGACGTAGCCAAACCCCTCCGGAGGTGGATTTTGATTGATTCGGCAAGGAGGGGTACCACAGATCCTTTTGACATCCAATATGAAAACATACCTCACTTCTGCTTTTCCTGTGGTCGTCTAGGCCACTCTGATCTACTCTGCCCGACGCCTGGCACAAGAGATGAGGACGGAGTTCTGCCGTTCGGCAAAGGACTCAGGCCGCCGGAAGAGAAAAAGGGAGCTGCATCCTCTGAGAGTTCTTCGAAACCCCAACAGGCAAGATCCAGCAAGAACGACACCAGGAACTCCAGTACTGCAGCAGATGGTGAAGCGGAGGTCACCTCACCCATGAAACGCAAAACTGCACCCAAACGGAAAGGCGGACCTCCCGCGCAAGTTTACCGCCGAGTAGATCTTCCTCTCCTGACAAACCATGCTACAACAGACAGCGAGGGGAATGACACCACGGCGAAACCTTTGCCCCATGAGGGCGATGGCAAGGAGGATGATGATGTGGTGCCTGAACCGAAAAAGAAGAAGCCCACACCAAACAATTCAGGAACTTCGGCAGAGGCTGCTAGACAGCCCTGCCCATCCCAATGATTTGCCTCAGCTGGAACTGCCGGGGGCTTGGGAACCCCGAGGCAGTTCGTGAGCTTCGCAATGTTGTGAAGCAAGAAGGGCCCGTGTTGGTCTTTGTTATGGAGACAAAGATCAATAGGAAACGTGTTGAGAACTTGAAGCAGACTTTGGGGTTTGCTGGCTGTTTTGCAGTGGACAGCGATGGACTTAGTGGGGGCATCAGTCTCTATTGGTCCAAAGATGTTTCTATAGAGCTCAAGAATTACAGTTCGGCCCACATTGATGCTGTGGTGCGCGATTTCCTGGATAACTCCGCTTCATGGAGATTTACTGGCTTCTATGGAGCGCCAAGAGCTGAGAATAGACACCACAGCTGGCGGTTCCTCCGTACCCTACACGGCCTGCCACATTCAGCGTGGCTATGTATGGGTGATTTCAATGAGACCCTTTATGGGAACGAGCATTTCAGCCGTGCAGCACAACCGGACTGGCAAATGAGAGCCTTTTGTGATGCCACGGACGACTGTGCTCTCCAGGACCTTGGTTGGTCAGGCGTTCCGTACACCTGGGATAACCGGCAAGCTGGAGATGCTAATGTTAAAGCCCAACTGGACCGGGCCTTTGCCAACGAGGAATTCAGACAGAGATTTGAACATACTCGTGTGCGCCATGTTTGCTCAGTAGAATCTGACCATTGTTTTGTGGTGGTCGATCTACGGCGGCAGAACTCCGACAACAACTCACACCTGCATAAACCCTTTCGCTACGAGAATGTATGGCAGTCCCATAGTGATTATGAGCAGATGGTCTCTGACACTTGGCGTGGTCAAGTTCGGCAGCCAGGTTTGTATGGCGTAATGGACTCGCTTGAAGCCCTACAGCGTATACTAGAACCATGGGGTGTCCGTGAGTTTGGGTGCCTAAGCAGAAATGTCAGGCAACTTCAAAAACGACTTGATAGACTACGTTGCCAGTCTGTGGGACGTGGTCCATCTGATGAGGAAAAAGCAACCATGTCAAAACTCCGAGAAGCATTGCGACTAGAGGAGATATGGTTGAAACAACGCTCTCGCGTCCCCTGGCTGCGGGAAGGGGATCGCAACACGGCTTACTTTCAGGCGCAAGCAAAGCAACGTAAACGCATCAACAAGATCGCAAATCTGCAGCGATCGGATGGCTCGGTTTGTGCCTCGGGAGATGAAGATAAGGAGGAAATCTTAGCGTTCTACCAAGCATTATACACCTCCCAAGGTTTTACCAACAGTGATGATTTGTTATCACATGTACCCAGCCGGGTAACACCGGCCATGAATGACCTGCTGTCCAAATCGTACGAAGCCTCGGAGATTACTACCGCACTCTTTCAAATGGCGCCGTCAAAGGCGCCCGGGGTCGACGGATTCACTGCGGGATTTTATCAGCGCCACTGGAATCTGTTGAAAGATGACATAATTCCGGCAGTGCTTGATTTCTTAAATGGTGGTGAACTACCAGCTGGACTGAATGATACTTCCATTACACTAATACCAAAGGTACGTCATCCACAAAGTATTTCACAATACTGGCCCATTGCATTATGCCCAGTCCTCTACAAGATAGCTGTCAAGGCGATCACCAACCGGCTGAGGCCATGTATGGACGAGATTGTCAGTGAAGAACAAAGTGCCTTCGTCCCGGGTCGCTTGATCACGGACAATGTCCTGGTGGCATATGAAAGTGTTCATACGATGAAGAGGCGGAAGAAAGGAAGGAACTACTCGTGCGCCATCAAACTCGACATGATGAAGGCATACGATCGCGTCGAGTGGCATTTTCTCGAAGCTATGCTTCTGAGACTTGGTTTTGCCGGCAACCTGGTAAGACTTATTATGAAATGCGTTACCTCAGTTCGATTCTCTGTTCGAGTCAATGGGGAGCTGCTGCCTTTTTTTACTCCCTCCAGAGGACTTCGGCAGGGCTGCCCTATATCGCCATATCTATTCCTGCTGTGTGCCGAAGGATTTTCCTCGCTGCTGAAGTACTATGGGAACTACATTGACCGTGGTATTCGAGTCAGCTTCAGAGCATCGTGGGTGAGTCACTTGCTTTTCGCCGATGACAGTCTGATCTTCATCAAGGCGAGTCCTGAGAGTGCGTTTCGATTGAATGAGATTCTCAGGATTTACGGAGAGGCCTCCGGCCAATGTGTCAACAGAGCAAAGAGTTCTATTTATTTCAGTCCCAACACGTCGGCTGCTCTCAAAGGTAATCTGAAACAGATTCTAAATGTTCATTCAGAAGCTTTTTCAGAAAGATATCTTGGCCTACCCACTGCTGTTGGCAGAATTACAAGTGGTACATTCGACCACATAGTAGACAGGGCAAAGGACAAGATGCAGGGCTGGTCAGAAAGATTGTTTGCCTGTGCAGGTAGAGAAACCTTGATCAAATCCATTGCCCAGGCAATCCCAACTTTCAGTATGACCTGTTTTCTACTCACAAAGAAGGTGTGCAAGAATCTGCGATCGAACATGGCAAAATTTTGGTGGGGGAGCTCGCTGGATCGGCGCTCCCTTCACTGGAGAGCGTGGGACAAACTTGCCACACCCAAAGTCAAGGGTGGGATGGGCTTCCGTGACCTTCGACAGTTTAACCTAGCCCTGCTAGGGAAACATGGTTGGAGATTCATGACAAATCCGGAAGCCCTTTGTACAAGAGTGATGAAGGGGAGATACTTTCCGGACTCAGAGTTCATGCAAGCTACCACCCCGAAATCAGCATCAGCCACTTGGCGAGCCATTGTTGCCGGACGAGAAGCTCTCAAAGTTGGCCTCATCAAGCGGATTTGTGATGGTGCATCCACCTCGGTCTGGAACGACCGATGGATCCCATCGACTGTCACCATGAAACCACTCTTCAGGCCTCCCAACACGCCGATCCTCACAGTCGGAGAACTCATTGATCATGACAACGGGACCTGGAAGCGCGACCTCATCCGCTCAACTTTCATCGCGCCAGATGCAGAGGCAATTCTGAATATTCCCCTTAGGCAAGGCGGCGGTGCAGACTATCTAGCATGGGCACACGAACGATCGGGCATCTACTCTGTCAAAACGGCCTATCGAGCTCTAATGAATCAAAAAGAGCGTGCAGCTCTAGAAGAAGGGCAGATAGCGGAACCATCAATGAACGAACAACAGATGTGGAGTGCTCTTTGGAAGCTAAAAGTGGTCCCTAAAGTTAGGGTCTTTTGGTGGAGAGTGGTCCGTGGGATCATCCCGGATGAGTGTACACTCAAACACCGACATATCAAAGAAACAAGCTTATGCAAATTGTGCCTTGCCATGGACGAGGACCTGATGCATGCTTTGATCCATTGCTCCCACGCAAGGCGGTTCTGGGAGGAGGCGAGGCTGCTCTTTGAGGTCCGGCTACCGCAGCTTCACCCCAGTTCTTGGGCAAGAGACATATTATGTGATCGGCGGTTCTCTGATAAGGATCGCGCCATGATCATCACGGTTATGTGGGCAATCTGAATGTCCCACAACAGATATACGCATGATCAGGAGACTATCGACCCTGCCAGCTCGGTCAGGAGGATTCGCGAAGATCTTGCGTTGCTTGATATACCCGGACAGGTTTCCATACCTTTACCGGGCCATGACTGGCGGCCTCCAGAGGGAAACTTCATCAAGATTAACACCGATGCAGCGATCCATCGTGACTCAGGCACTGCAGGCATTGGAGGCCTTGCTCGCTCTTCCTCGGCATTCTTGGGTGCATGGTGCAAACCCCAACTAGGGGTCACTGATCCGTTCATTGCTGAGGTGCTCTCCATTCGCGAGGGTACCATCTTCGGACGTCTTCGCGGCTACACGCACGTGCAACTGGAATCCGACTGTCTAGAGGCAGTTGACCTCTGGAACTCTGGCTACACCGATCGATCGGTTGTAGCACCCATTCTAGCTGAAGTTAGAGAGCTCTCTTATAGTTTATCTTCATTTACTATTACTCATGTAACTCGATCCGCTAACAGTCCTGCACATTTGTGTGCTAAGCGTGCATGTACGCTGAACGGGACTGAAAGCTGGCTGGCACCACTCCTAGCTTCCTGGTTAGCAGCCTCCTGGCTGACTGCCCAGCGAATGCCTTCGTTTAAATAAAGCTCTCTAAATTTCCCCGCAAAAAAAAGTTAGTTACTAAAACAAAAAAGTAAAGAACAGATCTAGCTTTTTTTGCTGTGACTAATAAAACCCAGTTTGTGCCGTGCTAGAAAAAAATGGCATCATCTTTGAAAGCAGAATATATTTTTTTCGAAAAGAGGTGTTTTATATTACTTAAAAGATTTAAGCATTACCCCCGGTCTCTGCATAGTTAAGATGCACACAGCCAAACAATATCCTCTCATTCAAATGAAAAAAATAAAAAGGCGAAATACAAGGAAAACATGAAGTATCCGTGTAATGCCTAACGCGGAGGGGGCCCAATCCGATCATCCTGCCACCCATATTGGATAAAAGTATTCCTCGCCGTATCCTCCAATTATGTACACACCTTCATAAACAGGTCTCGATTCTCCACGCGTTGTAGAGAGAACCATAAACGAAGAGTCGTGGTACATCTTATTGACACCAGTTTTTCGTGTTGCCAAGAACATAACAAATATGGTGTCTGATGGAAAAATGTTCAACATCAAAGTCGTGTGTCTCGTCGAAACGGTTGATTTTGATATAAAACTCGTCTTCATCCGAGGTCGTATACAAAAGTTAGAGCCAAAACAAGTTGCTGCAAAAAATTGAACATTACCGGACTATCCGGAAATTGGACCAGACTGTCCGGTCCAGTTCGTGAAAATTGCCCAAAGCTTCTGTTGGGAACAGATTGTCCAGAAGTTAGACTAGACTGGCACATGAAGAGAAGGAGCTGCAGGAGTTCCTTGGGAATTTCAAGAAGGATCGCCAAGGCAACATCACTCCGGTTGGAGAAACCCTCTCTGAGTAATACCTTCTCTCCTGAGGTATGGGCTAAAATTGATAGTCATATTACTGATAGCAATAATCTTTTATACCAAATTTTCTTGGAAAATAGTAATGCTCAAAAAAGTATGCCTCAATCATCTATTGGTAATGTTGGTGTGCCTGTTACCGCAGAAATCCCTAATCCAACTTTACCTATTTCATAGGGGCCTCCCGTGCCGACGAATTTTTATCCTAGCCCAACAAATCAAATTGTTGTTGCACCCATTAATCCTATCACGACTATGCCAAGTTCGGTGGTGACTCCGAACCAAACCCTACCTACAAGTGCAAACACTGCTAGATCATTGCCGAATTACAATTCGGCATACATGCCACAATTCACACCTGCAGCTACTAATCCTGCTCCTCCTATGCCACTGCCATAAGCTTCATCGTCCACTGTGAATAATGGTCTAGCTAATCTTAGAGAGGAGATGGCTAAGATGATCCGAGAGAATTTTGGAGTTGAGTTACCAAGGAATCGTATTTACCAAAAGTCCCTCCGGGATATAAAATTCCAGATTTTGTTAAGTTTAATGGAGAGGGCACAAAAACCACATGGGAGCATGTTAGTCAATATTTGGTACAATTGGCGGAAGCAGACTCACTAAATGAATTGAAAGTGCGTTTGTTTCCTTTATCTTTGACCGGTACCGCATTTTCATGATTTGCCGCTTTACCACATGGTTCTATTCGTTTATGGTTGCAACTAGAACAAAAATTTCATGATCATTTTTATATTGGCAATATGAGCTTAAGTTGTCACATCTTACATCAGTTAGACAAAAGCATGATGAATCGGTCTCCGATTACGTCAAGAGATTTAGAGATACAAAAAACTAGTGCTATATTTTGGTGATAACCAAGAGAGATTTGGCTGATCTTGTGCTTAGTAATTTGATAACACACATTAGAGAAAGGCTAGAAGGCTATGAGTTTTTAAATATCAACCAAGTCTTACAAAGGGCTTTGGCTCAGGAAAGCCGAAGCAAAGATCTTAAAGAGGCGCATAGGTATAACACTGATCGTCCTAAGATGAATATGGTTGAGTATGATAGTGAGCACTCAAACAATGAGGGTGATATTTATGCTACTGAATTTGTTTGGCCATCTAAGGCCAAGCCATTTGCTTGCAATGATTTAAAGCCGATTTATAAGAATCGTGATGAAGAAATGAAATTTACTTTCAACATTGTTAAGTGTGATAGAATATTTGAAGCTTTGTTGCAAGCCAAGATTATTAGAATATCTCATACTTTACCGCCGTTTGAAGAGCTGAAACGGCGTGCTTATTGCAAGTATCATAATTCTTTTTTTAATGCCACTAATGACTGTAATGTTTTTTGACGACAGATACAATCGGCCATTTATGACGGACGATTGAACTTTTCTGAGATGCAAGTTAATATGCAGCCCTTCCCAATGAACACAATGGATTTGGAGGGGAAGAAGATGTTAATTCGGCCCAACATAGCCGAATCAGCTAATAAAAATAACGTTGTCATTGGTGAGCCTAGGAAAAGCAAGGAAGGCGACAAAGTCTTGCGGATACAAGTTGTGCTTGACAAGAAATCCGGTGGCAAGGAGATAATTAAGATCACCATCAAGAATCCTACACTCGGGGGCTAACCACAAGTGCAAGAGAACACTTATGCCAGATTTGTTAAGCCCAAGAGTCCAGAGGTTGGCAAGTGGAAGATGAATGAAGCTAAAGTGCACCGCAAGAAAATCAAGCCAACTGTTGATATGTTGTTGTCCAAGTATGCCAATCAAGCGGCCGGTTCTAGCTCTAATCGGTCATCAAATTTTAAGCGCTCAAGGTCACCTCCTCGGGAAGAATTTTAGCATCATGCAAGGCCATATGGGTCATGGGCACTGGGACCATGCATGGCGCCACCCCCTATGCGCCATGCTACATGGGAGACTTAAATGGAGGATGGGGGCAGCCCCCAATGGCCCCTTATGCTTTTCATCCAGGTTGGGCAGAACCAAGGATGCCTGTTCACGAGAGACTTTCTTATCCCACACGAGGTCGTTTGAGCAATGGTGTCAATCGGCCAATGCAAGATGATCAAAAGAGGGGCAACATGCAAGTGTGGCATGCTAAATCACCAAGTGTTGAGATTTCAGAGCCTAGCAAGCAAACGGAGAAGAGTACTAGTGCTGAAACTATTATGAACGGAAACCTGATTCCGCACGATCTCGTTCCGTTACTTAGCCGCCCACCCCCCACCCCCGGGGATCTTTCTGACCGCACGGAATCTTTCTCTACGATATATGGATCGATCCCAACGAACGTTTTCTTTCTTTTCGAAATGGCCGTTATCCTGCATTTATTAAGAAGAAAATAGTTGCTCAGTTATGTACGGAAAATCGAGCGAAAATCAGGTTGCTCGGTTAATTATGGAGAACCGGACAAAAACCATCAGAACCGCCGAGCGGCACACATAAGAAAGCCCACGCACATCACTCACAAGAAGGCCTCGGCGAGACAGTACGCGGCTGTCATCGCCATCACTCCTCCTCTAAAGGTGTCATCGACATCCCTACAATCTGAGCAAACGACTCTAGACTTCGCCAAAGACAATCGTCGCCTCAACCCGCACTCTAGCGAACGCGTGAAGGTACATGAAGATCTGCGCCAAAACTAAGCCACCTGCGGCCAGACATTGCAACTCTGACTCCAATGGAGAACTCTGAAGGTCAAAATCAGGCATGACTGGCGCCATAGAAGATCACCGAGCTGGCCACCTGTAGCCACTCATCATATACCACAGGGCCCCGCCTACGTTGTTTCGACTCCACAGCAACAAACAAACCGAGGCAATACCGCGGACTCGCCGGAGAAGACCCGACTACCGCAACCTCTGTCGCGTCGCCGCCGACATCGCTCCCAACATCATCATTGCCACAGAAGTATGGACGCCACAACCGACGCAAACCACCGGTCCCGCTTGCCGATGCCGGGCTCCGAGACGAAGCCCCCAAGAGGGAAAATGACACACCAAAGTGTCGCCATCATCTGATTACAAGATCAAGGGTTTCCCCTGAAGAGGCCGCGATGGTCGGGTCCGTGCAGAAGGGGTGCGGGAGCAAAGTGGCGATGACTCTAGGAAGGTCATGACGGACACAGTTGTCGCCATCGACATGGTCTTCACCCAAGCTCCCACACCATCTCGGCCACATATCATCCCGCACCGGAGCCGACAAGCCCACCAACCGCCACCACAGCTGCCCGTCAACGAAGAGGCACCGAGACCGCCTTAGCCAACCACTCCTCCCAGAGACCGCCACAGTCAACCTCCCACACGAGGGCCAACCATCAACCGCTGCCACCACCGCCGAACATGCCACATCGCAGCCGACGTAGCCGCCCACACCTCGCAGAGGCTGGAGCTGACCCCATCACCATGCAGGACAACAGTTCGACCAACCGGAGCAGAACCACCGAAGGCGGCACGAGCCGCCGCGTCGTACCGAGCACCATGTCGTCAAAGCACGGAGGAGCATCACCAAGGGAGTCCTGGACTAAGGGGTCCTCGGGTGTCTGGCCTAATTGGTATGGGCAGGATTATTAGGCTGCGGTGAAGACGAAGCTGGAGGCCATCTCGTGTCCGGATAGGAGTCTTCTATGCAAATCTAGGTGTCATGATGTAATTATTCCTTTCCCTGTGACCGACTATGTGTAACCCTAGGGCCCTTCGGTGTCTATAAACTAGGAGGTTTAGTCCGTAGAGGATAGCAGAACAACAATAGGCATACCTCTCTAGGGTTTAGCTACACGATCTCGAGGTAGATCAACTCTTGCAATCATCATCTACGTTGAATATAATCAAGTAGGATGTAGGGTTTTACCTCTATCAAGAGGGCCCAATCCTGGGTAAACTTTGTATCCCCTGTCTCCTGTTACTCGTTGATCCTAAGACTCACAGCTCGGGACCCCCTACCCAAGAGTTGCAGGTTTTGACACCGACATTGGTATTTTCATTGAGAGTTCCGTTGTGTGGTCGCTGAGAGGATTGATGCTCTGCATATACTTCGACAACAAAATCACCTCTGAGAGCGTTTTGGTTCCCTGTCAAACCCTTCGAATCGGCAGCTTTGTCTTGAGCACCAACACGACCGGTCATCTAGACCGTGTCGACACCTCTACCCTTGAGCACCAGATCGTGATCGGTAGTCCGGTGTGCGTCACTGATGTCCGGCATGGTTTAGCCCTGATCAGGTCTGCAGCCCCAACTGGGGCTCAGAACAACCCTGAAGCTTTAGTTCCAGATCCATTTTTCTGATGTCCCTCCAGCCAGGCTTCGAGCCTGTGGACGACCTCGACGTCTGCCGAACTTACACCGCGCATCGCCGCGACGAAGATACACCCGATGCTACGCGTCAGCCCCGAATATTCGGAGAGGATGAACCCGATGGACGTCTCGTTGCTAAACGAGTTGCTAGACTGTATTAAAACCCTGGGAGTCGCTTCGTCTTACGATTGAACTGGGCTTAAACCCGACAACAGGAAAATTCATACTTCGCCGGTCACTCACCTCATTGCAACCATTGAAGATCTGGCCGAAGAACCCTCGTCTCCTAGCTTGGACACCAGGTGTGTTCGGATTTGTGAACTTCTGGAGCTCGAGCCCCTTCGAGCAGTGCTCACTCCGGACCTTAGGCCGGATACTAAACCCGGTGAGCATTCGGACACCCCCAGTCCCAAACCCTTTGTTCCGGACACTCCAGCGTCTACCCCCGCCCTCGAGGCATCGGACGCACGCTTGGCCAGGATGCTAAATTTTTGCCCACCCACCCACCATGATGAATACTCCCCTAGTAATTCTAGCCCTTCGGACATATGGGATCTAATGTACGTACAACAGCAACCGAGATAAACAGTCCACCATTATTGGGCCAGATTCCTCCTCGTTAAAAACAGCAGCCCATGAATTACAATGTTTAGTCGCTGCTTGAACTTTGGAGGTGCTCTGCATTTATGTTTTGTGGTCTCAGAAAGGGTTAGCGAGATACCATCATTGTCATATTGTATCATGATTGTTTTGACAAAGTGTTGGCATTTGAGTTATCTTATTATTGCTCTCTAGTTACTTATGACATTGTTATGGATGAATATGATTTCTAATAGTTATAATGAATATGGTTAGTTATAATCTTTGCTGAAAACTTGGGTGATGTTTGAATGTAATCATAAGCACAAGAACAAAAAGAGTTTGTAAAAGTTTTTCTTTATCACTGTCAGTTTGCCAACTGAATTGCTTGAGGACAAGCAATGGGTTAAGCTTGGAGGAGTTGATACGTCTCCATCGTATCTACTTTTCCAAACACTTTTTCCCTTGTTTTGGACTCTAATTTGCATGATTTAAATGGAACTAACCCGGACTGATGTTGTTTTCAGTAGAATTGCCATGGTGTTGTTTTTGTGCAGAAATCAAAGTTCTCCAAATGAGCTGAAACTTTTTGAGGATTTTTTATGGAATATATGATAATTATTGGCGCAAACAACTACCAGAGAGGGGCCCCAGGGTGGCCACATAGCACCTGGGCGCGCACTGGTGCTGCGTGGGCCCCTGGTGGCTCCGTTTACCCTATCTCCAAACGTATAAATTCACTTTCGGGGAGAAAAAAATAGGAGAGGAAGACTTATTGCGTTTCACGAGACGAAGCCGCCGCCACCCCCTGTTCTTCATCAGGAGGGAAGATCTGGAGTCTGTTCGGGGCTCCGGAGAGGGGAATCTCATTCTTCGTCATCACCAACCTCTCTCCATCA
Source organism: Triticum timopheevii (assembly GCA_963921465.1). Lineage (NCBI taxonomy): Eukaryota > Viridiplantae > Streptophyta > Magnoliopsida > Poales > Poaceae > Triticum > Triticum timopheevii. Next base: position 2,457,108 of record OY997266.1, on the reverse strand, counting down.
ACAATTCCATGATGCTCCTCACCGGGAGTGAGTAATTCCTTCGTAGGCTTCGTCTTGTTGTTAGAGCTGAAATACCTGATGAACAATGCCTAGATAAAGAAACTGCTTTAACTATTCTTAATTGCAATACTAGAGAAGAGGCTTTGGCTATGATTGCTGAGAAATCAAACAAAAATCTCTGAGAGAGAGAATGAAGTGTGATCCTAAGTTTGCTACTTCTCCCATCTTTGCTACTGATAAGGATTATGAATTCTCTATTGATCATGAGTTGATTACTTTGGTAGAGTCTAGTCCTTTTTGTGGTACTGAATCTGAAACTGTTATGGCACATCTTACTAAGTTGAATTATATTACTACTTTGTTTACTCATGAGGAAAAGATTCGCTATCACTATATTCTTAAGTTGTTCCCTTTTTCACTAAAGGGTGAATCTAAAGCTTGGTACCATACTCTTGCTCCTAGTTGTGTGCGTAGTCCCCAGGATATGATGTATTACTTCTGTGAAAAATATTTCCCTGCTCATAAGAAACAAGTTGCCTTGCAGGAGATATTTAACTTTGTGCAGGTTTAAGGAGAGAGTCTCCCACAAGCTTGGGGGAGGATTCTCCAGTTACTACATGCTTTGCCAGATCATCCTCCGAAGAAAAATGAAATCCTCGATATCTTCTATAATGATATTAATGATGCTTCTAGGGACTACCTAGACAGTTGTGTTGGATGTGTTTTCAGGGAAAGAACTATTTCTCAAGCAGAAGAGTTATTAATGAATATACTGAAGAATGATAATGAATGGACACTTCCTGAGCCAACACATGAACCCACTCCGAAGAAGAGGGGTATTCTATTTCTCAGTCCCGAAGATATGCAAGAGGCAAAGAAATGCATGAAGGATAAAGGTATTAAAGCTGAAGATGTTAATAATTTACCTCCTATTGAAGAAATACATGGGCTCGATGCACCACCACCACAGGTAGTAGAGGTCAAATCTTTGTTGAAGTTTGATAAAGATGATGTTCCTTATGGTAAGACTCCTCATGAATGCTATCTTGAGTTTGAACGTTATATGGGCAAGTAAGATTATTTCAATGCTCGTGTTATGAAACAGCTAGAACATAATGCCCATGCTATTGATCGTTTGAGTGACTTGCTTGTTAGAATTTTCAATGATGTTTAGGGAGTCAGTAAGCATGCTTCTATGGTTCAAACTCAGTTAGAACAAGTTGCTAAATCTCAAAGTGATTTGCTTATTGAAATGAATATAAATATGCATGATCATGTTGTTAGAGTTATGACTAGGGGTGGTAGGATGATCCAGGAACCTCTTTATCCTGAGGGACACCTAGGGCTGGAAAAAAATCTCGAAGCTCGCGAGCTAAACAAGTAGCTCGTGACTCAGCTCGAATTGACTCGAACTCGAAGAATAATGAGTCGAGCCGAGCTTTAGTTTAAGATCGTTTATACACCAAGTTAAACGAGCCAATCTCACGAGTACTCGTGTAACTCATTAGGCTCGATACAATAGATCAGTCACTCCCAATAGAAAGAAAGATCAGCCACTAAACAACCTACGTCCCAGGCGAACAACCCAAGGCCCAACCGTTGAAGGCCTAGCCTCCTAGGAGACTCATACGTTACAAGGAAATTACAATTGTTTAGTGATATATATGTTTAATATATATATATAACCATTTTTATCCTATTTGAGGGCTTTATGTTTATATCTTTAACGAGCTTAACAAGCTAAATGAGCTAGCTCACGAGTTATATGAGTCGAGCCAATCTTGGGTTTGGGCTCGTTATAGTAACGAGTCGAGTTGAGCTAGCTCGTTAACAAAACGAGCTCTAGCGAGTCGAGCCGAGCTGGCTCGACTCGGCTCGAATTCCAGCCCTAGGGACACCCCAAGAGAGTGGAACAAGACTCTCAAAGAGCCACTGTTGATGTTCCTAGTTCTTCTAAAAAGAAGAAGCAAAAGAAAAATGATAGAACTTTGGATGCTTCTAGTGAACCTGAGGTAGAAAAACCACCTGATGATGATCCTGATGTTTCTATTTCTGATGCTGACACCCAATCAGGTGATGAACCTACACCTGATGTTACTAATGAGATTCTTGCATATGCCCAGCCAGAAAATGTTAGAGAACCAAATAATGATATTGAAATGGAACCAGTTGAGGATCTTGATAACCCACCGCTTAAAAATAAAAGGTATGAGAAGAAAGACTTTGTTACTAGGAAGCACAGTAAGGAAAGAAAACCATGGGTTTGAAAACCTATGCCTTTTCCTCCTAAGCCTTCCAGGAGTAAGGATGAGGCCGACTTTGATCGCTTTGTTGAAATACTTAAACATGTTGTTTTACGTACTCGCTTGATTGATATGTTGAAAATGCCTCCTTGTACAAAATATATGAAAGAAATCGTTACAAACGAAAGAAAAATTAAGAGTTCTTTTTCCCAGAACAACGACATCACATAGTTAAATATACATGCAACTAACAAAGAACAAGGTTTCAGTATAAACAATCACCTTCCACTTCCAGATGATGGCAGAAATCTCTCCCTTCCAGAGCCACCGGAGCTTGAAGCAAGTCTGCCACCAGAGACACCCGGGTTACTATCAGTATCAACATTCACCTTACATAAGAAAAGACGATTGAAAACCACGGGAAGCTGCCACTTATGATGGTTAACATCAATGGTCAGGCGCTTTCCTTTATGTCCAACGCGACATCAGGGAGACAGCTCTAGCAGTTTCTAAACAGAGCATGCAAATATAAGGAAAACCCAGTACAAAGAGAAAACCAACTTAATAACCGAGTTTTTTTAAGAACAACTAGATCACATAGTCAATTATTTGTTCAACTAATAAAGAACAAGGTTACTATCAGTATCAACAGTTACCATCCACTTCTAGATTGCATTTGCATTTCTGGCTCTGATGGCTGAAATGCCCCCCTTCCAGAGCCACCAGACCTTGAAGCAGGCATGCGGCTTAACCCTACAGCAGATCTGATGTCATCAAGTGGCTAAAGAAGAAGGAACCTGATAAAAAAGAAAGATTTCTAACTTACCAAGAATGGCAGGTGTAGCACTACGATCACAATGCAGTTCTTGTGATGATGATGATGATGATGGTTTATCTCCTGTATGAAATAGTGTGCAGCTTTGAATTAGCACTCTTGCAAGTTAAAAGTATGAAGAAGTCAGAACGTGGGTGTCACAAAGTTCAGTTTTATAATGACCTGAAGAAGTTGAGGGCTTGACTTTGGTGCATTCCTTCCTCTTCTGCAAAAGCTGCTGAGGATAAGGAACCTCTTGCGAATGATCTGAGCAGAGCAACAGACCAACCAAGGGCAACTCCAAGAGCTCAGCTATCATAAACTCCTTAATAGGATTAATGGTCTGCAAATAGTAAACAACAAAACATCAATTCGTAACTACAATGCATCACTTTTAAACTAAAGGAAAAAAGGCGGTTCAATCAATAACACGTTGACATACATTGTTGACTAGATGCCTTTCAGATGTGATGCTTGATTGGTCATTCAACCATGACGCATATATCTCTCCTGGGATAAACGTCTGGTCATCCACAATCACCGGGCACTTGTCGCGTGCTTTCCTCTTTCCTAGAAAGGTTGTCGGTTGCCCCTGTATCGCAAAAAGAACTCTCATCGATCCTATATACCTAAGAGTCTCATCCCCACTATCTTTTCTATCTCAACATGCAAGCTATCCACATCAGCGGCCCCACTATCTCTAATTAATCTTGACATGAAGGCTTCTATTTCACTGCACCGTGTCAACAATTTTCTTATAAATCTTTTAGTTTACATGGATAGAAGGATGGTGTATCAACCGATTAATATGAGGCTTTCAATAGCGTGGCACACCTCTTACCCTTCCCCTTCCTCTTTGTTAGAATTGTGTCGAATATTATTGTACAAAGTAGGTTACAGTTGGACTTGGTTTTGGACTGTGTGTAGACAGGGTAGGAGTTGTGTCCTAATAGGACACCTGTATCCTAGGCCTCTCATATATATCGGGGGTAGACACACGATGTAACCTATGCCAACATAATAGCACGGGTGCGCGGGGGAGCCGGCGGCGTGTGCCGGCGCCCGGGCGGCCAGGGTGCGGTATTGTGACAGTGTCATGGGGAGGAGCGCCCGTAGTCATGGCCCCGGGGATGTAGCCATATCGGTGAACCTCGTTAACAAATCTCGGTGTCGTGCTTGTGTGATTGCTTGGTCCTCGGTAGATCGACGGAGCGCCTTAGATTTATTCTAACAAGTGGTATCATGAGCAAGGTTACGAGGAGGCTGCGGATAGTTGATCTAGAGGAAGAACATGGAAGATTTTGTCAGGTTCATAGTGCGGGAATCAACCACGAAGAAGTTGCGTCGGTTTTGGGAGCCGAAGAGAGCAGCATCAGTAGCGGTTAGCAAGATGGATCAGTGACAAGGATTTCTTTCATGGAAGCGATCGGAAGCTAGCAGATGCATGGAGCCGTGGAGTCTTTGGCAAGCAACAGCAGATCGAAATCGGTCCTAGTGTACGGCGGTTGTGCAGAGCTGCTAGGGTTGCGTGGCACACACACGTACAGGAGGCGAGGGACCGGATCATCCACGATGCTGGAGCGGCGTGCAGGCCGGCGCGGGGAGGCTAGCAGCTTGAAGGGCGTGTGGCCCAAGGGGCCGCAGGCAAGTTGGCTGCAGGAAGCCAAGGCCCAAGGCGCGGTGGCAATCAGCGGACTACTACTGCTGTTGTTGTTGGTGCGCTAGGACTACAGGAGGTTGCCAAGGCGTTGCATGAGCTTGGAGTCACGTGATTTGTTACAGAAAAAAAAAAGGTGCAAGCCCCAAGGCGGCACCAGTGTCCAGGAGCGTTGAGGTGGATTAAAAGTAGGAATTAATCCATATGTGCTAAGGGTACACGGAAGGTTGCAGGAATATTGTGCACTGCCTAAGCTTGATTACGGTCTACTCGACGTCTGAGAATAAGGTGCTCCATGGAGAGTCGATGGTAAATTGGTTTATTGGCGCAAAAGTTTTTCAGAACTCTGGGCGAGGTTAGAAGTAATTGTGGAGCTGTCAAAGCGGTGGGCACAAGTTTGAAGGGGGCTTGGAGCGTGCAGAGGCACGCTGGCGATGTGCGTATAAGGCTCGGAGGAGTCTGGAGCACGTCATGGCAAGGATCATGCATACACAGGGCGTCAAACAATGCACGTGGATCTGCGGGGCGGACACGATGCAGGGTAGAGCATGGTTGCAGTCGGATAATTTCGGTTGGGTCGGACTGGATTGTCTGATGGACTGACGTGAATGTTGGTCAAAGCAGAAGATGGCGGTGATTTCAGCGACGATGACATATGAGCATGATGCTGATGGTGGCCAGCTTCTGGGGCGTGGAAACACGTGGTGCAGGCCTGAGGGCTTGTGCGGCTTCGACAAGACTAAGGCGCAGGGTTGATTCAAGGCAGTGCACACATGAGAGTTTGAAATCGACGGAGCGCGGGGGTAGCATAGCGCAGCTACATGGAGTCATGTTGAAGGTGGAGCTGGAGTCTGATGGATGACTATGCTCTGTGCTGATGGAGGGGCTACGGTGTAAGATATCGGAAAATCGAAGCCTATTTCAGCGGGATAGCGAGAGACATGTGGATCGGACTGGGTACCAGTGGTCTGATGGAGACGTGATACTCAGCATCGGTCGGTGATGATCGATGGTTCTCTGCAGTGGGGGTTGAGGCAGTGTGGGCTAGCTACCCGGGAGACTCGACCAGGACAGCAGAGGCTCGACGCGGTGATAGCGGCGAGGTGTGCGGTAAGCACGGGACACAGCGACAGACCAAGGCACTTGTGGTCAGACATGTGGTCAGGCAAATTGTGCAGAGGGTGCTGAAGCAGTGTTGACGAGTACCAGATTCGAGTAGGTGACTGGGTCTATCGGTGCTAGTTGATGGACAGGAGTTGACCGTGAAGAATCTGAGAAAGTGGCGGAAAGTCTGAAATTGTCAAAAGCTGAGAGAGTACATGGTCGTATATTTTGTGGTGTTCAGTGCACATGGCAAAGTGCGGATGACAAGTACAGAAGGAGGCGGAGTGCTATAGCTGTGGGACATGTCAGAGACTATCCGGGAAAAAGGATGAGACAACTGTGAATTTGACTCAGGGTGACACAGGGCGACGGTGAAATTCCTTCAAGTTTCAGAACAGACGGTCAAGGAAAGAGCGGTGGCGTTGAGTTCAGGTAACTCTTATATGTGGCGTCCAATATGTGAGTTGTTCATTTTCATGCAGACAGTGGTCGGTGGCGTTGAACGGATTCTCCGAAAGTTGGAAGCACAAGGTAGAGTAATGAGGAACTTAATTTTGCTCGAGTATTGATTGTGAAGAAGACAAGAAGGGACTACAGTTGTAGGTGGAGTCACATGGAGTCTGGGAGTAGCAGCGGTGCTCATGGCGTATCTCAAGTCCAATGTACAAGGAGGTTCGATGCATGGATGAATTCAAGGTGGTGAAGAATATTCGCCAAGGTGGAGTTTGTTAGAATTGTGTCGAATATTATTGTACAAGGTAGGTTACAGTTGGACTTGGTTTTGGACTGTGTGTAGACAGGGTAGGAGTTGTGTCCTAATAGGACACCTGTATCCTAGGCCTCTCATATATATCGGGGGTAGACACACGATGTAACCTATGCCAACATAATAGCACGGGTACGCGGGGGAGCCGGCGGCGTGTGCCGGCGCCCGGGCGGCCAGGGTGCGGTATTGTGACAGTGTCATGGGGAGGAGCGCCCGTAGTCATGGCCCCGGGGATGTAGCCATATCGGTGAACCTCGTTAACAAATCTCGGTGTCGTGCTTGTGTGATTGCTTGGTCCTCGGTAGATCGACGGAGCGCCTTAGATTTATTCTAACACTCTTTACTCTTTACTCCCCCTTGCCTTCCTATATCTCTCATCTGTCTCCTCCCGGCCCAATCCTCGCTTTCTGATCTTAACCAACTACCATCTTCGCTTGACCATGTCATTGAGTCATCCTCTTCCTCTAATCGATTTCATGGCTATTGTATTCTGGACTAGATGCACGGCAGTCGCAGATCAGCAGGTGCCAAAGTCAAGTCAGCAGCCGTGCGGTCAGACGCTGTTCTTCCACGTGAATATTATGTTGGCAGCGGCTCGGCTCGGATGGGAGCACGCTACACTTGACAGTAGCAAGGTCCCCTTTCTCCCTCTGCTCCATGCCACCAAGCCCGGGAGGAATAGCAGTACAGCCATGGCTCCCCCGGTCCTCCTGTTCTGTCTCTAACGCCACGCCGCCGCCATGTATATGTATGTGTTTTAGTCTTTTTGATCAGATTACACCTCCTTTTTTCTCGATTGGCTTGCTGTGGAGGTGTATGTGTATCTGTTCCTGGATTCATGGCTTGCTCGACACCTGTGGATTTGGTTTTGTCCAATAAACTCATTGCAATTTGACGTCCATGGCGAGATCAACCAGTGTCTTCTTAATTAGAGGTATGATTGGTAGTGTCTTCTTTTGAGCTTTGGCAAATACTATGTATATGAGAATGGAGCAGCCAGATCGCATGGGCGTCATGCATGTCCAGTTGCCCACACACACATGTAATTATCTGTCAAACAAATGGCTAATATATTGAACTCCATCTGACAAACTCCCTTAGCAAACTGAGGCCAGTGATAGCAGCAGCCGGTCGGACAGTGGGCTTGGTCAACATAAGGAGCGCTGGTGTGTGGAGGGGTTCCCCAACATCTCTACATTGTGGTTTGCAGTAAAGATAGTTATGTGAATGGATCCATCTAATTTTCTCTAATATATTTTGTTCGCACAAACCTGAATTTTATCAACCATGCATGTCACTGAACCATTAAGGAAGGCAGCTGTTCAGCACATCTTTGGTCCGGTGAAATTACTTTGCAAAAGTGCAGAAGTTTACTTTGTCGTTCAGCACATCTTCTTATATAAATCAATGTTGATGCAATATGAATCTATCTTCTCTGGATACACAAGTACCTTTATGTTCACAGGCCTCTTTTGTCTTGATTCTCCAGTTGCATTTCGGTGATTTTCATGTGTTAATATCCGTTGTACTAACACTCCTCCTTTAGTGTTTTCTACTATGATAAGTATGAAGGAAGGTGGACACTTTTTTCGTTCCATGACTAACACGGTATCCGCTGATGTTTTCTTATATGCCTATTTTCCTTAATGATTTAGAGGAATGTTTATAAGATGAAGCCTTATAATTCTATGAATATTAATGGCATTTGTTTAGCTCCTGCTGAGGGATGGATCAAAGTAAATGCATTTCAGAGTTCTTGTGGAGATTGACACAGTTCAATCTTTGGGTTATATTGGTGATGTTTCAGTTGTAGCTTGAAAAAAAAACACCTTGCAGAAGAAGCGAAGATGGTCGCATGTACTGAACCCATGAAACATTTGGTTCTGCGGTTATAATACCATATAATCCTGTAATATGATTTTTCATCTGTTGTTCAAACTTTGAATGGCACAAGTAAGTTACCATTCTAAAGTATTGTTGACCAAGAACAGACATTTATTCATTTTGATCCTTTTATGAGGATTAGTGTGCTGAGTACAAACCCAATTGTAGGCCATATTTTCCGCAGCAACGCGCGGGGAATTATCTAGTTTAATAAACATGAAACTCCTTTTCCATTTAAGAGTTTCAACTAAAGCCAACTATTCATCGGGTAAACGGTACAGACCTTTGTTTTCTGCTCCTCTTGCTCCTTCAATGAATCCCCCGCAGAAGATACATGCCCTATAGTATATGAGTAGCTGAACTGGGTCCAGTGGTACAACTTCTAATATACTACTAAGCAACAAGTGAACAAGTTATCACAAGGGAGAAGCTACATGCAAGTTTCGTTTCAAGTAGAAAGGTTTAGACATCAGTTCATTTTCATATTCAGTATTATAAGTGGTGCTAATGATCAGTCAGAAAATAGAGTTAAATGTGTTATCAAATTGCCAAAAATCTGTAGTAAATTCAGCTGCAACCAATACTACACTATTTATCCACTTAATCTATAATATAGTCCTGCACCCCGTGCAAATCTAAAGCTCCCACAAGTAACCATAAACTTGTACTATTCCTGAAGAAACTCAAAGAAAAAGTCAATCCGTTCGAACATGTTTTGGTGGAAGTTTCCCTGAATTGAAATCACATGGTAAATATGTTGCACACTCGAAATAGGATGAAAATTGGTGTCTGTTAGCATTAAACCAAAATCATTTCTAACTTTGCAATGTGATAAGCCATTACCCATTGTAGCATCATCAAATATACTAATCATGTGCCTAATTTCACCTTGTTGAGGTTCTTCGTGGATGGGGGATGGGGCAGCACACTGTTCCTGTTGTTGAGGAGGGTCTTCCGGCCTTGGTGGAGATGAGGCCCGTGTGCTTCCAGCCTCAGGATGTCCATCGGGTGTAATATCGGTTGCCATCTCATCATCTGCTATGTCAAATCTGGTGACAAAGTACTATTACACAATGAATATTGGTACTCACTGCCAAACTAAAAGGAGGACGCAACGTTGATGATACGAGGATGGTAAACTAAAACAAGAATGTAACTTTTCTTTTCTTCTAAGTTAGGGAAACCGGGGCCTCTTTTACCTCTCAAATCGGTTGAAGGGGTCTGTTTCATAAAGTCCATAATAAAAATCATCGACCAAGGTAATCTTGGCTGCCTCAGCTGGGATACGATCACAAAAAACCAAGAGTTACAAAACAGTAGCCCTTACGAAACTGCAAAGAGGAGATATATAAGAGCAGAAAGATATACTTTGATGATGATTCTCGGTGTGAGCGAAGTCATCATCATCAAGGTTGACATTGACATATTGTTCATCCAAATCCTACAGGCACTGCACAAGCATAGATTTCAGTCAAGATGAATCCATCCATGCATTTAATCAGAGTTTCAACTTCCAGAATACACAGATGACAATGATTACCATTCCCCAGAACCTGGCAGTGTGTTTGAAATCCATCACGTTCTCTGGCAGTGTTACCGCTTCATACCTGCAAGAAGCAGCACTTTCAGGTGAAAATGACAAACTGCTTTCTTAATGTTAAGACATATCATCGTCCATAAAACCCTTTTGTACCCGGTCTATGCAAGTGAGAAGGTGTTCTGGTATGAAAGATCTAAACAAACTCTGGATATAACTCAATTGCAATGGTACAGTAGCAAGAGGTTAAATATCGCATTTGGAGTGCTAACAAACTTTCAAAGGCAAGCAACAAGAACCCGCGCTCCGAACATGACAGAATGTTAAGATAAGTTAACAGTTTTCCAAGGTGATACAGATCCAGTCTGAACATCTATTAGCATTATCTCTCAAGAAATTGACTGGTATAGTATTGAATAAGAAACCAATACCAAAATAATATGTCAGCAGTGAACAGCCCAAAACCACCGATATCTCAGTCCCAGCCAGCCACCCCATTATTAAAGTGTTAGACAAGGAGAAGACGAGTTTAGGGAGGGCAAGGAGACTGACTTGGCTTGAGCCTTGCCCTTGGGGAGGAGAGGAGGGTGTGGTCGACGACCGACCTCCTCTTGTTCATCACCTCGATGGCCTCCTGCGGAAGAAACGAAAGCATAAATCCAACCAAACTAGAGTAGTGAGAAAGGATAAAGCAGCATATGCAAGGTGAAGGTTGACCTTGATTTTTTGCAGCTCTCCGAGAAATCATCTGCACAAATTCAAAATTAGCAATTCATTCATTTGAAGATGCAGAGCGAGGAAAGGCAAGAGGGAGGCCTGACCTAAGAGAATCTCCACCTTCTTCATGTACACGATCACCACGACATCTGCTCGCTCATGACGCCACCCAAACACAAGACGCATTACATACATCCCCCAGGCAAAAATCAAATCATGCGAGGAGAGGAGAGGAGAGGAGAGGAGGAGGACTTACGCATGAGCATTGCTGACAGCCTGAGCTCCATCGGCGCCGAGGGGTTCTAAATCTCCTGGCTGCAAACACACACGCACACGCACACGCACACGTGCGCGCGCGCGCGCGCGCACACACACAGCGCGCGAGATGTACATTATAAACATTTATTAAATATCACAAACATATTTTTAAAATGTGTGAACATTTTTCTTTAAATGTGACATACATTTTCAGGATGAAACAAAACATTTTTTATGAATTATAAGCGAACATGTTTTTATATTGTACAAAAAATGTTGAACTGTCTCAATTTTTTTAAAGGACGAACATTTTTTGAAAGTCATGACTTATTATTTTAATGCACTTATTTTTTTAAGCAAAATAGGCTAACAAGTTTGTAACACTGCATGCACTGTTTTTGTTTTTATTTTCTTATAAATATTAAATTATATTTTCTGAATATGTTATTTTTTTGAATATTTTTAAAAAGACGAAGCAAAGAAAAACAATAAAAAATAAAAAAAGGAGAAAAACAGAAGAGAATAATATAACGAACTACTTGCATCAAGCGGCCGGCCTACTACTAGTGACATATAGGATGGCAGCGCGCTTAAGGTCGCGCCCGCAAACATATTCGGTTGGACGAATACGCGGGATCGATCCCAGGTTGCCGGCGATATAGACAACGCGCTACTAGCCACAGCGCCACCGTGCAGTTCGTGTTAAGATGATAGATGCAACATAGATGAAGCATGTAGAGATGGTGTTCTCCGTTTTTTTCTTTTCTTTTTTGGCGCTTTGTATTTTTCATGATTTTTTCATTCTACATTCTTTCTTTCATTCGTTCATTTTTTTTTCTTCGGGTTTCTTTTTTTTCATTCTTTGTTTCTTTTTGTTTTTCATTCTACATTCTTATATACATGATCAACATTTTTTTCAAATACTTGTTCAACATTTTGTTATACGTGACCAACATTTTTTCAAATACTTGTTCAATATATTTTAAATACTTGTTAAACATTTGGTTATACATGAACAACATTTTTTCAAATACTTGTTCAACATTTTTTAGACATGATCCACATTTTTCTAATACTTATTCAACATTTTTTAAATACTTGTTCAACATTTCTTTATGCGTAATCTACATTTTCCTAAATAATTGTTCAATATTTTTCAAAATACCTTTTCAAGATTATTCAAATACTTGTTCAAAAATTTTATATAAGTGGTCAGCATTTTTTTCAAATATTTGTTCAACATTTTTAAAATACTAGGTTCAACATTTTTATATAAATTATCAAAATTTTTTCAAATACTTGTTCAGCATTTTTAAAATACTTGTTCAACATTTTCAAATGTTTTTGGATTTGTGATTTTTTGAATATATATATAGATATATATACATGTATATATATATATATATATATATATATATATATATATATATATATATATATAATACTTCAAATATAAACAAAAGTAGAAAGGTAAAAAAGAAGAACGTGAAAAATAAATAAACAGGAAACAGGCTGGTGTTGCCCGAGCTGGTGGGCCGGCCCAGACGCTCGCGTGACTCGCTTAACGCGTAGCCATGCCCGCCGGAATATGGTTACACATTCAGTTTGCTGTTTTTGCAGTGTTCTAGAAGGTCCGGTACGTGTTTTTCTGGTTTTATTCGTGCGCTTCTTTTTACATACTCCGTATATTTTTTTAAAAGTATTAAATTGAAAGAAACATTACCGTTTAAAAAATGATTAATTTTTCTAAAAATGTTGCGCTTTTCAATAAGTGTTCAGAAATTATAATATTTTTACTATGAAATTTCTAAGAAAATGTTTAATATTTAAATAAATGTTCTCATTTACCAAAAAAATATTCTCAAATTTGCAACAATGTTCCCATTTTTAAAAAAAGTGTTGAAAAAATGTTACTGTCAAAAAAACGTCTTATTTGAATCTTGATGATAGGCTTAGTATTTACTCCCTCCGTTCCAAATTACTCGTCGGACAAATGGATGTATCTAGAACTAAAATACATCGTACCATTTTATCAAATAAATTCTTTTTTCATACACGTTATACTTTTCTGTATAAATCTGGAGCATTATTTTTGTACATGTTTAATATACTTTAAATGCCTGGTTATCATTTTTTTTCAAATACATGTTTTGATATCTACTTTTCTAATACATACTGGATTTTTTTTGTATACACCTGAAATATTTAAATACATTTCAAACATTTTTCAAATACTTGACTAACATTTCACAAAGCAGATATTTTTGAACTCTTCCTAAATATGTTTTAAATGCTTTTTCAAATAAACAGTGAAACTTTTTTATTGGCTATAAAAACATTTTTTAAAACTAAGAGAATTTTTTTTTTACATACTATGAATATTTTTAAAAATATCATGGACATATTCCGTGTGAACATATTTCTTTAAATGGACGAAATATTTTTCTTGAATTACAAAAACATGTTTTTTATATTGTACAAAGTTTTGAAAATGTTACATACATTTTTTTGAAAATCACAGACTTATCTTTCAGTGCACTCATTTTTACTAAAAAATAGAATAACAAATTTGTAACATTGCATCGATGATTATAAATTCCCTTTTAATAAATAGTAAATTAATTTTTCTTAATATGTTTGTATTGAATCTTTTTTAAAACTAGACACGTGGCGCTCATGCCAATGGCCTGTCCGTCGGCGTATGAGCGCCACGTGTCCTCTCCTTATTAGGGCCACTTGGTGGCGGCGCCGTTAGTTGCCGCCTGGCATTTTTTCTGTCGACGGCCATTCTATGCCAATGGTTGTACGGGTGCCGTCGGCATATGTGGCTATGCCGACGGTCTAACAAGAGTTCGCCGTCGAGATCGACGCCGACGGGCCTATGCCGATGGCAGCCGTCGGCATAGAGGTATACCGACGGTATACGATGGTCGTCGGCATAGGGGTTTATTGCGGTAGTGACGTTCTCTGCAATTGTATATCCATCATGTCTGATGTGTCTATGGATTCAAAAAATAGAGCCAGTTGTGTACATTTATTTTTTTCGAGGAACCCGCAGGAGCATTGCCTTTTCATATATAGAAGAAAGAGGCGAAAACTCAATATTTACGAAGATGCACACATTTTGAAGGGAACGTGGCTAACCCTAGGAATTAGTCCGACCCGAGCTTAGCCCACACCTACGGTTGGTACGTCAACACCAAACGCGCTCTCTCTTTGCTTGATATCGTCAAAGGCTAGCATCGCCACCTCATAGTGCATAATGCGGGAACCCGTGAAAGTGCGCATGTTTCTCTCCTTCTGAATACTCCACAGGGCGTAGATAAGTCGCCCACTGCGGCGCATGTGGCCCTGCTTCGCCTCCTTTGCAATGACTGCTCATCCACCATCCCGAGACATTACCGGGGTCCGGAAGGAAACCTGAGACTGGTAAGTCCTCATGTGTCCAGGCAGACACGTGATTCCAGATGGCAACCGCGAAAGGTCAATCCTTGCAAAGGTGGCTGTTTCCGGGGCCTGAAGGAAAAGCTGGCATCTCGGGTCATGCGGCCATTCATGAATAGCCAACATATCATCCCCGAGGATTCTGCCGTGAAGTACACAAGTCATGCGAAGAACTTGCACTTAGGCTCAGCATGACCAGACCAGATCTTGTCGATCGGCATTGGACTTGGGGTGGGAACCATGGAATTGGGCAGCGTACGCCCCATTTGAAGTCAAGTTCTAGATTATGGAGTCCTCCCGGCCGGATGATAGGTGCGCATGGCTTATACTCCCTCCGTTCCAAATTAGTTGACCTAGATTTATCTAGATACGGATGTATCTAACACTAAAACATGTCTAGATATATCCGTATCTAGACAAATCTGAGTCAACTAATTTGGAACGGAGGGAGTAATAACCAAGCCAAAAGGGCTATCCGGTCCTCCAAGTCATCACGGTTTGTCAATCCACATCTGAGCCGGAGGTCCTGTAAAGTTGTCCGCTCGTGTTTCCCTCAAAAAAAAAGTTGTCCGCTCGTGTCACACGTGGCCCTGTGAAACTGTTCAAAAATGAGACTTAGCGCATCTGATTCGTCCAACGCACGCACAGGAATCAGTCCACACACGGGGATGCAGAAGCCGGCCATGTAACACTGTCCGCATACATTCTAAGCCGGGTTTCAACTAACCGAACAAAATTCATGCAAACACGATAGATTTCTATATAAACCGACAAGAACAAAATTTAAATTTCGGACGTATTTTAACTAACAACTATACCGAACTAAATTATCTTTTCTTATAAATATTAAATTATATTTTCTGAATATTAAATATTAAATATTTGTAACACTGCATGCACTGTTTTTGTTTTTATTTTCTTATAAATATTAAATTATCTTTTCTGAATATGTTATTTTTTTGAATATTTTTAAAAAGACGAAGCAAAGAAAAACAATAAAAAATAAAAAAAGGAGAAAAACAGAAGAGAATAATATAACGAACTACTTGCATCAAGCGGCCGGCCTACTACTAGTGACATATAGGATGGCAGCGCGCTTAAGGTCGCGCCCGCAAACATATTCGGTTGGACGAATACGCGGGATCGATCCCAGGTTGCCGGCGATATAGACAACGCGCTACTAGCCACAGCGCCACCGTGCAGTTCGTGTTAAGATGATAGATGCAACATAGATGAAGCATGTAGAGATGGTGTTCTCCGTTTTTTTCTTTTCTTTTTTGGCGCTTTGTATTTTTCATGATTTTTTCATTCTACATTCTTTCTTTCATTCGTTCATTTTTTTTTCTTCGGGTTTCTTTTTTTTCATTCTTTGTTTCTTTTTGTTTTTCATTCTACATTCTTATATACATGATCAACATTTTTTTCAAATACTTGTTCAACATTTTGTTATACGTGACCAACATTTTTTCAAATACTTGTTCAATATATTTTAAATACTTGTTAAACATTTGGTTATACATGAACAACATTTTTTCAAATACTTGTTCAACATTTTTTAGACATGATCCACATTTTTCTAATACTTATTCAACATTTTTTAAATACTTGTTCAACATTTCTTTATGCGTAATCTACATTTTCCTAAATAATTGTTCAATATTTTTCAAAATACCTTTTCAAGATTATTCAAATACTTGTTCAAAATTTTTATATAAGTGGTCAGCATTTTTTTCAAATATTTGTTCAACATTTTTAAAATACTAGGTTCAACATTTTTATATAAATTATCAACATTTTTTCAAATACTTGTTCAGCATTTTTAAAATACTTGTTCAACATTTTCAAATGTTTTCGGATTTGTGATTTTTTGAATATATATATAGATATATATACATGTATATATATATATATATATATATATATATATATAATATTTCAAATATAAACAAAAGTAGAAAGGTAAAAAAGAAGAACGTGAAAAATAAATAAACAGGAAACAGGCTGGTGTTGCCCGAGCTGGTGGGCCGGCCCAGACGCTCGCGTGACTCGCTTAACGCGTAGCCATGCCCGCCGGAATATGTTTACACATTCAGTTTGCTGCTTTTGCAGTGTTCTAGAAGGTCCGGTACGTGTTTTTCTGGTTTTATTCGTGCGCTTCTTTTTACATACTCCGTATATTTTTTTAAAAGTATTAAATTGAAAGAAACATTACCGTTTAAAAAATGATTAATTTTTCTAAAAATGTTGCGCTTTTCAATAAGTGTTCAGAAATTATAATATTTTTATTATGAAATTTCTAAGAAAATGTTTAATATTTAAATAAATGTTCTCATTTACCAAAAAAATATTCTCAAATTTGCAACAATGTTCCCATTTTAAAAAAAAAAGTGTTGAAAAAATGTTACTGTCAAAAAAACGTCTTATTTGAATCTTGATGATAGGCTTAGTATTTACTCCCTCCGTTCCAAATTACTCGTCGGACAAATGGATGTATCTAGAACTAAAATACATCGTACCATTTTATCAAATAAATTCTTTTTTCATACACGTTATACTTTTCTGTATAAATCTGGAGCATTATTTTTGTACATGTTTAATATACTTTAAATGCCTGGTTATCATTTTTTTTCAAATACATGTTTTGATATCTACTTTTCTAATACATACTGGATTTTTTTTGTATACACCTGAAATATTTAAATACATTTCAAACATTTTTCAAATACTTGACTAACATTTTACAAAGCAGATATTTTTGAACTCTTCCTAAATATGTTTTAAATGCTTTTTCAAATAAACAGTGAAACTTTTTTATTGGCTATAAAAACATTTTTTAAAACTAAGAGAATTTTTTTTTTACATACTATGAATATTTTTAAAAATATCATGGACATATTCCGTGTGAACATATTTCTTTAAATGGACGAAATATTTTTCTTGAATTACAAAAACATGTTTTTTATATTGTACAAAGTTTTGAAAATGTTACATACATTTTTTTGAAAATCACAGACTTATCTTTCAGTGCACTCATTTTTACTAAAAAATAGAATAACAAATTTGTAACATTGCATCGATGATTATAAATTCCCTTTTAATAAATAGTAAATTAATTTTTCTTAATATGTTTGTATTGAATCTTTTTTAAAACTAGACACGTGGCGCTCATGCCAATGGCCTGTCCGTCGGCGTATGAGCGCCACGTGTCCTCTCCTTATTAGGGCCACTTGGTGGCGGCGCCGTTAGTTGCCGCCTGGCATTTTTTGTGTCGACGGCCATTCTATGCCAATGGTTGTACGGGTGCCGTCGGCATATGTGGCTATGCCGACGGTCTAACAAGAGTTCGCCGTCGAGATCGACGCCGACGGGCCTATGCCGATGGCAGCCGTCGGCATAGAGGTATACCGACGGTATACGATGGTCGTCGGCATAGGGGTTTATTGCGGTAGTGACGTTCTCTGCAATTGTATATCCATCATGTCTGATGTGTCTATGGATTCAAAAAATAGAGCCAGTTGTGTACATTTATTTTTTTCGAGGAACCCGCAGGAGCATTGCCTTTTCATATATAGAAGAAAGAGGCGAAAACTCAATATTTACGAAGATGCACACATTTTGAAGGGAACGTGGCTAACCCTAGGAATTAGTCCGACCCGAGCTTAGCCCACACCTACGGTTGGTACGTCAACACCAAACGCGCTCTCTCTTTGCTTGATATCGTCAAAGGCTAGCATCGCCACCTCATAGTGCATAATGCGGGAACCCGTGAAAGTGCGCATGTTTCTCTCCTTCTGAATACTCCACAGGGCGTAGATAAGCCGCCCACTGCGGCGCATGTGGCCCTGCTTCGCCTCCTTTGCAATGACTGCTCATCCACCATCCCGAGACATTACCGGGGTCCGGAAGGAAACCTGAGACTGGTAAGTCCTCATGTGTCCAGGCAGACACGTGATTCCAGATGGCAACCGCGAAAGGTCAATCCTTGCAAAGGTGGCTGTTTCCGGGGCCTGAAGGAAAAGCTGGCATCTCGGGTCATGCGGCCATTCATGAATAGCCAACATATCATCCCTGAGGATTCTGCCGTGAAGTACACAAGTCATGCGAAGAACTTGCACTTAGGCTCAGCATGAGCAGACCAGATCTTGTCGATTGGCATTGGACTTGGGGTGGGAACCATGGAATTGGGCAGCGTACGCCCCATTTGAAGTCAAGTTCTAGATTATGGAGTCCTCCCGGCCGGATGATAGGTGCGCATGGCTTATACTCCCTCCGTTCCAAATTAGTTGACTTAGATTTATCTAGATACGGATGTATCTAACACTAAAACATGTCTAGATACATATTTTAGTGTTAGATACATCTGTATCTAGACAAATCTGAGTCAACTAATTTGGAACGGAGGGAGTAATAACCAAGCCAAAAGGGCTATCCGGTCCTCCAAGTCATCACGGTTTGTCAATCCACATCTGAGCCGGAGGTCCTGTAAAGTTGTCCGCTCGTGTTTCCCTCAAAAAAAAAAGTTGTCCGCTCGTGTCACACGTGGCCCTGTGAAACTGTTCAAAAATGAGACTTAGCGCATCTCATTCGTCCAACGCACGCAGAGGAATCAGTCCACACACGGGGATGCAGAAGCCGGCCATGTAACACTGTCCGCATACATTCTAAGCCGGGTTTCAACTAACCGAACAAAATTCATGCAAACACGATAGATTTCTATATAAACCGACAAGAACAAAATTTAAATTTCGGACGTATTTTAACTAACAACTATACCGAACTAAATTATCTTTTCTTATAAATATTAAATTATATTTTCTGAATATTAAATATTAAATATTTGTAACACTGCATGCACTGTTTTTGTTTTTATTTTCTTATAAATATTAAATTATATTTTCTGAATATGTTATTTTTTTGAATATTTTTAAAAAGACGAAGCAAAGAAAAACAATAAAAAATAAAAAAAGGAGAAAAACAGAAGAGAATAATATAACGAACTACTTGCATCAAGCGGCCGGCCTACTACTAGTGACATATAGGATGGCAGCGCGCTTAAGGTCGCGCCCGCAAACATATTCGGTTGGACGAATACGCGGGATCGATCCCAGGTTGCCGGCGATATAGACAACGCGCTACTAGCCACAGCGCCACCGTGCAGTTCGTGTTAAGATGATAGATGCAACATAGATGAAGCATGTAGAGATGGTGTTCTCCGTTTTTTTCTTTTCTTTTTTGGCGCTTTGTATTTTTCATGATTTTTTCATTCTACATTCTTTCTTTCATTCGTTCATTTTTTTTTCTTCGGGTTTCTTTTTTTTCATTCTTTGTTTCTTTTTGTTTTTCATTCTACATTCTTATATACATGATCAACATTTTTTTCAAATACTTGTTCAACATTTTGTTATACGTGACCAACATTTTTTCAAATACTTGTTCAATATATTTTAAATACTTGTTAAACATTTGGTTATACATGAACAACATTTTTTCAAATACTTGTTCAACATTTTTTAGACATGATCCACATTTTTCTAATACTTATTCAACATTTTTTAAATACTTGTTCAACATTTCTTTATGCGTAATCTACATTTTCCTAAATAATTGTTCAATATTTTTCAAAATACCTTTTCAAGATTATTCAAATACTTGTTCAAAAATTTTATATAAGTGGTCAGCATTTTTTTCAAATATTTGTTCAACATTTTTAAAATACTAGGTTCAACATTTTTATATAAATTATCAACATTTTTTCAAATACTTGTTCAGCATTTTTAAAATACTTGTTCAACATTTTCAAATGTTTTCGGATTTGTGATTTTTTGAATATATATATAGATATATATACATGTATATATATATATATATATATATATATATATAATATTTCAAATATAAACAAAAGTAGAAAGGTAAAAAAGAAGAACGTGAAAAATAAATAAACAGGAAACAGGCTGGTGTTGCCCGAGCTGGTGGGCCGGCCCAGACGCTCGCGTGACTCGCTTAACGCGTAGCCATGCCCGCCGGAATATGGTTACACATTCAGTTTGCTGTTTTTGCAGTGTTCTAGAAGGTCCGGTACGTGTTTTTCTGGTTTTATTCGTGCGCTTCTTTTTACATACTCCGTATATTTTTTAAAAGTATTAAATTGAAAGAAACATTACCGTTTAAAAAATGATTAATTTTTCTAAAAATGTTGCGCTTTTCAATAAGTGTTCAGAAATTATAATATTTTTACTATGAAATTTCTAAGAAAATGTTTAATATTTAAATAAATGTTCTCATTTACCAAAAAAATATTCTCAAATTTGCAACAATGTTCCCATTTTTAAAAAAAGTGTTGAAAAAATGTTACTGTCAAAAAAACGTCTTATTTGAATCTTGATGATAGGCTTAGTATTTACTCCCTCCGTTCCAAATTACTCGTCGGACAAATGGATGTATCTAGAACTAAAATACATCGTACCATTTTATCAAATAAATTCTTTTTTCATACACGTTATACTTTTCTGTATAAATCTGGAGCATTATTTTTGTACATGTTTAATATACTTTAAATGCCTGGTTATCATTTTTTTTCAAATACATGTTTTGATATCTACTTTTCTAATACATACTGGATTTTTTTTGTATACACCTGAAATATTTAAATACATTTCAAACATTTTTCAAATACTTGACTAACATTTCACAAAGCAGATATTTTTGAACTCTTCCTAAATATGTTTTAAATGCTTTTTCAAATAAACAGTGAAACTTTTTTATTGGCTATAAAAACATTTTTTAAAACTAAGAGAATTTTTTTTTTACATACTATGAATATTTTTAAAAATATCATGGACATATTCCGTGTGAACATATTTCTTTAAATGGACGAAATATTTTTCTTGAATTACAAAAACATGTTTTTTATATTGTACAAAGTTTTGAAAATGTTACATACATTTTTTTGAAAATCACAGACTTATCTTTCAGTGCACTCATTTTTACTAAAAAATAGAATAACAAATTTGTAACATTGCATCGATGATTATAAATTCCCTTTTAATAAATAGTAAATTAATTTTTCTTAATATGTTTGTATTGAATCTTTTTTAAAACTAGACACGTGGCGCTCATGCCAATGGCCTGTCCGTCGGCGTATGAGCGCCACGTGTCCTCTCCTTATTAGGGCCACTTGGTGGCGGCGCCGTTAGTTGCCGCCTGGCATTTTTTCTGTCGACGGCCATTCTATGCCAATGGTTGTACGGGTGCCGTCGGCATATGTGGCTATGCCGACGGTCTAACAAGAGTTCGCCGTCGAGATCGACGCCGACGGGCCTATGCCGATGGCAGCCGTCGGCATAGAGGTATACCGACGGTATACGATGGTCGTCGGCATAGGGGTTTATTGCGGTAGTGACGTTCTCTGCAATTGTATATCCATCATGTCTGATGTGTCTATGGATTCAAAAAATAGAGCCAGTTGTGTACATTTATTTTTTTCGAGGAACCCGCAGGAGCATTGCCTTTTCATATATAGAAGAAAGAGGCGAAAACTCAATATTTACGAAGATGCACACATTTTGAAGGGAACGTGGCTAACCCTAGGAATTAGTCCGACCCGAGCTTAGCCCACACCTACGGTTGGTACGTCAACACCAAACGCGCTCTCTCTTTGCTTGATATCGTCAAAGGCTAGCATCGCCACCTCATAGTGCATAATGCGGGAACCCGTGAAAGTGCGCATGTTTCTCTCCTTCTGAATACTCCACAGGGCGTAGATAAGTCGCCCACTGCGGCGCATGTGGCCCTGCTTCGCCTCCTTTGCAATGACTGCTCATCCACCATCCCGAGACATTACCGGGGTCCGGAAGGAAACCTGAGACTGGTAAGTCCTCATGTGTCCAGGCAGACACGTGATTCCAGATGGCAACCGCGAAAGGTCAATCCTTGCAAAGGTGGCTGTTTCCGGGGCCTGAAGGAAAAGCTGGCATCTCGGGTCATGCGGCCATTCATGAATAGCCAACATATCATCCCTGAGGATTCTGCCGTGAAGTACACAAGTCATGCGAAGAACTTGCACTTAGGCTCAGCATGACCAGACCAGATCTTGTCGATCGGCATTGGACTTGGGGTGGGAACCATGGAATTGGGCAGCGTACGCCCCATTTGAAGTCAAGTTCTAGATTATGGAGTCCTCCCGGCCGGATGATAGGTGCGCATGGCTTATACTCCCTCCGTTCCAAATTAGTTGACCTAGATTTATCTAGATACGGATGTATCTAACACTAAAACATGTCTAGATATATCCGTATCTAGACAAATCTGAGTCAACTAATTTGGAACGGAGGGAGTAATAACCAAGCCAAAAGGGCTATCCGGTCCTCCAAGTCATCACGGTTTGTCAATCCACATCTGAGCCGGAGGTCCTGTAAAGTTGTCCGCTCGTGTTTCCCTCAAAAAAAAAGTTGTCCGCTCGTGTCACACGTGGCCCTGTGAAACTGTTCAAAAATGAGACTTAGCGCATCTGATTCGTCCAACGCACGCAGAGGAATCAGTCCACACACGGGGATGCAGAAGCCGGCCATGTAACACTGTCCGCATACATTCTAAGCCGGGTTTCAACTAACCGAACAAAATTCATGCAAACACGATAGATTTCTATATAAACCGACAAGAACAAAATTTAAATTTCGGACGTATTTTAACTAACAACTATACCGAACTAAATTATCTTTTCTTATAAATATTAAATTATATTTTCTGAATATTAAATATTAAATATTTGTAACACTGCATGCACTGTTTTTGTTTTTATTTTCTTATAAATATTAAATTATCTTTTCTGAATATGTTATTTTTTTGAATATTTTTAAAAAGACGAAGCAAAGAAAAACAATAAAAAATAAAAAAAGGAGAAAAACAGAAGAGAATAATATAACGAACTACTTGCATCAAGCGGCCGGCCTACTACTAGTGACATATAGGATGGCAGCGCGCTTAAGGTCGCGCCCGCAAACATATTCGGTTGGACGAATACGCGGGATCGATCCCAGGTTGCCGGCGATATAGACAACGCGCTACTAGCCACAGCGCCACCGTGCAGTTCGTGTTAAGATGATAGATGCAACATAGATGAAGCATGTAGAGATGGTGTTCTCCGTTTTTTTCTTTTCTTTTTTGGCGCTTTGTATTTTTCATGATTTTTTCATTCTACATTCTTTCTTTCATTCGTTCATTTTTTTTTCTTCGGGTTTCTTTTTTTTCATTCTTTGTTTCTTTTTGTTTTTCATTCTACATTCTTATATACATGATCAACATTTTTTTCAAATACTTGTTCAACATTTTGTTATACGTGACCAACATTTTTTCAAATACTTGTTCAATATATTTTAAATACTTGTTAAACATTTGGTTATACATGAACAACATTTTTTCAAATACTTGTTCAACATTTTTTAGACATGATCCACATTTTTCTAATACTTATTCAACATTTTTTAAATACTTGTTCAACATTTCTTTATGCGTAATCTACATTTTCCTAAATAATTGTTCAATATTTTTCAAAATACCTTTTCAAGATTATTCAAATACTTGTTCAAAATTTTTATATAAGTGGTCAGCATTTTTTTCAAATATTTGTTCAACATTTTTAAAATACTAGGTTCAACATTTTTATATAAATTATCAACATTTTTTCAAATACTTGTTCAGCATTTTTAAAATACTTGTTCAACATTTTCAAATGTTTTCGGATTTGTGATTTTTTGAATATATATATAGATATATATACATGTATATATATATATATATATATATATATATATATATAATATTTCAAATATAAACAAAAGTAGAAAGGTAAAAAAGAAGAACGTGAAAAATAAATAAACAGGAAACAGGCTGGTGTTGCCCGAGCTGGTGGGCCGGCCCAGACGCTCGCGTGACTCGCTTAACGCGTAGCCATGCCCGCCGGAATATGTTTACACATTCAGTTTGCTGCTTTTGCAGTGTTCTAGAAGGTCCGGTACGTGTTTTTCTGGTTTTATTCGTGCGCTTCTTTTTACATACTCCGTATATTTTTTTAAAAGTATTAAATTGAAAGAAACATTACCGTTTAAAAAATGATTAATTTTTCTAAAAATGTTGCGCTTTTCAATAAGTGTTCAGAAATTATAATATTTTTATTATGAAATTTCTAAGAAAATGTTTAATATTTAAATAAATGTTCTCATTTACCAAAAAAATATTCTCAAATTTGCAACAATGTTCCCATTTTAAAAAAAAAAGTGTTGAAAAAATGTTACTGTCAAAAAAACGTCTTATTTGAATCTTGATGATAGGCTTAGTATTTACTCCCTCCGTTCCAAATTACTCGTCGGACAAATGGATGTATCTAGAACTAAAATACATCGTACCATTTTATCAAATAAATTCTTTTTTCATACACGTTATACTTTTCTGTATAAATCTGGAGCATTATTTTTGTACATGTTTAATATACTTTAAATGCCTGGTTATCATTTTTTTTCAAATACATGTTTTGATATCTACTTTTCTAATACATACTGGATTTTTTTTGTATACACCTGAAATATTTAAATACATTTCAAACATTTTTCAAATACTTGACTAACATTTTACAAAGCAGATATTTTTGAACTCTTCCTAAATATGTTTTAAATGCTTTTTCAAATAAACAGTGAAACTTTTTTATTGGCTATAAAAACATTTTTTAAAACTAAGAGAATTTTTTTTTTACATACTATGAATATTTTTAAAAATATCATGGACATATTCCGTGTGAACATATTTCTTTAAATGGACGAAATATTTTTCTTGAATTACAAAAACATGTTTTTTATATTGTACAAAGTTTTGAAAATGTTACATACATTTTTTTGAAAATCACAGACTTATCTTTCAGTGCACTCATTTTTACTAAAAAATAGAATAACAAATTTGTAACATTGCATCGATGATTATAAATTCCCTTTTAATAAATAGTAAATTAATTTTTCTTAATATGTTTGTATTGAATCTTTTTTAAAACTAGACACGTGGCGCTCATGCCAATGGCCTGTCCGTCGGCGTATGAGCGCCACGTGTCCTCTCCTTATTAGGGCCACTTGGTGGCGGCGCCGTTAGTTGCCGCCTGGCATTTTTTGTGTCGACGGCCATTCTATGCCAATGGTTGTACGGGTGCCGTCGGCATATGTGGCTATGCCGACGGTCTAACAAGAGTTCGCCGTCGAGATCGACGCCGACGGGCCTATGCCGATGGCAGCCGTCGGCATAGAGGTATACCGACGGTATACGATGGTCGTCGGCATAGGGGTTTATTGCGGTAGTGACGTTCTCTGCAATTGTATATCCATCATGTCTGATGTGTCTATGGATTCAAAAAATAGAGCCAGTTGTGTACATTTATTTTTTTCGAGGAACCCGCAGGAGCATTGCCTTTTCATATATAGAAGAAAGAGGCGAAAACTCAATATTTACGAAGATGCACACATTTTGAAGGGAACGTGGCTAACCCTAGGAATTAGTCCGACCCGAGCTTAGCCCACACCTACGGTTGGTACGTCAACACCAAACGCGCTCTCTCTTTGCTTGATATCGTCAAAGGCTAGCATCGCCACCTCATAGTGCATAATGCGGGAACCCGTGAAAGTGCGCATGTTTCTCTCCTTCTGAATACTCCACAGGGCGTAGATAAGCCGCCCACTGCGGCGCATGTGGCCCTGCTTCGCCTCCTTTGCAATGACTGCTCATCCACCATCCCGAGACATTACCGGGGTCCGGAAGGAAACCTGAGACTGGTAAGTCCTCATGTGTCCAGGCAGACACGTGATTCCAGATGGCAACCGCGAAAGGTCAATCCTTGCAAAGGTGGCTGTTTCCGGGGCCTGAAGGAAAAGCTGGCATCTCGGGTCATGCGGCCATTCATGAATAGCCAACATATCATCCCTGAGGATTCTGCCGTGAAGTACACAAGTCATGCGAAGAACTTGCACTTAGGCTCAGCATGAGCAGACCAGATCTTGTCGATTGGCATTGGACTTGGGGTGGGAACCATGGAATTGGGCAGCGTACGCCCCATTTGAAGTCAAGTTCTAGATTATGGAGTCCTCCCGGCCGGATGATAGGTGCGCATGGCTTATACTCCCTCCGTTCCAAATTAGTTGACTTAGATTTATCTAGATACGGATGTATCTAACACTAAAACATGTCTAGATACATATTTTAGTGTTAGATACATCTGTATCTAGACAAATCTGAGTCAACTAATTTGGAACGGAGGGAGTAATAACCAAGCCAAAAGGGCTATCCGGTCCTCCAAGTCATCACGGTTTGTCAATCCACATCTGAGCCGGAGGTCCTGTAAAGTTGTCCGCTCGTGTTTCCCTCAAAAAAAAAAGTTGTCCGCTCGTGTCACACGTGGCCCTGTGAAACTGTTCAAAAATGAGACTTAGCGCATCTCATTCGTCCAACGCACGCAGAGGAATCAGTCCACACACGGGGATGCAGAAGCCGGCCATGTAACACTGTCCGCATACATTCTAAGCCGGGTTTCAACTAACCGAACAAAATTCATGCAAACACGATAGATTTCTATATAAACCGACAAGAACAAAATTTAAATTTCGGACGTATTTTAACTAACAACTATACCGAACTAAATTATCTTTTCTTATAAATATTAAATTATATTTTCTGAATATTAAATATTAAATATTTGTAACACTGCATGCACTGTTTTTGTTTTTATTTTCTTATAAATATTAAATTATATTTTCTGAATATGTTATTTTTTTGAATATTTTTAAAAAGACGAAGCAAAGAAAAACAATAAAAAATAAAAAAAGGAGAAAAACAGAAGAGAATAATATAACGAACTACTTGCATCAAGCGGCCGGCCTACTACTAGTGACATATAGGATGGCAGCGCGCTTAAGGTCGCGCCCGCAAACATATTCGGTTGGACGAATACGCGGGATCGATCCCAGGTTGCCGGCGATATAGACAACGCGCTACTAGCCACAGCGCCACCGTGCAGTTCGTGTTAAGATGATAGATGCAACATAGATGAAGCATGTAGAGATGGTGTTCTCCGTTTTTTTCTTTTCTTTTTTGGCGCTTTGTATTTTTCATGATTTTTTCATTCTACATTCTTTCTTTCATTCGTTCATTTTTTTTTCTTCGGGTTTCTTTTTTTTCATTCTTTGTTTCTTTTTGTTTTTCATTCTACATTCTTATATACATGATCAACATTTTTTTCAAATACTTGTTCAACATTTTGTTATACGTGACCAACATTTTTTCAAATACTTGTTCAATATATTTTAAATACTTGTTAAACATTTGGTTATACATGAACAACATTTTTTCAAATACTTGTTCAACATTTTTTAGACATGATCCACATTTTTCTAATACTTATTCAACATTTTTTAAATACTTGTTCAACATTTCTTTATGCGTAATCTACATTTTCCTAAATAATTGTTCAATATTTTTCAAAATACCTTTTCAAGATTATTCAAATACTTGTTCAAAATTTTTATATAAGTGGTCAGAATTTTTTTCAAATATTTGTTCAACATTTTTAAAATACTAGGTTCAACATTTTTATATAAATTATCAACATTTTTTCAAATACTTGTTCAGCATTTTTAAAATACTTGTTCAACATTTTCAAATGTTTTCGGATTTGTGATTTTTTGAATATATATATAGATATATATACATGTATATATATATATATATATATATATATATATATAATATTTCAAATATAAACAAAAGTAGAAAGGTAAAAAAGAAGAACGTGAAAAATAAATAAACAGGAAACAGGCTGGTGTTGCCCGAGCTGGTGGGCCGGCCCAGACGCTCGCGTGACTCGCTTAACGCGTAGCCATGCCCGCCGGAATATGTTTACACATTCAGTTTGCTGCTTTTGCAGTGTTCTAGAAGGTCCGGTACGTGTTTTTCTGGTTTTATTCGTGCGCTTCTTTTTACATACTCCGTATATTTTTTTAAAAGTATTAAATTGAAAGAAACATTACCGTTTAAAAAATGATTAATTTTTCTAAAAATGTTGCGCTTTTCAATAAGTGTTCAGAAATTATAATATTTTTATTATGAAATTTCTAAGAAAATGTTTAATATTTAAATAAATGTTCTCATTTACCAAAAAAATATTCTCAAATTTGCAACAATGTTCCCATTTTAAAAAAAAAGTGTTGAAAAAATGTTACTGTCAAAAAAACGTCTTATTTGAATCTTGATGATAGGCTTAGTATTTACTCCCTCCGTTCCAAATTACTCGTCGGACAAATGGATGTATCTAGAACTAAAATACATCGTACCATTTTATCAAATAAATTCTTTTTTCATACACGTTATACTTTTCTGTATAAATCTGGAGCATTATTTTTGTACATGTTTAATATACTTTAAATGCCTGGTTATCATTTTTTTTCAAATACATGTTTTGATATCTACTTTTCTAATACATACTGGATTTTTTTTTGTATACACCTGAAATATTTAAATACATTTCAAACATTTTTCAAATACTTGACTAACATTTTACAAAGCAGATATTTTTGAACTCTTCCTAAATATGTTTTAAATGCTTTTTCAAATAAACAGTGAAACTTTTTTATTGGCTATAAAAACATTTTTCAAAACTAAGAGAATACTTTTTTTTACATACTATGAATATTTTTAAAAATATCATGGACATATTCCGTGTGAACATATTTCTTTAAATGGACGAAATATTTTTCTTGAATTACAAAAACATGTTTTTTATATTGTACAAAGTTTTGAAAATGTTACATACATTTTTTTGAAAATCACAGACTTATCTTTCAGTGCACTCATTTTTTACTAAAAAATAGAATAACAAATTTGTAACATTGCATCGATGATTATAAATTCCCTTTTAATAAATAGTAAATTAATTTTTCTTAATATGTTTGTATTGAATCTTTTTTAAAATTAGACACGTGGCGCTCATGCCAACGGCCTGTCCGTCGGCGTATGAGCGCCACGTGTCCTCTCCTTATTAGGGCCACTTGGTGGCGGCGCCGTTAGTTGCCGCCTGGCATTTTTTGTGTCGACGGCCATTCTATGCCAATGGTTGTACGGGTGCCGTCGGCATATGTGGCTATGCCGACGGTCTAACAAGAGTTCGCCGTCGAGATCGACGCCGACGGGCCTATGCCGATGGCAGCCGTCGGCATAGAGGTATACCGACGGTATACGATGGTCGTCGGCATAGGGGTTTATTGCGGTAGTGACGTTCTCTGCAATTGTATATCCATCATGTCTGATGTGTCTATGGATTCAAAAAACAGAGCCAGTTGTGTACATTTATTTTTTTCGAGGAACCCGCAGGAGCATTGCCTTTTCATATATAGAAGAAAGAGGCGAAAACTCAATATTTACGAAGATGCACACATTTTGAAGGGAACGTGGCTAACCCTAGGAATTAGTCCGACCCGAGCTTAGCCCACACCTACGGTTGGTACGTCAACACCAAACGCGCTCTCTCTTTGCTTGATATCGTCAAAGGCTAGCATCGCCACCTCATAGTGCATAATGCGGGAACCAGTGAAAGTGCGCATGTTTCTCTCCTTCTGAATACTCCACAGGGCGTAGATAAGCCGCCCACTGCGGCGCATGTGGCCCTGCTTCGCCTCCTTTGCAATGACTGCTCATCCACCATCCCGAGACATTACCGGGGTCCGGAAGGAAACCTGAGACTGGTAAGTCCTCATGTGTCCAGGCAGACACGTGATTCCAGATGGCAACCGCGAAAGGTCAATCCTTGCAAAGGTGGCTGTTTCCGGGGCCTGAAGGAAAAGCTAGCATCTCGGGTCATGCGGCCATTCATGAATAGCCAACATATCATCCCTGAGGATTCTGCCGTGAAGTACACAAGTCATGCGAAGAACTTGCACTTAGGCTCAGCATGAGCAGACCAGATCTTGTCGATCGGCATTGGACTTGGGGTGGGAACCATGGAATTGGGCAGCGTACGCCCCATTTGAAGTCAAGTTCTAGATTATGGAGTCCTCCCGGTCGGGTGATAGGTGCGCATGGCTTATACTCCCTCCGTTCCAAATTAGTTGACTTAGATTTATCTAGATACGGATGTATCTAACACTAAAACATGTCTAGATATATCCGTATCTAGAAAAAATCTGAGTCAACTAATTTGGAACGGAGGGAGTAATTGTTGGGGAACGTTGCAGAAAATTAAAATTTTTCCTACGGTTTCACCAAGATCCATCTATGAGTTCATCTAAGCAACGAGTAACGGGAGAGAGTTTGCATCTACATACCACTTGTAGATCGCGTGCGGAAGCTTGCAAGGTGATGATGGAGTCGTACTCGACGTGATTCAGATCACCGATGTCCAAGTGCTGAACGGACAGCACCTCCGCGTTCAACACACGTACGGGACGGGAGACGTCTCCTCCTTCTTGATCCAGCAAGGGGGAAGGAGAGGTTGATGATGATCCAGCAGCACGACAGCGTGGTGGTGGATGCAGCAGAACTCCGGCAGGGCTTCGCCAAGCGACTACGGGAGGAGGACGAGGTGTAGCAGGGGGAGGGAGGCGCCAAGCACAAGGGTACAGCAGCCCCCCTCCCTCCCCCCCTTTATATAGGCCTCCAGGGGGACGCCGGCCCCTGGAGATCCAATCTCCAAGGGGGGGCGGCGGCCAAGGGGGTGGAGTGCCCCCCAAGCCAA
Source organism: Triticum timopheevii (assembly GCA_963921465.1). NCBI lineage: Eukaryota > Viridiplantae > Streptophyta > Magnoliopsida > Poales > Poaceae > Triticum > Triticum timopheevii. Next base: position 2,425,931 of record OY997266.1, on the reverse strand, counting down.
GTGGGGCGCCCTCCCACCCCTAGGGTTTCAACCCTAGGCGCAGGGGGTGGGCCTAGGGGGCGCACCAGCCCACTATGGGCTGGTTCCCCTCCCACTTCAGCCCATGGGGCCCTCCGGGATGGGTGGCCCCACCCGGTGGACCCCCGGGACCCTTCCGGTGGTCCCGGTACATTACTGGGAGACCCCGAAACTTTCCCGATGACCGAAATACCACTTCCTATATATTATTATTTACCTCCGGACCATTCCGAAACTCCTCGTGACGTCAGGGATCTCATCCGGGACTCCGAACAACATTCGGTATGCTGCATACTCATATTCATACAACCCTAGCGTCACCGAACCTTAAGTGTGTAGACCCTACGGGTTCGGGAGACACGCAGACATGACCGAGACGACTCTCGGGCAATAACCAACAGCGGGATCTGGATACCCATGTTGGCTCCCACATGCTCCTCGATGATTTCATCGGTTGAACCATGATGTCGAGGATTCGATCAAAACCCTGTATACAATTCCCTTTGTCAATCGGTATGTTACTTGCCCGAGACTCGACCGTCGGTATCCCAATACCTTGTTCAGTCTCGTTACCGGCAAGTCACTTTACTCGTACCGTAATGCACGATCCTGTGGCCAACACCTTGGTCACCTTGAGCTCATTATGATGATGCGTTACCGAGTGGGCCCAGAGATACCTCTCCGTCATACGGAGTGACAAATCCCAGTCTCGATCCGTGTCAACCCAACAGATACTTTCGGAGGTACCTGTAATGCACCTTTATAGTCACCCAGTTACGTTGTGACGTTTGATACACCCAAGGCACTCCTACGGTATCCGGGAGTTACACGATCTCATGGTCGAAGGAAGAGATACTTGACATTGGTAAAGCTCTAGCAAACGAACTACACAATCTTTGTGCTATGCTTAGGATTGGGTCTTGTCCATCACATCATTCTCCTAATGATGTGATCCCGTTATCAATGACATCTAGTGTCCATAGTCAGGAAACCATGACTATCTGTTGATCACAATGAGCTAGTCAACTAGAGGCTCACTAGGGACATATTGTGGTCTATGTATTCACACGTGTATTACGATTTTCGGATAATACAGTTATAGCATGAATAAAAGACAATTATCATGAACAATGAAATATAATAATACTTTTATTATTGCCTCTAGGGCATATTTCCAACAGTCTCCCACTTGCACTAGAGTCACCAATCTAGTTACATTGTGATGAATCGAACACCCATAGAGTTCTGGTGTTGATCATGTTTTGCCCGCGAGAGAGGTTTAGTCAACGGATCTGCGACATTCAGATCCGTGTGCACTTTGCAAATCTCTATGTCTCCATCTTGAACAGTTTCACGGATGGAGTTGAAACGACGCTTGATGTGCCTGGTCTTCTTGTGAAACCTGGGCTCCTTGGCAAGGGCAATAGCTCCAGTGTTGTCACAGAAGAGTTTAATTGGCCCCGACACATTGGGTATGACTCCTAGGTCGGTGATGAACTCCTTCACCCAAATCGCTTCATGCGCTGCCTCCGAGGCTGCCATGTACTCCGCTTCACACGTAGATCCCGCCACGACGCTCTGCTTGCAGCTGCACCAGCTTACTGCTCCACCATTCAACATATACACGTATCCGGTTTGAGACTTAGAGTCATCCAGATCTGAGTCGAAGCTAGCGTCGACGTAACCCTTTATGACGAGCTCTTCGTCTCCTCCATAAACGAGAAACATGTCCTTTGTCCTTTTCAGGTACTTCAGGATATTCTTGACCGCTGTCCAGTGTTCCTTGCCGGGATTACTTTTGTATCTTGCTACCAAACTTACGGCAAGGTTTACATCGGGTCTGGTACACAGCATGGCATACATAATAGATCCTATGGCTGAAGCATAGGGGATGACACTCATCTCTTCTTTATCTTTTGCCGTGGTCGGTGACTGAGCTGAGCTCAATCTCACACCTTGTAACATAGGCAAGAACCCTTTCTTGGACTGATCCATTTTGAACCTCTTCAAAATCTTATCAAGGTATGTGCTTTGTGAAAGACCTATGAGGCGTCTCGATCTATCTCTATAGATCTTGATGCCTAATATATAAGCAGCTTCTCCAAGGTCCTTCATTGAAAAACACTTATTCAAGTAGGCCTTAATGCTGTCCAGAAGTTTTGTATCATTTCCCATCAAGAGTATGTCATCTACATATAACAGGAGAAATGCTACAGAGCTCCCACTCACTTTCTTGTAAACGCAGGCTTCTCCATAAGTCTGCATAAACCCAAACGCTTTGATCATCTCATCAAAGCGAATGTTCCAACTCCGAGATGCTTGCACCAGTCCATAAATGGATCGCTGGAGCTTGCACACTTTGTTAGCGTTCTTAGGATCGACAAAACCTTCCGGCTGCATCATATACAGCTCTTCCTTAAGATGTCCGTTAAGGAATGCCGTTTTGACGTCCATCTGCCATATCTCATAATCATAGTATGCGGCAATTGCTAACATGATTCGGACGGACTTCAGCTTCGCTACGGGAGAGAATGTCTCGTCGTAGTCAATCCCTTGAACTTGTCGATAACCCTTAGCGACAAGTCGAGCCTTATAAATGGTAACATTACCATCCGCGTCCGTCTTCTTCTTAAAAATCCATTTGTTTTCTATCGCTCGCCGATCATCGGGCAAGTCTGTCAAAGTCCATACTTTGTTTTCATACATGGATTCTATCTCGGATTTCATGGCTTCAAGCCATTTGTTGGAATCTGGGCCCGCCATCGCTTCTTCATAGTTCGAAGGTTCACCGTTGTCTAACAACATGATTTCCAGGACAGGGTTGCCGTACCACTTTGGTGCGGAACGTGTCCTTGTGGACCTACGAAGTTCAGTAGCAACTTGATCCGAAGTACCTTGATCATCATCACTGGTTTCCTCTTCAGTTGGTGTGGGCATCACAGGAACATTTTCCTGAGCTGCACCACTTTCCCGTTCGAGAGGTAGTACTTCATCGAGTTCTACTTTCCTCCCACTTACCTCTTTCGAGAGAAACTCTTTTTCCAGAAAGCATCCGTTCTTGGCAACAAAGATTTTGCCTTCGGATCTTAAGTATAAGGTATACCCGACAGTTTCCTTAGGGTATCCTAGGAATACGCATTTTCCGACTTGGGTTCGAGCTTTTCAGGTTGAAGTTTCTTGACATAAGCATCGCATCCCCAAACTTTTAGAAACGACAGCTTAGGTTTCTTCCCAAACCATAATTCATACGGTGTCGATTCAACGGATTTAGACGGTGCCCTATTTAAAGTGAATGTAGCTGTCTCTAGAGCGTATCCCCAAAATGATAGCGGTAAATCGGTAAGAGACATCATAGACCGCACCATATCCAATAGAGTGCGATTACGACGTTCGGACACACCGTTTCGCTGAGGTGTTCCAGGCGGCGTGAGTTGTGAAACGATTCCACATTTCCTTAAGTGTGTGCCAAATTCGTGACTTAAGTATTCTCCTCCACGATCTGATCGCAGGAACTTTATCTTTCGGTCACGTTGATTCTCCACCTCATTCTGAAATTCCTTGAACTTTTCAAAGGTCTCAGACTTGTGTTTCATTAAGTAGACATACCCATATCTACTTAAGTCATCAGTGAGAGTGAGAACATAACGATATCCTCCGCAAGCCTCAACGCTCATTGGACCGCACACATCGGTATGTATGATTTCCAACAAGTTGGTTGCTCACTCCATTGTTCCGGAGAACGGAGTCTTGGTCATTTTGCCCATAAGGCATGGTTCGCATGTGTCAAACGATTCATAATCAAGAGACTCTAAAAGTCCATCAGCATGGAGCTTCTTCATGCGCTTGACACCAATGTGACCAAGGCGGCAGTGCCACAAGTATGTGGGACTATCGTTATCAACTTTACATCTTTTGGCATCCACACTATGAACATGTGTAATATTACGCTCGAGATTCATTAAGAATAAACCATTGACCATCGGAGCATGACCATAAAACATATCTCTCATGTAAATCGAACAACCATTATTCTCAGACTTAAATGAGTAGCCATCTCGTATTAAACGAGATCCAGATACAATGTTCATGCTCCAACTTGGCACTAAATAACAATTATTAAGGTTCAAAACTAATCCCGTGGGTAAATGTAGAGGCAGCGTGCCGACGGCGATCACATCGACTCTGGAACCATTCCCGACGCGCATCGTCACCTCGTCCTTTGCCAGTCTCCGTTTATTCCGCAGCTCCTGCTGTGAGTTACAAATATGAGCAACGGCACCGGTATCAAATACCCAGGAGTTACTACGAGTACTGGTAAGGTACACATCAATTACATGTATATCAAATATACCTTTGGTGTTGCCGGCCTTCTTATCCGCTAAGTATTTGGGGCAGTTCCGCTTCCAGTGACCCTTCCTCTTGCAATAAAAGCACTCAGTCTCAGGCTTGGGTCCATTCTTTGACTTCTTCCCGGCAACAGGCTTGCCGGGCGCGACAACATCTTTGCCGTCCTTCTTGAAGTTCTTCTTCCCCTTGCCCTTCTTGAACTTAGTGGTCTTATTGACCATCAACACTTGATGTTCTTTCTTGATTTCAGCCTCTGCTGACTTCAGCATCGAGAACACTTCAGGAATGGTCTTCACCATCCCCTGCATGTTGTAGTTCATCACAAAGCTCTTGTAGCTTGGTGGGAGCGACTGGAGGATTCTGTCAATGACCGCCTCATCTGGGAGGTTAATGTTCAGCTGGGTCATACGGTTGTGCAACCCAGACATCTTCAGGATGTGCTCACTGACAGAACTGTTTTCCTCCATCTTACAACTGTAGAACTTGTCGGAGACATCATATCTCCCGACCCGGGCATGAGCTTGGAAAACTAGTTTCAGCTCTTCGAACATCTCATATGCTCCGTGATGCTCAAAACGCTTTTGGAGCCCCGGTTCTAAGCTGTAAAGCATGCCGCACTGAACGAGGGAGTAATCATCAGCACGAGTCTGCCAAACGTTCAAATCGTCTTGCAGTGCTGGGAGAACAGGTGGGTCACCTAATGGTGCTTCTAGGACATATTGTTTCTTGGCAGCTATGAGGATGATCCTCAGGTTCCGGACCCAGTCCGTATAGTTGCTGCCATCATCTTTCAGCTTGGTTTTCTCTAGGAACGCGTTGAAGTTCATGTTGACATTAGCGTTGGCCATTGATCTACAAGACATATTTGCAAAGATTTTAGACTAAGTTCATGATAATAAAGTTCTAATCAAAATTATGAACTCCCACTTAGATTAGACATCCCTCTAGTCATCTAAGTGTTACACGATCCGATTCGACTAGCCCGTGTCCGATCATCACGTGAGACGGACTAGTCATCGTCGGTGAACATCTTCATGTTGATCGTATCTTCCATACGACTCGTGTTCGACCTTTCGGTCTCCGTGCTCCGAGGCCATGTCTGTACATGCTAGGCTCGTCAAGTTAACCCTAAGTGTTTTCGCTGTGTAGAACTGTCTTACACCCGTTGTATGTGAACGTAAGAATCCATCACACCCGATCATCACGTGGTGCTTAGAAGCGACGAACTGTAGCAACGGTGCACAGTTAGGGGAGAACACTTCTTGAAATTTTTTGTAAGGGATCATCTTATTTACTACCGTCGTCCTAAGTAAACAAGATGCATAAACATAATAAACATCACATGCAATTATATATAGTTGTGACATGATATGGCCAATATCATACAGCTCCATTGATCTCCATCTTCGGGGCTCCATGATCGTCTTGTCACCGGCTTGACACCATGATCTCCATCATCATGATCTCCATCATCGTGTCTTCATGAAGTTGTCACGCCAACGACTACTTCTACTTCTATGGCTAACGCGTTTAGCAATAAAGTAAAGTAGTTTACATGGCGTTCTTCAATGACACGCAGGTCATACAAAAATAAAGACAACTCCTATGGCTCCTGCCGGTTGTCATACTCATCGACATGCAAGTCGTGAATCCTATTACAAGAACATGATCTCATACATCACAATTCATCATTCATCACAACTTCTGGCCATATCACATCACATGATCAATCGCTGCAAAAACAAGTTAGACGTTCTCTAATTGTTGTTGCATCTTTTACGTGGCTGCGATTGGGTTCTAGCAAGAACGTTTTCTTACCTACGAATAACCACAACGTGATTTTGTCAACTTCTATTTACCCTTCATAAGGGCCCTGTTCATCGAATCCGCTCCAACTAAAGTGGGAGAGACAGACACCCGCCAGCCACCTTATGCAACTAGTGCATGTCAATCGGTGGAACCGGTCTCACGTAAGCGTGCGTGTAAGGTTGGTCCGGGCCGCTTCATCCCACAATACCGTTGAAGCAAGAAAAGACTAGTAGAGGCAAGTAAGTTGACAAGATCCACGCCCACAACAAAATTGTGTTCTACTCGTGCATTAGAGAACTACGCATAGACCTAGCTCATGATGCCACTGTTGGGGAACGTTGCAGAAAATTAAAATTTTTCCTACGGTTTCACCAAGATCCATCTATGAGTTCATCTAAGCAACGAGTAACGGGAGAGAGTTTGCATCTACATACCACTTGTAGATCGCGTGCGGAAGCTTGCAAGGTGATGATGGAGTCGTACTCGACGTGATTCAGATCACCGATGTCCAAGTGCTGAACGGACAGCACCTCCGCGTTCAACACACGTACGGGACGGGAGACGTCTCCTCCTTATTGTTCCAGCAAGGGGGAAGGAGAGGTTGATGATGATCCAGCAGCACGACGGCGTGGTGGTGGATGCAGCAGAACTACGGCAGGGCTTCGCCAAGCGACTACGGGAGGAGGACGAGGTGTAGCAGGGGGAGGGAGGCGCCAAGCACAAGGGTACAGCAGCCCCCCTCCCTCCCCCCTTTATATAGGCCTCCAGGGGGGGCGCCGGCCCCTGGAGATCCAATCTCCAAGGGGGGGCGGCGGCCAAGGAGGTGGAGTGCCCCCCAAGCCAAGTGGGGCGCCCCCCCACCCTTAGGGTTTCAACCCTAGGCGCAGGGGTTGGGCCTAGGGGGCGCACCAGCCCACTATGGGCTGGTTCCCCTCCCACTTCAGCCCATGGGGCCCTCCGGGATGGGTGGCCCAACCCGGTGGACCCCCGGGACCCTTCCGGTGGTCCCGGTACATTACCGGGAGACCCCGAAACTTTCCCGATGGCCGAAATACCACTTCCTATATATTATTCTTTACCTCCGGACCATTCCAAAACTCCTCGTGACGTCCGGGATCTCATCCGGGACTCCGAACAACATTCGTTATGCTGCATACTCATATTCATACAACCCTAGCGTCACCGAACCTTAAGTGTGTAGACCCTACGGGTTCGGGAGACACGCAGACATGACCGAGACGACTCTCGGGCAATAACCAACAGCGGGATCTGGATACCCAAGTTGGCTCCCACATGCTCCTCGATGATTTCATCGGTTGAACCACAATGTCGAGGATTCGATCAAAACCCTGCATACAATTCCCTTTGTCAATCGGTATGTTACTTGCCCGAGACTCGATCGTCGGTATCCCAATACCTTGTTCAGTCTCGTTACCGGCAAGTCACTTTACTCGTACCGTAATGCACGATCCTGTGGCCAACACCTTGGTCACCTTGAGCTCATTATGATGATGCATTACCGAGTGGGCCCAGAGATACCTCTCCGTCATACGGAGTGACAAATCCCAGTCTCGATCCGTGTCAACCCAACAGATACTTTCGGAGATACCTGTAATGCACCTTTATAGTCACCCAGTTACGTTGTGACGTTTGATACACCCAAGGCACTCCTACGGTATCCGGGAGTTACACGATCTCATGGTCGAAGGAAGAGATACTTGACATTGGTAAAGCTCTAGCAAACGAACTACACGATCTTTGTGCTATGCTTAGGATTGGGTCTTGTCCATCACATCATTCTCCTAATGATGTGATCCCGTTATCAATGACATCCAATGTCCATAGTCAGGAAACCATGACTATCTGTTGATCACAACGAGCTAGTCAACTAGAGGCTCACTAGGGACATATTGTGGTCTATGTATTCACACGTGTATTACGATTTCCGGATAATACAGTTATAGCATGAATAAAAGACAATTATCATGAACAATGAAATATAATAATACTTTTATTATTGCCTCTAGGGCATATTTCCAACAGTAATAACCAAGCCAAAAGGGCTATCCGATCCTCCAAGTCATCACGGTTTGTCAATCCACATCTGAGCCGGAGGTCCTGTAAAGTTGTCCGCTCGTGTTTCCCTCAAAAAAAAGAAGTAGTCTGCTCGTGTCACACGTGGCCCTGTGAAACTGTTCAAAAATGAGACTTAGCGCATCTCATTCGTCCAACGCACGCAGAGGAATCAGTCCACACACGGGGATGCAGAAGCCGGCCATGTAACACTGTCCGCATACATTCTAAGCCGGGTTTCAACTAACCGAACAAAATTCATGCAAACACGATAGATTTCTATATAAACCGACAAGAACAAAATTTACATTTCGGACGTATTTTAACTAACAACTATACCGAACTAAATTATCTTTTCTTATAAATATTAAATTATATTTTCTGAATATTAAATATTAAATATTTGTAACACTGCATGCACTGTTTTTGTTTTTATTTTCTTATAAATATTAAATTATATTTTCTGAATATGTTATTTTTTTGAATATTTTTAAAAAGACGAAGCAAAGAAAAACAATAAAAAATAAAAAAAGGAGAAAAACAGAAGAGAATAATATAACGAACTACTTGCATCAAGCGGCCGGCCTACTACTAGTGACATATAGGATGGCAGCGCGCTTAAGGTCGCGCCCGCAAACATATTCGGTTGGACGAATACGCGGGATCGATCCCAGGTTGCCGGCGATATAGACAACGCGCTACTAGCCACAGCGCCACCGTGCAGTTCGTGTTAAGATGATAGATGCAACATAGATGAAGCATGTAGAGATGGTGTTCTCCGTTTTTTTCTTTTCTTTTTTGGCGCTTTGTATTTTTCATGATTTTTTCATTCTACATTCTTTCTTTCATTCGTTCATTTTTTTTTCTTCGGGTTTCTTTTTTTTCATTCTTTGTTTCTTTTTGTTTTTCATTCTACATTCTTATATACATGATCAACATTTTTTTCAAATACTTGTTCAACATTTTGTTATACGTGACCAACATTTTTTCAAATACTTGTTCAATATATTTTAAATACTTGTTAAACATTTGGTTATACATGAACAACATTTTTTCAAATACTTGTTCAACATTTTTTAGACATGATCCACATTTTTCTAATACTTATTCAACATTTTTTAAATACTTGTTCAACATTTCTTTATGCGTAATCTACATTTTCCTAAATAATTGTTCAATATTTTTCAAAATACCTTTTCAAGATTATTCAAATACTTGTTCAAAATTTTTATATAAGTGGTCAGCATTTTTTTCAAATATTTGTTCAACATTTTTAAAATACTAGGTTCAACATTTTTATATAAATTATCAACATTTTTTCAAATACTTGTTCAGCATTTTTAAAATACTTGTTCAACATTTTCAAATGTTTTCGGATTTGTGATTTTTTGAATATATATATAGATATATATACATGTATATATATATATATATATATATATATATAATATTTCAAATATAAACAAAAGTAGAAAGGTAAAAAAGAAGAACGTGAAAAATAAATAAACAGGAAACAGGCTGGTGTTGCCCGAGCTGGTGGGCCGGCCCAGACGCTCGCGTGACTCGCTTAACGCGTAGCCATGCCCGCCGGAATATGGTTACACATTCAGTTTGCTGTTTTTGCAGTGTTCTAGAAGGTCCGGTACGTGTTTTTCTGGTTTTATTCGTGCGCTTCTTTTTACATACTCCGTATTTTTTTTTAAAAGTATTAAATTGAAAGAAACATTACCGTTTAAAAAATGATTAATTTTTCTAAAAATGTTGCGCTTTTCAATAAGTGTTCAGAAATTATAATATTTTTACTATGAAATTTCTAAGAAAATGTTTAATATTTAAATAAATGTTCTCATTTACCAAAAATATATTCTCAAATTTGCAACAATGTTCCCATTTTTAAAAAAAGTGTTGAAAAAATGTTACTGTCAAAAAAACGTCTTATTTGAATCTTGATGATAGGCTTAGTATTTACTCCCTCCGTTCCAAATTACTCGTCGGAGAAATGGATGTATCTAGAACTAAAATACATCGTACCATTTTATCAAATAAATTCTTTTTTCATACACGTTATACTTTTCTGTATAAATCTGGAGCATTATTTTTGTACATGTTTAATATACTTTAAATGCCTGGTTATCATTTTTTTTCAAATACATGTTTTGATATCTACTTTTCTAATACATACTGGATTTTTTTTGTATACACCTGAAATATTTAAATACATTTCAAACATTTTTCAAATACTTGACTAACATTTTACAAAGCAGATATTTTTGAACTCTTCCTAAATATGTTTTAAATGCTTTTTCAAATAAACAGTGAAACTTTTTTATTGGCTATAAAAACATTTTTTAAAACTAAGAGAATACTTTTTTTTACATACTATGAATATTTTTAAAAATATCATGGACATATTCCGTGTGAACATATTTCTTTAAATGGACGAAATATTTTTCTTGAATTACAAAAACATGTTTTTATATTGTACAAAGTTTTGAAAATGTTACATACATTTTTTTGAAAATAACAGACTTATCTTTCAGTGCACTCATTTTTTACTAAAAAATAGAATAACCAATTTGTAACATTGCATCGATGATTATAAATTCCCTTTTAATAAATAGTAAATTAATTTTTCTTAATATGTTTGTATTGAATCTTTTTTAAAATTAGACACGTGGCGCTCATGCCAACGGCCTGTCCGTCGGCGTATGAGCGCCACGTGTCCTCTCCTTATTAGGGCCACTTGGTGGCGGCGCCGTTAGTTGCCGCCTGGCATTTTTTGTGTCGACGGCCATTCTATGCCAATGGTTGTACGGGTGCCGTCGGCATATGTGGCTATGCCGATGGTCTAACAAGAGTTCGCCGTCGAGATCGACGCCGACGGGCCTATGCCGATGGCAGCCGTCGGCATAGAGGTATACCGACGGTATACGATGGTCGTCGTCATAGGGGTTTATTGCGGTAGTGACGTTCTCTGCAATTGTATATCCATCATGTCTGATGTGTCTATGGATTCAAAAAACAGAGCCAGTTGTGTATATTTTTTTTTTGAGGAACCCGCAGGAGCATTGCCTTTTCATATATAGAAGAAAGAGGCGAAAACTCAATATTTACGAAGATGCACACATTTTGAAGGGAACGTGGCTAACCCTAGGAATTAGTCCGACCCGAGCTTAGCCCACACCTACGGTTGGTACGTCAACACCAAACGCGCTCTCTCTTTGCTTGATATCGTCAAAGGCTAGCATCGCCACCTCATAGTGCATAATGCGGGAACCCGTGAAAGTGCGCATGTTTCTCTCCTTCTGAATACTCCACAGGGCGTAGATAAGCCGCCCACTGCGGCGCATGTGGCCCTGCTTCGCCTCCTTTGCAATGACTGCTCATCCACCATCCCGAGACATTACCGGGGTCCGGAAGGAAACCTGAGACTGGTAAGTCCTCATGTGTCCAGGCAGACACGTGATTCCAGATGGCAACCGCGAAAGGTCAATCCTTGCAAAGGTGGCTGTTTCCGGGGCCTGAAGGAAAAGCTGGCATCTCGGGTCATGCGGCCATTCATGAATAGCCAACATATCATCCCTGAGGATTCTGCCGTGAAGTACACAAGTCATGCGAAGAACTTGCACTTAGGCTCAGCATGAGCAGACCAGATCTTGTCGATCGGCATTGGACTTGGGGTGGGAACCATGGAATTGGGCAGCGTACGCCCCATTTGAAGTCAAGTTCTAGATTATGGAGTCCTCCCGGTCGGGTGATAGGTGCGCATGGCTTATACTCCCTCCGTTCCAAATTAGTTGACTTAGATTTATCTAGATACGGATGTATCTAACACTAAAACATGTCTAGATATATCCGTATCTAGACAAATCTGAGTCAACTAATTTGGAACGGAGGGAGTAATTGTTGGGGAACGTTGCAGAAAATTAAAATTTTTCCTACGGTTTCACCAAGATCCATCTATGAGTTCATCTAAGCAACGAGTAACGGGAGAGAGTTTGCATCTACATACCACTTGTAGATCGCGTGCGGAAGCTTGCAAGGTGATGATGGAGTCGTACTCGACGTGATTCAGATCACCGATGTCCAAGTGCTGAACGGACAGCACCTCCGCGTTCAACACACGTACGGGACGGGAGACGTCTCCTCCTTCTTGATCCAGCAAGGGGGAAGGAGAGGTTGATGATGATCCAGCAGCACGACGGCGTGGTGGTGGATGAAGCAGAACTCCGGCAGGGCTTCGCCAAGCGACTATGGGAGGAGGACGTGGTGTAGCAGGGGGAGGGAGGCGCCAAGCACAAGGGTACAGCAGCCCCCCTCCCTCCCCCCCTTTATATAGGCCTCCAGGGGGGGCGCCGGCCCCTGGAGATCCAATCTCCAAGGGGGGGCGGCGGCCAAGGGGGTGGAGTGCCCCCCAAGCCAAGTGGGGCGCCCCCCCACCCCTAGGGTTTCAACCCTAGGCGCAGGGGGTGGGCCTAGGGGGCGCACCAGCCCACTATGGGCTGGTTCACCTCCCACTTCAGCCCATGGGGCCCTCCGGGATGGGTGGCCCCACCCGGTGGACCCCCGGGACCCTTCCGGTGGTCCCGGTACATTACTGGGAGACCCCGAAACTTTCCCGATGGCCGAAATACCACTTTCTATATATTATTCTTTACCTCCGGACCATTCCGAAACTCCTCGTGACGTTCGGGATATCATCCGGGACTCCGAACAACATTCGGTATGCTGCATACTCATATTCATACAATCCTAGCGTCACCGAACCTTAAGTGTGTAGACCCTACGGGTTCGGGAGACACGCAGACATGACCAGGACGACTCTCGGGCAATAACCAACAGCGGGATCTGGATACCCATGTTGGCTCCCACATGCTCCTCGATGATTTCATCGGTTGAACCACGATGTCGAGGATTCGATCAAAACCCTGCATACAATTCCTTTTGTCAATCGGTATGTTACTTGCCCGAGACTCGATCATCAGTATCCCAATACCTTGTTAAGTCTTGTTACCGGCAAGTCACTTTACTCGTACCGTAATGCATGATCCTGTGGCCAACACCTTGGTCACCTTGAGCTCATTATGATGATGCATTACCGAGTGGGCCCAGAGATACCTCTCCGTCATACGGAGTGACAAATCCCAGTCTCGATCCGTGTCAACCCAACAGATACTTTCGGAGATACCTGTAATGCACCTTTATAGTCACCCAGTTACGTTGTGACGTTTGATACACCCAAGGCACTCCTACAGTATCCGGGAGTTACACGATCTCATGGTCGAAGGAAGAGATACTTGACATTGGTAAAGCTCTAGCAAACGAACTACACGATCTTTGTGCTATGCTTAGGATTGGGTCTTGTCCATCACATCATTCTCCTAATGATGTGATCCCGTTATCAATGACATCCAGTGTCCATAGTCAGGAAACCATGACTATCTGTTGATCGCAATGAGCTAGTCAACTAGAGGCTCACTAGGGACATATTGTGGTCTATGTATTCACACGTGTATTACGATTTCCGGATAATACAGTTATAGCATGAATAAAAGACAATTATCATGAACAATGAAATATAATAATACTTTTATTATTGCCTCTAGGGCATATTTCCAACAGTCTCCCACTTGCACTAGAGTCACCAATCTAGTTACATTGTGATGAATCGAACACCCATAGAGTTCTGGTGTTGATCATGTTTTGCCCGCGAGAGAGGTTTAGTCAACGGATCTGCGACATTCAGATCCGTGTGCACTTTGCAAATCTCTATGTCTCCATCTTGAACATTTTCACGGATGGAGTTGAAACGACGCTTGATGTGCCTGGTCTTCTTGTGAAACCTGGGCTCCTTGGCAAGGGCAATAGCTCCAGTGTTGTCACAGAAGAGTTTGATCGGCCCTTACGCATTGGGTATGACTCCTAGGTCGGTGATGAACTCCTTCACCCAAATCGCTTCATGTGCTGCCTCCGAGGCTGCCACGTACTCCGCTTCACACGTAGATCCCGCCACGACGCTCTGCTTGCAGCTGCACCAGCTTACTGCTCCACCATTCAACATATACACGTATCCGGTTTGAGACTTAGAGTCATCCAGATCTGAGTCGAAGCTAGCGTCGACGTAACCCTTTACGACGAGCTCTTCGTCTCCTCCATAAATGAGAAACATGTCCTTTGTCCTTTTCAGGTACTTCCGGATATTCCTGACCGTTGTCCAGTGTTCCTTGCCGGGATTACTTTGGTATCTTGCTACCAAACTTACGACAAGGTTTACATCGGGTCTGGTACACAGCATGGCATACATAATAGATCCTATGGCTGAAGCATAGGGGATGACACTCATCTCTTCTTTATCTTTTGCCGTGGTCGGTGACTGAGCTGAGCTCAATCTCACACCTTGTAACATAGGCAAGAACCCTTTCTTGGACTGATCCATTTTGAACCTCTTCAAAATCTCATCAAGGTATGTGCTTTGTGAAAGACCTATGAGGCGTCTCAATCTATCTCTATAGATCTTGATGCCTAATATATAAGCAGCTTCTCCAAGGTCCTTCATTGAAAAACACTTATTCAAGTAGGCCTTAATGCTGTCCAGAAGTTTTGTATCATTTCCCATCAAGAGTATGTCATCTACATATAACAGGAGAAATGCTACAGAGCTCCCACTCACTTTCTTGTAAACGCAGGCTTCTCCATAAGTCTGCATAAACCCAGACGCTTTGATCATCTCATCAAAGCGAATGTTCCAACTCCGAGATGCTTGCACCAGTCCATAAATGGATCGCTGGAGCTTGCACACTTTGTTAGCGTTCTTAGGATCGACAAAACCTTCCGGCTGCATCATATACAGCTCTTCCTTAAGAGGTCCGTTAAGGAATGACGTTTTGACATCCATCTGCCATATCTCATAATCATAGTTTGCGGCAATTGCTAACATGATTCGGACAGACTTCAGCTTCGCTACGGGAGAGAATGTCTCGTCGTAGTCAATCCCTTGAACTTGTCGATAACCCTTAGTGACAAGTCGAGCCTTATAAATGGTAACATTACCATCCGCGTCCGTCTTCTTCTTAAAAATCCATTTGTTTTCTATCGCTCGCCGATCATCGGGCAAGTCTGTCAAAGTCCATACTTTGTTTTCATACATGGATTCTATCTCGGATTTCATGGCTTCAAGCCATTTGTTGGAATCTGGGTCCGCCATCGCTTCTTCATAGTTCGAAGGTTCACCGTTGTCTAACAACATGATTTCCAGGACAGGGTTGCCATACCACTCTGGTGCGGAACGTGTCCTTGTGGACCTACGAAGTTCAGTAGCAACTTGATCCGAAGTACCTTGATTATCATCATTGGTTTCCTCTTCAGTTGGTGTGGGCATCACAGGAACATTTTCCTGAGCTGCACCACTTTCCCGTTTGAGAGGTAGTACTTCATCGAGTTCTACTTTCCTCCCACTTACCTCTTTCGAGAGAAACTCTTTTTCCAGAAAGCATCCGTTCTTGGCCACAAAGATTTTGCCTTCGGATCTTAAGTAGAAGGTATACCCGACAGTTTCCTTAGGGTATCCTATGAATACGCATTTTTCCGACTTGGGTTCGAGCTTTTCAGGTTGAAGTTTCTTGACATAAGCATCGCATCCCCAAACTTTTAGAAAGGACAGCTTAGGTTTCTTCCCAAACCATAATTCATACGGTGTCGTCTCAACGGATTTAGACGGTGCCCTATTTAAAGTGAATGTAGCTGTCTCTAGAGCGTATCCCCAAAATGATAGCGGTAAATCGGTAAGAGACATCATAGACCGCACCATATCCAATAGAGTGCGATTACGACGTTCGGACACACCGTTTCACTGAGGTGTTCCAGGCGGCGTGAGTTGTGAAACGATTCCACATTTCCTTAAGTGTGTGCCAAATTCGTGACTTAAGTATTCTCCTCCACGATCTGATCGTAGGAACTTTATCTTTCGGTCACGTTGATTCTCCACCTCATTCTAAAATTCCTTGAACTTTTCAAAGGTCTCAGACTTGTGTTTCATTAAGTAGACATACCCATATCTACTTAAGTCATCAGTGAGAGTGAGAACATAACGATATCCTCCGCGAGCCTCAACGCTCATTGGACCGCACACATCGGTATGTATGATTTCCAACAAGTTGGTTGCTCGCTCCATTGTTCCGGAGAACGGAGTCTTGGTCATTTTGCCCATAAGGCATGGTTCGCATGTGTCAAACGATTCATAATCAAGAGACTCTGAAAGTCCATCAGCATGGAGCTTCTTCATGTGCTTGACACCAATGTGACCAAGGCGGCAGTGCCACAAGTATGTGGGACTATCGTTATCAACTTTACATCTTTTGGCATCCACACTATGAACATGTGTAATATTACGCTCGAGATTCATTAAGAATAAACCATTGACCATCGGAGCATGACCATAAAACATATCTCTCATGTAAATCGAACAACCATTATTCTCAAACTTAAATGAGTAGCCATCTCGTATTAAATGAGATCCAGATACAATGTTCATGCTCAAACTTGGCACTAAATAACAATTATTAAGGTTCAAAACTAATCCCGTGGGTAAATGTAGAGGCAGCGTGCCGACGGCGATCACACCGACTCTGGAACCATTCCCGACGCGCATCGTCACCTCGTCCTTTGCCAGTCTCCGTTTATTCCGCAGCTCCTGCTGTGAGTTACAAATATGAGCAACGGCACCGGTATCAAATACCCAGGAGTTACTACGAGTACTGGTAAGGTACACATCAATTACATGTATATCAAATATACCTTTGGTGTTGCCGGCCTTCTTATCCGCTAAGTATTTGGGGCAGTTCCGCTTCTAGTGACCCTTCCCCTTGCAATAAAAGCACTCAGTCTCAGGCTTGGGTCCATTCTTTGACTTCTTCCCGGCAACAGGCTTGCCGGGCGCGACAACATCTTTGCCGTCCTTCTTGAAGTTCTTCTTTCCCTTGCCCTTCTTGAACTTAGTGGTCTTATTGACCATCAACACTTGATGTTCTTTCTTGATTTCAGCCTCTGCCGACTTCAGCATCGAGAACACTTCAGGAATGGTCTTCACCATCCCCTGCATGTTGTAGTTCATCACAAAGCTCTTGTAGCTTGGTGGGAGCGACTGGAGGATTCTATCAATGACCGCCTCATCTGGGAGGTTAATGTTCAGCTGGGTCATACGGTTGTGCAACCCAGACATCTTCAGGATGTGCTCACTGACAGAACTGTTTTCCTCCATCTTACAACTGTAGAACTTGTCGGAGACATCATATCTCTCGACCCGGGCATGAGCTTGGAAAACTAGTTTCAGCTCTTCGAACATCTCATATGCTCCGTGATGCTCAAAACGCTTTTGGAGCCCCGGTTCTAAGCTGTAAAGCATGCCGCACTGAACGAGGGAGTAATCATCAGCACGAGTCTGCCAAACGTTCAAATCGTCTTGCAGTGCTGGGAGAACAGGTGGGTCACCTAACGGTGCTTCTAGGACATATTGTTTCTTGGCAGCTATGAGGATGATCCTCAGGTTCCGGACCCAGTCCGTATAGTTGCTGCCATCATCTTTCAGCTTGGTTTTCTCTAGGAACGCGTTGAAGTTCATGTTGACATTAGCGTTGGCCATTGATCTACAAGACATATTTGCAAAGGTTTTAGACTAAGTTCATGATAATAAAGTTCTAATCAAAATTATGAACTCCCACTTAGATTAGACATCCCTCTAGTCATCTAAGTGTTACACGATCCGAGTCGACTAGCCCGTGTCCGATCATCACGTGAGACGGACTAGTCATCGTCGGTGAACATCTTCATGTTGATTGTATCTTCCATACGACTCGTGTTCGACCTTTCGGTCTCCGTGTTCCGAGGCCATGTCTGTACATGCTAGGCCCGTCAAGTTAACCCTAAGTGTTTTCGCTGTGTAAAACTTTCTTACACCCGTTGTATGTGAACGTAAGAATCCATCACACCCGATCATCACGTGGTGCTTAGAAGCGACGAACTGTAGCAACGGTGCACAGTTAGGGGAGAACACTTCTTGAAATTTTTTGTAAGGGATCATCTTATTTACTACCGTCGTCCTAAGTAAACAAGATGCATAAACATAATAAACATCACATGCAATTATATATAGTTGTGACATGATATGGCCAATATCATACAGCTCCATTGATCTCCATCTTCGGGGCTCCATGATCGTCTTGTCACCGGCTTGACACCATGATCTCCATCATCATGATCTCCATCATCGTGTCTTCATGAAGTTGTCACGCCAACGACTACTTCTACTTCTATGGCTAACGCGTTTAGCAATAAAGTAAAGTAGTTTACATGGTGTTCTTCAATGACACGCAGGTCATACAAAAATAAAGACAACTCCTATGGCTCCTGCCGGTTGTCATACTCATCGACATGCAAGTCGTGAATCCTATTACAAGAATATGATCTCATACATCAAAATTCATCATTCATCACAACTTCTGGCCATATCACATCACATGATCAATCGCTGCAAAAACAAGTTAGACGTCCTCTAATTGTTGTTGCATCTTTTACGTGGCTGCGGTTGGGTTCTAGCAAGAACGTTTTCTTACCTACGAATAACCACAACGTGATTTTGTCAACTTCTATTTACCCTTCATAAGGGCCCTGTTCATCGAATCCGCTCCAACTAAAGTGGGAGAGACAGACACCCGCCAGCCACCTTATGCAACTAGTGCATGTCAATCGGTGGAACCGGTCTCACGTAAGCGTACGTGTAAGGTTGGTCCGGGCCGCTTCATCCCACAATACCGTTGAAGCAAGAAAAGACTAGTAGAGGCAAGTAAGTTGACAAGATCCACGCCCACAACAAAATTGTGTTCTACTCATGCATTAGAGAACTACGCATAGACCTAGCTCATGATGCCACTGTTGGGGAACGTTGCAGAAAATTAAAAATTTTGCTACGGTTTCACCAAGATCCATCTATGAGTTCATCTAAGCAACGAGTAACGGAAGATAGTTTGCATCTACATACCACTTGTAGATCGCGTGCGGAAGCTTGCAAGGTGATGATGGAGTCGTACTCGACGTGATTCAGATCACCGATGTCCAAGTGCTGAACGGACAGCACCTCCGCGTTCAACACACGTATGGGATGGGACACGTCTCCTCCTTCTTGATCCAGCAAGGGGGAAGGAGAGGTTGATGATGATCCAGCAGCACGACGGCGTGGTGGTGGATGCAGTAGAACTCCGGCAGGGCTTTGCCAAGCGACTACGGGAGGAGGACGAGGTGTAGCAGGGGGAGGGAGGCGCCAAGCACAAGGGTACAGCAGCCCCCCTCCCTCCCCCCTTTATATAGGCCTCCAGGGGGGGCGCCGGCCCCTGGAGATCCAATCTCCAAGGGGGGGCGCCGGCCAAGGGGGTGGAGTGCCCCCCAAGCCAAGTGGGGCGCCCCCCCACCCCTAGGGTTTCAACCCTAGGCGCAGGGGGTGGGCCTAGGGGGCGCACCAGCCCACTATGGGCTGGTTCCCCTCCCACTTCAGCCCATGGGGCCCTCCAGGATGGGTGGCCCCACCCGGTGGACCCCCGGGACCCTTCCGGTGGTCCCGGTACATTACCGGGAGACCCCGAAACTTTCCCGATGGCCGAAATACCACTTCCTATATATTATTCTTTACCTCCGGACCATTTCGAAACTCCTTCTGACGTCTGGGATCTCATCCGGGACTCCGAACAACATTCGGTATGCTGCATACTCATATTCATACAACCCTAGCGTCACCGAACCTTAAGTGTGTAGACCCTACGGGTTCGGGAGACACGCAGACATGACCGAGACGACTCTCGGGCAATAACCAACAGCGGGATCTGGATACCCATGTTGGCTCCCACATGCTCCTCGATGATTTCATCGGTTGAACCACGATGTCGAGGATTCGATCAAAACCATGCATACAATTCCCTTTGTCAATCGGTATGTTACTTGCCCGAGACTCGATCGTCGGTATCCCAATACCTTGTTCAGTCTCGTTACCGGCAAGTCACTTTACTCGTACCGTAATGCACGATCCTGTGGCCAACACCTTGACCACCTTGAGCTCATTATGATGATGCATTATCGAGTGGGCCCAGAGATACCTCTCCGTCATACGGAGTGACAAATCCCAGTCTCGATCCGTGTCAACCCAACAGATACTTTCGGAGATACCTGTAATGCACCTTTATAGTCACCCAGTTACGTTGTGACGTTTGATACACCCAAGGCACTCCTACGGTATCCGGGAGTTACACGATCTCATGGTCGAAGGAAGAGATACTTGACATTGGTAAAGCTCTAGCAAACGAACTACACGATCTTTGTGCTATGCTTAGGATTGGGTCTTGTCCATCACATCATTCTCCTAATGATGTGATCCCGTTATTAATGACATCCAGTGTCCATAGTCAGGAAACCATGACTATCTGTTGATCACAATGAGCTAGTCAACTAGAGGCTCACTAGGGACATATTGTGGTCTATGTATTCACACGTGTATTACGATTTCCGGATAATACAGTTATAGCATGAATCAAAGACAATTATCATGAACAATGAAATATAATAATACTTTTATTATTGCCTCTAGGGCATATTTCCAACAGTCTCCCACTTGCACTAGAGTCACCAATCTAGTTACATTGTGATGAATCAAACACCCATAGAGTTCTGGTGTTGATCATGTTTTGCCCGCGAGAGAGGTTTAGTCAACGGATCTGCGACATTCAGATCCGTGTGCACTTTGCAAATCTCTATGTCTCCATCTTGAACATTTTCACGGATGGAGTTGAAACGACGCTTGATGTGCCTGGTCTTCTTGTGAAACCTGGGCTCCTTGGCAAGGGCAATAGCTCCAGTGCTGTCACAGAAGAGTTTGATCGGCCCCGACGCATTGTGTATGACTCCTAGGTCGGTGATGAACTCCTTCACCCAAATCGCTTCATGCGCTGCCTCCTAGGCTGCCATGTACTCCGCTTCACACGTAGATCCCGCCACGACGCTCTGCTTGCAGCTGCACCAGCTTACTGCTCCACCATTCAACATATACACGTATCCGGTTTGAGACTTAGAGTCATCCAGATCTGAGTCGAAGCTAGCGTCGACGTAACCCTTTACGACGAGCTCTTCGTCTCCTCCATAAACGAGAAACATGTCCTTTGTCCTTTTCAGGTACTTCAGGATATTCTTGACCGCTGTCCAGTGTTCCTTGCCGGGATTACTTTGGGATCTTGCTACCAAACTTACGACAAGGTTTACATCGGGTCTGGTACACAGCATGGCATACATAATAGATCCTATGGCTGAAGCATAGGGGATGACACTCATCTCTTCTTTATCTTTTGCCGTGGTCGGTGACTGAGCTGAGCTCAATCTCACACCTTGTAACATAGGCAAGAACCCTTTCTTGGACTGATCCATTTTGAACCTCTTCAAAATCTTATCAAGGTATGTGCTTTGTGAAAGACCTATGAGGCGTCTCGATCTATCTCTATAGATCTTGATGCCTAATATATAAGCAGCTTCTCCAAGGTCCTTCATTGAAAAACACTTATTCAAGTAGGCCTTAATGCTGTCCAGAAGTTTTGTATCATTTCCCATCAAGAGTATGTCATCTACATATAACAGGAGAAATGCTACAGAGCTCCCACTCACTTTCTTGTAAACGCAGGCTTCTCCATAAGTCTGCATAAACCCAAACGCTTTGATCATCTCATCAAAGCGAATGTTCCAACTCCGAGATGCTTGCACCAGTCCATAAATGGATCGCTGGAGCTTGCACACTTTGTTAGCGTTCTTAGGATCGACAAAACCTTCCGGCTGCATCATATACAGCTCTTCCTTAAGATGTCCGTTAAGGAATGCCGTTTTGACGTCCATCTGCCATATCTCATAATCATAGTATGCGGCAATTGCTAACATGATTCGGACGGACTTCAGCTTCGCTACGGGAGAGAATGTCTCGTCGTAGTCAATCCCTTGAACTTGTCGATAACCCTTAGCGACAAGTCGAGCCTTATAAATGGTAACATTACCATCCGCATCCGTCTTCTTCTTAAAAATCCATTTGTTTTCTATCGCTCGCCGATCATCGGGCAAGTCTGTCAAAGTCCATACTTTGTTTTCATACATGGATTCTATCTCGGATTTCATGGCTTCAAGCCATTTGTTGGAATCTGGGCCCGCCATCGCTTCTTCATAGTTCGAAGGTTCACCGTTGTCTAACAACATGATTTCCAGGACAGGGTTGCCGTACCACTCTGGTGCGGAACGTGTCCTTGTGGACCTACGAAGTTCAGTAGCAACTTGATCCGAAGTACCTTGATCATCATCATTGGTTTCCTCTTCAGTTGGTGTGGGCATCACAGGAACATTTTCCTGAGCTGCACCACTTTCCCGTTCGAGAGGTAGTACTTCATCGAGTTCTACTTTCCTCCCACTTACCTCTTTCGAGAGAAACTCTTTTGACAGAAAGCATCCATTCTTGGCAACAAAGATTTTGCCTTCGGATCTTAAGTAGAAGGTATACCTGACAGTTTCCTTAGGGTATCCTATGAATACGCATTTTTCCGACTTGGGTTCGAGCTTTTCAGGTTGAAGTTTCTTGACATAAGCATCGCATCCCCAAACTTTTAGAAACGACAGCTTAGATTTCTTCCCAAACCATAATTCATACGGTGTCGTCTCAACGGATTTAGACGGTGCCCTATTTAAAGTGAATGTAGCTGTCTCTAGAGCGTATCCCCAAAATGATAGCGGTAAATCGGTAAGAGACATCATAGACCGCACCATATCCAATAGAGTGCGATTACGACGTTCGGACACACCGTTTCGCTGAGGTGTTCCAGGCGGCGTGAGTTGTGAAACGATTCCACATTTCCTTAAGTGTGTGCCAAATTCGTGACTTAAGTATTCTCCTCCACGATCTGATCGTAGGAACTTTATCTTTCGGTCACATTGATTCTCCACCTCATTCTGAAATTCCTTGAACTTTTCAAAGGTCTCAGATT